>OZ007586.1:54675704-55887579 GCA_963931845.1 Maratus michaelseni | reverse complement strand
CTTTGCATCTAATATAAAGTATTAAAATGAAAATTTACTACTGTTTTGATATCCTGAATGCATTCTTAGTACAAATAGCTTCAAATTGGTACCAAATATATAGAATTTCAGTCATTTGTTGTCAAGTTATGGGCATTTTTAGACATTGGGATCGAATCCAAGGTGGCCGCCATTTTATAAAAATGACCAATTTTCAAAAGGCTATATTTCAGCTAATATTGTGCAAATTATTTTTAAATTTCAGATTTGAAGTTTTCACTACTATGTCTGTCTATGATAAAAATTTTAAAAAGATCCGTGACTATGATGCAACACCCATTGGTTGAATTCGTATGGAATGACCCAAATAATAATAAATTAAAACGAAAATTTTTAAATAATACCCAAACATATGAACATACCAAACTTTTTGATGAAAATTAATTTATTAATCAAAATGATAACCAAACCTTAATTTGTTTAATTTCAAAAACGTAAAAAAAATTGCATTCAATTGCAAAAATTCTTCAACCAGTCCCAAGAAAAAAAATTGCAAAATTCTTCCATTGATCACATGGAAAAAACCCTGCAACTTTCACCAATAAGTCGTGGGGAAAAATCCAGAAAATCCCAATTGTTAATGGGAAAATATTGCAGTCAATCGGTCGTGGAAAAAAACATGAAATTTTGCACAGTCGCAGGGGAAAAAATCGTGGTTGCAGGTAAAATCGCAAAATTCATCCACTGGTAGAAGGAAAATATCACAAAATTCGTCATTTGGTTGCGAGGAAAAAGTAACAAAATTCATCATCCAGCTGTTGAAAAAAATCATGAAATTCTTCACTCGGTTGTAGAAAAAATACAAATTTATCAATAGGCTGAGGAAAAAAACCCTGCGATTTTCACCAATCGGTTGCAAGATAAAGCCGTAAAATCTGCCAATTGATAGAAGCAAATTATCATGAAATTCATCAATCGATTGCGGAACCCAAAACCTAATCAAATGGCTATTTTTGTTTTTCTCTGCATCTATTTGGAAAAATGTTTTTTGTCCTACTGTATATTTTAATGCTTTAAGTTGATGTTAAGCATTACCAATTCAACCTCCCACCAAATTCACCAGTTGATCGTTAGAAGAAATAGTAAAATTCTTCAATCGGTCGCAGGAAAATTATTGCAAAATTCTTTAATTGGTTGTGGGAAACAATCGTGAAATTTGTCTGTCAATTGAGGGAGAAATCTCAAAGATATTGCAAAATTCATTAATCAGTCACAAAAACAAAAAATCGCAAAATCCATCATTCAGTTGTGAAATTCTACTGATAAACTGGGACTCTGAACAATCTAGTTCAAAATATGTTTTTGAAACAGGCTGCAAGAGTGCTCTTTTTGAGAACAGTGTGCCATTTTTTTAAAGAATTCTCGCTTGGTGGCCCCTTTGTTCTGGAGTCAACACAATGAAAAAATAAATGATATTGCTTGCATTCAATAAATATAAAAAATTATGGTGCAAAAAACATTATGATTAAAAGCATTAAAAACGGATGAACAACTGATATTTTTCCCTAAACAACTGATTTGTGGAATGCAGCAGAGAAGCTACTTTCATGAACAGCAAATCATTGATCACGGAATCGGTCACGGTCACTAGTGTACAGGATTGCCAAATAGTGAGGTGAAATGTAAACTTACAGATAACATGTGAAGTATCTTATTAGAAGAACTTAAGATATTCATATATTTGTTAAATGTTAGTTGAATATTACCGTGCAGTTTTGAATAAGTCATTCAAAAATATGTAAATAAAAATATTTTACTTACTAGTGCTGCAATAGTTTGCCCAGCAGTACCACTAGCAACTAGGTAACCAAATGCTCGAGAACGCTCTTCCACAGGAACAGAATGAGCGAAGATGTTGAAAACAGTTGGAAGGCCTATGAACGATAAGCAAAAATTTTTTTAGATGAATATTACTAAATACATCTATTTCTTTAGATGAATAGATATAAAATACTTCTATATTACACACACAAACAAAAAATTTTAAATTTCTAAAATACCAAATTTAAGGGGAAAAAAATATCATTTGGGTCTGGTGGAGGTAAAATGGATATAAAAATGAGGTTTTCAAGTTTTTATTTTAATTGCAAGAAATCTTACAGTAAAATAAATCAATTTTAAAGAAAGTTAATTGCATTTTTAACATGACAAAAATGTTTTTTTTTTTTTTTTAAACCCTCATTATATACCCATTTTATCTCATAGAGTGTTGTAAAATAAGTACATCATAGGGTTAAATTGGTAATGCTTAACATCAACTTAAAGCATTAAAATATACAGTAGGACAAAAAACATTTTTCCAAATAGATGCAGAGAAAAACAAAAATAGCCATTTGATTAGGATATTAAAAATATGAAGTGTATGTTAAAAAATACAAACATCTAATTTTGCCATAATTTTTAGGTGTGTTCGTAATTATATAAATATGTAGCACTTATAGTTGTCGTGTGGTCTGTCCGTCTGCATATAACAGCGGAAAAACTACCCAACCGAATTGTTTGAAATTTAATATATATAATCGCTGCAGAATTTTGTCAAGTCATTTCAACTTTTATGATAATCGAATAAAAACTTAAAGATATTAATAAAAGTTTTCTTTATTCTATTAAATCCTATCATACGTAATCTATATAATAAAAGCGCAAGTCATATGACTGACGAAAACAAATACGGGCTGACCACTTCTTTTTTCATATGCCAGGCGGCCATTTTTATTGCAAAAAGTTCCATGTTTAGAAAGATTGTTGAAAATAATTGTTTGTTTGAGAGATGAGTTAGATTAAAAAAAGTATAGATTCTGAGATAACATCAGTTAAAATTAGGTTAACAGCCCAATATTTATCCCACCATCCATTAAATTAAATAAACACAAGAGATTTGTTCATCGTGAATCATTCGCAAAGCAAGATCTCCATGGTGAATTTTGCAGTGCTGTGAAAAAAAAATTCGCATCTGTAAACGTGGCACACGTAATAAGAGAAAAGAAAGGCATGCTCATTTCGCTCATAACAGATGATATAATTCATTTCATTGAAATAATAACGACATTTTTTTTTACATTGTAAAACTAGTTATAGTAAGAACGTACCTCATTTGTCACATTTAACGTACAATTTCCAACTTGTTGGATTTTTTGGAAAGTTTTTACATTTAGATACTAAATGGAAAGTCATTCGGTAAAAAAGTTCAGGAATTACACGGATGTAAACTTTTGAAATCTCCAATGTTAAATTACTTTTTAAGAGTTACAAAACAATTGACAATGTTTTTCTTTTCATAAATCAAAAAAGGCTTGGTGGAATGAGCTGAAATTTTGGGTTCACATACTTGAAGCTTCTAGAAATCTTTCTGATAAAATTTTTATAGGTTACAATACATATTTTTTAAAATATTAATTTCACATTTTATATAACAAGATTTTAATATTAAAAAAATTCAAGCTTTAGATTTTTTATTTGCTGTTATCTGTAACCATTAAATCATGGAAAGGTACTCAATCGAACAAAGTGTGGGAATTGTAAAAATTCACTTAAAAAATGATACTGTTTGCATATGTTAATTAAACTGTCAGCTTATTTTGAGATACCCTTTATGGCATAGTATAACCCATACAATTAATGTAATTAGTTACCAAATACATTAATTTTCATAACAGTGTATCTACAGAGCATAACAAATCAGGTCCAGGGACTGTCACAGCCTTACCTGTACAACTTATGGAGTCTGTAAAGTTTTTTTATTTTATGATAAATATAATTCAGTTTTAATTTAGTGCTTTAAAAAAATAATTTCAATATAATATTGGGCATTTACAATTGTATTTGATAAATAATTAATGTCACCATTAAGGCTGGATTATTTATCAATATATCGGGTCAAGTAATGATATATTTTAAATATCACAACAACATCTAAATTTTGACTCAGCCGATATATCCCAATAACAATAATATTGCTTTACGATCACTACAATTTAGAACCCCGAAAAACAGCAACCAATACCCCATACCAATATGTCCTTCAATCCTCCTTTCATCCGATCCGTTTATTCATTGCTCTGCTTCATCCAAAACAGAAAATCTACCACTGCTGATTATCTCTCTATCATATCTCAAAGTAAAGAATATCCCAATACATCCATATACATCCAATCTTTGCAAACCACAGAGTTAGAGATTAATACTGAATAACACTAATCATGCATTCCTTGTTTGACTGCTGTGATTGGTCCAGATAAGATAGCTCTCGGCTATTGATATGTCCTGTCCAACAAGATGAGCTTGAATGTGTGTTGGTTATTGCTTGGTATTGATATTGCTTGCTAGCAGGGTTAATAAAAATCAAGATTTTTTTTTTTAATAAAAAAAATCTGATTTATTTGATTTAAATCTGAATTTTTAAATTTAAATTAGATTTTTTTGATTAATATTATTTGTGTATACTGTGCATGTATTTATTTTATTTTTTCTGCATAGATTTACATATTTCTATTAATTTAATTACAGTTCCTAGATAAAAAATTCAATATAATTTAAATAAAAAAGAAATTGTTGCAAAAAAATTCGGATTTACTTAAAACTTAAATCACGATTTAAATCAAACAACCCTGTTTGTTAGTATGCAGTTTCTCGGATTAAGAAGGAACTTATATCTGCACTTAAAATGAATGTCTTTTTTGGTTGCCCCATTCATAAAAAAGGCATTTTAAATATATTGAAAATTTTTACTGTGATTTTTTACTAGGTTTCCAAAATTTAATTTATTGTTTATTCTATTGGATTTTATTAGGAAATTAAATTTCTGAACAGGAAAAGGGAAATGTTTATCAGTTATTCAGCGAAGACTTTTTTTTTTTTTCAATGAGGGATACATTAAATAATTTAAACAATGTTAGATAATAATTAAGGCAAACAAAAAATGAAAAAAAAAATAATAAATTGCACAGTTGCCATGATTAAATTCTGTAGTAAAACGTAAGCTTTTCAAAATACGTGATATTTTTGAAATTTCTTAAATTCATATTTTTAGTCATCAAAGGTAATCCTTTGCTAAATTAAAAATAAGAAATGATAATGATCATTGATAAAATTAAGTTTTTCAGGATGGAGGGATTTCTTTATGCCAAGATTAAACGAAGGATATATGACGAAAGGATCGTGATGTACCAATGGTTTGGCCCGGACCCATTTCGTGTACAGAATAAACATTATCAGGCTCAGTCCCGCCAAACTTTATTTGAACCAAGAAAAACAAAGTTTGATATTTTTAACCGATAATTAAATTCTATGAAACGAAAATTGTATGCATTTTTATGTGCACAATTTTGAATTTCATTTTATTAAATGTGCTTTTTCTTTTTATTCATATCATAGTGGTGAAAATGAGACTTAAAAGAGATTAATAGAATAAAATGAGCAGAATAGAGAAAATACCATCTTTAAAGAAAATCTTTATGAAAGTAATGCCAATGCAAATAGTTATTAGACAATTAGTTTATTTTCTTTTAAATATTTTGTTTTAAAAAATATGATAAATAAAAAATTATGTTCTATGAGCAAATAGATATAAACATTTTAATTCATTGCATTCAACTAAGTTTTGTGTTTAAATATTGCTGATACTATATCATTTATCTTTAAAAAAAAATAGCAAATGCTCTTACATCCCCCCCCCCTCACTCCTTTAAATTAGTATCACGATACATCAGCAATATCAATATTAACTTGTTGCTATATTGCGATATTAAATTTCTGAAATCATACAGCCCAAGTCAACATAAACTGAGACAAGTATGTGGACAGAAAATTAATGACTGCTAAAAAGCTCAACAGAAGGCAGCGAAAAAGAAGTCTATTAACAACTTTGTTTGTAGCAATAAGTTGTAAATGCAATCTGTATATTTTAAATGAAATAACTGTGAAAAAATCATGAAGGCAAAGATCATGTTCTGTGTTCATGTTCAGTTCTGTGTTCAAGGTAATAAAAGGAATTATTTTAAAATAGTAAAATTACATTAATATATATATATAATATCAACTATGCAAAACTTATTTCAGCAGCATAATTCAGTTCAGTCTTATTTAATGCATTGCAAATAATTTATGCAGAAAACAAAACTTAGGACTGTGGACATCACCAGGGCTGTAGTGGAGGGTCTAATGCAATATATGACGTATACCGTCAGGATATTTTTTTAAAGGAACTCTGTATACCCTGTTGGGAAATAATTATTTATGTGTATGTGGCAACACTAAGTGTATGTGGCAAATACTAATTTATCTTGTGAAATTGGCAACAGTGTATTTCAGTTGTCACTGGTTAAAAAAAAATGTGTGGATGCTGTGTCGGTGATTTGTTATTCTGGAAATATGTTAGGCTAGAAACTTTGCTTAAATGTGTTTTGTAAATAAATGCATTATATCCTATTTGGTCACATAGCTGGTTTAAAACTCAACATGGTAGCAGAGCGTAGTTAAAAATCCAGCTCACTCTGGGACTAAAGACAATACAATGTAAAAACGAAATTGTTCTGTAAAATTTGAAATGCTTAAGAAACAAAAGAAGATGAGTATCTATGAGGACATTAGCCAGGTTGAAAAGCTCTGTGATTCAAACATGCTCTCTCTCTCTCTCTGGAAATTTCAGGTCAGCTTAATTTTAAAATCAATTTCCCTGTTTGATATTGCTAATGGAAATGTAAAAAAAAAGCCTAACTCCAGACGCTAAGTTGTTGTGAGAAAAGAAGGACGCTAAAGCTCAACAGGTAATTGTAACAACTATTGATGAGAAGGTGATGATGCATATTTTTAACTGAAAAAATGCATATGACATGTACAAGAAATTGTAGGCTATTCTTGAGAGAGATACTGAACAATAAAAGTGTGACTTACTATAAGATTTTTTTCAACAACAGTTTCAGTGCCAGAATACAATAATGCTTTGCACATAAGTCGGTTAGAGAACATTGCTTTAAAACTGAAGGCCCTTCATTAACAAATTGATGATGGAATGGTCATATGCAAAATTCTATCCACACTTCCAGAACAGTATAGAAGTGCATGGGACTCTACTAACATAGGGGGAAAAAGATGCTGGAAAAAATAACAGCTAGACTGTTGAACAAAGAGTCATGTACAAGAAAGTTAAAAAAGAATGAAGAGCCTTCAAAATATTAGAGAAAATATCTTTCAAATGTAATACAGTCAACTCTGTGAAATCCACACACTTCGGGACCAAGGGTTTGGCGGATTATAGATAATTTCTTTGTTTACATTTTATTTTTTTATAGTCGCACTATTAATTAGAAATATTTAAACATAAATTACAATAGAAAAGGAAAATATAATGCATAACTGGTTTAAATTATTTAATAACTAAGTTAATTTAAAGAAAAATTAATTATACAATGCAAATTTTATTTATATTATTCATTTTTTAAATAAGTCAACTTTGTTAAATCTGCACAGTTTTGGACCAAGAGTTTTGCAGATTGAGATTACAGATCATTCCTTTGTTTTCTTTTTAAACTGAACTATAAATTACTAATATTTGTACAAAAAAAAAAAAAAAAAAAAACAATATAAAAAGGAACACTATAACTCAAAAGTAATTTAATAATTCTAAGTATAGAAAATAAGTTGAAACTGGTGTGAAACAATAAGAGCTAAACGATCTTCTTAAGAAGATCTTTTAGCTCTTAATTCATTAGCTGTTATTTAATTTTTTGAACATTTACTCAATGGGAATTTAAGTTTTGGCTTAAATCTGAATATATATATTTATATCCAAGTTGTTTAAAGGTGTATTTAGCAAAAGTGCCTTTCAAATAAGACCAAATCAGTTACTGATTTCTGCAGATATTTCTTTAGTCAGCTGTTACATGAATGTATTAGTTTTAAAATGTAAATTACTCCACTGATATTTGCATTTAGTTGTTCCTTTTGCTTACCTAAAGTTATTATTTTAATATGCATCATGCAAATCGCATAAAACTTGTTAAATCACAATTTAAAGCATTTAAAAATTGATAATTCATAAAAACAACTATATGTAATTTCTTTAATGAGCTTAACTATGAAAGTATGATTTCCATTGTTTACATTTGAAAATGGATGGCGGATTATAGAGATTTGCGGATTTCACAGAGTCGACTGTAGTACTGATCATCTAGCAAAATCACACAGCAAAAGTAAAATCTCAGAAAAAAAGTATTAAAGAACAGAGATGTTTTAAATGTGACAGTAAATTTCATTTCATTAAAGATTATAACAGAAGTCAAATTAACTGTCCTTGGTTATGGTCCATTGATTTAAATCATGATTAAAATCAACTGATTTTTTTAAATCATTGATTTAAATAAATTTAAAAAAAATTCAAATTTAGTTCAAGATATTTTGTAATAAATATTATGTTTTGACAAAAATACATTGTAAATTTAAAGAGTGGGAGAGACTGAGAACTCAAAATGTATGATTTTTGAATTTTATTTAAATCAAATAACACATTTTAAATAAAAATTCTAATTTAAAAATAGAGAATCTCACCTGGAAAATGTTAAAAGATTAATGCATATATTTACCTATTCAAAAATATCTAGATTTTATGTAAATTTTTTAATACAAAAATATGGTTACTTTCTGTGAAGATATGAAAAATGTTGGAATAAATAAATATAAATTATTCAAAAGTATTTTTATTGATATTTATGTAGAGGTTTTATTACATCTTTGTGCACATGTTACGGCCAAAGCCCGAAGTTTGCCCAGTTCGCGAATTGGCCAAGAATCCTGGCCAAAGCCCGATGAACAGAATATTTCAGGCTTTGGCCGGGCCAATTCCTGAAGTGGCCAGAAATCCCTGGCCAATATCTGAAGTGATGATCCAAGACTGTACGGTAGTTAGCACTGACGTGCACGAGGTATGATGAACATTCCATGCTTTAGCGATAATCTGTTCGTCTGGAGAATTTCTCGCCTCTGTGACTTATTCTTGTACAGCTGATTCATTGAGAGTATTGTATTCTTCGTAATTTATAGTACTTAATATGAATATTGTATACGGTTATTCTATAATTTTTCTCTATTCTAAAGAAAGTAACTAACGCTGTTGCTGCCATAATTGAATTTATTATGACTTTTTTTATGGGTTATCCTGCAAAAACTATTGCACATACCAGGGTTCATACCCTTTTTAACAAAGTTAATTCCAGGAGTTTTCAAGGAGTCTCAAATTTTTTTTCCAGGAGATACGCTTTGAGTTTTTAATACAACGTCATTATCTTTTTTCAAGATGGTATATACAGGGATGGGGTTGCTCCTCCTGAAATGTGAATCTCCAAAAATCTTACTAATTTTAAAATAGTAAAAAGTCTTGGAAATTTGAGACTTAAGAGAATGTTGATTTCTCATTATGGTTCACTAAGCTCCAGTGGATACGTATCAGAAGCAAAAGTAAATTTAAAACTTTTGTTTAAATTCCCTCAGTATTTTAATGTCAAATTCACTGCTAAGAATTAGAAGTTCCCAGTTTAATTTGATTTTGTGTTTCCCTACGAGCTCAATCATTCTTCTTAGTTGCCGGTTGCACATGTTTACTGCGTAATACACTTTCTGTGCGGGTTATGCGAACTGTGTCAGTTGCAGTTAACACTGTTCCATGACGAAATAATTAGATCTTTTACGATTTTCCTTCAAAATCAATAAATTTTTAATGTTTAATATTTTCAAAATTATAGAGAGTAAAAAAATAATTAAAATATCATAGTTTTAATATTTTTCAGGAGTTATTTTTAAATTTCCAGGAGTCACAGGTAAATTCTAGGAGTTCTGAGGGCCCTTGAAGAAAAAAATGGAATTCCAGGAGTTTTCAAAAAATTCCAGAAGTATGCACCCTGACATACAAACATGAGAGTGAGGAGTTTTATAGATAAAAATATGATAAACACATTGAATCAAACAGCTTTTAAATCGAAGAATTTTTTAAAAGCATTATTTAATGTTGGAATCGGTCAAGATAGTTCAGTTAAATAAGTATTATAGAATAAACTTTTCAAAGCAATTAAAGTATCTTTTGCAAGCAAATACTTCATTAGATGGTTTTATGCAGCATCCATTTTTTTTTATTAAATTAGTTTCATTTTTTTAGGGGTTTTATACATTTTCTTTTTGAAAACTTCATTATCAGAATAGAGATTTAATTAATAGTTTGAAATAGCTAATTTTATCTCATGTTGTCAGATTTTTTAAAAAGCACAAATAATTTACCCAAACTCTTCTCAAATGAAGAATATATTTGCACGTCGATTTTAAAAGGAAATAAAACTTTAAAATGGTTAAATTATAAGTGTGAAAAGCATTTAATGGTGATAATTACATCATTTTTCAAATAATATACTTAAAACGGGATGGATTACTTATAGCGTCTACAAAAAAACATTAATAAAGTCTGAGAAGCAGCAATATTTTATACAAGATTATTTTCAAATGTGCAATAGATCTTCCTTAAACTCGAAATCAGTCATTAGCTATCACTGTGGTAGTAGATGCTGCCTTGGGGACTTAAAAATCCACCACTTAAAGTAAATTAATTACAACCCGATTACAGAAGATTGCCATTGGTCGTGATAATATCATTCAATCTTACGTAATATGGAAATCTTTTTTTTAAAACAGAGAAAATTAGTATGTTTTTAGAGTCTGCAGATGTGTATGGGGATTGACGAGCATAACTCTTGAAGAGGAGAGCCACGTAATTAAAAAATATATATTCTTCTTACATTTCATATAAGGAAATATCTCTTGTCCAAAACCAATATTTGTTGTGAAAGACTAGTTTATAAATATATTTTTATTATTATTAATCTGAGGTGAAGCGAGGGATTTGGTCTGGATGGAAATCAAAACATTATTATTCACTTAAAAATTCAAGAAATATGCCCTTCCATGGATTTTCAAATTTCATTAATTTTATTTGCTTGTGATTTTGAAAACTATAGTAAAATTTATTCTTTTCAAAAGGTTTATTATAATTAAACACTAAAAGGTGTAGTAATTAAGAATTTTAGTCACAGAGTCAGGCCCATTTGACCCCTCCCTCCCCCTTCCTTGCTGAAGTAAAATTGTAATTATTCTCTTCTTTTGTGTTTATGTGTTTAACAATTATTTTAAACTGATTTTCACAGGACAAACCTCCCCCCTTTCCCCTGATGAACAAAAATAATAAGCTGTTTCAATTTGTAATTTTTAATATGTGTTGTTATATTTCTGTGTTCGTTTTTAATTAAAAAAAAATTCACATGAGATTCTAATAAAAAAAATCTGTTTAATTTATTTTATGTTTGTATTATCGGTTTAAAAGAATAACAAAACTGAATTTCAATTGCTTCTGTTTGAATATCTGTCCCCCTCTTGAATTTTGTTCTGCGGCCGCTGATGTTGACAAACAAATATATCTTGTGTTTTATATATGAGTAATAATTAATAAGTAAATAATATAGTAAATAATAAATAAGTAAATAATAAATAATAAGTAGTTTTATGATGAATATGTAATGCCAACAGGAAAAAAGCATATTCAGATTAAATTTAGAGCATATGCATTGTCCTTGCTACATTTCCCTCTCCTTTTTCGTTAAATTAAAGAAAGTTTTCTTCTAAAGTCTTGGGGTATCTTCAAAGGATTTGTTTTGTTTATTCAGTTATTTACATTGGTTTTTTAGCGTCGAATAATCATCCTAGTGCATCAGTTTTTGTATTAATTATATCAGGGTTCTGTGTCCTTCACGGCCATATATCGTTAATAAGGTAATCTTCTTTCCTTTGTTAAACGATATTAAGAGCTAGGTGTAGGAGCTTCTACTGTATGAGATTGGCTGAAAGAAGAACCTAAAATAAGAAAATTTATGGAAAACATGATCAAACTGAAGGACTAAATAGAAAACGAACTCAATTGGTAAATGACGATGAGTTGGACAAGGCTTCAAAGAACAGTGTGCACTCGGAGCTCCTTTATCAGGTCCCACCATAAGAGAGAAGGCAAAAATATTGCCAAAAAAGTTAAAGCCTTATGAAGAAATAGATTTTGAAGCGAGCGATGGTTGGTTTTAGCGGTGGCAAAAGCGGCATGGCATTGGACAGAGCGTAATTCACAGAGAAAAGTGATCAGCTGATCAAGAGGTTGCTTTGAAATTTCCTGCTGAACTGAAGAAAAAATTGGATGATTTGAGTTTAAAAGACGAGCAGATATACAATGCTGCACTTTACTGGAAGTTGTTGCCAAATAGGGCTCAGGATTATAAAGGCAGTTCAATGAATTGTGGATAGAGTCATACCAAGTACTCGGCATTTGGCCTACTCCGCTAAATTTCAGCTGAGTACTTGGCTAATACCTAGTAGTTGCAAGCATATCATTTTTTAAGCACATTTCAAGACAAATGAATTTATAACTCATCTGTAAAAAGTTATTCTTATATAAATGTATTAAATGTGATAATTCATAAAAACTATTATGTGGTACATAAAAATTTATCTATAAAATATAGAAAAAGATAAGAAGAAAAAAAAACATGTAAAATTAATGCAAATTAAAGTTTAGTTTTATATTTAAAAAATGTCATTTTTAAATCTGTAGGAAAAGATTATGATTTTGGATAAAGAAACAATGTGTAAAAACAGAAAATACAATGAATGCAATTTAAAAAAATTAATAATTAAATTTGTTACATAGTAAATTATGGTGCAAAAACACTAATCGTTTTACATTTTCAGGAGATAGAGCATTTATTTTATTATTGTAAATTTGGTCTGCGTCAGAAAATGTGCTAGCTGCAAGTACTAAAATAACATTTTTGTATGCTTTACATTATGAAAAAATGAAAAGAAACTGTAAAGCCAATGCCATTTTTGGTACTTTCGTGTTATCGCGACCTCCACAATTACAATTATGCCTAGGTTGCTGCTATGATTTCACCAAGATCACCGAAAAGCTCATATATGTTTCACATATATGCATAGATATTATATCCCAAACACTGATATATGTGCTATATCTGTCATTATATACATATTTACATCTTATATATCATCTATACATCATATACATCTTATGCACATGTCATATATATACATCATATATGCATTATATTATGACTTATAACTTGGCCATATATGTTACAAAATGTTGTATACATAATCTATTATGTCATATACGCTTTATAATTTGGTGATAAATCATGGTCGCTTGTCAATTCTGCCTTGGGGCCGCTATAACACGAAAATACCCAATTTTTTTTAATCAAAAGAAAATAAGGTACTTTTAGAAAGCATGAAACATTTCAAATTATTCAAGGAATTGTTACAGCAAGCAATAACTATTTTCGATAGACAGATTTCAGGTATCAAAATGAGTAAGGATGAATTAAAGAATTGGTTTTAATTTCACTTAATTGGTTAATTGAACTTTTGATATATCAATTTTTTTGTTTATATTTTTAAAAATAATGCTATTGTTTTAAAAATTTTGAATTTACAAAAATTGTCTTAAAAGCTGCACAATAAATGAAATTTCAAAAATAGAATTTAATTTTTAAAAATATGATTATATGCTGAAGATGCATGTTTATGAATATATATATAAACACACACACATAAAAGTGTAATCCCTAAGCACACTTCATGTTCACATCAGCGATTCTTTTGTACACATAATTACTTGGTACTCGGTATCTACTCGGCCCAGTAGCAGAATTTTCTGTGTTAATCTGTAGCAAATCAAAATTCATCTGCAGACCACTACTATCAGAAGAAATTACACTAACTCATAAAATAAACAAAATTTATATTTCAAAGGAAAGTATTTTAAGAAGAAAATACAATAAATCTAGAGACAAAAAAGAAATTAGCAATTTTTCATAGCCCAGAATTTTAACTTAAGCTGTTAGATTCATCTGTTGAAATAATCTGTTTCTGCTACTGGGCTACTCGGTACACCATTAATTGTGGATACAAAAAACAAAAGGACAGGGTGACACTCCTTTTTGCAGCAAATAAAGCCAGAAGTCATAAGTTGAAGCTGTTCCTTTAGGGTCGGTAAAAGAAAAAAATCCTAAAGTTTTGAAGAATGTAAATCTAAAAAATCTGCCATTGATATATGAAAGTTCTAAAAATGCCTGGATGTCATAAACCTTATTTATATTTAGATAATGGTTTTCCTATAATTTTAATCCATCAATTTGTCTTTTTCTCAGAGATAAGGGTTTGGAAGAAAAGGCTGTACTCCTAATAGAACAATGCAGAGCTCATTTCAGTAATGACAAGCTACGGCTGCCGAAGGCAGTCGTACTCCACCCCCGAATCCAGATTCTCGCAAATCCATACGAGGTCACGACCAAGAAGGGCCAGTTTACCCGGATACCTCCTTTGGCCGGGGGAGAGACAGGGGCATGAGCCTCCTGCGCCTCTCTACCCTTTCCCAAATGAATGATGACAGAGGTCGGTGCAACATGTGGTGGAGTCCAAAGACAAAGGACACCACCCCACAACACTTGAGTGGACGCTGAGACAATCCGACGGCTTCGTAGATGGAACCCCAAAGAGGAAACCGGGTCCTAGGCTAATGCCGAACCACTCCAACGACCCATTACTGTACCACAACTTCCGATTATCGAGCTCATCCCGGTAAAGAAGAACTAATGTCATTGGATAAAAATATTAAAGCTATGCTTTTGTCACAAAACGCAAATCTTCTTCAACCAATGGACCAAGGAATAATTGCCACATGAAAAAAAAACTATCGACGGGAATTACTGAGCAACCTTTTGTTCATAGAATGGACACTGCCTGAGGCCTTGAAAAATGTGAGCTTAAAAGATGTCTTGTACATCTCTAAAAAAGATTGGTCCGCTGTTTGGTACGAAGCCATTTCCAAATGCTAGTCGAAAGTTTTAAACAATGTCGAACTCGAAGATAATGAAGAAGATTCTAGAGCTTCTAGTTCAACAATCTAAGTCACTCAGTTTGAATGTGAACAAAGATGAATGTAAACTTGGATTAATGTAAAGGATGACGAACTGACTTGTGGAACTTTCAGAAAATGAAAAGTGTGAATACACATGTATAATCGAAAATAAAATAAAAAAGGTAAACAGAACTTACTTGTCTTTATTATTAGTGTTTTTTAATTACTACTTTACTTACTATTAATATTTTTTTATTACTAATTCTGTACTTACACTACTAATTATATTTTAAGTGCATATGTTCATAAAGTAGAGCTATTCCATCTCAGTTCAGGCAGGCAGTATTAATATGGCTCAATTGATGGTTATAGATTTTTTTTTTTCAAAAAATTACAGTAGTTACAACTAAGTGATAGACAAAATTTCCCAAAAGGATTTTTCCCCAAAAAATTTATTTCTCTGGTTACAGTACTTTAAAATTCTCGATAAAATTGACAGTTTTCAGAAAATCAGAAAAACACTTCATTTTGAAATGAACACAGTACCTGTAATATTCAACATATTTAGTCTATTTTTTACAGATAGTTATTAAACAGAATTTCACTTTATCTTAGTTTAAAAAATATATATATATTAACCTTTTTAATCAATTTAAAAAAATTAGTTTTGTAGTACAAAATTTGTAATTATTGCTGGTTTTATGATTTTTTTTTTCATAATGAAAAAATATTTTAAGCTAAACACAGATGGCATGGCAATCTAAAGACCTTTAGTGGTAGTTTCACAGCAAATTTTATTTTAAGTCTAAGATGCATACAAGTTTAACAATTCAATTTTAAATCCCCAAAGCAGAATATATTGCAATGTTCTGCAACGAACTTCAGTTGATAAAAAATGTTCTGCGGGAATAAAAAATAAACACACAGGGATATTTTCTTATATAAGAAGAAGTGCAATTGCATCTTTTATAGAAATGCAAAAGCCATTTTGTAAAATGCTGACATACACACACAAAAGAAACTAATGGCGAATTTTGCGATTTTACCTGATCAAATAATAAATTTCGTGGTTTCTTCCGTCAATCGATTGACGATTTTTGCAATATTGCAGATTTTTCCGTATGTCAACTTGTGAATTTCGCGTTTTTTTCTCGGACCCAATTGTCGAATTTTGTAATATTTTTTTCCCGCGACTGATTGAAGAATTTCGAGATACTTTCAACAATTCACTGACGAATTTTGGGTTTTTTAACTTCAACCGATAGGCGAATTTTGCAATATTTTTCTTGGACCGATTGGCGAAATTCATAGTTTTTTTCATGCAACTGATCCACGAATTTCGTGATTTTTACCAACGACTGATTGGCAATTATTCCAGCTTTTTCTTGCCAGAGATTGGAAACAATCGGGGATATTTTTTCACGACTGATCGAAAATTTTCGTGATTTTCCTGACAATTTTAGAGGTTTTTTTACATGCAACTGATAGGCGAATTTCATTAAATTTTCTTTTTATCGAATGACAATTTTTTACTGTTTTTCTTGCGAGTGATTGGATTGATGAATTTCCAATTTTTTCCAACGATCCACTAAAAGATTTCGAAATTTTTTTAGCCGTGACGTATAGCCCAATTTTGCAATATTTATTTACTTTCTACCGATTGGCTAACTTTGTCGTTTTTTGTGACAAATTGGCAAAAATTCTGGATTTTTTCTATGACTGATCGACGAATTTCTGATTTTTTCACACGTTAACACTGACTTATTTCGAGTTTTTTTTCTCAAAACTGATTGGGGAATTTTGGGAAATTTTCCTTGTACCAATAGGCAAATTTTGCAGCAGCTTCTTGCGACACATTGGAGAAAATCTTGCAATTTTTTTCGCTACTGATTGACGAATTTCGCATATTTTTTAATAGCGACTGTTTGGAAAATTCCGTGACATTTTCTTTCTACTGATTGGCTAATTGTTTTTGCTTTTTCTTGTGAACGATTGATAAAAATCACGCTTTTTTCTGTGACCGATCGACCAATTTCTCGTTTTACCCACGACCATTTGGTAAATTCTGTGACATTTTCTTTCTACTGATTGGCTAATTGTTTTGTAAACGATTGGCTTGTAAACGATTGATGAAAATCACGCTTTTTTCTGTGACCGATCGACCAATTTCTCGTTTTACCCACGACCGTTTGACAAATTCCGTGACATTTTCTTTCTACTGATTGGCTAATTGTTTTTGCTTTTTCTTGTGGACAATTGATAAAAATCACGCTTTTTTCTGTGACCGATCGACCAATTTCTCGTTTTACCCACGACATATAGGTGAATTTTGCGATATTTTCTGTCTGTTGATTGGAAAACTTTGTAGCTTTTTTGCAATATATTGGTCAATTCTTGGATTTTTTCCCGACTAATTGATGTATTTTCGATTTTTCCTACAATCCACTGACAAATTTGACATTTTTTTTCTTTTTTTACCTGTGATTGATTTTAAAATTTTGCGATATTTTTCTTGTACCAATAGACAATTTTTTTGTAGCTTTTTCTTGTGACCAATTGGAGAAGATCGTGAGTTTTTTCCTCTAATGTTCGATGAATTGCACAGTTTCTTCCTAATTTCGTGATTTTTTAACTACGACCGAATTACAAATTTTGCAATTTTTTCCTTGTATTGTAGCCAAATTTTGAGGCTTTTTCTTGCGACCGAATAAAGAAAATCGTGGGTTTTGTTGCAGTTTCTTCCGACATTGCGCTGGCGAATTTTGCAGTGTTTTTTACCTGCGACCGATTGGCGAAAACCGTGGATGTTTTTCCGTGACTGTTCATCAAATTTTGCATGTTTCTGCACAACAGGCTGAAGAATTTCATGATTTGTTCTCCATGATTGACTATCGTACTGCGCAAGATTTTTTCCCGACCCATTGATCAATTCTGCAATCTTTTTAAATGAACGATTAAAGAATTTTGATATTTTTTTTCCCCGGCTATTTAGTGACGAATTTCACGATTTTCCTTCGATTGAATAGATATTTTTCTTGAAAATGATAATTTGAAATGTTCTGCAGGGAAGGCCATTGTTCTGCGACGTACGTCGCACTTTTAAGCATATTCTGCTTTGGGGTTTTAAATTATGTAATTTTTTGTAAAATCGCTACTTTTGAAAAGCAATTTCTCAAAAATGCCATTTTTATGTACCCATCATACTTAGTATAGGGTAAGTCTTGTAATCGTTTTGAAAATCGAAAAAACAATTTTGACGGATTTACACGTTTCAGACACTGGATATTCCGAAAAACATTTTTAGAAAAAAAATTTTGCCATCCGTCTGTGTGTCTGTAAACACTCTATCTCCCGAAAAAATTGAGATAGAGACTTGCAATTTGGTATGTACTTAGTATGTAATAATGGGAAGAAGCCCATTTCATTTCAATAACCTCGATTAACCGGAACTAGTTTATTTGGACTCTCGAAATATTCGTTCTGATAAAAGGTATATAAAAATTTTCGAAATTGTTTATTTTAAGAAATGGATATAAAAAACAAAAAAAAAACATAAATTTTGCATGAAGCATGAAGTCGATCGGATAATGAGTTGCCGAGATATTTGTAATCCTATTTTCCACACTCTTCGATTTTTCATGACCCTGTATTTCATCCAAATTTCACTTCATATATTTTAATTGGAAATTTGATGCTTAAGCAGATGCAATAAACCGCTAGTTAATAAGATTATTATTTTTGGAGTTATAAGGAAAAACCTCTTTCAAGCAATTCAGTAATCGAGCTGTGACGAATTCCGAATTTCACGTTGTAATATTTAAATGGTAGCGACAACGCAAAACTCAATCGTCAAATCAGAAATGATATTTTATTTCTGTCGTAAATTAACATTAAAATATTGTTACACACTTATATATAGTAGGTCCGTTCATCTTTGTAATTGACACGTAGAATCAGTGCAAGGTGATAAAAGTCTCTGCCATCACAGGTTTCTCGCTCGGCTAGCGATTAGAACTCAATGCAGTTTTAAGAGTGGTGACAGGATGTCACTTTAGTGGTTTTCTCTCGAACGGTAAGCTGAAACTATTTCACAGTAGAGACTGGCTGTCTCGGATATTTCCTCCCTTCGCTGGTGTTCAGCGAGTCTCAGCCCCGGACTTGGTGTCCAGCACGATGATTTCAATTACACTCCCGGGAGATGATTCTCCACTCTAGAAGGTCTTAAGATCCGACCTTCTCAGTTGATCTCTAACATCCAACTCCTTGCTCCAGCCTGCTCTTCGCTGCCCGGAAGGAAGGGGGTTTAGGGCGTTTTCCGGTTTCTCAAGGCCCAATAAACTCCGTTCCACCTCTCTCATTGGGAAATAAGAATTTTCACTTGGCGCCTCGTTGCCAATTTGTGTCTTGTCACGAACTAGGGGAATTCCCTCGTTTCATTGTCTCTGTAGAAAAATCATATCGATCACCTTCCCACTGAACCAAATTCTTCTGCACGTCAATTTTCCTTTGACCGGCCTAGACACCGCGTCGCGACTTGGTCATAGGAAAAACCTTTCCCAGGCGTGAGAAAAAAGTCTGGGATGGAAAGCTTCATTCAATATTCCCACATAATTTAATGAAGTCTTTACAGCACCCCCTCACACAGATGGGATTTTTCACATGCTGAAAAATCTTAGTCGCGATCCAGTCAGACTCTTACTTCATTCAAATCAGAGGTCTTAATCCTGGTCGCACATTTTATACCAAAAATACATTTTCTAAAACAAATTCCAATTTAAAACTATATTTTACTCAAATTACAATGATAAGAATTTTAAAATATATATACACTTCTCCTTAACTTCCTTAGTCAAATCTACTTAAAAATCAAAATGAGGTATGTGTGTCCCTGGTTTGTATTTGATTGAATAATGATAATTTTGCAGAATCAAATTCCAACGTAACAACCGGGGATTATACACATCATTATTTTTCAGCCAACTTAAAGGATCGTGGTCATCCAAATGATGCCTTAATTTCATCATAACATAAATTATCGCGGCACATTCCTTTTCGCTCGTAACCATTTTTAACTCAGGTAGTGTAAATATCTGGCCCGAAAATTTTGCCTGGCACCCTTCACTATTTATTTTCCCTTTTTGGACGGGCCTCGAGTATTTTAAACAACAGAAGTGATCCCATCCCTCAGTTTCCATCAAAAACAACAGAGAATAAGCATCGAACGCGCCTTCAACTCCCTCGCCTAAATCTGACTCACCTATTATCCCACCTCTAAGAATCTCGGCTTGTCTCGGTGAAGTTCCATAGAAGAGAATCTTCACTGGTAACTCGCTTGCTAACTCCATCTTATGGACGATTAAATCCAGCCCGTAATCGGTCACTAGTTTTTCTGAATATTCGTCTCCTTTCCATTTTTCAAACACTATTCTGAGAGCTGTCACTAAATATTTATTTCTGCTTTCAAAAAGGGGTACGGTTCTCTCCGAGTCCGTGTACCAACACGTCATAATACTCGCAACATATCCACTGGACAATAGAATTTCTTTCCCTTCAGCATTTCCCTTTCTTAAACCTAAGCAGGGGTCGCTAGATTCGGTGTATGTTTCATTTCCCTCCAAAACATTCGGCCAAAAATAATCCTTGTACATTTCATCTCTAGACCTTTTCATGCCTAACTGCCCCACTACACTGCCCTGACCCAGCGATAAAATCCCCCTTTTCGAACTTAACAGAACAACAAATTTATCTCTTCCTAAACAAACATTATCCGTTATTGTTCTGACTACTGACTCCTTTTCCATGTCAAAATGGGAAGCCTTATCCGCAATTCCTTCGCTAATAGGGTCCACCGTGACTTCCGCCTTTTCAGCTGTTTGCAAGTCTAGCTTACTAATCTGAGCTAAATTCACCCCTGAATCTTCCTTTTTAAATGGGGGTGGAAGAATTTCTTTATCTTCCTCACCTCCCGATTCCCCTATCTTTATCCCGCTGGGTTGGAGTCCGAAATTCTCCATTACTTCTTATATCTGCGTCGCCCGTTTCTCGCTTGTCAAACGACCTTTTGAAATATCTGCCCCCTTCCCCGCTAACGGCCTACCTTTAGTTTCGGTTTTCAGACGTGCGCTTTGTCTTGTGAGCATTGCTCTAAAAGAAAGGGGTTTAGATTTCTGTTTCTGAATTAATTCATGAGTTCTATTTCCTAACAAGTAATAATTCATATCTATATCTTTGTCGACAACTGCTGCCTTCGCCCTCATTCTCTCACCGGAATTTAATAATATTTCAACCTCCGCAATAGGTAATCGGCGACATCTATTATCCATTATTTGTTTAACCCAAACATTTTTTCCTGTATATTGATCCGCTGTTACATCATGAGCACTAAGGACATCAATATTAGTACCTGAGTCACGTAATATGGTCATTTCCTTCCCATTAATTAATCCTTGGCTTAAATAAGGTTTGAAAGACTTCTAAATGGTCTAAGCCCGCTACATGATGAAT
Source organism: Maratus michaelseni (assembly GCA_963931845.1). Classification (NCBI taxonomy): domain Eukaryota; kingdom Metazoa; phylum Arthropoda; class Arachnida; order Araneae; family Salticidae; genus Maratus; species Maratus michaelseni. Next base: position 55,866,083 of record OZ007586.1, on the reverse strand, counting down.
CGACTCTGTTTTTTCTAACTGTTCTAATTCGGGACATGAATGCCTGTAGTGACCTTGTTTTTTGCAAAGATAGCAGGTAATCTCTCTTCTTCTATCGAATACTTCATTCCTATTTCTAACAACCTCTTTATTCCTCCAATTCGAATTAATTTCCGCCGCCCTACCATCAGATTTCGGTTTTCCTGGCACCTTATTTCGCTCCAACGATTTCTCATTACTTTGGAATTTAGGAAGCCCTGGCGGTCTTAAATTTTTTCTAGCTGAGTCATAAGCGTCTAACTTCTTAGTCAACTCAAAAGGAGTGTTCATCGAACTCCACGAATCGATAAAATGATGTTTAATCTCAGGATTCACTTTACGTTTCAATTGATCCGTAATAATAAGATCTCTGAGTTGATCATAAGACGTTATTTCTAGCCCGCTTACCCATTGGTCAAAATAATTAGAAATATCGAAAACAAAATCTCGCCAATTTTTATTTTCAGGTTTTTTCGACATAACAAATTTAAGCCTGAAATCCTCTGCCGATAACTGATATCTTTCTAGCAATATCCTTTTCACATATTCAAAATCGTCCGTTTGTTCTGCGTTTTCTTTCAAAATTAATTCGCTTAATTCCGCAGGGAGTAGTCCCAATAATTGTGTCACCCAATGATTTTTGCTTATCTGGGCCTTTTGCACCTGTCTTTCAAATAAATTGAGGTAAATAGAAATTTCGGATTTTTCTGGGTCGAATTTTGGAAGAATTGATTTCAACACAATTTTTGATTCGCCCTCACTTTGACTCGAAGTTAAACTGGTTTCATCTAATCCTCTTTCTACCCTCAATTTAGCCAATTCATGTTCGCATTCTAACGCTTTTGATTTCTCATCCCTCTCAAATGCTCTCAATTTTTCTCGTTCCGCTTTTTCATCAGCTTCATTTTGCAATCTCTCTTTTTCTATGATCGCGAACTGTCCCAGCGCTAGCGATTCTTCGTAACCTGGAGATTCAGTCAGTTTATGAATGATCTGGAAAACTTTATCTGATTCTTCAATCGTTGCGCCAAATTCAATTGCTAATTCTTTCAAATCGCACTTTTTTTTCCCTGACCACACAGACATATTCACTGATAGATCAATCTACAATTATTCTACAAAATAATTCTTAACTTAAACTTTCCCATGTAGCAATTTTAATCAATATATAAATTCACAATAGCATTACAATAAATACAATATCAATAATAACATAAAAAAACCTTTATCATTATTCAACCAAATGCAAATGTATTTTCTCATATACATTCCCGGAACTATTTCCAATCAAACACTCTAAATTAGAAATAAATTCTACCTGAAAGTAAACTTCATTAACAAGGCTGCTCCACTTAATACACTGCCAAAATTCCTTTATTAACTCACCCAGAATTTCAATTACTCCAAAACGAATCATTTGGAAAATTCTACAGAATTATACCCCTACACTTAATTTGCCTAATAATTTTTTCATTTTGAGAAACTAAAGAAAAAAATATGTTTCATATAGCCTCAATCCAAATTTACTAAACAAACTTATTACCAATTTTACATTAACAATATAATATACTACCGACCAAGATTTTAAAAAACCAAAAAGACCTCTGAAATGAACAAAATAAAATTCTAACCTGGAATCTCCTGAGTTCAGATCACCTCCATTGGTTCCTTTCACACTCTGTCAGGGTCTGCTATCTGGCACTCTAGTACTGAGGGTTCTAACAATCCGGCACTCTGTACTGGGGCTTTCCGGTAACTCTTACGTCAATGCACTCTTGTCACTGCAGTCTGTCACTGCAGTCTGTCACTGGCATCCGGTTCAGCTGGGGTTGGAGCACTCTTTAACTCTTGCTTCTGCTTCAGCCTGGTTGCGGCTCTCCGATTCCACTTCTGTCACCGGATCAACTGTGATTGGTACACTCTTTCACTCTTGCTTCTAATTCAGCCTGGTTACGGCCCGTCAATTTTTAGACAAAATTTATACCGCTGCCACCACTGTCAGTAGCGTAGCTAAGGGGGGGCAAGGGGGGCGGCTGCACCGGGCGCCGGTGCCAAGGGGCGCCAAATTGAGAGAGGTTTTTAACCGAAATTATCTCACATATTTTGACAGTAAATAAAATTGTTGACTTTTTTGTGTATGTGTAACATTTTATTTAGTAAAATATTTTATTATATCCAAATATTGAAAGGAAAAGCTTCTGTAGGTGTTTCTAGCGATAGCTCAACACACTTTGTACCTTACATGATTCAGAACTGAATATAACAACAACAACCTGACAACTGTACAACCTGAAAGGAAGTACAAAATGATTATATGGGGACGCACAATTGAGAGACGCTTTAAACCGAAATTAACTCACATATTTTTACAATAAATAAGAATTGTTGACTGTTTTTCTGTGTGTATGAATGCTTTGAAGAAATTCGGCGAATAAGGTGGAGGGAGATCCATAAATGCCAATTGCAGATGGAGGCTCCTTACTTTCTAATCTCCATCTTATAAAACAAAGGGCACTGTTGACGTCAAATTTCTGATATCAAAAGATAATTTATTTATTTCTGTATTGGTTTTCCGGCTGATTCTTAGCATTCCACATGGATATTTTCGTGTAGGGGCTTCTGTGAATCAGTGCAACATGGATTTAACTGGAGGGACTTTAAGTAAACATGTTATTCCTTCTTTATAGGAAATTATATTTTCCCGTCGAATTGGCATTAGGAAAAACCTAATAATAAAATGTGGACGACCTACCCTACAAATTTTCCTAAACAAAAAACGTGTAAAAATCAAAGCAGGACTCTTCAGTTTTCCTAGTACGACCAGTACAAATGGTTTTATGGAAATGAAAGAAAATCATAATTATTTTATTGGCTTTGTTTACTGTTAAATAAGAATGTTTGATCTTTAAAAGGGTTTGACGATTTAAAAAATCTTTCACTATTCGTGACGCTAAGGCATGCAGCCTCCAAAGATTATTTAAATGCTGATTTATTCTTGAACAAACACAACAAACATGCAAAGTATCGGAACTATTCAATGAACATCGAAAATTTCAGAAAATTAAGTACAATGAAAAAGTTTAAAAACTGGAAATAATTTTTAAGTATTTTCATTAAAAAACATTTTTATCTGTTGTACTTAAAAAATGATGTAATCAGTGCATTCTTTCAGATTTTTAAATTGATTTTAAAAACAAAATGTAAAAAAATATATTGATATAGTTATATCAATGAGGAGCTTGACAGAGTTAAAATTATAGCAAATGAAAATGGTTTTTCAGAGAGGTTAATTAATAAGTTAATTTGTCAATATCAATATCAGAGTAAAAAACAAAAAGAATTAACAGGAAAACCAACTAAATTTTACAAGTTCCAATATATTCCGAAACTTTTTGAAAAATTAAAATATAATTTAAAGAAATATGAAATAAATTTGGTAGCATCTCCTCCAGTTAAATTGAATGCGTTACTACATAAGAAGATTGATCCCATACCGATTGAAAATTTAGCAGGAATTTATAGAATCCCAGTTATTATGGAAATAGTTGAAAATAGGATAAAATCTTATAAAGTTAAAGACTACATTGGTATGACTTTAAGGAAATTTAAAATTCGGTTAAAAGAACATATTGCAGATGTCAAGTATAATAGAAGTAAAACGGCACTTTCCAGATTAAAACAAGAGCAGTAGATTATAACAGATTTTGATAACGCTAAAATTATTAAACCCACATCCTCTTTTTATGAAGCAATAATAAGTGAATCAATAGAAATTTTAACCAGGAAAAATACAACATGCAATGATTCAGTTTCGTACAATATCCCTAAAGTATGGTATGTATAAGCTTTTACAGACAGTTCAAGAATGAATAAGATTGGCACATCCCTCCCTATGCTTCCCACCCTGTTTATAATGGTTTGACCTTGTCTTCAGCAGACATTGATGTTTTTACAGTGTTTCAGACTAGTTGTGTTTTTTGTGTGTATCTGTGTGGTGATGTTTTAACCCTGATGATGAGCCAGGACGGCTCGAAAGCGCTAGGTTTTTAATGTGAAATGCAGTTTTGTATATTTTAAAACACCTAAAGTAAAAGTTTTAATAAATGATGCATATATGTTTTTGTGACATTTTGTGTTGTTTTTAAACAATTATTATAGTACAGAGGTGAATTTGATTCAATTGAGTGTTGTGTTTTTCATGACTCAAGTTTATTTTGCTTAATTTAAACATTACAACTCTGAATCATTTAAAGGAAAATTGATGCAGTAAAAAGCCTTTTTTATAATCATGGGTTCATTCACCAGAATGTACTAGCGATGCCTAACTACATTTCTAAACATAAAATTAGAAAATTGTTATTTTTGTACCTAGAACGAATTATACCTAGTAGTGTGCATTTTATATTTGAAAGGTCGATTTTTTTTTCTTGTTATTTGAGTGACAAATAGTGTAGTTTTCAGGAGTAATGAATCTTCTAATGCAAATTAATTAATAATAATAAAAGTTTAAAAAAAATTAGATTACAATTTTATATGAATTCCATATTTATCTTAAAAAACACATTTTATTCCATGACTGCAATTCAGGTAGTTCCAAAACAATTTCGTTACAAAACGTTAATTTGGCAAATTCACTGACGTAATTTACGCTTGTTAGAAAGTAAGAATTGGTGAATTTATTATTTTTTTAATTATAATGTTTACTACGTTTCTTAAGACAAAAAGCATTATTTAAACTATGTATTCAGGATTTCTAAAGTGTTTTCTCCACGTATAGTCATATAATGATAAAAGAGGTTTTTTAATTATTACGCTCTTTATTATTTATTTATATTTTCTACGTTTTAGTGTTTAAAATATTTCGTTGTAGCACTTTCATAGTCAACTGGCACGTATTGGCAAGCTTGGTTTGGAGCATAATTAGCTCCATTGTTTTGTAAATCTTAACAATTGTAACTATAAAGATTGTTTCGCGATTTCTCGCCTGCGGCGGTTAACGAAAAAAATGTCTTAAAATTACTGTATTGATTTATAATTTAGTTATAAAAATATTAAGATGCTGTATTGTCATCGGAAACACACATCTGCGTACATAATTTTTATAATTCTAGCCTATCAGGATGTGAGTGAAAAATCAATTAGAAAATTACAACTTTACATACAAAAACTAAATTAAGTTAAATAAAAGACTGCAATAAATAAAGATGAACTCATGTGTTATGAATGAAATCTTTATTTATTGAGTAAAGACAGAAGTATAATAGATTAATTCCAAAGGTTAAGATAACCCTAATCATAGATAATTGTGTAACTAAAATGTTTTATTAGATTTTCAGAAATATATTTTTTAAGAGACCAAAATTTTATAAAATAAATATAAATAAAATTTTACTAAAGCCGCCAGAAAAACGGGCAGATCATATAACAAACTTTTGTAGGTTTACTATATTGGAAATCAGATTCCTCACTCGCTGTATCCGGAATTTATTATAAGTCAGATATGCTGTTGCAGAGATCATCTGCATACTTTTTATGGCTAAGCCATGTTTCGGGGACGCAACTGAAGTTACGCCGCTACTTTTAAACTACAAGCTTATAAAGTTTGTAAGTAATTTTTAAGATTGTTTTTCAAACCAGTATTAATCATCAAGATTATAAAAGAGAAAATAACGAAATTTCATCTGAATGGACAAAGATAGTTCTCTAGAAGATTCTCTCTGTTTTTCTATTTGGGTTAATCAAAATGAAAATTTTACGGCAATTAAAATTTGAAAACATGGTTCACCGTTGTAAATTTTTAAGATGCAGTTTTATTAATATTATTATGAAAGTTTTATGATTTAATCAAGCAAAAATGGCAATTCTTGAGATAAAATTAATTTTGTGTTAGAAATATTTAATCGAAAATCTTTTAAAGAAAATTTTAAAACCACAATTTTCAACTTTTTGCAAAATTTTTTTTTATACTTTCCTTACAAATATGCTCTATAACTGTAAGAACCACATTTTCAAAAAGTTAATTAGTTAAAATATCATGGCAAATTTTAAAATACAATAAAAATCACTTTTTACTTAATATTTTTGTTAACAGCGAGTGAAATGAAATATATTTGTTGAAGTTTTCTCACTTATGGGAATTCCTTGTAAATTCTAAAGAGTGTACGCATCTTGTAAATGAAACAAAATTTCGAGTTTAATTTATGAGTTTTACCAAACATGATTTCTCGCATATTTACTTTTATTGTTGTAATGATTGTTGCTACTCTCATACGCTTAACACAACATTAGCAATATCTGCTAATGTCAAATTCTCGTCAAGCTTGGTGATATTCTTGAAGATAAAAGTAGGCCGCCATAAATGCTACCAACTTGGCGATAGGTGACTAATTTTTCGAAATTCCCATTCAAATTTAGTATTGACGAAAACTAGGAATCTTCTATAATAGGGTTGCACTCAGTTTAGTTTCGTGTGTTTCAGAGTTTCAGTAATATTAGCTGAATGCTTAAAACCAAGGAAGAGGAAAGCTACCTTTTCTTCCCGCTCCCGGTATAAACCGAAAAGATTTTTTTTTTTTTTATAGCGGCTTGAGGAAAAATAATATCGTCATTTTTTATTGGGGGGGGGGGGGGGGGGGGGGCGCAGAATTTGTTCCTGCCCCGGGCGCCAAAAAACGTAGCTACGCCACTGACCACTGTGATGAATTCCGAATTTCATGTTGTAATACAGTCAACTCCCTCTAATCCGCACAGCTTGGGACCAAAGGTTGTGCAGATTATAGAATTTTGCGGATTATAGGTCATTATTTTGTTTACATTTTTTTCTCCTGTGATTTTACAGTAAATTAATTATTAATGAATAAATTAATTGACAAAAAAGTAAGATATTGTAAAACATTGGATTATTTGATTAAAAATCACATTATATTTAAGGAAAAAATTATTTAAATTTTATTTTATAATTTGTTTTGTTTGTTTTTACAACTTTCAAACATAGTATGAATTGTCATTTGTTTGAGAACTTTTGACTTTTGGTCTAGCATTTTTTTTCTTGGAGTCTATGTGTATAGTCTTTTATTTCTTGTTCGGAGACAAAACTCTCTTTCTGAAGAAAATTCAAATATTTGTAACCCATATCCAAGATCTGCTCAAGAGTTACTTTTTCACCATCATCATCATACTCTGTGTCAGAATTATCCTGTTTTCAGTAGAGTTTAACAGAGTAGTACTTATAATGTTATCATTTCTGAAACTCTCTGTAATTGGAGCTTTAACTTGAGAGGATATCCATTCAAGAAATCAGACACAGTAAAATCTTTTGTTTTAGTTTTATGTTAGTGAATTTTTCCGCATATTTCTGTTTAGCACTATCCAAACTGAAACCACCAAAGTCAACATCTTCACCATTACTGTCTATAAATAAACATACTGGTAACAAATTACGCTTTGCACCTACTAAAGTAAGTATCTTTGCATATAGAGTCCCATGCATCACCCAAGAGAAAAATACAGCCCTTAATTGTAAATTGTCTTCTATACCCCTCCATATTAGCCACTAAATCAAGGGTTATAATTCTGCACATAAATTTCATTTTGTATTGGCATTTCATGCTATGGATAATTCCCTGATCCATTGGCTGAATAAGAGAATTTGTATTCGCAGGTAAAACTAATGTAGAGACATTGTCTTTTTGTCATAATTTTTGATGTGCAGCACAATTGTCTAAGAGCAATAATATTTTACAATTTATAGGTAAACTGACTTTTGTACTACAATGCATGTAGCCTTTTTCAAAATGAATTTCAAACCATTCTGTGAATTTTTTTTATTTTTTTTTGTTACAATATGTAACAGACAGAAAAAAGACTCATGTATTTTTGATTTTTTTTCTTTTTTCATTTAATAAATAAGTTTTACTTCATTGAAATGCAAAAATTTAGGGGGGAGAAAAACTGACTGCTAATCATTGATCAAATTGTCGCCATTTTGTATTTCTTTCGCAAAGTTAAAGCTAACCAAATTTTCATTGTTTACATCTGAAACAGTGTGCGGATTATAGGCGTTTGCAGATTATAGAGTTGCGGATTAGAGGGAGTTGACTGTATTTAAATGGTAGCGACAACGCAAAACTCAATCGTCAAATCAGAAATGATATTTTATTTCTGTCGTAAATTAACATTAAAATATTGTTACACACTTATATATAGTAGGTCCGTTCATCTTTGTAATTGACACGTAGAATCAGTTGAAGGTGATAAAAGTCTCTGCCATCACAGGTTTCTCGCTCGGCTAGCGATTAGAACTCAATGCAGTTTTAAGAGTGGTGACAGGGTGTCACTTTAGTGGTTTTCTCTCGAACGGTAAGCTGAAACTATTTCACAGTAGAGACTGGCTGTCTCGGATATTTCCTCCCTTCGCTGGTATTCAGCGAGTCTCAGCCCCGGACTTGGTGTCCAGCACAATGATTTCAATTACACTCCCGGGAGATGATTCTCCACTCTAGAAGGTCTTAAGATCCGACCTTCTCAGTTGATCTCTAACATCCAACTCCTTGCTCCAGCCTGCTCTTCGCTGCCCGGAGGGAAGGGGGAAGGGGGTTTAGGGCGTTTTCCGGTTTCTCAAGGCCCAATAAACTCCGTTCCACCTCTCTCATTGGGAAATAAGAATTTTCACTTGGCGCCTCGTTGCCAATTTGTGTCTTGTCACGAACTAGGGGAATTCCCTCGTTTCATTGTCTCTGTAGAAAAATCATATCGATCACCTTCCCACTGAACCAAATTCTGCACGTCAATTTTCCTTTGACCGGCTAGACACCGCATCGCGACTTGGTCGTAGGAAAAACCTTTCCCAGGTGTGAGAAAAAAGTCTGGGATGGAAAGCTTCATTCAATATTCCCACATAATTTAATGAAGTCTTTACAGAGCCTTTAAAGTTTATGACGTCATCAAGCCACGATTTTATTTGAATTGCAATGCATTTTATAAGTAGTTTACACATTTTTATTTTAATATTTTACATTATGCATATCCATGATGGGTAAGTATTACGGTGGCCCCCAACGACTAGTTTACAAATCTGATAATATGCTCAATTAATATGCCTTATTAGTGTCTGATAAATACCTCACAAGCATGGGTGCAAGTTTGAAACGTGGTCTGGACTGAAAATATTTTGACCTGACCTCCCCCTCCTCCAAGCGCACACACAATGCATGTTTTGACTTTGAGATGTGGCAAAGACTGAAAATATTTTGAATTCTCCAACCCAGACCTCTTCTCTGAATGTATAATGCACACATCCATGCCCACTTAGACAAAACGTCGAAGGATCTCGAAAAAACGGCAAATTTTGTCGAAGGATCTCGAAAAAAAAACCCTGCAAATTTCGTCTAAGAATCGCGGAAAACACGTGAATTTTGTCCACAGGCCAAGGAAAAAATGAGAAATTCATTAAAGGATTGCGAAAAATGGCTAATTTCGTTGACAGATCGCGAAAAAACGCAAATTTCGTCAAATGGCTGCCGGAAAAACGATAATTTCGTTGAAGGATCACCAAAAAACGGGCAATTTCGTCGAAGAATCCGAAAAAAAAAACCACGCCAAATTATGTCAAAGGATTGCGAAAAAATGGTGAGATCTGTCGATAGATCGCGAAAAAAAACTGGCAAGTTTCGTCGAAGGATCTCGGAAAAAGGTGAATTTAGTCAAAGGATCGTGGAAAAAGCGCGAATTTCATCTGAAGGCTAAGGAAAAATCACAAAATTGATCAAGGATCATGGAAAATGGCTAATTTCGTTGACAGATCGCAAAAAAAAAAAATTTAAAAAAAAAAAAAAAAAATTCGTCGAAGGACCGCGGAAAAATGTTAATTTCGTCAAAAGACCGTAAAAAAACCCAAAAAACATGAGTTTTGTTGAAGGATTGTGGGGATAATGCGAAGTTCGCCGAAGGGCCATGGGAAAAACACCAATTTCGTCAAATGGCTGCAGAAAAGAACACCAATTTCGTCAAAGGTTCGTGGAAAAAAGTGCTAATTTCTTTGAAGGATCACGGAAAAACGGCCAATTTCGTCGTAGGATCTCGAAAAAAACAGCAAATTCTGTCGAAGGATCCCGAAAAAATGGCATATTTCGTCGAAGGATATTGAAAAAAGGCAAATTTTTTCCCGTCCTCGGAAATTTTCAAAAGAAGGAATTCCGTCCCGAGGATGGAACACTTGCACCCATGCTCACAAGCAAATTGTGTGTGTTTGCTTACACAATTTTATATGATTTTTTGAAAATAATATGTCATATGTATTTTTTAGAAGACAAGAATTTCAAGCTCTTTCTTATTTTGCTGAATTTATAATGTAATTAATTTTTCTAACAAAAAAATACAATACTGGTACATAAATACTGCTGTTAAATTATAGCTAACTATTTGCTTAAATTTAAAATTGCATTAACACAGCCACTAACAAGCATTATAATTCAATATATGTCATTTGAGTTCATACCCATAAATGTGTTAAATTCATCTACAGTGCATAAATATTTTGCTATATAGCACTGATATAATTTATTAATATGCAAAAGTACCTTATAAAAGAATTTTGTACTGTAAATTTCTTGAATCAATTTCAACTCAAGTATGAAGCCGTGCAGATAGTCTAATTGGAGTTGGATTTCCTACTTTTGGCAGCACATTTTTCAGTGGTATTGAACATTCATCTTTTCAGATTTCTTTTGACCACTGGAATCCTTCTGCTGATGAATGATATTGTAATGTCTTTTAGTTCTCGCAATATACTACTCATTTGTACTATCCACCAATTATTTTCATATACATCCAATGAATTCACCTATTTGAAAATCATATATATTGGATTTTTTTTTCATCTGGTTGGTTGTCGTCAATTCACTTTTAATTGTTGTCCCATATAACCTTTATTATTTTGAACTAGCCAATACTGTTTGGATTGTATACTGATAATAGATTTTACGTTTGCATATTCTTTCTCTTTATTAGCTCTACAGGCCTGAATAATTTTGCTGTCAAGAGGGAGTACAATTATATTTTTTACCAGAGAGGATAGTACGGATAGTGCAGTAACAAATGAGACAATCCTGAATGGCTCTCATTGCCTGATTTTGGAGATTAAATTTTATTGCAATATGTTTACTTAACCCACCTATTGCATCACACACGTCAGTAGCTAAAGAAATCCACTTCTTTAACACAACTTTGTGATTTTTATACAGTTCATAAAATCGATACTTATTTTTAAAATGTGCTACAGCTCCAACTAATATATGCACAGTTGATTTCAGTTTTTGTAGTTAGTACAACTTAAATATTTCCTTTTTTTACATTTTCTATGACACAAAGAACATGAGCTGTATCATGAGTTGTATGAGAAATTACAATAAAATTTTTTATCTCTTCTTTAGAATTTAATCTAGGAAAAAGAGATTTGTAGCTTTTTGGCTAATTGCAGCCAATAACTGTTAGCCAAATAAAAATAGGTTTAGCCAAGAAAAAAGAAGCTTTTATTTATACAAAATTTCTATATAAATGAGTATTATTTTTAATTATGCAATATACAAACAGTACATCACTCTGTAAGATTGACCCTTTGAGATTTGGCCATACACAGGGCTGCCACTGCCAAATGGCATACAAAATAGTTGCTTTAGTAGCCTACAATGAAAAAAATAGTAGCCAAAATAGTAGCATTTGCACAAAAATAGTAGCCAAAGTAGTTGCATGCTTACTTAAGAAAAGAGGGGCAAGAATCCTTATTTCCCATAAAAATAACATCATGAAAATCCACATTTTTCCTACTACCATCCAAATTTTCTACTTTTTGTATTTTAATTATAAAATCACACACATTAAAAACAATACAATTTTTATTGCATGTTATTAGCTGCAATTTTAATTCCATTTTGTAAACAAAAATTAAATGAACCAATTGAAAGTGGTTTTATCAAAAAAGGATGCATTTGATAAAGAAAATATGTGTACATACTAACCTATTCTTTAGAAGAAATTTTTGTAAAATAAAATAGCAAAATTGTCCGAAAAAAATAAAGTCTGATTTTATAGACACCAATGGGCCAAATAAAGCTATCTAAATAAATAAACAAAAACGAAAAATCATGCATCAAGCATAGATTATGTAACACTTTCCAACGCTTACCAAATAATTTTACAAACCATTACCGTTTAATAAGCTGAAAGATAACATCTAAGTAAACAATTTAAAAAACGCATAACATATTTAAAAACTTAATTTCAGGAATTTCCAACATATACAATATTCGGAAAAATATCCAAATACTTTTATTCAGCCCTGTATATGATCTATAGATTTGAATATATACTACATAGGATGCTAAATTTTAGTTTAGTTAGGAAACGCGTAGCACAGTTTAAAATTCTCCTTCTGGAGTTTCTGTCAAAAAACGGAAATGTGTTCGCGAACTTTTGTGCTGCCCTGTATAGGATCTACAGAATTTATACACACCAAGTAATGGACAAAAAGTGAGTTAAATTTAAAATCGCGTTCAGCAATTTAAAACACACTTCCAGGAATTATTGTTAACAGACAGTAGAGAATTCTTTTGTGTGTCCCTGTAAGTGAACGATGACTGCTATACACACAATATTCTGTAGTAAGCCTCTTGTAATGCACCTAAGTGATATATATAAATTTCAATGTGTTTAAAATAGTGAAACATTATTTAAATAAACCGCAGACGATTTTTCTCCATAGACGTAATGTAAAGGAATTCTTTTGACTGTCCCTGTAAAGTAACTGTAAGTGCTAAGCACACTCTATTCCATATTAAGCTTCTTGTAATGCACCTTAGTGATATATATCAATTACAATGAGTTTGAAATTGTGTAAAATCATAAAATAAACCACAAATGATTTTTCCCCATAGACCGTAATGTAACGGAATTCTTTTGAGTGTCCCTGTAAAAAATCTATAAGTGCTACACACTTCAGTTGAAATAGGGAACACGTTATTGATGACGACAATAACATATAAAAATTGCAGGACAATCCGAGCTTTTTTACGGGAGTTAGAGCACGGACAGACGGCAGACAAACCGAAGTCAAACACTTTTCAACTAGGTTGGAAAGTGTTAAAAAGGCAATATATTCTAAATGTTTTTCTCAATATTTAAAATCTGTTATTAAATTGAAAAACTGCGATAGAAACAAGATTTTCTTATTTCTAAGTAGCATTTATTTCAGCTCGTTTATTAATTTAAATTTTTGAAATGAAGCATCTATACGAGGTTAGAAACAAATACAATTCACGCAGCATAGTGAACAAATCTACAGTTAATCGTTTGTGGTTCATACGACAGTTAAAGGGTTAAATGCCTTTAAAAACAATCAAAAATTGGACAAATATACTGTAAAGCATAAGGGTTATGGGTGGTAGCCAAACCAAAAATCAGTAATTAGTTTTCCACTGAAATTTGGATGTTGGTATCTTTGCACTACATTTATATTGAAAGAGTATTTTTTTTTTTTTTTCAAATGGAAGTTTATACATATTTTAAAAATTGCATAAAAAACTTAAAAAATTTATACGGAAATATTAGATTGGGGTATTGGGTTAAATTTGCAATGCTGAGATTTTTTTTTTTTTTACAAAAATAGTAGCTAGGACTGGAAAATAGTCTCCTTTTTTCTGGTTTTCCTCTAAAATAGTCGCTTTTGAAGGTTTTTGGGCTAAAATAGTAGCCATAGTTGCCTGATGCTGAAAATAGTCGCTTTTAGTAGCATTTTAGTTGCAAATGGCAGCCCTGCGATACATCACACATCAAATGCTTTTTAAATGGAAATTCTTTTCAAACTTCCCCTTCCAAATTAATCATCATTAAGTTACTTAAATTTTTGATTGTCAGTCTATTTCTCAAGTTAGTTTTTGTTATATTCATAAGACTTAATCCCCTTTCACAATCTGCTGTAGCCAACAGAATTGTTGCTACAAATCCATACAAAGAAGTCACATTGGGAAACATGTCAGTAATGCCATTTTTATGGAAAAGGAAAACAATCAGCTGGTTTCATTTCTTTACCCCTTGTAGCCAGAACAACTCAATTCATGAACCATTTTGGTTTCATTTCCTAAGTTGGGATCATCAACAAAAAATAAACAAACTCTTTTAATTTCCTCAATATGAGTAACGCAAATGACGTCACACTATTTGTAAGATGCTTGCACAGAGAGGACGAGACAAATTTTGAAGTGAGTTGCTGGGACAGAGGCGGTGTGAGTTTTTTTTTTTTTTTTTTTTTTTTTTCACACAGCAGCAGGAGGTTTACGAAAGGTGGGAATAACAAAATGGAAATGGTATATATATTTTTGGCTGTTGCTATTTGGCGAATCCACTAAATGCTTTAGGGGCAAAAGGTGCTTTCTGTTAGCTTTTTTGGCGATTTGGCTAGCGCTAGATTAAACCTTACTTCTTAGTTACACATATAAATAATGATATTTGAGTATTTTGCCGCTGATAATTTTATATTTCATCTGGCAGTATTACAGACTAGTTATCAGCAAGGTAAAAATGCCACAAATGTACAGATTTTTTTTTTCAGATAATTTTACTTCAGTAATTCCTTCTTTTTGGATTTTCCTTATGTGATAATGAGGAATTCCTTTTCGTATTCAGTGTCTTGCATCCTCTAAAAATTTTTTAACAGATGCTGACTATTTTATTAAGTCACCAATTCATCATATAGCATATACAGTAGGGTGGAGTGAAAAAATGAAAGTTGGAATTTTGATTTCGGATAGCAGCCAAAAGTTGCCTTTTAGTACGTCTATAATATACGTGCAAAATTTTATGAATTTTGAAAAACTCCTTCAGGGCTCTACCACGACCTTTATATTTTCATTGTTTCACGCAATAGGTTTTTACCATAAATTGTACATTTACAGTGTTCGTTGGTAATCTCGTTTGACATTTTTATATTTAAAATGTTTAGTGTAACTTCCTTTATCATTCCTAAACCTTAAATCTTTATTTAAAAATTTTTTAAACGTTTTATTGAGCTTTACAAATTATTTTTTTCATTTTTAGCGCAAAAATGAGTGCGAGTGGAGGCAAACCGAAATTTACCATTACTAAACGTGCAGTGGAATCTCTCTTATTTGGTGTGCCTTCAAAACTAAATGAAGTTGTTTTGCGAACAATAGCAGACGTTATAAAATGTTACTTATACATAAGACAAGAATTAAAACAAAGTTGGAATGGTAAAGATCCACCAAAGTCATAGGTAATTCAAATCCTAAGAGAGAAGATCGAAGAAATTTGGAAGAAAGCATCAATTCTTATAGTTTCCCAGAGGGGTATTGATCAAATGATAGACAACGATTTTTCTAAATACCAGAGTCTTATTCGATTCGCCAAATCCAAAAGAAATGATAATTACATGAAGAAGGTTCAGTTTTTCAAATCTGAAGCTGTAAATAAACTTCTAGACATTTCGGAGAGCAAATACAAGCCAATTCCTAAATGTACTTGTGAAAAATCAAGGAAGGTGCCTCCAAAAGAACAGGAATTTTGTCTTGACCAAAGGTCAGCAAGAAAGAGGGTTATTGGTATGCTCGATAAAGCCTAGACAAGTAAATTGAGACAAAGAGAAGACAGGAAAACAAGGAAGTCGATGTGGGCTGAAATGCCAAGTTTAAATTCTGCAGTTAATCAGGGCAGTACAGTTGTTATGTATTTTGACAGTGGTGATGAAGAAAGAAGTAGTAGCTCTTCATCAGGGTGTGAAGATTTAATATCCGTATCACAAGCATCTACTGCTAAAGTATACAGCCTCATCCTCTTCATTCAAATCAAAAGCATTTTACTGGTAAAATACATTGTAATTAGCCAAAATCAATACCGTTGATTTTTAACCTCAATGAAGTTATTATACAAAATTTTCAATTAAATATGCACATCATAAGAACATATCAAAACATAATAATCATAGAACCTCAAAACATATTTTTATAGAAACATGAAAATATGTTTTATATATTTTCTACCAGGGCTGCGGAGTCTGTGGGGAAAATGACCGACTCCGACTCCTGAAATTTTAAAGGTTCCGACTCCGGGACGTCTAAAGTACTAGTATTGCCTGTTGATTCCTATTATTCAGATTGCTTTATTGCTGTCATTCGTTTTGAAATAGTAATGGTCGCTTTATTAAATTTGTCATTAAATAAAGGAAATATTACTATTAAAAAAAATGGCAGCAATCAAGCAATCAGAATTTTAAAAAACTCAACAGGCAACACTGACACCTGCTGTTACATTCCTGTTTGACCTTGAAGTATATCATGTATATATTTTTGGATGAATTATGGGTATAGTCTGTGATAGGTAGTCAAGACTAGGAGTCATTTACTGCAGTGGCAAACTTCTGACAGTATTTTAGTATAAAAAGTTTCACCTTTTTCACCAAAATATGGGTGAACGGATGTTTAATTTTGGTTTTATATCTATTCCTGCAGACCCAAAAAATAGGAGGCAAAAATTTTACAATTTATTTAAGCATCATTTGGGGTCTTCAGAACCTGAAAAATTACAGGGGAATGCAAGAAAAATAAAAATGAAAATTTTACTATTTTAGAATTAATTCTGTTCTCACGGCTTCGTAAAAAAGGGGCAGAAATTTTATGTTTTCAGCATTATTAATTGTACAATTTTGGGTCCTGCAGACCCGAAAAATCCAAATATTAAAATCTAAAGGAGTAAATAAAATGGAAATATTACTATTTCAGATCCCGCTGACTTGGAAAAGAAAATGCAAAATGTTGTAATTTTGGAGTTATTGTGTCTTCCTGACCCAAAATATTCCGATGTAAGGGAAGAAAAATAAAGAGGCATTTTTTGTATTTCCTGCATTAACTTTATAATTTTGGCTTTATTTCGAACCTGCAAAACCTGAATATCGAAAGGAGAAAGATAACAGAAATTTCACTATTTTATCATTATTTTGAGCACTGCAGACTCAGGAAAAAAATTATAATTTCACTTCTATGCACACGAAAAAGAGAAGAGAAAATTTACTACAATTTCAGCATTACTCCTTGTCCGACAGACCTGAAGAATCTGAGGAAAACAAGAAAACAAGAGGGACAAATTTTCTATTACAATGATATTTCAGATTCTGTGGACTCCAAAAAGAGCAGAAACTTCCAATTTTCGCATTACCCCGGGTTCTGCAAACCTCAAAAACCTACATACTAATATAAAATATAAACTAGAGATTTCAATTAAAAACAGTTTTCATATACGCTGTAAACTGGACAGTATATTGGGCCTGTTTAACCTGGGTTGCCTTGTATATGTAGTCCAAATATAAAATAGTAATTCAGTTTATAAATTTAAAATTACATAGAATTGGTTTAATTTCACTGCAAACTGTCTAAAAAATAAGCTGGAGTCGGAGTCGGCCTGTTTTTTAGTGACTCCGACTCTTTGGTCCAAAAATAGGCCCGACTCTGACTCCGCAGCCCTGTTTTCTACCAAACAAAAACACATTGTTCAACAACAATCTATTAATTGAATACTAAGAGGAGGAAAAATGAATCAATTTTCAGATTTAAAAAAAAAATAGGGGTTTTGATCAATCACTCTTTATAAATAAGGATTTTTGAAAATTAGCTTATATTTAGCTGCAATAATAATTATGTAGCAGCATTGCATTATAAATATAATTACATTATATAAAAATAATTACATTATAAATTCAGTGAAACGTGAAAAAGTTCGACTTCCTGATCTTTTGAAAAATACACATTTCATGTTATTTTCAAAAAATCATATAAAATTGTCAAAGCAAAAACACACAAATTGCTTGTAAGGTATTTATTAGACACTAATAAGACATCAAATGAGCATGTTATCAGATTTTTAAAAAAAATGGTATTTTTGAGAAATTGCATTTCAAAAGTAGCAATTTTGCAAAAAAAATGCATAATTTAAAATTGAATCTTAAAAAATGTATGCATCTTAGGTTTAAAATAAAATTTGCTATGAAACTCCCATTAAAGGTCTTTAGATTGCCGTCTGTGTTTAGCTTAAAAATATTTTTCATTATGGAAAAAAAAATCACAAAATCAACAATAACTACAAATTTTGTACTTCAAAACTATTTTTTTTTTTATTAATTAAAAGGTCTATATATTTTTTTAAACAATGATAAAGTGAAATTTAGTTTAATAACTATCTGTAAAAAATAAATTGATTGAATATATTGAATATTTTCAGTACTGTGTTCATTTCAAAATGAAGTGTTTTTCTGATTTTCTGAAAATTGTCAATTTTATCAAGAATTTTATAGTACTGTAATCCGAGAAATAAATTTTTTGGGAAAAAACCCTTTTGGGAAATTTTGTGTATAACCTAGGTCTTACTACTGTCATTTTTTGAACAAAATCTATGATGGTCAAATGACATGTCCTGGCTGAGCTGAGATGGAATGGATCAGTAGTAAAATTTTTACCATATCACCCCCCCCCCCCCCCCCGATATATCGTGTATTCCGATACATTGCACATTTTGCTTGTCTTCTGAGAAGCAGGGTTAGAAATTGGGAATTCTAAGCAAGGCGTCATATGACGCCTGCAATTTTTTTCCTAGATGCTAAACTGCATTCATGGTTGCAAATTTATGTTATATCCTATTTTCTCATTTCTTTTCGAACCCATGTTAACAATAATATTGCAATTATCTTTATGTGTTAAGGGCGACGGGGACTGTACATATTAAACATTTTATCTCTGAGTTAATCACTAAAACAAAATAAAAACTGGCTTTCTATAAAATTTTAAAACAGCATTAAACTGTGTTAGCCATATCTCAATTTTTCCTATCACTTATAATATCTTAATACTTTATTTTTATTAGTTTCATTTATTACTAGATACTTTTCTTACCTTTTTTAATTTCAGCTATTTTATTTAGCAGTCTTAACTATACCACAGTTCACTCTCGCGAACTTTGTCATCTTCGCTGTGGACTTTCTCATATTTGCTTACAAGCCTTTTTCACACCACATTTCATCATAAACGATGTTTTGAATGAGAAGTAGCTCACTTAGCCACGAGATGGCGCTACCGTCTAACGTGCTGACGTTTTTCCGCATCGGCGTATGCGATGCTCGTTCATCCAGTCACGTTGTTTAGAACAGGGAGTTTCCCACTTCCGGTTTTCCACGACGTGTGCTCTCCTTCGGCCGAGCTATTTATAGATCCAGGAATCCGTTTGCACCATTTTCCAAAATGTCGTGTTTTTCAGCCATCTCCTGCAGCATAATTGAAGAAATATTGCTAATGTATATGATCTGAATTACAGCATACATCACAAGCAATACCCATTCAATTAAGGTGGGCTCGTCACTTTAAGATCTTGATTTTTTGGACTTTTGCAGATTGCACCTCGCTGACAGTCAGTCCACGTGCACCGTCACGTTTATTTTGCTCAATCGGCAGCTCCAAACTAATATGAGGTTTTTTTTTTTCGTAAGTCTTTGGTACACTTTAATATTTAAAAATGCTATAGAATAAATATTAACCATTTTTTTTAAGATCTACATGAGCATTATGTATTCAGTAATGCGAATGGTCTGCCGAAGCGTCATCATCAAAGCGAAGGAAAGGAGAAAGACGAGCTATTCTGAAAAGCTGGGAAGCTCGATATTGCTCTTTGGCGCGTTGGCGAAGCTAGCTGCCAAAGCCCCATTGCCACCCTTACTGGTTCTCTGTGATTGGTTGTAAAAGAGCAGAGCATCCCAGCGATTACCGTCTAGTACTCTTTCGACGTGCTGCATTCGTTTTTCAGGGAAGGAAACATGAAAGCGACGCTTAGATCAGATCAGCCAATCAACTCCCAGAACAGAAGAGTATACGGTACACTAGAGCGTAGCAGGTGGAAAGCTCACTTTACGAGCAACTAATCAGAGTCCACTAATGCTAAGTTTCGTCACGTTAATGAAGAGTAGAGCCAACGCCTACTTAATAACTCTCTAGTAGTCAAGTAGGTGTTGGTCGTTGGTAGAGTTCGTGAAGCAAAGCCTCTCCGATCGTGCGCGGCGATTGCACTGATTACTTTTGACCTGATCCTCCCAGCTACTAATGTCTAGTTACCGAACAACCGCTAGACCTTGGAGAGAGGCCAGATTTGGGAGAACTAGAAAAGTAAAATATCCAAGCAGCGCGCTGCTTTCAGGGCAGGGTATTTATTTCTCGATATATGTCCGTTTCGGCAGGAATCCTAATAGATTTTACTACCTATTACATTCTCACCTAAGTTGGAATTTTTGAAAAAAAAAAAAAAATTCATATCTACGCCGATCATGACTCCCAGAACTTAAAACCACCCCCAGTTCAAAACTTTATATATCTATTATGTCACTTTTTTATGGACACGATAACTGCAATAATTCTGCACAAATCTCTTCCAAACTGATACATAAAATCAAGGGGCATAAAATCTCGGTCAAGTGTTCGTTAATGGACAAAATCGAACTAGGGGGGGGGGGGGGGCTTTTTGTGAAAACAGAAAAAAAACCATAACTTCTTAAATATTATACATATCGAATCTGTTTAATTATTACTTCTAGGAAAAGGGCCGAAAATGTATGTATGACAGATTTTTGATATCATTAAAAAACGGGGGGGGGGGGGGCGAAGGTTTTAGAAGAAAAAAATTCATAACTTCATCAATTCACAAGATATCAAATCCGCTTAAATTTATTATACATCCTCTTAATATTATCTAAAACTTTTATACTGACAAGTTTTTATAGGACCAACCCTTAAATTGCCAAAAAAAAAACCTAGCAAACAAGTTAGGTTTCGAAGTGGGCGGTTCCAACTGCCGTATGATGGCAAAAAGGTAATTTCTTCCGCAATTCCCAACAAGCAGGCGCCCTACGGTCTGAGTCTTCGAAATCTACCTGTGCCTGTAGGCCGAGCCGTCAGGGATTTTTCAACTTTCACGTATTAACAAAAAATCCATTCTTTCTTTTTGAATTTTTCGTTTTCATTTTTTACTGTACTTATGTATATATTAACAAGTTGGAAATTGTCCGTCAAACGTGACAAATGAGGTGCGTTCGTACTATAGCTAGTTATAATAAATATTCAATAGCTATTTATAATAAATATTCAGATCATGAGGATTTTTAATTCTGTGAAATGAATTACAGTAAAACCTCTAAATAACGGACACCTCGGGAGCGCAGAAATCGTCCGCTATTCGGAGGCGTCCGCTATTGGGAAAATTTCAGAGATTTACAAAATCGCTAAGAAATGCTTAACGTTTCATTAATTGGCTTTTATATGTCCGAGAACTTCTATTATATGATTAATCAGAAATTAAAATTATTTTTTTAAGCAATAAAACTGAAATGAAATGGTACATACATTTTTTCACTGTTTATTACATTCTTCAGGAAAAAATCTGTTATAAGTTTGATTTTGCTTGCGATTACATGTAGTTAGTTTTTCTGTGCGACGTTTTAATGCTATCAGTAGTTTCAATCCTTCTGAATCATCTTTTTCTGGAAAAAGAAAAAAATACGTGTAACTGCTCACTGTGTTTTGCGCTTCTTGGAAAATCTCGATATTACTGGAAACATCCCCTGGTTTCAGTATCTGATTCATATCACTATTAGAGTCGGCTTTTGGCGAAGATTCTGAAGGAATATAATCGACTACGTCAACTGATTCTTTTTCAGTATGTCATCATCAATGTTGATGGACATTTCGGCATTTCTTCACTCCTGATCCATTTCATTAATTCACTTATTGCGATAGTTATAAGTTTTATTTCTATCGGAAATAAGCGTTTCATTTTCTTTTAATATAAAGTCTGCTTTTCTGAAACATTGTCGTACACATTCCGGTTATCTGTTTTTTACAGCTGAAGAAATCCAAATTTGAAAGCATCGGGGACATTAACTAATTTTAGGCTGTTCTCAACTGTATTCATAGAATAAAACTTCGAAAGAATAGGGCTTAATAAGACCTTTCTCTACCAGGCTTTACATTTGTATATAACGCCTTGATTCAAGGGGCTGGCATAAGGAAGTTGTCTTTGGAGGGGGGGGGGGGGGACGACACAGTTTTAACATTGTCCAATTTAAAATGTTTTGGATGAGAAGTTGCACTGTCCAAAAACAAGAGAACTTTTCTTTGTTGTTTCATCCTGTTATCAAAGGAAGTTAACCATTTAATCACTAAAAAACTGGTTATCCACGCTTTTTTATTCGCTCTATAACAAATTTTTTAAATTGGATGTTCTTTGAGAAACACATGGCTTTCAGAGATTTTTGAACTATAAGAGGAATTTAAAATTCCCCTAATACATTGCAACATTTTAAAATAGTGATTCGCTCTTTTGTCATTTTTTCGCCGATACAGCCATATTCGAAAAAATTCTGAAAAAGAGTCCGCTTTCCTCGGCATTAAAAATGTTTCTCTCTTCATAACCTTCACAAATTAATTGCAGTTATTCATACCAATCCTCCACTTTTTTCAAAACTACAGATTTTGCTTTTCCACATATTGTTTTGAAAGAGATGTTGTGCCGAGACAGGAACTTTTCCAGCCATCTACCCAAACCCTTAAAATCATCATGTAATCCGAGTTCTTTAGCGACTTTTAAATCCTTTTCCTGAATCAAAGACCCACTGATAGGAATTTTTTTGAACGAAGTAAAGTAAACCAATTCAGAAATATAGAATTAATTTCAATGGAATCAGTATACCTCAATTTCAAATTTTTGGTGTTCTCGATAGAGTTAATAATCCACAAATTCTTTATTTCGTAAAATCTCTCCCACTTGTGTTTTACCTATTTTAAAACATTCGGCAAGTATCCGTAAACTCTATTTCTCTTTTTCAGATTCACTTACATTTACAATTTCAAACTTTTCTTTTAAAGTTAATCTCTTTTGTTTTGAGGTCATTCTCGAAACATTAATCACAAACAAGACACTAAATTCAGAATACGCAGAACTCAATATATTCAGAAAACGATAAAAATTGTTTTAACATATTTTGAAGCTTTGAATATTGTATGTCAATTGAATCTGAAGAATCCAACAGTAATCGATACAAAATACATACGATATTGGGGGATTCCCCAGGCCATTGGGGATTTTCCAGAGACCACCCCTTACATTTATCTTTGTTCAAAAAATTTGTGACACATTGCCTTGATAAATTTCGAGGCTTTTTACCATTTTTTTTACATTTTCTTTCTCGTTAAACAATCATTTTTTATCCTTGATCGCCAAAATTATTGTCCGCTATTCAGAGGTTAAACATACAAAAATTTAGATTTTGGGAGTGGGGATTTTAAAAGTGTCCGTTAAATAGAGGTGTCAGCTATTCGGGAGTGTCCGTTTTGGAGGTTTTACTGTATATCGTCTGCAGATTAATTTCTGTCATAAAATGAGTATCTCGGTCGCTTGACGATTAAATCTCGGAAGCTCCTCTAAGAAGAAAGCACAGATTTTTTTTTTTTTTAATTCAAATTTCTTAATAAATATTTTTATTAATATCTCCTAAACTTTTGATTCGATTTTTTAAAAATTTGAAATGTCTCGACAAAATTCTGCAAAGATAATATATCTTAAATTCCAAACCATTCGGTTGGGTAGTTTTTGCGTTGTTATATGCGGACAGACGGACGGACCAAGCGACGACAATAGGTGCTACGTATTTATATAATTACGAACGCACCTAAAAAGGGTGACAAATAACGAAAGGTCCGCCGCCAGGGGATAAGCAAGGAAGTACAATGAACGCGATATTTAATAAAAATTCATTCATTTACACCCCCCCCCCTTCCCTAATCCCGCAAATATAACAAATAGACAGTTTAAGAAAACTTCGATGTAAATTAGGTGCTCGACATCTCTCATGTAGACAAAATGCGATATTTAATAAAAAGCAGTCCCCCCCCCCCTCCCAATATAGCAAATACAAACGTTTTTTTATTAAGAGGGCAAAGCCCGGAAGTCTCTATTGTAATAATGTGCCACGTTGACTAAGTGCGATATTTAATAAAAAGTCGATATGTATACATTTAAAACGGTGCTAAATAACGAAATAACCGCCGCCAGGGGCGTGAATTGAAGTACAATGAATGCGATATTTAATAAAAAGTCGTAAGTTTACAACAAATAAACAGTTAAAGGAAACTGCGATGTAAATTAGGTGCTCAATATAATGTCATGTGTGGCAAAATGCGATATTAAATAAAAAGTACCCCCCCCCCCATATAACAAATACAAACGCTTCCTTATTAATTACATCCATTGCGCCGATAGTGGGCGAAGCCCTCAAGTCTCTAATGTAATATGTGTCACGCTGACTAAATGCGATATTCAATAAAAAGTCGTTTACCCTTCCTCCCTCCCGCAAATATAACAAACAGTTTAAGTAAACTTCGATTAGGCGCTCGATATGTCATGTGGACAAAATGCGATATTTAAAAATACAAACGTTTCTTTATTATTTACATCCATTGTGCCGATAGCGGGCGAAGCCCGCAAGTCTCTAATGTAATATGTGTCAAGCTGACTAAATGAGATATTTAATAAAAAGTCGTTTACGCTCTCCCCCCCCCCTCCTTTCTTTCGGCAAATAAACAGCTTAAGAAAACTTCAATGTAAATTAGGTGCCCGCTAGCGGGGCATCTCATTGGCTATCATAATAATCGATGATAGCCAATGTCTGTTATGTGGACCTACATTGACATCGATATTTAAAAAAAAAGAGTAGTCCCCGCCTATTCCCACAAATATAAAAAAAATCCCTGACGGCTCAGCCTACAGGCACAGGTAGATTTCGAAGACAGACCGTGGGGCGCTTGTTTATTGGGAATTGCGGAAGAAATGACCTTTTTGACATGATGCGGTAGTTGGAAACGCCCAATTCGAAACCTAACTTGTTAGCAAGCGGAACCGGAAGGATTTTTTTTTTTTTTTTTGGGCTATAAGAGTTGGTCTTATAAAAACTTGTCAATGTAAAAGTTTTAGATAATATTAAGAGGATTTATAATAAATTTAAACGGATTTGATATCTTGTGAATTGACGAAGTTATGAATTTTTTTTTCTTCTAAATCCCCCTTCCCCCCCCCCCTTGGGGCCATTTTTAATATCATCAAAAATCTGTCATACATAAATTTTCGGCCCTTTTCCTAAAGTAATAATAACTTTAAATGGATAAGATACGTATCAGAATTTAAAAATAATAGGGGATTTTCTGTCTTCACAAAAAGCCCCCCCCCCCCCCTTCGATTTTGCTCATTAACGAACTTGACCGAGATTTTATGTATCAGTTTGGAAGAGATTTGTGCACAATTATTGCAGTTATCGTGTCCATAAAAGAGTGACATAGATATATAAAGTTTTAAAATGGTGGTGGTGGTTTTGGGTTCTGGGAGTCATGAACGACGTAGATCTGCAAAAATTTTTTAAAAATTCCAACTTAAGGGGAGAATGTAATAGGTAGTGTTTCTTACGAAATCTACCTAAAATGCAAACGTATCTTTAATTATTAGAGCCATTGCTGATTAGATTTTTATTTCTCTTCCATAAAAATCAGTATTTTTATAAAATACACACACGCACAGCGAAACTTTCTTTTATTATTATAGCTAAGCGTTTATTTTTACACTTTATAAAGCCTGAAATATGGCTCAAATATATTAGAGGTTTATCTAAATTTAATCAGTATTTAAAAAAATATGAAAACTCGAAACTAACACCACTTTTCATTGGCGGTGGAAAGATTTTAAAACGGCATGACACCCCTTAATCATTAATTAAAAAGGTTTATTTTCCTGTACCGACAGCCAATTGAGTTTGTAATCAAAGTCATTATAGATCTCGATTTATTTATTTAAAACGTTTGCATTATTAACCCTGCGAAATTTGTAAAATAGATACCTGAATCGAAGTATAACATTTGGGATTTTTATTTTTCTGCGATTTATCAACTTTCTCTAGAATTCAGTGGCAACTAATTGCATTGTTTTGAAATTTTACATTTCTAACGGTCGACTTACGGTTATCTCTCTGAAATTGAGCTGGAACTATGGATTTTATTTTCAAGAATTCCTTACGCCAAAGAAAGTGGGTGTCTTTTTTTTTTTTTTTAAATCTTGACATAAATTAGTAAAATTAATAACGAAGAAAAAAAATTATTACGTTTATCGTAGATATGTATGTATGTATGTTTGTTTATCATAGATAGAATTGTAATGGTGGAAAATATTCGATAAAAAAGTGAATTAATAGTAGAGTGTAAATCTGCCAAAAAATATTGTTGACATTGGGCAGTGCCTTGATTTTATTAATTAGCACATAACTGTGTTTAATAAAATGAGTGTTATCTTTCTTGATAGATAAATCGTAGATTTGTGTGAGAATATTTAAGAAAAGTGAGTTAGCACATGTATTCTAAGTATTACATCATACAGTGACTGCAGAATTTTAAAGTACTTTTGTGACACTTTAGGAATCATAATGCTGGGACAATTGAAGTTTTTAATTTTTAAGCCTAATAACTTAAGATGTCTATTGTTTTCTTCTAATGGAACATGATGAAGTGTGAAAATATAATTGGAAGAAATTGTAGCTGTAAGAAGGTAGTGGTATAGTCCGTAGATCAGGAAATGGCGGTTGGACCTCCCTCTCCGAAAACGAGTCCATTTCGAGGAAGTCAGTATGGGGTTGGGGGGAAAGGGTTGCTTTAGGATAAAATAAATCGCCAAGTAATACCTCTCCCGATATTCCTATGCGCTCGTCTCGCCAGACCTGTTTTTTCTTTGATCGATATAAGCAGCGTATTGCGTTTCTCTCTTTATTATTATTATTATTATTATTAAACTACTGTTTTCACAACAAACTGTTATTTTTATATAACAAACTAATTGTTATTTACGTTACAATCTGCGGCTTAGATGCTTTACACTCACGCTAAAAAAAATAATAATAATCGGTTAAAAAAAAGAAAAAAGTCGCCAAATTTCGGGGATTTTTAACTTTAATGGCAACCTAGCCATTGTATTAAGTTATTCGTTTGGCGCAGTCTTGGAAATCGCGCCAACCAAACAGTCGCCAATCTTTTGTTTACATTTTAGCGTGAGTGTAACATATCTGTTCCCAATCTGCAATGGCTCCGAAAGGAAAAAATTCATTCGAAAGACAGGATGATTGTGAATAAAGTCAAAGTTTTTTGAAAAAGAAGCAATATTGCCAAAACTGTCTGATGCTTAATACCCCCCCCCCCC
Organism: Maratus michaelseni; assembly: GCA_963931845.1. NCBI lineage: Eukaryota > Metazoa > Arthropoda > Arachnida > Araneae > Salticidae > Maratus > Maratus michaelseni. The sequence goes on along the minus strand of OZ007586.1, from coordinate 55,838,747 downwards.
CTCCTCCTACCCTATTCACTGATTCAGTCAAAACATCTAAAAGTAGAGTCCTGCGCGGATCGAATAGTACCCGACCCGAACCCAGAAATTCAATTTGAAGTCATTAAAAAATAATGGTCAATATATGGGTCAATGAAAATGAATTTTTATTGACCCGAAACCTAAAATGAAAGAAAAATAATGCCAATTTTAACTCAGTTCTGAAAATTAATTATTAGTCTAGAATATACAAAACTACAATCTACAATTTACTTTTACATCTGAAAAAATAATCTGACTTTATTTTTTAAGGAAATGGATACAACAAAACCAAAACCTAACCCGAAAAACTTTCACTGTTCTGCACCGGTTGGATAATCCAAAAATTCTATTTGAAGTCGAAACCCACAAAAAACTTTCTTGAGCCAACCCAAAATCCAAATTAAAAGAAAATTATCCCCCCCCCTTTTTTTATAACGTAACTATGGAATAATAGTCAGCAATAATATGTCTAATATCAGTTTTATCATTTATTAATAAATAAATAAATAAATAAATACTCATTCATATTCAAATACTATATAGTTTTGAATTTGAAAAAAATATTCTGAATTGCCTTTTGAAAAGTCGGGTTAACCCGAACCCGAAACAATTATATTCAACCCGACACACAACGAAAAATAAATTAGTCCCGAACCACAGAAACTTAATAAAGTTCATAATTTGAAACCATAAATCTAGATAATACTTCTAATTTATCTTACAATGTATGTCATATTTTGCATATATTGTTACTGTACAAAAAAAAAGAAAAAAAGAAAGAAGGAACGAAAAAAAAAACAGATTAAATCTCTTTATACATTTTCCCCACTCTTCCATTGAAAATCGGGATGTAAAAATTTATTATACTACGGGATTTGTTAGGCAGAGAACGTGTATATTTTTTTATTAATATTCTGAATCTTTTATTATTTATTTTTTAACTATAAAGTTAATTTACAAAAAAATGCTATTACAACAAAACTGAAATAAAATCTTACAAACTAAAAGAATTCATAAAAATTAGAACTACATAATTAGAAAAAAAATCCCTGACGGCTCGGCCTACAGGCACAGGTAGATTTCGAAGATGCAGACTTTGGGGCTCCTGTTTGTTGGGCATTGCGGAAGAAATGACCTTTTTGCCATGATGCGGCAGTTGGAACTGTCCACTTCGAAACCTAACTTGTTTGCAGCCGGAGCCAGCAGTGATTTTTATTTTATTTATTTATTTATTTTTTTTTTTGCTATAAGGGTTGGTCCTATAAAAAACTTGTCAATATGAAAGTTTTAGATAATATTGAGATGATTTACAATAAATTTAAGCGGATTTGATATTTTGTGAATTGACGAAGTTATGATTTTTTTCTTCTACCCTTCCCCCACCCCATTGGGACCATTTGTAATGATATCAAAAATCTGTCATACATAAATTTTTGGCCCTTTTCCTAGAAGTAATAATAACTTTAAACGGATTCGATATGTATTCTAATTAAGAAATTATGGGGGTTTTCTGTTTTCACAAAAAGCCCCCCCCCCCCATTTCTCCCCCTTGGTTCCATTTTGCCCATTAACGAACTTGACCGAGATTTTATGCCCCTTGATTTTATGTATGAGTTTGGAAGAGATTTGTGCAGAATTATTGATGTTATCGTGTCCATAAAAAAGTGACATAGATAAATAGATAAAGTTTTGAACTGGGGGGGGGGGGTGGTTTTGGGTTCTGGAAGTCATAATCGGCGTAGATCTGCAAAAATTCCAACTTAGGGGAGAATGTAATAGGTAGTATATCTTACGAAATCTACTTAAAAGACAGCGAGAAAGTGTTCGTGGAGAGCGAGGAGTTGTTGTTCTATAGTTTGGCATATGATATCCAAGCATTAAGATGGAGGATCCGATGTATATAAAATAAAGAGTTTATAGTACTATCTCTAAGCTAGCAAAAGGGAGAAAAAGGCGACAAAGCTTTAAATATGGCAAACTACACTTTCCCGCGTTAACACAGTTTGACCGTTCGGGAGCTATTGGACTCGTCCGCTTGTACGTCATGAATGATTGACAGGCGCCATCTCCTGAATGATTAACATTAGTAGTGTTTGCATATGATGCCATAGTTATTTGCAGCCTTGTCAACATAGGCGATGATGAAATTATTTTGTAGTTCACGAATGTACGGCTTAAGGGTGGAGAGAGAAACAATTTTATCAATGTGATTTCTGTAAATATGGTTGTAAAAGAAAAAATACATTATGTTTCCATTCTACAAAGAATTGAATGGGTTTATTATAGTTGATAGCAATTGTGTAAATAAAGAGATGGACTTAGGAAATGATTGGGAAGAAATGCGATACTTATTATCAAAACTCATACCAGATCTTAAATGAGGATTAGTGTCAATGTCTAAATTACCAATAATAATATGTCCATAGTAGGCATTAATATATTTTGAAAATTGGGGTTTATTGAATATACATGTATGTGTGTCATTTTTTAAGGTTTTTTTTTGTTGTTGCCTTGTAAATACTTTTTAAAACTTTTTTGATAATTTGCATTTTTTCATCAATAAAAATTTTCTTTTTTAATGTAATAGTTGAAATTCCTTTTAAGAATAAATCATTTAAAATATAAATTGCACATGTTCGCTTAAAAGTTCTAGTAGATAAAAATTAATAAACACGAATTTTGTAGAAATAATCACATACATATTTTGTAGAACGACATTTTGTTTTTATTTGAATGTTTTAAACAATACATTTCGAATAGTTTCTACATTAACACACAAAATAAGCTCACTGATACAATCAACGTCATTTAAAAACATATGATTAACATAATCTAAATTAACAAACATTAAGACCCAACTGTTGAATTTTTTCACGGTTATAAAAATGAAAACATAGGTGAAGACTTTCACTTTGTTGGTTTAAAATGCAAGCACTACATTCATAAATTGGATTTAGTAAATTGTTCTTAATGCATATGATAAGTTTAGACAATAAGATATCATTTTCCGAGATTTCATTAACATTCATACATTACTGTTTAATTAAGTATGATAGATGTATTTCATACATACATAAAAGAAGTTTCTTATTTAAAGCATTAGCTTTTTCTTTCAAATTTTCTAACGATAATAGAATAATTATTTAAGTTTTTAATATGCATAGCAGAATTAGAATTAAAAACTAAAATCACATTGTTGGAATATTTATTCCCAATAATATGATTTTAGTCTAATAAATAATGAATTAAATGTAAAAATTTTGTGATGGAATTCGTACCAGCTGTTAATATCCACCATAATTCCATTTTTTGTTGGAATTTCTTCACTAGTAAGCACATTGCTTTTAAACTTTCTAACATGCACATAATATTGTCTATTATGTAGCTTTAGGTTTAAAAAGATACATTAGTTCTTCCTGAAACACAGTTGAATTACAGGATTTGCCACTTTTGAGTTGAGGTATGTCATCCTTAGGAGGTGTTATGGAATGGAATTCTTCACTGGTATGCAAAATGTTGCAATGACACATCTAATGAAATTAAGTTACTAGCTGGGATTGAGGTAATAGTAGATTCCAAATTCTGAAAATCAAAGTTAGGGTTTAATCTAGAGCTAGCCAAATAGCCAAAAAGCTAACTGAAAGCACCCTTTGCCCCCAAAGCATTTAGTGGATTAGCCAAATAGCAACAGTCAAAAAATATATCATTTCCATTTTGTTGTTCCTGCCTTTCGTAAACCTGCAGCTGCCGCGTGAAAAAAAATCTCAAACTGCCTCTGTCCCAGTAATTCACTTCAAAATTTGTCTCGTCCTCTCTGTGCAAGCATCTTACAAATAGTATGACGTCATTCGCATTAAACAAGTATTGAGGAAATTGAAAGAGTTTGTTTATTTTTTGTTGATGATCCCAACTTAGGAAATGAAACCAAAACGGTTCATGAATGGAAGTTGTTCCAGGCAGGTTCTGGCTACAAGGGGTAAAGAAATTAAACCAGCTGATTGTATTCTTTTTCCATAAAAATGGCATTACTGACATGTTTCCCAATGTGAGTTCTTTGTATGAATTTGTAGCAACAATTTTGTTGTCTACAGCAGATTGTGAAAGGGGATTGAGTCTTGTGCATATAGCAAAAACTGACTTGAGAAATAGACTGACAATCAAAAATTTAAGTAACTTAATGGTGATGGTGATTAATTTGGAAGGGGAAGTTTGGAAAGAATTTCCATTTAAAAAAAGCATTTGATGTATGATGTATAGCCAAATCTCGAGAGGGTCAATCTTACAGAGTGGTGTAGTGTTTGTATATTGTATAATTACAAATAATATTCATTTATATAGAAATTTTGAATAAAAAAAAGTTTTTTTTCTTGGCTAAAGCTATTTTTATTTGGCTAACAGTTATTGGCTGCAATTAGCCAAAAAGCTACAAATCTTTTTTTCCTAGATTAAACTCTAAAAGTCATATGGGAGCTCTAGAGCCAACACCTCTAGTCAAGTAGGTGTTGGTAGAGCTCATGAAGCAAAGCCTTTCCGATTGTTCACTGCAATTGCATTGGTTACTTTTGACCTAATCCTCCCAGCTACTAATGTATATAGTTACGGAACAACCGCTAGACCTTGGAGAGAGGCCAGATTTGGGAGAACTAGAAAAAAAAAAATCAAAGTACTATCCAAGCAGCGTGCTGCTTTCACGGGAGGGTATTTATTTCTCGATATATATCAGATATGTCCGTTTCGTCAGGAATCCTAATACATTTTAGGTAGATTTCGTAAGAAATACTACCTTTTACATTCTCTTTTAAGTTGGAATGTTTGAAAAAAAATTGCAGATCTACGTCGATCATAACTCCAAGAACTCAAAACCACCCCCAGTTCAAAACTTTATTTATCTATGTCAATTTTTTATGGACACTATAACTGCAATAATTCAGCACAAATCTCTTCCAAACTGATACATAAAATCAAGGGGCATAAAATCTCGGTCAAGTTCGTTAATGGGCAAAATTGAACCGGGGGCACTTTTTGTGAAAACAGAAAAGGAAACATAACTTCTTAAATATGATACATATCGAATCGGGTTAAAGTTATTATTACTTCTAGGAAAAGGGCCAAAAATGTATGTATGACAGATTTTTGATATCATTAAAGGGGGGGGGGGGAAGAGAGGTTTTAGAAGAAAAAAAATTCATAACTTCGTCTTCACAAGATATCTAATCTGCTTAAATTTATTATACATCCTCTTAATATTATCTAAAACTATTATATTGACAAGTTTTTTATAGGACCAACTAGTGATGGGAGTATTCGAATACAAAATGTCTGTGTTCTCGATTTCAGACAGGAGTATTCGAATACAAGTCACCTGGCATCTGTGTCGGCAATGAAAACACCGGTTTTCGACTGTATTCAGTTCTCATAGCTGGAGTTTTCTATGGTTTCATAAGATGCGCCAGCGAATGCTAGTATTCAAATACTATACTCGGCGCTGTTTGAGACTTTTCTCTGGAATTTTGCGGTTAGCAGGATGATCAGCGCTATTTTAGTTTTGAAATTTAGTTTTATTTTTTCAAGCGTACAATCAATTCAACTAATTTACATTTATATTTTTAGTTAAATCGATCATATGGATTTTAATTTAAGAAAACGATTATAATGAATAACATTCTGTGAATTTGTATTTAAAAATCATAAATATAATTTTTTTTAATTTTACGATTAAAATAATTACTTATAGTGGAAAATAAAATTGTACGTTCGTAAAAAAGAAAAAAAATTCTTGATTTCGCTAATTAAAGACAAATTGCTTACTTTTACGGGCGTATGCAGGGGAGGGCCGGTTCTCCGCCTTCTAAATCTTAGAAAATAAGATATAACTTGCAATACTAAGAGACATGTACGTCGGCAAAATTATATCTTGGGAAGGGCAAGATTTTGGAACACGTGTGGCAATGGCCCACAGTCCAGTGTGCTTTTAAAATTGCGGAATATAAACAGGAAATAGTCTAAACTAAGATTTTTTTTTGTCAGAGTATGCAAGACAATTTTTCAACTTATCAACATAAAAAGCAATACAAGAATTTATCAATTAAGAAATACTAAATATAAATAAGTTTTTTTTTTACCAACATGTTTTAAAAAAGGAAATTGAAGCAGTTCTTTTTTCCGTCAAAAGGCTTTGCCACCCTGAATCCTTTTTACTTTCTTCTATCTTTACAAGAAGAAAGTATTGGATTCATGAAAATTTTCGACTTCCGGTTTTCGACGGATTTATACGTTTTAGAAGGTCCTGAAAACGATTTGACCATTTTTAGAAAATGTCTGTCTGTCTGGCTGTCTGTATGTGACAAAAATTTTGTGGGCGCACTATCTCAAGAACTAATGCACGAAATTTAATAAAACTTTATATTCAGTTAGTCCATGATATAAATGGGTGCTGATTAGTTTTGGGTAAAAATTTCCCGACAGGTGGCACTGCCATGCTGTATTTTTTGCGATTTCCGCAATAGCTATATCTCAAGAACTAATGCACGGAATTTCATCAAACTTCAGATTATGTTAGACCTTGACATAAATAGATGCCGCTTACGTTTTGGGGTAAATTGCTCAACAGTTGGCGCTGCTATGCTGCTTTTTTCACTATTATCACAATAACTATATCTCAAGAACTAATGCACAGATTTTCATCAAACTTCAAATTCAGTTAGATGTTGACATAAGTTGTTGTTGATTAGGTTTTGGTGAGAATCGCCCGACAGGTGGCACTTCTATGCAGTATTTTTTGCGATTTCCGCAATAGACCTATATCTCAAAAACTAATGCACGGAATTCCATCAAACTTCAAATTAGATTAGACCTTCACATAAATAGATGCTGCTTACGTTGTGGTGTAGATATCCCAACAGGTGGCGCTACTATACAACATTTTTCTCGATATTTATGTTAGCTATATCTCAAGAACTAATCCACGGAATTTCATCAAACTTCAGATTCTGTTAGACCTTGACATAAATAGATGCTGCTTACGTTTTGGTGTAAATTGCCTGACAGGTGGCGCGGCTATGCTGCTTTTTTAATTATTATCACGATAACTATATCTCAAGCACTAATGCACAGATTTTCATGAAACTTCAGATTCAGTTAGATGTTGACATAAGTTGTTGTTGATTGGGTTTTGGTCTAAATCTACCAACAAGTGGCGTTGCTATGCTGCATTTTGCAGGATTCACACAATTTTAGCAATAGTCTTATCTCAAGAACTAATGCACGGAATTTAATAAAACTTCAGATTCAGTTAGACCTTGATATAAATTGGTGCTGATTCTTTTTAGTGTATGCGAAATGTGTGTGAGATATAGGTGCAGATTCCCAAAATTTGGAAGGAGCCAGTGGCTCCTAAAACCAAAAAATCCAGTGGCCACAATTGTGAAAGAATCCCATAAAAACAGTATTTATACGGAGTAAAAAACAAAACCAAAAAACTCAGGAATTTAAAGTGTAAAGTAATTTATTTAATATACATACATGCACAACAAATTTTGAATATTAATTAAGTGTAATATAGATCTTAAACCATGTATCCATTTCATCAAACTTCAGATTATGTTAGACCTTGACATAAATAGATGCCGCTTACGTTTTGGAGTAAAATGCTCAACAGGTGGCGCTGCTATGCTGCGCTAAGCAATCATGATAGTTGAGAATATTAGAAAAACAATATTTCTTATTTTGATTTTGCCAAACAAAAGTACATATAAAAGAAAATCTGAATGTGGAAGATTATTTTGCACTATAAAAATCAAAACACACTTCAAATATTTGTTTTTCTATAAGAAAAATAATTTTGTTATGTGTTTTGGTCTTAATCTTTTAAATCAAAATTTCACAAGGAGGACTGGGAATACCAGAAATTGATCACTTTTAAAATCACATGGCTACTTAAATACCGAAAGTTAGTGGCCACCGCAAAAAATTTAGTGGCGACTGGCGACCGTGAATCTGCACCTATAGTGCGAGATAGAAGAAAGTTTAGGGATTGTAGGGTTTAATCTAGAGCTAGCCAAATAGCCAAAAAGCTAACTGAAAGCACCTTTTGCCCCCAAAGCATTTAGTGGATTAGCCAAATAGCAACTGCCAAAAAAATATATATCATTTACATTTTGTTGTTCCTGCCTTTCGTAAACCTGCTGCTGCATGAAAAAAATCTCAAACCGCCTCTGTCCCGGATACTCACTTCAAAATTTGTCTCGTCCTCTCTGTGCAAGCATCTTACAAATAGTGTGACATCATTTGCGTTAAACAAGTGTTGAGGAAATTAAAAGAGTTTATTTTTTGTTGATGATCCCAACATAGGAAATGAAACCAAAACGGTTCATGAATAGCAGGTTCTGGCTACAAGGGGTAAAGAAATGAAACCAGCTGATTGTATTCTTTTTTCCATAAAAATGGCATTCCTGACATGTTTCCCAATGTGACTTCTCTGTATGAATTTGTAGCAACAATTCTGTTGTCTACAGCAGATTGTAAAAGTGGATTGAGTCTCGTGAATATAACAAAAACGGACTTTAGAAATAGACTGATAATCAAAAATTTAAATAATGGTGATTAATTTAGAAGGGGAAGTTTAAAAAGAATTTCTATTTAAAAAAGCATTTGATGTGTGATGTATGGCCAAATCTCGAAGGATCAATCTTACTGATGTACTGTTTGCATATTGCATAATTAAAAATAATACTCATCATGAGTGCAAGAAGTCCATCCAGGCCAAGACTGAAAACTTTTTAGAGAATTAGGAATAATCAAATGAAAATGGGTTAGAAAATTTCTATGTCTTGCATTATGGTTAAAAATTGATTTGTTACAAGATGGCCTAACTTGATCTTTCTCCTTCCCCTTATGAGGGGAAGGTGTAGGTTCTTAACAGGGGGTGGTGTAGGGTTCAATGGGATAGAGTCATCCTGACAAAAAAAAATCTTGTCTTTCTTTTTCCTCTAATGACAGTCGTAATATTTATATCAAAACTCAAAAACATAAAAAGAAAAGAAATTGTTCTGCAACTGTAAATTATAAAACGTTATCATAAACAAAAGAGAAGCATTTGTACGAAAAATAAACATTTAATTTGCTGAAAGAGGTGCTACTCATACTTTTCTAATAGACTGATGTGAATCTGACATGTGATTTTACGTAGAATAAACATTCGAAGAGTGAAACGGACGAAAAGTCGCCCCTCATTTATTAGTTTGAATGAAGTCTGGAGTAGTTCTTAGTGTGTCTATTTTTAAAAAAAGAAATGATATCTACAAAAACTAACTTTTCAAACGGGGGAAAAAAAAAAAGTTGTGGCTGAAAAATGATGCGATATCAAATTTCCAAGCTTTTATTATATTACTTATTTAACTTTTTTCCATTGAATAAGTTATAATATGTTATGTATAAGTCGAGTGCCTATGTATATGTTAATAGAAATAGTTTTCTCTTGTACTAAATACATCCTATTGTGTTTCTGAAATATCAATTTTTTTTCAAATTATGCATGATGGGCTTGGCGGCCATCTTTCCATATTTCTTGGGAACCCAAATTTCTAAAGTAAAAGCGTAATATGTTTATAACAATTTTGAACTTCAAATTTTAACTACGGACAGATAAATTGGATAAGACTGATATTTTGAGAAATTGATTTTTATTAGTTTGAAATGATTAATTACTCTAAAAAATAAATCATAAGACTAATCTTTAAGATAAATCATCATTATCTTAAAATGCAATTTTCAGAGCATACAAGTCTCTAAACGAAACGCTTAAAATATTTGCTTAAATTACAATTTTGAACTTCGGATTTGGGTGCTTAGAATTGTGTGTATAATATGCAAAGATGGCCGCCAAGCCCATCATGCCTAATTAGAAAAAAAATTTAATTTTCCGAAACACGTTAGGATTTAGTACAAGAGAAAACAATTTCTATTAACATATACGTAGGCACTCCACTTATATATATAACTTATTTAATGGTAAAAAGTTAAATAAGTAATATAATAAAAGCTTGGAAATTTGATATCGCACCATTTTTCAGCCACATTTTTTTTTTTTTTTTCGCTTGGCTTTTTTTACTTTTGAAAAGTTATTTTTTGTAGATATATTTTTAATGATCATGTCCCTGTTCACATGGAATTGCCCCACTCAGTGTATAACAGGGTTCCCCGCAAAACATAACTAGCAAATTCCCTGACCAAATCTCAAAAAAATCCCTGACCAAACGAGCATACAACGAAATTTGTTACTTATTTTTGCAATCCTTTGTCAAAAATCAGAGATTTTTTCTTCTGCTATTGCTCTTCAAAATTCTCTATTTCTTTTCCCTGAGACTATATGATGAATTTCGCATCATTTCTCATTTTTTCTCCAAGCCTTTTCCATGACTTTTTAGAAAATATTTGTAAATTCCCTGACCTTTTTCTATATATTTTAAAATTTCCCTGACTACTTTGAAATTCCATGACTTTCCAGATTTTCCCTGACTTTCCATGATGCTGGGAACCCTGTATAAATAACATGAAGAGCAGTAAATTTCTTGGTGTCATACGCCATGAAGTTTTCTAATCAGTATTTTTTTATATTTTATATATACATTTTTTGTTTGATGTAATTTATTTTGTATAAAATTTATATCTATTTTCTTATGGCATTTTTTTTTTTTTTTTTTTTTTTTTTTTTTTTTGTAGTGAGCGTCCAATCACAACTGTTAGAGGATATCCATTGCTCTACAATTATGAGGAAAGACACTTCCAGCCAATAGAAGGTCGAAAGGCATTATGCAAAATTCTGTTGGAGCGTTCCCTTAATGGGAACTACATCATAAGATGTGAACGAATTATAGATGGAAGAGTGAGTCATTAGCTCTAAGATTTTCAATATATTTCCAAATACACTGCTCAAAACAATTAAAGGATATTGCAGTTTTAGGTGGATTTTGTATCTGGGAAACTTTTTAGCTGATTGATACATGGTCGACTGACATAGGTTATATGAGAATAAATTACACATGTTTGGCAGAAAAAAATGCATTTTATTGCGCATTTGTGTACAAAAGGCAAAAAACACAATTTGTGCATATGAGAAAAAAAGAATAAGAAAAGGTGTTTTCTTCAAAGAAAATCATTTTCAGTAGGGGGTATGGTTTCCACGGGCGGCCAGCAACGTTGAACACCTTTGAGGCATGGACTCAATGAGGCTATTAATGACGAGTTAGGGTATTCTGCCCCACTCTTCCAGAAGAGCTCTTTCCAGTTCTTAGAGAGTTTGTGGGGGTTGTTGGCGGCCAGAAACTCGTCTTCCTAGAGCGTCCCAAACGTGCTCGATTGGATTCATGTCTGGAGAACACGCTGGCCATTCCATTCGAACGATTCCTTCCTCGAAAAGGAAATCCTCCACCAGGTTTGCACGATGTGGCCTGCAGTTATCGTCCATTAAAATGAAGTTATCTCTGATTGCTGCAACGTAAGGGACTACAATAGGTCTGAGGATCTCATCCCTATATCGGCGACCAGTCAGAGCTCCATCTCGAATGATGTAGAGGTCAGTGCGCCCGTCAATGGAGATGCCACCATACACCAACACTCCTCCACCGCCAAATCTGACACTTTCGTGCACGAACGCAGGATTATTCCTACTGCTACGGTCCCTCCAGATGAAAATACGCCTATTATCCGGATGCACAGAAAAACGGGACTCGTGAGAAAACAGAATATTGCTCCATTCATTTCTCCTCCAGTTGACATGCTCGGTTGCCCACTCCCTGCGGTCGCGACGATGCCTTGATGTTAATCTAACACATACCATCGGTCGGCGAGCATACAGACCTACAGCATGGAACCGGTTTCGGACAGTCTGAGTTGAAATCGTGGTGCCTGTAGCCGAGCGAAGGTGTTGTTGGAGAAGAGTAGCGTTCATGTTTCGGTGTCTCCGAGCTGTTAACGCTAAATACCGATCTTCATTGGGCGTTGTTGCCCATATACGACCTTGCCCTGGTCTTCGGCCTGCACATCCACTCTCCAAAAAACGGTTCCAGATCCTGGAAATGACACTTTGTGACAATCCAATGGCTTGCGCTACTTCGGCTTGAGTTTGGCCCCATTCTAACCTACCAACAATTCTCCAAGCTTCTGAATCTGTCAAATGACTTCGCTGAGACATCGTACTCATCGAAACAAAGCAATCACTGAATGCCGATCATCCTTGTCTTCATTCTCTTTTATCCAGTTGAAAGTCAAATTTCATTCGCTGCCGCTGAAGCGACGTTTTTGACGTCGAACTCAAAATTTGCATACTCCACAGTTTGAAAACCAGAAAAATTTGCATTTGTGATTCTCTTCTTCTATTTTCGGCAAAAAATATTTCATTTATATCTTTATTTTATATAAAACTTCAACTATCCTTTAATTGTTTTGAGCAGTGTATTTGGTCAAAGTGTACACCAAATAGTCGGTATTTGGCAACCGAATACTTAAAATTTTTTAATAAATATTTTTGCATATATTATCTTTTTTAATGAAATTTAATTTAATTCAGTTACATTTTTATTCTTAAATCTATTTACATAAAAAAATTAATGACTTCTTTCCACTGACAAATTCATTAATCTGTGCTTATAAATAATAATTTAAAAAAAAAAAAAAAAAACCTCTTATAAAAAAATTTTTATGTGAATATCGTCATATCTATTAATTACTATCTTCACCAATTATAATATCTGTATGAATATTGTCATTAATATAGTCTTAAGTGTCACTTTTCCAACAAAATAAACTTTTATTTTAGTATGATTTTATTCCTTAACTATCTGAATAATTTTTTTTATTTATTGACACTTAGGTTAATCATTAAATATAGGAATGTTGAAAAGAGATTTTGAATTTTATATTACTTATCCTGTGTGTAAAAAATTATTTTTTTTTATATCTTTCTTTTCACAAAAAAATTATTGATGATATTTATCATTTAAAAATGGCGTGTCTCATACAAAACCTATTGAAAAACAGAACTGAGAATCAAGGATTGTACGTAGTGACATAAAACAGCGTGTCGCTCCCTATTAGCTAAGGGGTGATATGATTCAACCTTGAAAACATTTGGGCTGACCGATGTGTCCTGCCCATAGAACAGAAATACTCTGTAGGTCGTGTTTGTAATTTTAGTTTCAATCCTGAGCTTCGGGGAAGATTTTGTTTTCCATTGTGTTTTTTAGATCATAGCGTCTTTTTTGAACATGGGGCATAATAAAATGAACAAATATCGTCCGCATAAACGAACAAAGAAAAGCAAGATGAGTACAGTATCAGCTTTTTTTTCAGAACCCCAAAACACCCCCCGTTCAAACTTTATATCTATCTATCTATATCGCTTTTTTATGGACACGATAACTTTAATAATTCTGTACAAAACTGTTCCAAACGGATACATAAAATTAAGGGGCATAAAATCTCGGTCAAGTTCGTTAGCGGGCAAAATCGAACCTGGGGGGGGGGGGGGGGGGGGGCTTTTTGTGAAAACAGAAAAAAAACCATAACTTCTTAAATATTATACATATCGAATCTGTTTAATTATTACTTCTAGGAAAAGGGCCGAAAATGTATGTATGACAGATTTTTGATATCATTAAAAAACGGGGGGGGGGGGCGAAGGTTTTAGAAGAAAAAAATTCATAACTTCATCAATTCACAAGATATCAAATCCGCTTAAATTTATTATACATCCTCTTAATATTATCTAAAACTTTTATACTGACAAGTTTTTATAGGACCAACCCTTAAATTGCCAAAAAAAAAACCTAGCAAACAAGTTAGGTTTCGAAGTGGGCGGTTCGAAGTGGGGGGTTGGCGAGCGTTAGCGAGTAGGGGGCTGAGCCCCCTAGTTTAATATAATTAATATAACATAGCATACATTTTAGACTACATGTAAAATAGCACTGCTTCGATCGAACGATGGTGTCTTTTTCTCCAAACATTTGAATTTGAATTTTATTTTTTAATCATAAATATAAATAAACCCGTGCCCGCTTTATCTTTTATTGTGCTATTTACTCATTTTTTTTATAATTATTCTTGAGCACGATATAAAGGAGTATTTTATTTTTGTGGCAACAATGATTAGAGAAAAAAAAATTTCACTGAAAAAAACAATGTTGATTTATTTTTTAATTAACTGTAATTTTTAATCAAAAAACATGTTTTACAGAAATGTGAGTATATACGTCAAAAACCTTTCGAATGATAGGTCATTCATTTTTTGCATTTCGTAAATGCATAGAAAAAGGGATGTTGGCAACAGAAACAATACATAAGGTTAACTCATGTAAAATTTTATGTAATAAAAGCGTACTAGCCAATCACAAACACTGTTCCGAGGACCAATCAAATGTCTGTAACTATAGTTTAGGTTATTTGGATGGTAAAAGAGTTATTGTTGTGGAAATATTTTGCAGAATGATGCATACTAGTACAATTAGAGTATTGCTGTTTTTAAATATTTGAAGTCCTTTTTTTTAATTAAACTAATTTTAGGGAAAATAATTTTGTGAAGGGTCCTGTTTTAGGGGAAATAATTTTGTGAAAGGTTCTTTTTTTTAAATGAAAAATTTTGTGAAGAGTCCTTTAAAGGACCCAATTTTTTCCTAAACAGGCCCCTGTGTATAGTTTATTTTTTTAAACCAAAATAATTATTTTTTAATTAATATTAATTAATTTTTAATGTAAATGGTAATTATTTTATATTGTTTTTAATTCATAATGTCAAAATAATATAACATGTAATTTTATTAAACAATAAATTATTTTACCCAATATTTATGTGCGCAGAAAGTTTTTAGTTTTATACAAATCTGCTTACCAGTTCTTATTTATATTGTATATCAGCCACATCTCTTTATACTTTTACTTATTTTTGTAGATAATGGTCGAAGATGTCCTCACAAGAGACTGCGACTATTTGATGCCTAACTATCGTTTTCACCATTTACAATTAAATAACTGTTTAATTGGGCTTCTCTTCAGCTCGTGCAATATAGCCAGAGAGTTTGGCCAGCATATGCAGAATACATTGGCTGCGATCAGATGTAAGAAACTTTTTAAAGTAGGGTTTTTTTTTCTCTTAGTGTTAGGTGGGATTTATTCATAATTTTTTTTTATATTGTTAAAGAGATCACAGAGTTTCCCCCAGGTTTAAAAAAGGACAGGGTGCTGCTGGTGAGGAAAGGGCACTTTTTTTATTCTTAAGGGCACTTTTTGGATTCTTGAGGGCACTTTTCAGATTCTTATTGGTACTTTTAATTATTAAAGGTATTCTTTTGGTTTTTAAAGCCACTTTTGATATTTAAAAGTCGATGCACTCTTTTTAAGACAGCATTGAGTCAGTTTTTACTATGAAAACAAATTTTTTAATGCAAAAAGGAGAAAGGGCATTTTTTTTACTGAGCGGCAAGAAGGGTGCTAATTATTTTACTGGAGGGGGCAAGAAGGGTGCTAATTCTTTTTATGAGGGGCAAGAAGGGTGCTATTTTGTAAACCAAAGGGCAGGCAGGGTGCAGCACCCTTCTGAAACTGTCTGGGGGAAACTCTGGAGATCATATGCTTGCCCAATTTACTTAAATATAAAGCTCTCTGTTACTCCTAAATGGTATCAAATTCTGATCATTTCTGTGAATTCAAATGTTTTTTTTTTTATTTTTCCTTTTCCTCTTCCCGAGTTTTTGCTTTTTTTCACTATAAAATGCATTCACTTAGAATGTATTAGAACTATTTACTTTATCATCCTCATTGGTCATGACGTAGATTGTACACATATTCCTTACTCTCTCATTGGTTAGAACACGCGCTACGTCATGATCGGGTATCTTTCCGCTTAGTCACAAAAAGCGAGTGTAATCGTTCTTCATGCAGATTTTGGTCATTTTTGCAAGTGTTAAACAGTCCCCTGGCTGTGTGTTTGACTCATCATGTATTCCAAATGATTTAAACCTAATAATTTGTCGAGAGTTATGATCATGTTCGATGTACAATGGAGGTCAAAAGTTTCCGGCCAGTTAGTTTCTTTCAGAACGTTTCAGTGAAGAAAAAGCGCAATTGCTCCAAAAGTTAGAAATATGCAAATGACCTCTGACCACGTGATCATTTTGATTGCATACTGAAGACACTAGATGCAAACGAGAGGAATTCGAAATTCGCGTGTGCAAAAGTTTCCGGCTATTTGTCATTCATTAGCTTTGCTATCGGTAAAGTGTTTTTTTGGCCATGTTTGTTAACTAATCAACGTGAATAACGTAGTTGAAATTCAAAAATGAAAAGTTCAACAATTATTGTTCGTAAACGAGTGATTTGTTTGTCGCTAAAGGGCAAATCCTCTCGTGAGATTGCGACAAATTTATCGATCAGAAAATATACTGTGAGCGATATTTAAAAAATATATGATGACATTTTTATTTTAAAAGAAAGATTATTTCGATGTTAAAAGAAATACTCATGAAGAAATGAAGTAGTATTGTTGTTATTAACTAGTGTTTGTTATTTTATTATTGTTATTAGATATATTATTTATATTCCTTGTTATTTTATTATTGTTATAAGATATATTATTTATATTCCTTGTTATTTTATTGTTGAAAATATTATTGCAACATTTAAATTCCTGATTTAACCCTTCAAAATTTACACATTAACATACTTGCCAACTTTTACACTTTTACACCTAGGAGATTTATTTTTACACTTTCTTGCAAAATTTCTTCTAAACTATTTTACTCCCTAAAATTAGGAAATACTTTTTAACTTCTTTTATTAATGATAGTTGCTGAATGTAAAGGAATATTTTATATTGTTAAAATCATGAAACAAGAATTCGTATTCAAAATATACCATACAAAATCTTTTAATTTTCATTGTATTTAAATGGAAGTTGTGTTTTGAGTAAGATTTTTGCTTAGACTTTCTTAAAGAAAACAAAGAATCTATCTGTATATGTTTCAGATCAAAATATCAGTGTATTATTTGTATATTATGTGTAACAATATTCATCTGCTACATGATTAAATGCTGTTTATGTATTTTTTATATGAGGACATCAGTTTCAAAACTTGCCTTATCCAATTGTGTTTTCTCTATCAATCTATACTATTGGTAAATCTTCACTGAAGAAACACTACAGTCCTTAGAAAAACTAGTTTTAACATGTATTTCTGACATTCTAAAATATTGGTTTACAATGAAAACCAATGGGAGGCAGTCAGAGTTTTTTCGCGATTTCCTCAAATTTGATTTTTTGTGTAAGGAGAGTTTTGAAATTCATATAATGTGTTATATGTGTGATATGCTCACATGAAAGAAAAAATTGCATGAAATGCACTTCACGTGTTATTTTACACTTTGCCATTTTGAAAAGTTGGCAGGTATGCATTAAATAGGAATTTTTAATCATTCTCTATATAACGAATTTTTTACTGGAACAACGGATTTCGTTATACAGAGACTCGACTGTATTTTGAAACATAATCAGAGTTTCCCCCAAGTTTAAAAAAGGGCAGGGTGCTGCTGGGGGAAAAAGGGGCACTTTTTTTATTCTTAAGGGCACTTTTCAGATTCTTAAGGCCACTTTTTTTTAATTGTTAAAGGTATTCTTTTGGTTTTTTAAAAAGGCCACTTTTGATATTTAAAAGTCAGGACACTCTTTTTAAGACAACATTGAGTCAGTTTTTACTATAAAAGCAAATTTTTTAATGCAAAAAGGAGAAAGGGCACTTTTTTTACTGAGGGGCAAGAAGGGTGCTACTTATTTTACTGAAAGGGGCAAGAAGGGTGCTATTTGGTAAACCAAAGGGCAGGCAGGGTGCAGCACCCTTCTGAAACTGTCTAGGGGAAACTCTGCATAATATACAATAGTGATTTTGGAATTTGTTGTTCTGACTAGTATTCTTTTCTTTTAAGGTGCCATAGTGATACCTCGAATGGCTCATTTTGAAGCTGAGCATTTCTACAATGCCATTATCACTGGTCAAGTGGATTTCGCCCATCCTCTGAGATTCTAAAACGTGTATTCCTAAGCTTTCACATTGTAAAGCATGACAAAGTGTCTCAATAAACAGCATTGGTTTTTGATTAAACTTTTATTTTTATATGTTTTTGCACACGTAATCCCAACCTACACAATTGTGTAGGTTTAATCAAAAATGGCTGCAGTAGGACCGAACCTACACAATTGTGTGGGTCCTTCCTCGCCATAACCTGACATCATATTTTTTTTCAATAAAATATGATCCTATCAATTAGGGAAAAATCACCAAAACTTTTAATTTCTACCAAAAAAACTTCCGGTCTTAAAGGGTTAAGGATAAAGGTTAAAATTCCCGGTCGCCACTGGCCACAGGACGACTAAATGCAAAAAATTGGCGACTTTATGCTAGGCATCTGATCGCCAAAGTGGTGGTTTCTATTTTTAATGTAGCAGTACATCAAATTTTTAGTGCCATTTTGTTTCCAAGGATGCCATTTTGCCGCCGAACGGCCGATTTCAGCTTTGATTTTATAAAAATTGAATCGGCTATTTTTGCAGAAAACAATCTCAATTTTCGTCAAGTGATCACGGAAAACGATCGCAAAATAAAACCGCGATTTTCGTTTAATGGCTGCAAAATAAAATTGTAATTTTCGGCAAATGATCACGAAGTAAACTGCGATTTTCGTAAGATGATCGAAAAAAAAAAAAAAAAAAACATTTGTTTTTGTTTGAGTAAGTAAACTGCCACTGTGATAATTTTATTTTTATATACTTTAAAAGATGTTTCCGTAATATTCATATTTTTAAATATTTACTTTAAAACTATTTAAATCTACAATCCACGGTAATAAGTGGCCACTAACTTGATATTAGTGGCTACTAAACATACAGCCTTTACTGGCCACTGGCTACCAATGAAAATAATGAATTTTAACCTTTAGTTAAGGACATTTCAGTATCTTCAATATTTTGACTCCTGCCACATGCTCACCAGTTGGAATGTTTCTTCAAGAGATACTGTTTAATCATGTGAAACACTCATACAATAGGTATAAAACTCTTATAGAAAAATATGTTTATATGCAACGGTTATAATTTATCTAGATGTCAAAAAAGTTTGCAACATAATAGTGGCCACTAATGAAACTGAGCCTACCGGCCACTGGCTACTAACCAAATTTCCCAGTTTTCACCTATACAAGGGTGGTGCCAAGATTTGCCAAACGGGGAGCATGATCTCCCCGACAGAGCAGGCACATTGTAATTAATTAATATATATATATACCGTAAAATCCCGATTGTAAGCCCCCCCTTTTTTTCAAATTCAAAAAAGGTTAATATTGGGAGGGGGGGGGCTTATAATCGGGATTTTCTTCTAAAAATCCTTTAAAAACCTGTTTTTATCATTAATTTAGAAGTAAAAAAGGGGCGAGAATCTTCCGTATTTCGGCAGATTAAAAAATAATAATAAAATAAAAATAAATTCCCAACCTTAAAAATCCTGCCCCCCCCCCCCCCAAAAAAAAATCATTTTATTTCTTATTTTATTCTAACAATAAATACTAGCTATCCTAAAATCTATCTAAATCTACTCTCAAAATTACTGTTTCCCCCCTTTGCCCCCCTCTCCTCTGGTACCAAAAATGCATAGTTTAACCTTTATACTTTTTAATTTTAAACTTCTTTTCAGACTTATTAAATACTCTATATTAAAATAAATAAATCCAACCTACCACCTAAATTAACCCCACCTCCTAAAATCTCTGCTTCTCTCCCCCTGCCCCCCCAATCTTATATCATGAAGATCCTCCCCCTCCAAATGCATCGCGTAAAATTAAAAATCTGTAAAATTGTAAAAAAAAAAAAAAAAAAAAGAGCGAGAGTCTTCCGTATTTCGGCAGATTAGAAAATAAATAAAATAAAAAAATAAATTCAACCTAAAATCCTGCCCCCCCCCCCCCCCCA
Organism: Maratus michaelseni; assembly: GCA_963931845.1. Taxonomy (NCBI): domain Eukaryota; kingdom Metazoa; phylum Arthropoda; class Arachnida; order Araneae; family Salticidae; genus Maratus; species Maratus michaelseni. Next base: position 55,818,724 of record OZ007586.1, on the reverse strand, counting down.
AAAAAAAAAGAAAAAATTTTAAAAATCATTTTTTAATATTTTTCTTTATTTCTTATTTTATTGTAACAACAAATAATCATAAATCTGCTCTAAAAATTACTGTTTCCCCCTTTGCCCCCCCCCCCCCTCTGGTATCAAAAATGCATGGTTTAACCTTTTATAACATTTTAATTTTAACTTCTTTTCAGACTTATTAAATACTCTATATTAAAAATAAATAATTCCAACCTACCACCTAAACTAACCCATCCTCCTAAAATCCCTGCCTCCCACCCTTATCTCATGAAGATCCTCCCCCTACAAATGCATCTCATAAAATTTAAAATCTGTAAAATTTGAAAATTAAAAAAAAGGGGCCAGAAGCTTCCATATTTCGGTAGATTTAAAAAATAATAAAAAATTAATTCCCAACCCTAAAATCCTGCCCCCCCCCCCCCCCCCCCAAAAAAAAAAAGAAAGAAAATAAAATAAAAAAATTTAAAAATCATTTTTTTTTAATTTCTTATTTTATTGTATAACAATAAATAATCAATCTAAAACCTGCTCTCAAAGTCCTCTTTATTTCCTTTGCCATCCCCCCCCCCCCCAGTACATACTTTAAAGTCTTTAAAAGTTTTTTTTTTTTTTTTATCTACTTAGAACTTTCTTGCAACTATAATTAAAATAATTATCTAAATTGCTTTTCCCTCCCACACACCTGTAAAAAATTGCTTCTCCCTCCCCCCTCAGCACACAAACTTAAAAATCTGTAAAACTATTTTTTAAAGATCTTATGTGGTATTGTCACTTTGTAGCAACAATAAATAAATGATCATGTAACTCTCCCTTTAAAGTTCCATTCTCCATCCCCAGAAAAAGGGATGAATTTCTAGACATGGAGGGGGGAGGGGGAAGGGCAAAGAGAAGATTTTAGTCTTTTTGTAGTTTTGCTGTTCTCACAGCTGATATTTTGTTAATGGATGGGGAGTTATTTTAGAGAACATATTTATTTCAAAACATAAAACATACACGTGATTCAGGGAAGAACAGCCAAACTGCAAAAAAGATTAAAATTTTTGCTTTCCTCTCACATATTTAGAAATCCACTCCTCTTCTTTGGGAGATAGGACTAGGACAGAGAAATAATTTCAAACGGAATGATGAATTTGGATGAGTGATACTTATGTGAGTGATGTAAATGAGATGAGTTACCTTACAAAAAAATAAGAAAATAGATCAACATTTTAAGAAAAATAATAATAATATAAAGATTTTAAACTATTTGCTGGGTGAGCAGACAGAGGGGGAAGTAGAATTTTTGGGAGAAGGGGGGGTAAATTTAGATGATTGATTATTCATTAATATTGTTACTAAAGAGATAAATACAGCTGTTTTTTTTTTTTAATTTTTAAATAGAGTTCTAAAGATTTTAAAATTTGTGTCTGTGTGTGGGGGAAGGGGGTGGGGGGGCAGACTCTTTTGGAGAGACAGAAAACGTAGGTGACAAATTAGAAGGTAACAAACCAGGGTTGGCTTTTTGATGTCAAAAAGTGGTTTTTTGACATGACATGTCAAAAACCTGTCGGAAAAGTGTCAAAAACTGTCGAAAAGTCTCAAGAACTGTCGAAAAGTGTCAAAAACCTCATACACATTTTTTTAGCAATCATTAGGGATATTTTATATTAAATCTTAAGCTAAAAACTGCTTAAATAATAATTTATATATTATATAAATAATTTTTATTTAGTCATACTGTAATTAAGTTACAATAAAATTATATGTATTCATAATTGAAATTATCTGTCAATTGCCATGCTAGGAAAAATAGCTAAAAATATTGATGCTACTATTAAATGCATTTTTCAAAGTACTTTTTATATCTTTATTACTATTAAGTAAATTCGGTGTATTATTAAAAAAAAAAAATAGCAATCTAATTTATGCTTAAAAAAAATAAATAATAATAATAATAAAAAATAAAGGTTTGTGTAAAGCTAAAGTGTCCACTATTTAATGACTGATCATAAGTTACCTAGACATTTAATGATTCGAAATGTTTGTTTTTGTTCATAAACATTAATTATAAACCACAATTGCAACACAAATATTCTTTGAGTAATTAAATGAATTATAATATGAAATTTATATAATTAAACATTCTTTAAATTAATAACTTAAAATAAGATGGTTTGTTATTTTCAATATTTACTATATCTTCATTTTATTATGTTAGTTTCAATTTAATTATTTAGAACTATTTCTTTATGTTAAATTTCATTTTTGTACATTATAAAATACCTTTTTTAGGTGCGTTCGTAATTATATAAATACGTAGCACCTATTGTCGTCGTCTGTCCATCCGCATATAACGATGCAAAAACTACCCAACCGAATGGTTTAAAATTTAAGATATATTATCTTTGCAGAATTTTGTCGAGACATTTCAAATTTTATAAAAATCGAATCAAAATTTTAGAAAATATTAATAAAAACATTTATTAAGAAATTTGATTTTTTTTTTTTTTTAATCAGCGCTTTCTTGTTATAGGAGCTTTTGAAGTTTAATCGTCAAGCGACTGAGATACTTATTTTATTACAGAAATTAATCTGCAGACGATATAATTCATTTCACAGAATTAAAAATCAGCAAGATCTGAATATTTATATAACTAGCTATAGTACGAACGCACCTCGTTTGTCACGTTTGACGTACAATTTCCAACCTGTTTATTCAAAGGTTGGAGTATCATAGGTGAGATTTATTCCAACAGAGCGAAAAATGCTGTGACCAGGACTTCAACTTGGGTACTTTGACTTGCCGTGCCAATGCTCTTCCTATTAAGTTATCCTAACGATAGCCTGATTGGCATAATTCGCTCTTATTTGTTGGACATGGCTGTGAACTGCAGTGCTAATTTTATTCATCCGAGCTATAACTATAGCTTTTTTACATGATGAATGTGATACAACATGAAGACTCTTGTATACCATGTAATTAGGTCATAATGAACAGACCCAGGTTCGAGTCCTGGTCCCGGCATTTTTCACTCTGTTGGAATAGATCTCAACTATGATACTCCAACCTTTGAATATGATTTACCTAGTTTAAAAAACATTACTCTGTTCATTAGTACCATTTTTTGGGGACAAACATTAAAACAATATAAGAATAAGTATATTATTTATATGAAATTTTATACATTAAATTATACAAGTACCAGTTTCCCCAGGTTTAAAAAAGGGCAGGGTGCTGCTGTTGAGAAAAGGGCACTTATTGCTAAAGGCATACTTTTGGTTTTTAAAGTCACTTTTAATGTTTAAAAGTCAAGGCACTCTTTTTAAGACAACATTGAGTATTTTTTTACTATGACAGCAATTTTTTTAATACAAAAAGGAGAAAAGACACTTGTTTTACTGAGGGACAAGAAGGGTGCTATTTTGTAAATCAAAGGACAGGCAGAGTGCAGCACCCTTCTGAAACTGCCTGGGGGTAACTCTGCAAGTACTATTTAATAGTTTGATTAGTTTATATTTTTAATGTAACGATACTTTTAATTATTTTTTATTATATATTTATAGCTTGCAATTATTTTCTAAGTAATTTGTTAAACCAAAATCATGTTTTGAGTTTTCAGGAGTCGACACAATTTTTTTTTTTTTTTTTTTTGAGGCCCATTTTGTGAAAACTAAAATTTTTTTTGTGAAATTTATCGTATTTTTGTGAACATTTTGTTATGAAAGATGAAATCCAACTGCTCAAATTCAAACCAAGCATTTAATGATAACTTCTTTAAGTCCTTCTGTTAAAGTTTTCCTTTCTTGTGAAATTGTTTTCTTTGTAAATTCTACATTTTAAAACCGAACAAAATAAAAATAATGGAGAGTATGTTTTTATGGACTGTAATTTTGTGAAAAGACCAATTTTATTAAGAGGAATTTTGTGAAGGGGAGCGATTTATTAAATCTATTTTTGTGAAGGAGTTCTAGATAGGCCTTAATTTTTTCCTGGATCGACCCCTGATTTTATACAGGATATGTGGTTTCTAATGTCAAACTGTCAAAAAGTTTACCCATGTATCTAACACAAAAATTAAGAAAAATGGTAAATTTAATGTTTTTGTAAAAATAATTTAAAGCAGTTTTTGGACTCAATTTTAGGTTTTTGACAGTTGTTGTCAAAAACTATGTCAAAAAGGGGTTTTTGACATGACGGTTAAAACCGGATAAAACCGTCGCACTGTCAAAAACTTGCCAACCCTGTAACAAAAAAGTAGGACATAAAATTTCTTCACATAAGAGTTTTATAAATTTTAAACTTTGTACTCTTTGGATGCGAGGGAAATATGAATTTCGATGGAAGGAGTTTGTAATTTAGATGAATTGTTATTTATTTATTAATAGAGAGCAACAAAGAGAACAGAGGATTTTTTTTTTTTTTTTTTTTTTTTAAATAGGGTTAGCTAAGTGGAAGAAGCAGACATTTTGGTGGTAAAGTGATAATTGAAATGGTTGATTAGTTATTTATTGTTACTAGACAAGCAAATATTTTAATAAAGATTTTAAACTTTGTATCCTGAGAGGAGAGGGAGGGAATGAAGGAGAAGTTTCAGAGAGAGAGAGGAGTAGAGTCAGGACCGTGCGAAGAGAAAACTGCGCCCGGGGCAAAGTTTCAATTTGGCGTCCCCCCCCCCCTCCCCTTATTTTTGTGACAGGTAACACAAAACTTATAAAGTACAGAAACAGAAATAAATTCTATTGAATAAAAATTTCGCGTTTATGTTGGAACTTTAAAAGGTTTAATTTTAATTCAGAAATTGCAAACAATTAAATAGCACAAGAGAAAAGTGGACTTATCTGTTGGAGAGATCATGATATTTTGAGACAGAAAGAAAGAATGATGAAAAGAGAAAAAGAAATTCCCCAGAAAATGATCGATGATCAAAAAATGAATAAATAACTAAATTAAACCGTGGTTGGTAGTATAAATTTGACGCCCCCTCAAGTTCCGCGCCCGGGGCGAAGGCCCCCTTCGCCCCCCTCTTCGCACGGCCCTGAGTAGAGTGGAGGGTAATTTATATGATTGATTATTTACTTATTTTTACTAAGAGAGAAACATGTAAGACAGACTACATTTTTTAAAGAGTTTTAAAGATTTTTTTTGATAGGGGGAGGCAAAAGAGCGGAAGCAGACATCTTGGTGGAAGAGAGAAAATTTAAAAATGGTTGATTTTTTTATTTATTGTTAGTAGAGAGCAACAAATAGAGCATATTTTTTTTATAAGGAGTTTTAAAGATTTTAAACTTTATATGCTGAGGGAAAAGATGCATAAATTTTGGATAGAAAGGGAGATTGTAGTGATAATAAACTTATATAATGAAATATGACATGTTTGTAAAAAGTTAATTTAATTAAATTTGAAAGTGTTTTTTTAAAATTTTGAAAAAAAAAATATGTTTTTTGTAATATTATAATCTTTAAATTCTGAAAGTTTTAGAGTGGGATCTCAATGGGATCAGCAGTTATAAAAAAAAAAATAATAATGTTTAAAATGAATAAAACAATGATCTCTTTAGCACAATCATAAAGTTGGCGAGGTGCCAACTTTAAAAACCAGCCCCAATACTTTCAGAATTTAAAGTTTATAACATTACAAAAAACATATTTTTTCAAAATTTTTAAAAAACACTATTTAATTAAATTAACTTTTTTTAAATCAAGCGTAGTCACCTTGCATATCAAATTAAACCTTATGAAATTCTCTTTAAAATGAGGGGTCAAACAACTCTCTACGCCTGATAGAACTTGAGAAATTTAAAATTGAAAACATTTATACAAGCCAAAAAATGATTTTTCGAAATTAAAAAAATTAAGTGTATGAAAATTTACTGAGATAAAAAAAATAAAAGTTCATTCTCATTTGTATTATCAGGTAGAATGATTCCTGTAAGTTTCATCAAAATCTAAAATTGTCAGGTTGAGTCACTGGTTGATTTGACATGGAATGGACCCAGTTCTGTCATGGGTAGAGAGTTGTCAGATCCTTCATTTTAAAGCATGGGTGCAAGAAGTCCACCCAAGCCAAGACTGAAAAGATTTCTGAGTATTAGAAATAACCAAATAAAAATGGGCTAGAAGAATTCTATATCTTGCATTATGGCTAAAAATTGACCTCTTACATTAAAAGAAGGTGATTCAATGTTCTGGATAGTAAAATTGCTATTATTTAAGCATATAAAGTAGAATTTATTATCAATCAAAAATCTCTCCAAGACTGAAATCAGTCCTGAGACTGAGGTCTTGCACCCATGTTTTAAAGAGAATTTCATAAGCTTTAATTTGATATGCAAGTTGACTATGCTTGGTTTTTAAAAAGTTAATTTAATTTAATTAATTTAAATGGTGTTTTATAATTTTTTTAAAAAAAGTATGTTTTTTGTAATATTATAAACTTTAAATTCTGAAAGTTTTAGAGTGGGATCTCAATGGGATCAGCAGTTATGTTAAAAAAACTAATATTAAACACCAATTGGGCTAGTATAAAGTTGGTACCTCGCCAACTTTACGATTGTGCTAAAAATGGTATCGTTTTATTAATTTTTAACATTTTTTTTTTTTTTTTTTTTTTTTAATATAACTGCTGATCTCATTGAGATACCACTCATTAAAAAACACTATTTAAATTTTTTTTTAATTAAATTAAATTAACTTTTCTGTAAATTTAGTTGGTTGTTTATATGACGGCCGATTATCAACACAAAGGATATAGGCACGGGGAGGGGGTTCTAAGGGATCTTAACCCGTATTTACATCTGCAAATTTAGATTAATTTTCTTGTAGCAAAAGCGCGCATTACACATTTATATATATAAAAATCGCTTCAATTCCTAAGAAAAATAAAAAAATCCCTGACGGCTCGGCCTACAGGCACAGGTAGATTTCGAAGACGCAGACCGTGGGGCGCCTGTTTGTTGGGAATTGAGGAAGAAATGACCTTTTTGCCATGATACGGTAATTGGAACCACCCACTTCGAAACTTAACTTGTTTGCAGGCGGAGCCGGCAGGGTTTTTTTTTTTTTTGGGGGGGGGGGGGGGGCTATACGGATTGGTCCTATAAAAAACTTGTCAGTATAAAAGTTTTAGATAATATTAAGAGGATTTATAATAAATTTAAGCAAATTTGGTATCTTGTGAATTGACGAAGTAATGAATTTTTTTCTTCTAAAACCCCCCTTGGGGTCATTTTTAATTATATAAAAAAATCTGTCATACATCAATTTTCGGCCTTTTTTTTTAGAAGTAATAATAACTTTAAACGGATTCGATACTTATCATAATTAAGAAATTATGGGTTTTTTTCTGTTTTCACAAAAAGCCCCCCCCCCCCCCCTCTATGGTTAGATTTTGAACATTAACGAACTTGACCGAGATTTTATGCTCCTTGATTTTATGTATCAGTTCGGAAGAGATTTGTACAGAATTATTGCAGTAATCGTGTCCATAAAAAAAAGTAATGATCGGCGTAGATCTGCAAAAATTTTTCAAAAATTCCAACTTACGGGGAGAATGTAATAAATAAGTAGTATTTCTTACGAAATCTACCTAAAAATACATTAATAACAACTATTTACCGCACGATTTCGCAACTCTAGTTACCCTCCTTCTTAAACATACTGCAGATATTTTAAAGCAAAAAAAAAAAAAAAATTGAAAAACTTACCAACTTCGGTATCCTTTAGTTGAAAAGTCAACCGCAGCAACAGAGTCCAACATCAGCAATATATTCAACCACGTGAGCGAAAGAGCCATGATAAATTTTGCTCAGTTTCTTACGCAAGTCCTTGCTTAATAACTTCTTCTATAATCCTTCATATTATACACGCATCCAGTATAATCAATTAATATGCCTTCCTTGGACAAACTATGCGAATTTTACTACATTTTAAATCAACACATTTGAATTTTTTATCTTCATTTAAATTACGCCTGTATGTAAGCACCGCCAGCCAGAAAAGAAGAAAGACGCCACGCACCACGCACGGTTTTCTATGACGCAGTTCAGTTGGGAGTTGGAGGACGGGTTGGAGTTGTTACAGCTAAAGGAACCATTTTTTCAGAAATGCGCCACCTAGCGGATTTCCCCGAAAACGTTTCTTTTCAATTTCCAGTTTTATTCGAATAGATAATGAAACAAGTTGGAAATTGTACGTCAAACGTGACAAATGAGGTGCGTTCGTACTATAGCTAGTTATATAAATATTCAGATCTTGATGATTTTTAATTCTGTGAAATGAATTATATCGTCTGCAGATTCATTTCTGTCATAAAATAAGTATCTCGGTCGCTTGACGATTAAACTTCGGAATCTCCTATAACAAAAAAGCATCGATTTAAAAAAAAAAATGAAATTTCTTAATAAATATTTTTATTAATATTTCCTAAAGTTTTGATTCGATTTTTATAAAATTTGAAATCTCTCGACAAAATTCTGCAAAGATAATATACTTTAAATTTCAAACCATTCGGTCCGGTAGTTTTTGCGTTGTTATATGCGGACGGACAGACAGACGGACGGACCAAGCGACGACAATAGGTGCTACGTATTTATATAATTACGAACGCACCTAATAACAAAGTAAATTGCTAAAAAAAATGTATTATCAGAACTCGATCAAGTCATAAAAAGGCGCATAACCTGTTATTCTTTCGAGGTTGAGTCCTGCATCGGGTCGGGTCGGTCGGCTTGGCGCTATATTTTTTCGTTGCGGTTCGTGTCGGGTTGACTTCTAGTTTTTTGCTGCGGATCGGGTTCGGGTTGCAGGGCCGTGCGAAGGGGGCCTTAGCCCCGGGCGCGAAAATTGAGGGGACGCCAAAATATATACTACCAACCACGGTTTTATTTATTTATTTATTCATTTTTTGGTAATCGATCATTTTCTGGGAATTTCTTTTTCTCTTTTCATCATTCTTTTTTTTCTGTCTCAAAATATCATAATCTCTCCAACAAATAAATGCAATTTTCTCGTATGCTATTTAGTTGTTTGCAATTTCTGAATTAAAATGAAACCTTTTAAAGTTCCAACATAAACGCGAAATGTTTATTCAATAGAATTTATTTTTGTTTCTGTACTTTATCAATTTTGTGTTACCTGTCACAAAAAGAAGGGGAGGGGGAGGGGCGCCAAATTGAAACTTTGCCCCGGGCGCAGTTTTCTCTTCGCACGGTCCTGTCGGGTTGACCCTCTTTTTCAAAAGAATGTCCGCAATATATTTCTTTTTTTCAGATTAAAAAAATATGTACAATAAGACCCTCATCATGGACACTTCCGAAAAGCGGACACCTTTTCAATTCTTTACACTTATATATCTGTACGCTGTATACCTTGGAATAATGGGCACCTCCAAATATACGCACATGTAGCATGTGTGCATTAAGGCTTCTATATTTAGTAGCTCTAGTGTGCATAATCTATCACAAATGCGATACATGTGTTATTGTGTATATCATAAACGAAATACTGATAATGTTTTTCATATTCTGAGAATAGAAAAAATGGTTCTTAACTGCACCGTAAAGAAAGAATAATGTATGATAACATTTCGTATATACATTTTATTTTTTCTCATGCAGTAAATTGAATATATACTCCTTCATATTCATATACGTATTTATTTTCATCTGAAACACAGTTCTGTTCAAACTTTTTGTGAAAATCCCGAGGCTTCACTATATTTGAATATTAAAGAATATAAATTTGTCCATTTTCTATATAAAATATAAAATTTGTATTAGAGATATAATTATACATTACTTTTCACAATAGCATTGAAACATGATTTATTGTCCTTTCATTGCGGTTTCGGGTCGGGTTGCGAGTTGAAATATTTCGAGTGCGGGTTGAAATATGTCGGGTTCGGGTCGGGTTGCGGAAAATTATTTTTGCAGGTTGCGGGTCGAAAAATGTTTTTGTAGGGTTCGGGTTGACTTCAAATGGAATTTGCTTGTTCGGGTCGGGTGCAACCCGACCCGTGCACAGGGACCTATTTACAAATTTGGGGGCCCTGGGCACAGCTGCATATGCGCCCCCCCCCCCCTTGCACCAATGCTTACAGAGGCCTTGTATAAATATATATATATATATATAATATCGAAAGCAGTACTTATTAAGATAACCACTATTGACTTTAATAATTTCTTTAAAATATCAATTAAATAAATTAAATTTGATAATCATTAATTTACTTTTAAATAATTATTTGATATGAATTTTAATTGAATTTTATAATAAACTTTGTAGTGCTGATTACCTTTCTCTATGCAAGTTCATATATCTGGAATGATAGCAACAACTAATAATAAATTTACCGCAGTACCAAGCTATAATTATTTAAAATATTTGCATAATCCTATTAACCAAATAACTTTTTCTTTCAAATACAAACTTTCACTGGAAAAAAAAAAGAAAAAAAACTAAATTTATACAAGTAACTAGCAAAACCATATGGCTTTGTCCATGTTAACCATGAGAGACTTACAGGTAAAATAAATAAAATGAAATAATATGGCGATTCCAAAAACGGAGTTCTGTAAATTCCTGCACATAAATTGTTAAAAGACAATCAGGAAAAAATTAAATTACTTTGACAAATCATAGACAAACTTTGAACAAACATTTTTCCATTTTAATTTTGTTTTTTAACAGTTAAAATTGTTTTGGCCTATAATTGCAAAATTTTCAGTAGCATTTGGGGGCCCCTGAAAATCGGGGGCCCTGGGCCCGTGCCCCGAATGCCCTGCCGTAAATCAGGCACTGCCCGTGCAGTACTCTAATTCCGGGCAAGGCTGCGCCAGTTGGGCCCAGCTTCAGCCTGCGTCTGAGTGCAGAACATTAGTTGGCGCCTGTTAGGGTAATGCATCGGGTCGGGTAACCCGTTTTTACCCGACCCGAGTCACGGTGTGTCGGCGCTGTATTTTTACGTTGTGGGTCTGGATGACTTTCATTGTTTCGGATTCGGGTCGGCGCTATATTCTTTCGTAGCGTGTCTGGTTGACTTTCGTTGTTTCGGGTTCAGGTCGGGTTTTAACACTTTCGGATCAACCCAAATTTTCAAAAGAATGTCCATTTTTTTTTTTTTTTTCAAATGAAAAATCTATGTACAATGAAACCTCCATAACGGACGCCTTTATTTAGCGAACAATTTTTCAATTTCTAACACATATATTTGTACGCTTTTACCTCTGATATTGGCCACTTCCCAATCAATACACACGTAACATGTGCATGTGTGCTGTGGCGCAGACAAGGGGGGTTTCGGGGTTAACCCCCCCGCAGAGCAAAAAGATACAGTTATTGCCGCTTGTATGAATCACTGATCAAATAAGCCGCTTTTAGGCATCAAGTAAACAAAAAATTAGTATTAGAATATTTATCTTAGTCGGAATCTAGCGCTTTATAGAATCAGATTATATTCAACAAAGATGATTCATTAAAACGGCGGTTACTGTACTTAAAAATGGAGAAAACGCATAATTCCTAGCTTGTTAAAACTCAGTGGCGCAGCCAGAATTCGGCTCTAGGGGTATTCTAGTTATTGATAGCTAGTGCATTACACGTCTTTTATTAGAATCACTGGTTAATCGAATCAGACTTTTTAATAAATTAAATCACACCACTACTTTTTTCCGTTTATTAGAATCAGACAGTGTGTTTGACATGATTCATTTAAACGTCATTTACTGTTTACTTTTACAAAACGTAAAATGCATCAATGAAATAACACAAAGCCAATGTTACATTTATTACGAATTGTTTCAACAAAGATAAGACAAGCTTTAAGGGGTGAAAGAATACACTACACTACAGGAAAGAATTTTTGCGTATGAAACCGGGATTGCAACCCATTTGTTCAATCAAAGATACAGGGTGTTTCACTCCAAGCCGAACATGAATTTTTGTTCATAAATTTAAGGGGGTTTCTTAACTGATCTACTCAACAAGGGAAAATATTCTGACTCATTTTTAAACGCAAGGGCATACAATCAACACCGGCTCTATTGTAATAGAGCCAATATTGATACAATTGACAGGCCTGACTATTGAAGGGATTTGGAATCGACTGGAGTTTTTCATTTTTTGATAAACAAATTACTTATTGAGTTATAAGAGATTAGTGTCACGTGGCAACACGTTTTCTTCCCTTCTCACGCTATTGTGTTAGAAATTCGGTTCAAAACGTCCATTTTGAAAAGCACTTTCTGAAAGATCTTCTGCCTTTACCAAAAAATGGAAACTTCTTTCGATTATAAACTTTCTGAATAAGAACGCCTGCCAATCTCATGAATTTCCGAAAAAAATGAATGAAAAAACATAACAAAAAGTAGCCAGCTTGGATTTGAGAACAACCTTAACAACAATGAAGCTATTTCAACAAAATTGCAATAACCTTTATGTAAAATGAAATAATATCAATAAAACTGATGGGAGTTAGCATTATCCGAGTCCAGCACTGAACTTGACGCTCCACAATTTGGAATGAAGTTGAAATTTTATACGATGTCACTGATCGAATTACTGTGCATTTCTAGCATTTTTTGTGATATCGTATGAGCTAGATAAGTCTGTTGAAAATTCCGTTAAACATCTTTATTACTGTTAAATGTCTGCATAAATTATTAGGGTTCGACTTGAAGTAGATACCTTATTATTTTTGTTTGATTAAATTAATTGCGATTCGGGTTTCCTGGCCAAAAATTGTTTGTTGTAGTTTGTTCCTTTTTTTTTTTTTTTTTTTTTTTTTTTTTTAAACACGCTATTTGTTACAAATATTTGTGATTACTGCACATTTCTATATGTACATTGTGATTCTATGACTGGCACACATGGTAACATTTTATGACTGCACAATGTCATTTTTGTGTTACTTTTAATATTTTGAGTACACTGTGTTGCTTTTTTTTTCTCCCCAGAAAAAACAGTAAATGTTCCTGGTTGGCAGGGGAGGTCTTCTCGGACCGAAATTTCTAAGGCTGAACCCGACTCGGCCCAGTCCGGTATAAAAGCTAAAATATTAGCCAGGATCCCTTATGAAAGCTTTATTGGCCATACGCGGCATTTACCAAAAACTAAATATTCAACCCGGTTCCGGTTCGAGTTGTTTATTTTTTCTTAGTTTATTGATCCGGTCTGACCCAATTTCTGCAAAGTATGCCGATATTTCTTATTCAATATCATCCTACAATTTAAGTTATTTTAACAGAATATTACAACCATATGTATCTAAACATTTTAAGGTACAGCAAATCATGTCCGCAATCTATGAAGTACGGAGTAACAAAATTAATGATCATTTAGAGACACAATGACTTACATGAACACGCACTGAAAAATAAATGTAGTTAGAAATGAAAGAAAAAGTTTGTTTATAAATTTAAATCACAATTTCAAAGCTCTGTGTAAAAAAACGACAATTGACACCAGCGATTTAAATATTTTTCTGTTAATTTATTAAACCAAATTCCCTTTCTAAGGATTGTTTTAACAAATATCCTATATTACCAGGCCCTGACTATCGCATGGGCACCTGGGGCCCATGCCCTGGCCACAAAATTTCTGAGAGGCACGAAAATTTTCATAATTTCATTTAAATTTCCATCAAAAAAAATAATTGTGCCAACGTTTTTATTCCTTTTGGCACTTTTGTTTGCATTCAGTACTAGTTTGGTTTTATCATTTAAAATCAATAACTACCTCATTATTAAGAAGACTTCTTATCATTATTTTCTAGTAATTGGTGTACTGTATTTATCAAGTCATTCAATTTTATCATATTGCACATTTATTTGAAAAGTGAAACAACTGAAAAAAAAAAATGTTATATTTAAGATATTAATATGATAAAATGACAAAAATATATCTCAATCTATGGTTAAAAGCACATTTAAATAAATAATAGAAAAAAAAAAATATTTCTGGAACCGTTTTTTAATTTTCCGGTAAACGTAATTTTTTGAGTCGATACTTTTTGAATAAGTGTGCAATATGAAAAAAAAAAAAAAAAAAAAAAAAAAAAAACTAGTATCAGTAAATTAACCAATCTAAGGGGGCACGAAAAATTACAAAAACTTGCTAGTCGGGCCCTTGTATATCACTATTAGTTTTACAAGAAAACTGCAGCATGATCATGATGCAAGATCACGGAAATTTTCTTTGACTTGAGAATGAAGTCCAGTTTCGGACAGGCCCAGTACTGCAGAAGAAATTAAGAACCAGTTCCAGCCCAAAATCTATAGAAAAAAAAGTAAGCCGGGACCCCACTAGTCCGAGTCTAATGAAAGAAAATTTGCCCCATTACCTAAACTATAAAACCGGTTTATAATTTATTTAAGCCTGTGGAAACGGAAGCGATAGGGACAGGAAAAAATGTCTGTTTTAAAATGTTTCCGTCTTAGCATATATAATTGTATGTTTTCTTTTCGTCGGGACCATAAATTATTTCGATTTAAGACGAGATTTCATTATAGACAGGTTCTGTTTTGACAGGGTTTATTGTATTTAAATCAAATTTTCCCCAGCTTTAACAAGTAAACAGTTCAAATTCCATTTCTATACGTTCAAAATTATTCATCATGCGTTTTAGCGTTTTTTATTATATTTCTCCTATGGAATTTGACGGTTTAAGGTTTAGTCTCATTTCGGAAAAAGAAGCAAAGAAAAAAAAAATCGGTTAAAAGACTCGCCACTATACAGCGGTGCGACAGGATGCGAACACTGCTATTTTACGAAAGAAGTGATCAGTTTTAACAGGTAGCTATTATGCGTTTTCTTCATTTCTAAGTACAGTAACCGCCGTTTTAATAAATCATCTTTGTTGAATATAATTTGATTCTATAAAGCGTTGGATTCCGACTAAGGTAAAAATACTAATACTGATTTTTGGTTTAATTGATTCCTAAAAGCGGATTATTTGATAAACCAGTGATTCATATAAGTGGCGGATAATGTATCTTTTAGATCTGGGAGGGGTTTTAACACCCCCCCCCCCCTCCCAGATAAACTGTAAAACTGATCACTTCTTTCGTAAAATAGAAGTTTTCGCATCCTGACGCACCGTTGTAAAGTGGCGAATCTTTTAACCGATTTTCTTTTCTCTGCTTCTTTTTCCGAAATGAGACCAAACCTTAAACTCAAATTCCATAGGAAAGATATAATAAAAAACGCTAAAACGCAAGATAAATTTTGAACGTACAGAAATGGAATTTGAATTTTTTACTTGTTAAAACTGGGGGGAATTTGATCTAAGTACAATAAACCCTGTCAAAACAGAACCTGTCTATAACGGAATCCTGTCTTAAATCGAAATAATTTATGGTCCCGACGAAAAGAAAACATGCAATTATATGTGCTAAGACGGAAACTTTTTAAAACAGACTTTTTTCCCGGTCCCTATCGATTCCGTTTCCACAGGCTTAAATAAATTATAAACCGGTGTTATAGTTTAGGTATGGGGTAAATTTTCTTTCATTAAACTCGGACCAGTGATGTCCCGGCTTACTTTTTAGGTAGATTTCCTAAGAAATACTACCTATTACATTCTCCCCTAAGTTGGAATTTCTGAAAAATTTTTGCAGATCTACGCCGATCATGACTCCCAGAACCCGAAACCAGTTTAAAACTTTATCTATCTATGTCACTTTTTTATGGACACGATAACTTCAATAATTCTGCAGAAATCTCTTCCAAACTGATACATAAAATCGAGCGGCATAAAATCTCAGTCAAATTCGTTAGTGGGCAAAATCGAACCAAGGTTGTAGGGGGTAAGGAAATGGGGTGACTTTTGTGAAAACAGAAAACCCCCATAACTTCTTAATTATGATACGTATCGATTCCGTTTAAAGTTATTATTACTTCTAAAAAAGAGCCAAAAATTTATGTATGACAGATTTTTGATATCATTAAAAATGGCCTAAAGGGGGGAAAAAGAGGGGGTTCAGAAGAAAAAAAATCATAACTTCGTGAATTCTCAAAATATCAAATTCGCTTAAATTTATTATAAATCCTCTTAATATTATCTAAAACTTTTATTCTGACAAGTATTTTATAGCAAAAGAAAATTATGTAAAAACAAAAAATTCCCTGCCGGCTCCGCCTACCAGGGCCCTCGCTAAGGGGGGGGGGACGGGGGGAGCCTCCCCCACCAAACCTTCCCGAATGCTGTTAAACTTGGCAAATTTAAAAACTTTTAGTTGACAAATTTGTTTAAAACTTTAATATAAACTATAATATACTTTCTATTTCTGATAGACTTGGCAAAAGTTATAAATCTAATTGGGAATATTATTAAACTTTTTACAAATAAGAACTATATTACATTTTCTAATTGTGGTAACTTGGCAAAATTATAAAACTATTTGGCAAACTTGTTGAATTGGCGAAAATTATTTATTTTTGCTTCTCAATGAGTTGGCAAATACTGAAATTTGACTTGGCAATTTAAGGTCCTCTCCCCCCTCAATAAAAAGTCTTAGCGATGGCTCTGCCGCCTACCACAAAGTAGATTTTGAAGTGGGCGACCCCAACTGCCGCATCATGGCAAAAAGGTCATTTCTTCTGCAATTCCCAACAAACAGGCGCCCCACTGTCTGCGTCTTCGAAATCTACCTGTGCCTGTTGGCCGAGCCGTCAGGGATTTTTTTCTTCTATAGATTTTGGCTGGAAATGGTTCTTACTTTTTTCAGCAGTCTCCGAAACTGGACTTCATTCTTTTGAGGTCCATGCCGAGTCAAAGAAAATTTCCGTGATCTTGCTTTATGGTGGCAGTTATCTTGTAAAACTAATAGTGATATCACATATTTGTTAAAACAATCCTTAGAAATGGAATTTGGTTTAATAAATAACAGAAAAAAGTTTATATCGCAGGTGTCAAGTGTCCTTTTTTTACATAGAGCTTTAAAATTGTGATTTAAATTTATGAACCAACTTTTTCATTTCAAACTACATTCATTTTTCAGTGCGTGCTCATGTATTATGTCATTGTCTCTAAATGATCATTAATTTTGTTATTCCGTGATTGCGAACATATAATTTGCTGTACCTTAAAATGTTTACATACATATATGCATGCAATATCCTGTTAAAAGAACTTAAATTGTAGAATGATATTGAATAAGGAATATTGGCATATTATTTCAGAAATTGGGTCGGACCGGATCAATAAACTAAGAAAAAATAAACAGCTCAAACCGGAACCGGGTTGAATATTTTGTTTTTGGTACGTGCCGCGTACGGTCAATAAAGCGTTCATAGGGGTCCTGGCTAATCTTTTAGCTTTTATAACCTTTTATAAAAGCTAAAAGACATGGGCCGAGTCGGGTCCGGCTTTAGAAATTTCGGTTCGAGAGGACCTCCTCTGCCAACCAGAAACATTTACTGTTTCTTCTGGGGAGAAAAAAAGCAACACAGTGTACTCAAAATATGAAAAGCACAACACAAAAATGACATTGTGCAGTCATAAAATGTTACCATGTGTGACAGTCATAGAATCACAATGTGATCATAGGAATGTGCAGTCATAGAATCACAAATATTTCGGACATATAGGCTGTTTCAAAATAATAATAAAAAGGACAGAATAAACTGCAAGAGATGGTAGGGCAAACTACAACAAACAATTTTTGGCCAGGAAACCAGGGTCGCAATTAAATTTAATCAAACAAAAATATAAGGTATCTACTTCAAGTCGTACCCTAATAATTTATGCAGACATTTAACAGTAACGGAATTTTCAACAGACTTACCTTGCTCACGACATCACGAAAAATGCTAGAAATGTACAGTAATTCGATCAGTGTATAAAATTTCCAAAATGTGGAGCGTCTAGCTCAGTGTTGTTTGAACGTGGTTGATAACTTCCACCAGTTTTTCTGATATTATTTCGTTTTGCATAACGGTTATTGTTGAAATTGCTTCATTATTGTTAATAACTAAATATTCAAAATAACTCTGGGTGTCAACTCGAAATAATTCAACCCCAACCCGAAATATTCAAAAGCTGAACCCAAAGCGAAAGAAATTAATAAGTTATTCTCAAATCAAAACTGGCTACTTTATGACAGGTTTTTTATTCATTTTTGTTCAGAAACGCATGAAATTTGCAGGCGTTCTTATTCAAACACTTTACAATCGAAAGACGTTTCCAGAATATTTTCAGAAAATACTTTTTAAAGTGGACGTTTTGAACGGAATTTCTTACGCAATAGCGTGAGAAGGGAAGAAAACGTGTTGCCACGTGACACGAATCTCTTATTTATAACTCAATAAGTGATTTGTTTATCAAACAAGAACGAAAAATCATGCGTCAAGCATAGATTATGTAACACTTTCCAACGCTTCCGAAATAATTGTACAAATCATTACCGTTTAATAAGCTGAAAGATAACATCTAAGTAAACAACTTGGAAGACGCATAACATATTTAAAAACGTAATTTCAGGAATTCGCAATATATATTTCCAACATATACAATATTCGGAAAAATATCCGAATACTTTTATTCAGCCCTGTAAATGATCTATAGATTTGTATATATATACTACATAGGATGCTAAATTTTAGTTTAGTTAGGAAACGCGTAGCACAGTTTAAAATTCTCCTTCTGAAGTTTCTGTCAATAAACGGAAATGTGTTCGCGAACTTTTGCACTGCCCTGTATAGGATCTACAGAATTTATACACACCAAGTAATAGACAAAAAATGAGTTGAATTTAAAATTGCGTTCAGCAACTTCAAACGCACTTCCAGGAATTATTGTTAACAGACAGTAGAGAATTCTTTTGTGTGTCTCTGTAAATGAACGATGACTGCTATACACACAATATTCTGTAGTAAACCTCTCGTAATGCACCTTAGTGATATATATAAATTTCAATGCGTTTAAAATAGTGAAACATTATTTAATTAAATCGCAAACGATTTTTCCCCATAGACATAATGTAACGGAATTCTTTTGACTGTCCCTGTAAAGTAACTATAAGTGCTATGCACACCCTATTCCATATTAAGCTTCTTGTAGTGCACCTTAGTGATATATATCAATTACAATGCGTTTGAAATTGCGTAACATCATTAAAATTAGCCGCAAATGATTTTTTTCCATAGACCGTAATGTAACGGATTTCTTTTGAGTGTCCCTGTAAAAAAAACTATAAGTGCTACACACTTCAGTTGAAATAGGGAACATGCTCTAGATAACGACAATAACATGTAAAAATTGCAGGGCAATCCGAGCATATTTACGGGAGTTAGTGCACGGCCAGACGGCAGACAAACCGAAGTCATAAACACTTTTCAACTAGGTTGGAAAGAGTTAAAAAGGAAAAACTCCAATCGATTTCAAATCCCTTCAATAGTCAGGCCTGTCAATTGTATGCTTTTGCGTTTAAAATGAGTCAAAAAATGTGTCAGAATGTTCCGCGTTATTGAGTAGATCAGTAAGGAACCACCTTAAATTTATGAAAAAAAATTCGTTTTGGCTTGAACAAATGGGTTGCAATCCCGGTTTCCTACACAAAAATTAATTCCTGTAGTGTATTGTTTTCCCCCTTAAAGCTTGTCTCATCTTTGTTGAAATATTTCGTATAAATGCAACATCACACTGTAAACTGAAACGTCTGAAATTCAGTCATATAAGTGTCTGAAACGGATGGTTTAGAAAACAGACACTTTGAAGTTTCTTAATATTTTAAGACGCTTGTAAGTGTCTGAAATTCAGACATTTTAGTAAATGTCTGAAATACCGCCATTTTTTACCCGGAAAGATAGAAAAAAAATCGTTATTGCTGCCATATATCGATCGAAGCATCTCTATCTACAATTACGGAAGGATAATCGAAATTTCGTTCTTATCTAGGCCGGTATCGGACCCGGGCCCTTTACGAAACCAACGCCTTATCCATTTCGCCACCCAGACCACATAGGTGTGTGATTTTAAATGCAAGTGATGGAATGATTTAACACATGGGCGGATAAGTTCCCGGTCTAATGAAGAAAACACAACTTTTTAACATAACATTATAAAATAACATAATTTTAATAATAAATAATAATAATTTAATAATAATAATAATTTAATAAATAAATAATAATTTAATAAATAAATAATAATAATAATTTAATAACAAATAACATAATTTTATAACGAAAAAGCTCCAAACAGTGCTCAGAATCATCGACTCGTTGTTGTTTTTGGTCAAAAGTCAACACGCGCGGCACCTACTTTGACAAGAGCTTTTTCATAGACAAATGTTCATTCAAAATAAAACCTACACGTTCCTTGGATATCTTCAGAGTCTGAGCTATCTCCCGCAACTTCACTTTACGGTTCCCCAAAACGATTTTGTGGACTTTTTTTATGTTTTCTGGAGTAACCACCTCTTTTGCGTGGTGCATCACTGGTGTCCTTACGAACACGTTTAAATTCAGCAAACCAGTCAATAATGGTTGATTTACCTGGTGCAGTGTCCAGATAACGCTTATCAAGCCAAGCTTTTGTTTGAATGGTGTTTTTCCCCCATCAAATAACAATTCTTGAAATTCTTGTTTATCCATTTTTTTGTTTATCAACAAAGTCATTCAACTTAAAACACTCTAACGTTTTATCCACACGGCGAATCGTCATGATATTTTTTCTGCTACCTTTTAAAAATTAGTATTTACTAAAAAGCATCGGTTCAGCGATTGCAACGCCATCTGTGTGCCAGACCGGGAACTTATCAGCCGATGTGTTATATGCGTGTAGATATTTTTATAGAATTCTTTGATTTGTTGCTCAGAAAATTGGAAAATCTGAACGGGATTTTGAAAAAATTCGTCAATATGAGTTAATATGGTTAATTAACTTTATTATTTATGTGGGGAAGGACATATGAATTATACATATTTTCAATTTTTCCTATCAATATTATCATTAAATATCTTAATTGAAAAAAGCGCTCCCTGTATACTCAAATTTAACTAACTAAATTTTCTTTTTGACCAATTTTAAACACATTCCGTTGATTGGGGGGGCGTTGTAGCTTTCAATCATACATCTTGATACCCGAAGTCACAATAGTACTACAAACATTTATTCATTGCTTTGGCACAAACAAAATGACACTATTAGGTGACAGATAAAAACATTTTTTTTCTCAAATTGAAACTATAGTGGCTGGTAATTTCGATTTACAAATTTCTATCTCTCAAAAATATCAATTTAACCCCTTAATCGTCGCGTCCGATACATTCACGGGCAGTGTAGGCTACTTTTGTTTTATTAAAATTGTTTGATTCCCACCAGATTTATAAAATAGTCTAATTGGCTTCATTCTCGCGGTATTTTACCTACCATTAAATAAGGCGAATATTTCTACTTAAAAATACTGGTGGCAATCAAGCAATCTGAATTTTAAAGAAGTAGACTACACTTATCGGTTGCGACAATTAAGGGGTTAATTAGCAATAACCTAAATTCACACAATTAAAAATTAAGGGCTTTAAATAAGCGATTAATCTCACTAGCTAAACATCCTCAAAAATTTATATTGTAAAGTATTTAAGCTGAATAATGGCTACTTTCTTCCCTTAGAAATTATTTTTATACGTTTAAAATTTAATCTTCCAAGTGAACTGGCTCCCTCTACTGTCACCTTTTGCATGTATTATCAATTTTTACTTGGTTCAAACGAAATAATTTCGTGCACAATTTTTATATTTGTTGTATACGAATCATACAGATCGAAGTCACATGATCCTATAATACGATGAAGCCGTGTTGAATTCAGGGGGTGGCCTGGGGGGCATTCCCCCCGGAGTATTAAAATTTGAAATTTTATGCTTTTAATGGTTAAAAACTACAATGCCCCCCCTCTCGCCCCGGTTCCGGAGCCACATAGAAATCCCTCCCGGAGAAAAGTGTCTGAATCCAACACTGCGGACGCACAGTGTTGAATTAAGGGGGCGGCACGGGGGGATTTTCCCCGGAACATTGAAATGTTTCTCCCTCAGAAGATTTGAGATTTTATGATTTTAATGGTCAAAAAGTGCAATCCCTCAACTCGCGGAGAAAAATATCTGAATTCAACAATCGGGCAAACTGGATACCTGTCCAGGGCCTCGCGCCTCTGTGTACAATTCGAAATAACGTTTACCTGTGTAAAATAATACTAATTTGTCTTTAAATGTTTTTTCGCGAAAAAAAGTTAATTTTATATCTTATAGCCAAAGTTTATAATATTGTTGGGGATCAATAAAGTAACTTAAACGCTAAAAACAAATATTTAAAATATTCTAAAGGATAGAAGATTTTAGATTAAAAATAGTTATACACATTACATACGAAAAAAATTGCATGTTTTTTTTTTTCATACACTTTATTCTCTATATTCAGAATTATTCTATGATATATAAAAATTTTAAAGAGGAGTTTTATTAGTGGAATATTGCAGTCAGAGACGTTGGGCCCCTCTAAGTGATTTGCCAGTGTGTCCTGTGTCTAATCAAAATTTAGTGGATGGAAAAGTATTTTAAACAACATTCATTTGTTCGAAAACATTCTCTGATATCGCTGGCACATTCAGTGGCACGATTGTATCACTGTCACTGCGCATATGATACAATTATGTTCAATTCAGACACTTAAGTGTCTGATTTTCTATATGTCTGACTTTCAGACATATCATAGTTATTCAGACATTTTTCACAGTCCTTTTATATCCTGATCATAGTAAGACACTTATGTGTCTTAAATTCAGACACCTATGATGTCTGAAATTTTACATTCAGACACTTAAGTGTCTGAATTGCTTTTTCAGACACATACGTATCTGAATTTAAGACGCCTCTATTTGCAGTGCAGCTTTGTGTTATTTCATTGATGAATTTTACGTTTTGTAAGTCTAAGACAGTAAATGCCGTGTAAATGAATCCTGTCTAACACAGTGTCAGATTCTAATAAACGAAAAAAGTAGTATTATGATTTAATTTATTAAAAATTATTAATTTATTAAAAAAGCCGAATTCTGGCTGCGCCATTGCATGTGTGGGCATAAACTATCACAAATACATTACATGTGTTTTGGTGTGTATCAAAAACGAAACGTCGGTATTTTTTTTTTCCTATTCCGAGAGAAGCAAAACGGGATTTTTACATGTACCGTAAAGAAAGAATAATCTATGATCAGATTTCTTATTTACATTTTAGATTTTATTTCTTATGGAGTAAATTGAATATATCCTCATTCATATTCAAATACGTATTTATTTTCATCTTGGAATTAGTGGAAGGTATCTTAAAATGATCCTAACGGGCAAAACGACCCCCGTATATTTTCTCCCAGACAGATCGCACTATCTACAGGGTAACACATAAACTAGTTGTGATAAGTAAAGAAGAAGCAATGGTGGTATTCAAGCGATCGCAGTATTACACGTCTGAATAGAATTCTTTGAAAAATTTGTTTTTATAATAACATCTTTCATAAGGTAGGCACTAACTTTCCCATTTATTGAGATATACAGTCCTTCATGTACAGAAATATGACTTGGCTTATTTAATGGAGTATGTTTTTAGATGTGAATTACACCTATGCATCATAATTACTTTTATATCCTTTATTTTGCCAATAACAAAACAATTTACAATTTTATTTTTAAATGAAGGATCATTTTGATTTTTGGTGAGGGTAAAATAATCCTTTGGACACTTAAAAAAAAAAAAAAAAAAAAAAAAAATCTATTTTTTTTATTACTCAATTTGTGTTTATAATATCATTAAAATATGTTTCTAACTTAAAATAAAGTGTAAAACATACTAGCAAACGACCAAAGTTTTATTTAAACACTTATGTTATTTTACAAAAGTTTTTCTCTTAAGGGGATCATTTTAGGCCACCTTCCCTTATGTACAAACTTTTTGTGAAAATCCCAACAACCCGATTTGCAATCCGATCCGCAAAACTTATTCTAGAGTGAACCCGACACGCAGAAAAAAAAAAATAGAGTCACCCCGACCAAAAAAAGAAAATTAGGGGAAACCCGACTCGGTGCAGGATCCCGAGGTGTCCACTATTCAGAGGTTTTGCTACATTTAAATATTAGAGAATACACAGATGTCCATTTTCCTATATAAAAGTTAAAACTGGTATTTGAAATATAATTGTAGATTACTTTCCATAATTGCGTTAACCCTATCACTATGTCCTATCGAAACATGCCCTGTTGTTGGCCAGGACAAATGTGCTATCTATTTTTCAAATTTAAAAAAAAACAAAAAAACAAGTACCCAGGCCCTTATTATCGCATGGGCAAATCGGGACTTTGCTCAGGGGCCCCGAAATCCCTATATTAATTTATAATTTAAAAAAATCTCCCCCTTCCCCCCTAATTTCAACTCTGAAAATTTTTGAATACAAAATACAAATTTCATCTTTAAAAGATTCTACTAAACTTTCTGGAAAACAAATTTAATTTTGAACTTACAGAGCTCAGTGCTTTCGCAAAGCTAACCTCAATCACTTAGTAGCAAAGCACAGAGCATAATAGCAATATGCTTTATTAGCTAAATTGCCATCTCTTTAGATTTATTGAAAAAACACTTTCTATTTGTGAAGTAGAATCTATTTGATTTGATATTATGTTGTGTGTAGTACAACTTAATTTTTTTTTTTTTTTTTTTAAGTAACTTTGTTAACTCATATTTACTTGTTAGAATATTTCACACTCTTCCATAAGTTAAAGTTATTAAATTCACTTTAAAGTAATATAACAAGTTGCTAAAGTTGTATAAAAGAATTTTTAATCTGTACTAAGAAAAAAAAAGAGTATATTTATTAATTAAGGTACTTAATTTAGAATTGACGGAGCTAAGAATTTTCTTATATTTAAAATCCAAAGTGCGAAAATATTGTTTATGCATTACACATATGACTAACCATCAGTTCTATTTGAATAATATTGCAACGATTCGAATGGGGCTCCCTAATTTATCTTTGCCCAGGGCCCCAATTCGTCATGATCGGGGCCTGCAAGTACCACTTATATTTGTACAGTTTAATTTTTACCGTGTGTTACAAACATTATGATACGAGATGTCACCGGCTGAAACTACTCAGTGAGTGATAGATTTTTTTGACAACTTGTTGAAAGTGCCCAGGACATAGTGATAGGGTTAAAACATGAATTGGACATTCTTTTCATTTCGAGTTCGGGTTGGGTTGCGGGTCGACAAAAATTATATTGTTAGGTTGCGGGTCAAGGAAGTTTTTTTGTCGGGTACAACCCAATCCCTGGTGGACTCTACGTAAATTAATTATCCTTCCTTAACCCCCCGCCCCCCCCCCCCAAAAAAAAAATTAATTAAATTAAAAATACATAAATCCTGCTAGGTCGGAATCGTAAGGGTACGGGGGAAAAAACCGTTTTAGACACTGAAATTGAATTGTACTCCTTTATTTAGAACCATGGTTTTAGATCCGTTAGATCCAGGTTCTGTTTTACAGGTTATGCTGTACTTAAAAACCTTTCAATGAGTATAAATGAAATACGAAATATAAAAAAATAAGTGTAGCAATGGAACCTGTCTGTAACGGAATTCTGCCTTAAATGGGAAAATGAAATGAAACAGAAACAGGAGAGCTTGTTTAAAACAAATTGTTTTTTTTCTTTGTCCTTTTCCGATTTTAGTGAATACAGCGTCGCACAGTGGGGCGTTTTGATGATCTAGGTCAGCGCTTCCCAACCTTTTTTCTTTCACGTACCCCTTGCTTAGGCTTTTCATTTCGAAGTACCCCCTATTTATCATTCACACCCACTACCCCTATCTTCTCCCACATATTATTAAAATCTTCATATCTCCTGAATGAAAATCCAGATTTCAAGAATTATTCATTATTATATTTTCTTTTCATTAAGGGAGCACTGATGTTTTCAGTTTTATTTAAAGAATTAGGTTTATTAGCATTCAGAACAGGCCTATTATAACAGCTACTCCCAGGTTCTCTTGCATTTCTAAATAATCAGATTGTTTCGAAGAACTTGCAGTTCCAGAATCATCAGGTTAATTTCAATCGCAGTTGCAGTACTCTTAAGAATTCCGGATTGCAACGAGTTATCTAAATTTAAACAGAAAACCAAATCATTCAAATAATAAGTAAACATTTCAAGTTAAATACTCATTAAAGGGAAGGAATCTTTCCAATTAATATACGTTAATGATATAACTCCGCCTATTCGAAAACGAAAATAGGGGACTGCTTTTCAACGCTTTTAAAATTAAAAATTAAAACCAACAGCTCTGCCGTAATTTAGGCGTTTTGCAATTTTAGTAAGAAACAATAACAAAAAAGAGGTGGGAAAAGAACATTCTATAATGATCAATGGAAGTTTTCGTGAAGATTGGGGAAAATATATAAGTACAGGTGCAATATGATTAGCAGTGGGCTATTGACGTTGAATTATCAATGAATTATTAGGTCTAGTGGCCTTTACCCTCATTTTGAGTGTCACATAATGGACTTGACTTACACATGAGGCTAACTTTATAATTCAAAACTATCAACTTTCTTTATGTGTTTTCAGCTAAACCATTTTTGTGTTTTCCGCCATTACCGATATTATTTTTACGTACCCCCTGCATGCTCGCCACGTACCCCCAGGGGTACGCGTACCCCAGGTTGGGAACGAACCGCTGATCTATAGGTGGACAAAATTCATTTTTCCGATATTCTGGTAGCTGAATGCATGGAACTAAGAACAAACTATTTATAGTTCTATTTATAGTTCCATGGCTGAATGTCTCTTTTCTCGAGATCCGTACCATTTTTGTCGAAAAAATTCGTGGTGTCGATTAATTACGACCTTAAAGAAGACATTTGCGCAATTGATTTGAAGGTGTTTCAACGGTTGCATTTATTTCCCTAAGTTTGAAAGCACGTCTTAACTATTATGTGTATGTAAAAGCAAGAGTTTACTGAAAACATATTACATATTTGTTAAGGTAAGATAAAGATTTACCTTACTGTTGTTTGAAAATAAGCGCCATTAAACCGGTTAAAGTGCTTTTTTAAGAAATTGTATTTTTGGATGATTCATGTTGTTGTTTACAAACTTTATCTTGACTTTTAATACATTATTAAGCATTATTATTAAGCAAAAAGATTTTTTTTAAGTAAAAGTGTCATTCCTAATGTATTGGAAATTTAAGAAAACTCCTGCGAAAGACTGCGAATCGTAAAGTTTTTATCAATAAACCAGCTTTATATTAACTTTCAGTGTATGTATTATATTTAGTGAAAATTTTGCAAGTCAATTTTAAACCATTTTTAATTATCCGATTAATCTGAAACTTTGAATTCATGTGTAGTTTTAATGATAATACAATATTATTATCATTTGACGAGCGTAGAAGTTATACTGTTTCTACAGGGTTACACAAAAGTTTAGTTTAAATCTTGCAAGTTAATTTTAAACCACTTCCAATTATTCGATTACTCGAAAACTTTCAATACATGTGTAGCTTAAATAACAATATAATATTATTGTAATTTAAGGAACGTAGAAGTTATACTGTATCTACAGGGCTACACAAAAGTTTAGTTTAAACCTTGCAAATCAATTTTAATCCACTTATAATTATCGGATTGAGCTGAAACTTAGCTTACATGTCTATTTTACATGCTAATTTAATTATATTATAATTTGAGGAACGTAGCAATTATGCATTTTTTACAGGGACACACAAAAGATTGTGGTAAGATTGTTATTTATAAACGCAAATTTTAATTCAATTTCAACAAAATTAATCTAGATTATCGAGATGCACAATACCATCTTATAAAGTGAAAATAAAGTGAGCAGCAGCTATATTTCTCTTAAGGGCCACACAAGTATAATAATTCGGATGCATCACCGTCTATAACCAAAAATTTTATTTCAAATTCAATAAAATTTATATAGATTATGGATTTACACAACAGCATTTTTTCAACTGAAAATAATTTGCGTAGCATATATATTTTTTACAGAGTCACACAAAACATAAAAGCTTTTTTTTAAAAATGTGTTTTTATTTTTAAACTTTTATTTTTTCAGGATGACTACACAAATTTCTCGACAATTTGTTGATTTATGGGTTTCCAACCCAAAGGAAAGCAAATTCGAAGCTGTCCTTTCATTTTTGTTGGAAAAACTGGGGAATCCTCAGTTAACTGAAGACATTTTTAAGAACCAGAAATCACGTGTTCGGACATTTTGTTTTCAAATTCAACAAACATGGTCTAAATCGGAAAGAAATAGACAATGTTTTTATCAATACAATTCCGCCTGGTTTCAAGGAACCTTTCACATACCAGATTGCGTTATTCAAGCAATAGAAAACGAATAAAAAAGAAAACTGCCCAGTTAAACAGAGGGCATTGAGCTCACAGGCTATTCACACTCATTATATATTGTACTCTTATTTCAAAGAATTTGAAATATGCCCCTCGAAAAATAAAGAAATCAACAATATATTAAGGGGGGGTCATCCCCCCGTTACCCCCCTCATAGTTAACTAATGAACCCCATAAACTAATCAGGGAAGTCTCTAATTACAATGAATATACATACAAAATATGAAGAAAATCGGATAATTCTGCATGAAAATCTCATTTATCCAAATTAAGGGGGGATTAGCCCCCCTTTCCCCATTTATACTTAACCAATGAACCCCCAAAACTTTTCAGAGAAGCACATTATCACAATGAACCTATATACAAAATTTGAAGAAAATCGGATAATTCTGCATGAAAAACCCATTTATCTAAATTAGGGGGTTATCCCCCTTTCTCCCTTTATACACAACCAATGAACCCCCAAAACTATTGACAGAAGCGCATTATCAAAATGAACCTATATACAAAATTTAAAGAAAATGGGATAATTCTGCATGAAAAACCCATTTATCTAAATTAAGGAGGGATTAGCCCCCTCTTTCCCCCTTTATACTCAACCAATGAACCCCCAAAACTATTCACAGAAGCGCATTATCAAAATGAACCTATATACAAAATTTAAAGAAAATGGGATAATTCTGCATGAAAAACCCATTTATCTAAATTAAGGGGGGATTAGCCCCCCTTTCCCCCTTTATACTTAACCAATGAACCCCCAAAACTATTCAGAGAAGCGCACTATCACAATGAACATATATACAAAATTTGAAGAAATTCGGATAATTCTGCATGAAAAACTCATTTATCTAAATTAGGGAGGATACCCCCCCCTTTCCCCCTTTATACTTAACCAATGAACCCCCAAAACTATTGACAGAAGCACATTATCTAAATGAACCTATATACAAAATTTGAAGAAAATGGGATAATTCTTCATGAAAACCCATTTGTCTAAATTAAGGGGGGATTAGCCCCCCTTTCCCCCATTATACTTAACCAATGAACCCCCAAAACTATTCTGAGAAGCGCATTATCACAATGAACCTATATACAAAATTTGAAGAAAATCAGATAATTCTGCATGAAAAACTCATTTATCTAAATTAGGGGGGGTATCCCCCCCTTTCCCCCTTTATACTAAACCAATGAACCCCCAAAACTATTGACAGAAGCACATTATAAAAATGAACCTATATACAAAATTTGAAGAAAATCGAATAATTCTGCATGAAAAACCCATTTATCTAAATTATGGGGGGTTAGCCCCCCGTTTCCCCCCCCTTTATGCTTAACCAATGAACCTCCGAAACTAATCAGGGAAGCGCCTTATCACAAGGAACCTATAAACAAAATTTAAAGAAAATCGGATAATTCTGCATGAAAAACTCATTTATCTAAATTAGGGGGGGTATCCCCCCCTTTCCCCCTTTATACTAAACCAATGAACCCCCAAAACTATTGACAGAAGCACATTATCAAAATGAACCTATATACAAAATTTGAAGAAAATGGGATAATTCTGCATGAAAAACCCATTTATCTAAATTATGGGGGGTTAGCCCCCCGTTTCCCCCCTTTATGCTTAACCAATGAACCTCCAAAACTAATCAGGGAAGCGCCTTATCACAAGGAACCTATAAACAAAATTTAAAGTAAAACGGTTAGTTCTATCAAGAGTTATCGCGTTACGTACATACATACATATACATACATACGTACGTACGTACATACAGAACCGGCGGGCATATAAGCTCTCAGGCTTTGATAGCCTGTGAGCTAAAAAGTCTTAAATAAAAGCCACCCTGGTAGATTAGTGAAACCTTATTATTATTATTTTAATTATTATTTAATCATTAAGTTATATTAACTTAGAGTGTAAGTATGTATTTTGTTCAAATCATGCTAGTCAATTTTAAACAACTTTTATTAAATAATAATAATAATAATAATAATAATAATATAAATAATAATATAAATAATTAAATTATCCAAATATTTATCACTGTTTGAGCATTTTATTAGTGATACATTCGAAAAATAAGCAAAACCTAATTAAATTCCAACGCAATAATTTTGTCCACCTAGATCGTCAAAACGCCCCACTGTGCGCCTTAGCAAGAAAAATCTTTCAGATTGGAATTTTAGTATAGCAACAGTATCTTATTAGATGCATCTTGGAATGTATTGTTTTCCGGCAAATACACAATTTGTACAACATTAAACTAGCCCTCCCTTTCTATATGAAAAAAGTTCTTAAAAAATAATTCAATTATTTTAAAGAAGTAATAGGTTTGTAAAATTTCGGAGGGGGTTTGATCCTCATAACCTTCCTCGGCTAAGGTTTTGACTAAATATGCATTATAAGTTTTTTGGAAAAAAAAAAAAAAAAGCGCAATAAAATAATAAACATATAAGAACAGAATATGTTATTAATAAAAGTAATAATAATAATAACATGTATAAAAATAAAGAATTTTATGTTATGCATCAACATTAACGTTTTTACTAAAACGAAAACTTTAAATATTTTTGGTACATAATAAACTATTTTTTACTTGGCATGAAAAAATCACTTTTGCCATTTACAGTGGTATAGCTGAAAAATACATATACTTTCAAGAATATAAATTAGAAACATTATTTGTCAAGGCTGTTCTCAAATCCAAAGGGTCTACTTTCAGACACATATTTTAATTCACTTTTGTTCGAAAAGGCATGAAATGGTCATGTGTTGTTATTCAGAAAGTTTGTAATCGAAACGAGTTTTCCATTTTTTGGTAAAAGCGGAATATTTTTCAGAAAACACTGTAAAATTCGGCGTTTTGAATCGAATTACCGATGCTTCAGCCCCATAAAAGAGAAAATAGTGTTGTCACGTGACACGAATTGCTTATGACTCGACAAGTAATTTATTTATCAAAAAAATGGAAAACTCATTTCGATTCCAAATCGCTTCAATAGTCAGGCCTGCCAATTTTAGGCCTTTGCGTTTAAAAATGAGTCAGAAAATTTCGCATAATTGAACAGGTCACTTGAGAAGCACCTTAATATTAAAAAAAGACTTGGTGAATCGAAATTTTCGAATAATATCATGTATATCAAGTTGATTCAAAATATCCGACTCTACTGCTATATTAGCAAGATTTGGAAGTATTTCTTGTGTTACAGTAGAGCGTTATTAGGTGCGTTCGTAATTATATAAATACGTAAGCACCTATTGTCGTCGCTTGGTCCGTCCGTCTGCATAGAACAACGCAAAAACTACCCAACCGAATGGTTTGAAATTTAAGATGTATTATCTTTGCAGAATTTTGTCGAGACATTTCAAATTTTTAAAAAATCGAATCAAAAGTTTAGGAGATATATTAATAAAAATATTTATTAAGAAATTTGAATTTAAAAAAAAAAAATCTGTGCTTTCTTCTTAGAGGAGCTTCCGAGATTTAATCGTCAAGCGACCGAGATACTCATTTTATGACAGAAATTAATCTGCAGACGATATAATTCATTTCACAGAATTAAAAATCCTCATGATCTGAATATTTATTATAAATAGCTATTGAGTATTTATTATAACTAGCTATAGTACGAACGCACCTCATTTGTCACGTTTGACGTACAATTTCCAACTTGTTAATATATACATAAGTACAGTAAAAAATGAAAACGAAAAATTCAAAAAGAAAGAATGGATTTTTTGTTAATACGTGAAAGTTGAAAAATCCCCTAAATACGTAAGCACCTATTGTCGTCGCTTGGTCCGTCCGTCTGCATAGAACAACGCAAAAACTACCCAACCGAATGGTTTGAAATTTAAGATGTATTATCTTTGCAGAATTTTGTCGAGACATTTCAAATTTTATAAAAATCGAATCAAAACTTTAGGAGATATTAATAAAAACATTTATTAAGAAATCTGATTTTTTTTTTTTTTAATCGGTGCTTTCTTGTTATAAGAGCTTCCGAGATTTAATCGTGAAGCGACCGAGATACTTATTTTATGACAGAAATGAATCTGCAGACGATATAATTCATTTCGCAGAATAAAAAATCAACAAGATCGGAATATGTATATATAACTAGCTATAGTACGAACGCACCTCGTTTGTCACGTTTGACGTACAATTTCCAACTTGTTATTATTATTTTAAGATTGGAAAACATTTATTCTAGAAATGCTACAGATATCGGCGATGACAAAATAATCCGAAAAGCAATTGTATAGTTCGGATAAATGGTGGTATTGTCGTTTGAATAATGTACCGAATTATCTAATAACATCTATATCGGTTTAACCGTATTTACTTACATATTTTGCGCACTTTTTTCAGTTCTAAAAGTACGGGGTGCGAAAAGTAAGGCGATTTTTTTTTTTAAATATATAATATTAATTTTTATCGAAGAGCAACTTTGAATAAAAAGAGAAATAACCTTCTATAAGCTGAACGTAACACTTTAATAAGTGAATAATTAAGATTAAACAAAATGTATAACAATTTCAAAAGCTCGTAAATAATTTTTCAAATGGGAAACGTATTCTTTTTTTTAGGTGCGTTCGTAATTATATAAATACGTAGCACCTATTGTCGTCACTTGGTCCGTCCGTCTGTCCGCATATAACAACGCAAAAACTACCCAACCGAATGGTTTGAAATTTAAGATATATTATCTTTGCAGAATTTTGTCGAGACATTTCAAATTTTATAAAAATCGAATCAAAACTTTAGGAGATATTAATAAAAATATTTATTAAGAAATTTGAATTTTTTTTTTTTTTTTTTTAAATCTGTGCTTTTTTGTTATAGGAGCTTCCGAAGTTTAATCATCAAGCGAGCGAGACACTTATTTTATGACAGAAATGAATCTGCAGACGATATAATTCATTTCAGAGAATTAAAAATCATCCAGATCTGAATATTTATATAACTAGCTATAGTACGAACGCACCTCATTTGTCACGTTTGACGTACAATTTCCAACTTGTTTTTTTTTTTTTTTTTGGTAATTTTCTAGCATTTTACAATAAAATATGGCAGAAAAAAAAAAGTATTAAACCTTAAAAATTGTTTTGCCAGGTCCAGTGTTACAAAAAGCGGGACAAGGAAAGAAAAAAAAAAGGGAACAACGTTTTTTAAATCGGGACATAAAAACATAGAAAACCCTTTTAAAACGGAGTCTGTCTATAATGGAATATCCTATCTTAAACGTAAAAATTTCACCTACGACATCTTTACGGTAGGAATACTATACAATTATACCTGCTAACACAGAAACGTGTTTAAACAGATTTTTTCTTAGTTTTTTTTTTTTTTTTTTTTTTTTTTTTTTTTTTTTTTTTTTTTAAGATTCCGTTTTAGCAGGCTTTTCGATTTTAAATATACACAACAATCTTATCCAGCAAAACCCGTGAAATTGGAATCGCTATAGGGGCTGAAACAAAATTCTAATTAGCGAGCTTAATTGTATAGTATTCCTATCGTTAGGGACAATAAAATATTTACTTTCAAAACGGAATTCCGTTAAAAACATTTTCCGTTTTCACAGGTTTATTGAACAAAGTAAAGTGAAACCTGTAAAAACAGAATCGTTAGGAACCGCAAGAAAATCCTTTTTCTACAGCTTTCAGTCTAGGGTTGTAGATTTTCAAGGTATTGTTTTATAAAGAACTATAAAAATGTTCTGTTATAGACAAGTTTTACTGTATTAAGTTCCACTCGATTCAATAGCATGATACGAAAAGTAATTTAACGGTGTATTGCAGTTTTCCTAAAGGGGGGGGGGGGTCAGCTATCCCCCCCCCCAGTCAGCTATCGGGATAACAACAATTTGACTGGGTATTATCAATCAATAGTGTGAAAGGGTGCGTCAACGGTAGAATCCTGATTCAGCTAAAATCTCCCGCTGTGACCCCTACTAACCAACGGTAGATAATCAATGTGACAAGGTTGACAAGTAGGGTGAACGCTAAACATTGATCCCAAAAACTGATTTCCAAAATTACGCCATTTTTGAGCTGTTTATATAAAAAAAAAAAGATTCTCCCTCAAAAACGATTTACTGACCGTTAATTACATTTAACGATGTCCGATTGACATTTCTAAAACCATTAACTGATAAAAGAGAAACAGTTTCTTATCAGTTATCTCCCAATCTGGCTCCCAATCTGTTATTATTTCCGGAAATTGTACTTTTTCAGCAAAAAAGCGTTTACGTTCTTTTAAGCGGTTAGACTTTTAAGCGGTTACGTTCCTTTTAAAAAATAAGATACTTTACCAAACATAGGTGAAATTTTCCCACAAAATTTCATATGTATGTGTGGATGATTGCGTGTATATTAAAATTTTCTCGCTTTTTCTGGTTCCCAAAGCTCTCACTTTTGTAAAATGAGGAATTTTTTTTATTTATTTATTGTTATATTACTATTTATTTGAACTCACAGTATTCTGTAAAATATTCGAAAAGTCGAGTGGAACCACTCCGGATTTTTTTAAGTAACTGTATTGAAGTATTGATTGTATTATGCATCTCTCAAAATTTCGCTTAGAAATTTATAATAGGTGTATAAGCTAACATTTTGGAGACAAACACAATTTTTTTTTTTGCATGTTATATTTCTTAAAACTTTAATTGACCCGTTTATATCGCACTTATTTAATTGTACCGGGCAGACGCGATATAACGAGGAGTCACTGTATTATTTAATCCGTGTCTTTAATTTCGAGTATTGAATATTTTGGCAAAATCTGAAAGTAACGAAGTAGTGACTACTTTTGAAAAGTAGTTTGTAGTCGCTACTTTTTAAATAAAGTAGTTGTAGTTGCAGTTAGCTACATTTCCGATAAAGTAGTTTTCATGACTTCAATTCATGATTTTTCCAAAAAAAAGAAATCCTTTACAATACGTTACTTTGCCATGAGCACCGAACCCGATTATAGAAAACTCACAGCTTTTTTAAGCATGGCAGAGAGTGCGATCTAGTGAATTTATTAAAAAAAAAATTATAATTTTTTTGTTTTTCTTTTTTTAAGATATAGCAGCAGGAATAGAGAAAAAAGGTTATTTAAACTACCTTCAAGTTCAAGCAACTACAAGAAAAAAAAAAAAAAAAAAAAGGAAAGAAAAGAAAAAGAAAGAAAGATAAACTGAATCTGGAAATTGTTCTAAACAAACATTTTTTAAAGGGAAAAAAAAACGATTGCAAAGGGCATTTTTTACATTCATTTCAGTTAATCTCTGTCTATTATCCGTCCGTTCTCTAATATTCGTAAATATACTTTATTTGTATTTTCGTGTAATTGATATATGATATTGAGGTCTAATATGGGACATTCTCAATTGAAAATGCAGCTTGTAGCATTTACAGATCGTAAACAGGGACACGCAAACAAATTCCGTAACATTATGGAATGTTTGCAGTATAACTTAATGATATTACACTACTTCAAACATAATAAATTTGATTTGCGTACTACAACATGCTTAAAGAACATGGTCTGTATAAGATTTATCGGTCATTTAAAAGGACAGAAAATAATTCGATTACAGTACTATCCAAGAGCGGTGATTGCTGCAAATAGGTTTTCAGCTGTGTGATGCTTTTTAAAGCTTAACTAAATTATAGTATATTACGTAGTTAAAAAAAAAAAAATTCTGCAGCTTACAGCATATAGGCTGTACAAAAAAAATTGTAGATATTGCCGTTTGTGGACGTGCGTTGCTTAAATGGTATTTTGACTGTGTTATTTACTTTTCTGCTAAACTGTATTAGATTATTCTAAGAAATGTTTGTAAAATCTAAATAAACTCATATATATATTATGCTTGCTCTAAATAAATTGGACATATTACTGTCTATGGATGGTGATTGTCGGAAGTACGTTTTTAGCTATGCTATACGTCTTATAGCTGAAATAAATTTTAGCATATTGTCTCGTATATATAAATATTTATAGATCATACACAGGGCTACAGAAAACAATACGAATGTATTACGGTCGATGGACGGAAATTTCTGAAATTTAATTTTAAACAGTGTTATGCATTTTCTCGGAATTAAATTCTAGCATTGTGGTCCTGTATAAAAATATAAGGGTTGCACAAATAAATTTGAATACAAAACCGCATATGGGTGGTAAAACTTAAAATTGCTTTTTCAACTCTATTATGAGTTTTCTTCTTTCATCGTATCAAAAGATGAAATTGCGTTTAAATATTCTGGAAGTTTTGGAAATAGTTTCATCTGTGCGTGAAGCATGAATTTTTTTTCTTGTTCTTCAGTTACAACATTTTGCAGTTGTCTGATCTTAATGTTCATTCCTTTACGAAATATATTTATTCATATATACAATAGATTTATTGTTTATTAATAACTGTTTCTGTGGAAAGGAATTTTTTTTTTTATATTTTAGTTAAAAGCAAAAATAGCATGAAGATTTTCATTGTATATTCTGCCTTTTAGGTAGATTTCGTAAGAAATACTACCTATTACATTCTCCTCTAAGTTGGAATTTTTGAAAAAATTTTGCAGATCTACGCCGATCATGACTGCCAGAACCCCCCCCCCCCCCCCAGTTCAAAACTTTATCTATCTATGTCACCTTTTTATGGACACGATAACGTCAATAATTCTGCACAAATCTCTTCCAAACGGATACATAAAATTAAGGGACATAAAATCACGGTCAAGTTCGTTAATGGGCAAAATCAAACCAAGGGGGGAGGGAGGGAAAGGGGGGCTTTTTGTGAAAACAGCAAAAAACTTACTTTCTTAATTATGATACGTATCGAATCCGTTTAAAGTTATTATTACTTCTAGGAAAAGGGCCGAAAATTTATATATGACAGATTTTTCATATAATCAAAAATGGTCCCAAGGGGGGGGGGGGGGGTTTAGAAGAAAAAAATTCATAACTTCGTCAATTTACAAGATATCAAATCCGCTTAAATTTAGTATAAATCCTCTTATCTAAAACTTTTATACTGACAAGTTTTTTTTCCCTGTTGGCTCCGCCTGCAAAAAAGTTAGGTTTCGAAGTGGGCGGTTCCAACTACCGCATCATGGCAAAAAGGTCATTTCTTCCGCAATTCCCAAACAAACAGGCGCCCCACAGTCTGCGTCTTCGAAATCTACCTGTGCCTGCAGGCCGAGCCGTCATGGATTTTTTTTAAGTATAAGTGTTTGTTTTTAACAGCTATTTCTATAAACGGCATATACTGTATAGCCATTTTAAAAGCATCAGAATTTACATATTATTTATTATTTTTCTCCTCTCAGAGTATTTAGAATTTTTCTGTAAACATGTTTTCGCTATAATCACAAATGGTTAACAGGTGCATATGGCATTTCTGAAACCATTTAACTGATCAAAGAAGGAGCTTTTTTTTGTCATTAATTATACTTAATGCTCGCGAACTGATAAAAATCGTTGAAATGTCCTCTGTACAGTATAAAGCATGCCATCCAGTTAGTTATTGTACTGGAACCCTCAAGTGAAGTACGTGTTTCTAGTTCAAGAATGGCCGAAATTAGTTATATTAAAAGTGAGCATGGAGCTTTGCTTCTAAATTACGAAAAGTATCAAAATACAGAATACTGGAGATGTGTGACAGACAAATGCAGAACGAGAGTTAATATAGAAAACAACAATATTAAAAGCAAAATCAAATGCCAAATCATTCCAGAAAATCTATATAAAAAGTTTTCTTTTGAAATTTTCGATTTAATCGGAAAATAACACAATTTCTAATTTACAGCATTGACAGAAAACTGAGATATTGCAGACACTAAGGATTTCAAGAAAAATGTTTTGAATAGCTGTGGGAAAATAAATCATATTAATGAAACTGCATTGAATATTTATTTATTATTGTAAATTAAAAGATTCTTGATAAAGATTGTCAAGAATTCATTGAGTAGAGCAGTTTATTTATTTTTTTTTAACATAAGACATAGCTCTTACTAATGATGCTTAAATTATAAATAATTTAAATTTTCTACAGAACGAACTGCAATTGTTTACTTTAAATTAATTTCAGATGAAGTTTTATTATTTATATAGAATCCGATAATATTAGAGAAATCGAGACAAATGTACCTGAAACATGACAATTTTTTCTTCATTCTTTCATCAGGATACTACAAATTGTATAAAAATTTGTATTTAATATTTCAAAAGTATTAATAATATTTTTATTGGGTCTTTAAAGGGGGGGGGGACAACCTTGAAAATGTGTAACATTAAAATAAACAAATTAAAATCAGTGTTTGATTTATATTTTTTTGTATTCATAAATTATCTGGATTCATCTTAACCTGTATGAGTAGGATTTAAATATGATCCAATTATCAACTAAATGTTACTAATTTTATATAGTTATAAAATATCAACAATGTGTAAAGTGTTCCTTATGGATTATTTTTCCCTCAACCCCTTCCATATTTCTCAAATATGTTAACTTTTTATTATTATTTTTTTTTTAATAAATGGGTATCTATATGAAACACAAGGAATATGAAACACAGCAATATATATTAAGGGCAAATATCAAGAAATGTTGTTCAATTTACGGAAAACTTATCTATAATTCTAAGTAATAATTGATATAAATGAAAATGAATACATATATATGTGTACTTTTAGGAGAATGGTTTTTATTAAGGCTGTTCTCAAATCCAAACGAGATTCTTTCGGAAGCATTTTTAAATTTATTTTTATTCGCAAACATATCAAATTGGCAAGTGCTCTTATTAAAAAACTATGTAATCGAACTGTATTTTTTTCATTTTTCGATAAAAGAAGAAGATTTTTCAGAAAATGCTGTCAAAGTTGTCATTTTGAACCGAATATCGGCACGTGACAGCGCAGGAATGAAAAATAAATCTACCGTCCTAAGACAATAATAGCTTATAACTCAAGATGTAATTCATTTATCGTAAAATTAAAAAACTGTTTGATTACAAACCTTATTAATAATCATACTTGCAAATATCATTATGCAAGTATGTAAAATAAGACATTAGGTATGTCAGAAGTTTCTCCTTGTTGAGCGGGGAAAATATTTTCTTGAGAACCGCCTTATAATAATAATTAATTTTAAATTATTTAGAAATTTTATGGAAAATTTGTAAAAAATTAATTTATTATTATTACTATAATTTTTTTACTATTATGTTTTTGGAAACCAAATTGAGCTGTTTTATGAAAAATTAACTTATCTTGTTGATAAAACTCATAATATTGTGTTTCAAGAACCAATAGGTAATGTTTAATAATATAAAGTTTTAAAAAGAAATATAATCCATATAGTTTTTAACATTTTCCAACATAGCTTAAGGCTCATCTTCAGTAAACTTCCCGATTCCCCTCGCTAATGTTATTCCTATGGGAGTAGGATGCATTCGTATTTTTAAAATATCTCCTCGGAAAATTAATATTTTTAACTTCTGTTTTCTTTGTACCGTTCTTAAAGCATGTTTCTTTTTTTCTTAGTTATCAAAATATTTCTAAATTATATGCTTAATTTATATTTTTATCCGTTAAAATCTTAGCGAAACTGAATAAGATTTTAACGTTTCATATAAAATTAAGTATATATTTTAGAAACAAATTGACAACTAAGAAAAAAAGAGACATTCTTTAAGAATAGTACAAATAAAACAGAAGTTAAAAATATTAATTTTCCGAGGAGATATTTTAAAAATACGAATGCATCCTACTCCCATAGGAATAACATTAGCGAGGGGAATCGGGAAGTTTACTGAAGAGGAGCCTTAAAAGTATTTGTGCCTCC
Organism: Maratus michaelseni; assembly: GCA_963931845.1. NCBI lineage: Eukaryota > Metazoa > Arthropoda > Arachnida > Araneae > Salticidae > Maratus > Maratus michaelseni. The sequence goes on along the minus strand of OZ007586.1, from coordinate 55,778,491 downwards.
TCTTTGTCCCTCCGTCTTTTTGACAGTTTGTCCCCGCTCTAACTTTCGTAAATATACTTGAATTTCCACGATTTAGATATACGTTATCGAGGTTATATATTCCCTATTGATATTCAAAATGAAGTAGATAGTTATAGCTCGTTTACAGGGATAGACAAAAGTTTTCGTTTACATTATGGTCAGTGGGGGAAAAATCATTTGCAGTACATTTTAGTGATCTTATGAAACAGCAAATATGATGGAATTGGTATGTGTCCCTGAGGTGGGCTACAGTATACTTTCTATAGAGTATGAAGTAAGTAGCATATATGTAGTTCGTTTATAAAACTATGAACACTAATTGCTGGAAGTGCGTTTTCAGTTGTAGTACGTGTTTTTAAATGTAACTAAATTTTAACGCATTACGTGATAAATATAGGAATTCTATAGATCATATACAGAGCTTTACGAAAGAAATCATAAGCATTTCACTTTATGGGCAGAGCCCGATTAAGATTGTCCATTGCCCAAGGCCTAGCAGATTTTCAGGGTCCCCCTCTAACCAAAATAGTAGCTAGAAATGTTTTTTTGGAGTGTATATTCTGCAATTTTTCTGCATTTTATGAAAATGGCCATGAAACTCGGGTTAATATAAATTTTCTTTTGCTGCTTGATACTATAATACTTTAAATATTTCTTTAAAAAAGTTCCCCATAAAAATATTTGTCAACAGCATTTCTATTTAAACTGTTTGTAGAGAACAGAAAAGTACAGGCAAGGCATTTGTATCTATTTAGACGTATATCTGTTTCTGAGATATCGAAAATTGAAATAAAATTTCTTCTAGGAGAATTTTTTCCTAAATAATTTTACTCATTTTGGAGCATCCGTCTCCAATGGGCCCAAGGCCGTGGTCTACTTGGCCTGTGCGGTAATAAGGACCTGTTTATGGGAGTGAATTCCTAAAGCGTGTTTTTAACTGTGTTAGGCATTTCCAGCTAAAATATATTTTATTATTCTAAGAGATTCTTGTAGAATAGAAATAAATTCATATGGCTGCGTAAAAGAAATTTAGATATATTGCCACCTATGGATGGTAAGTGCTGTAAGTGCATTTTTAGTTTTGAGTTTTCAAGCTGAATTTAATGTTAGTATACTACGTGATGTGTATAAAGCGTATGAGATATAGACTCCATCAGCGCCTTCCCCCCCCCCCCCCCACAAAAAAAAAAAATAATAATAATAAATCATATTAACATCTATGGAAGGGTTTCCTGAAAATGCACTTTTAACCGGTTTGCACGTTGTTTAGCTCAACCAAATTTTGCTGCATTATTCATATACATTGTTGCTCTAAAGGATACTGATACATGAATGTAGTGTCATCATGTAGTATAAGTAGCATTTCCCTAGAAAAAATTTTTTTAGTTGTTTTAAACTTTTTCCAGCTCATTGAAATTTTAGTTTCATTATGTAGTATGTTTAAAGCTCTATAGATTATATACTGGGTTGCACAAAATGATTCTCATACATTAACTGCTATGGGTAACAATTCTTAAAAATGGATTTTTAACTGCGTTCTGTGTTTTAAATTGTTTATTTATATGTATCATTGCATTGTATGAAAGAAGGAAATTTCTTAACAGTATTCAAATAATGTTGGAAAATGTTTCATAATCTATAACCGATGTACGAGTTTTCGTTCCAGTTTTTCTTCCCTTGAAATGGTGTAAAGAGGTACAGTTCAAATTTTTTGAAATTAAAGGACAATATAAATTTTTAAATTCTTAAGCTAAAATTATACTGTGTATCCTAAAATGAATCACAGCAAAATTTCTCAGACATTTCCAATCAGCACACTAGCTAGAGTTTTTTTTATTTTTTACAAACTTCCATCATTTGTTGCCATCCTGACTGAATGGCTTGAATGAAGGCTTTGAACATATTTATCTCAACCACTTCCCCACCATTTTAAAAATTCCTCGAAAGCCTAGGACTTTGACAAATTTTTATTTAAGGAGAGGGCTATAATTTTTTACAAAAATGTCTCGAGACTCCCCGCCCCTCCCCCAAGTTTTAAAGCCCAGTTATGATATGCTAATACCGTTTTTTTATATATATAAAGACAAATTTCCTTTCACAAAATAGCATGAAAGTCGATTTTTGATCGATTATAACTCAAGATGGAATAAATTTATTGGTAACAGAAAATAGCTATTTGATTCCAAATCACTTGCATTAGTTATGTCCGCAAATTTCATGCTTTTACTTATAAAAACGAAAACAGTGAACAAATCAGAAAATTTAACTTTGTTAAGAGGGGAAAATATTTGTAATAAATAAAACGTTATTTTATTTTATGTAATTGACTATATTTATGTTAAAAATTCTTAACTGCATTTTACTTCAAAAACAAAACAAACCAGTTTCAGCCTTTTTTTTATTCTTTATATAAATAGTTAGAGAAATTCGAAGTCCTTTTTACAGGAAGAACAAAAAAAAAAAAAAAAAAGGAGAAAAGATCTATTTAATGGCTGTTCATTTCCTGTTTGCATTCACTAATCGGTTATGATTACGGGGGGTCGGTTTCAATGATCACCGGTTTCAAGTAGTAAAGATTCTAAGCATCAAAATGGCGGTTTGGTTTTTTAAAACTAAAATAAATAGAAGGAAATTAGTTCCTTAGGGATATATTAAGTACTTGATTGATAATGATGGAGAGATTTACACCACGGGAGATTTTAGCTCAATCTGGGTAGAATCTTACGAAATTCCCTGACTTTTCCCAGATTAATAAATCTCTCTGATTTTTTCCTGATTTTCAGAATCTGTAGCCACCCTGTTTTATTAGCATGATGAAAAAGATGTCTATAAAAATAACAAAAAATATATGGAAAAAATACGCTAATGTTTCATTTTCTTTTAAGTTTTAGAGTTAATGAAATAAATTTAACATAAATTTTGACATTCATGTTGTGGATAAAGAAAGATTGAACACTGTAAGCCTCATTGCAACTTATGTTGGCATAAAATCATCCATGAGGTTTTTTTTTTTTAAATCCCTATACGCCAGCGAAGTGTGACGTCACTGTAATGGCTGCTGGAGACAAGAAGTTTCGGTTTCCCATTAAACGTTAATGTAAGTAAAAGATAAAGTCGTGTTAACAGTATTAATAAATTTTTTAAAGAAATTTCTGTTACAGTTTTGCTAAATCTTAGGTAAGGCATTCATATGCATTCAACAAACTTCTGATTAAGTGCGTCATTTTTTTTTTTAATTCATCAAAAAAAAAAGATAAACCTTCATGGAGAGCATCAATGGCGGATGTTTTGAATATTTGAATGTAATTTTAAAATGTTTTTAAGGTTTTAATTTCTTTTAGTTGATATTTCTATTACTCAGGCGTACTCTATGTTAAGTTTCATCTGAGTTGAAATGTGTTTCTGCTGTTTTTTAACACTTTCCAACCTAGTTGAAAAGTGTTTATGACTTCGGTTTGTCTGGCCGTCTGGCCGTCTGGCCGTCTGCCGTCTGCCGTCTGTCCGTGCTCTAACTCCCGTAAATATGCTCGGATTGCCCTGCAAATTTTATATGTTATAATCGTTATCTATAGCATGTTCCCTATTTCAACGGAAGTGTGTAGCACTTATAGTTTTTTTACAGGGACACTCAAAAGAATTCCGTTACATTGCGGTCTATGGGGAAAAATCATTTGCGGTTTATTTAAATAATGTTTCAATACTTTAAACGCATTGAAATTTATATAGATCACTAAGGTGCATTAGAAGAAGCTTAATATGGAATAGGGTGTGCATAGCACTTATACTTACTTTACAGGGACAGTCAAAAGAATTCCGTTACATTACGTCTATGGAGAAAAATCGTCTGCGGTTTATTTAAATAATGTTTCACTATTTTAAACGCATTGAAATTTATATAAGGTTCATTACAAGAGACTTACTACAGAATATTGTGTGTATAGCAGTCATCGTTCATTTACAGGGACACACAAAAGAATTCTCTACTGTATGTTAACAATAATTCCTGGAAGTGCGTTTTAAGTTACTGAATGCGATTTTAATTTTAAATCGCTTTTTGTATATTACGTGGTGTGTATAAATTCTGTAGATCCTATACAGGAAAGTACAAAAGTTCGGGAACACATTTCCGTATTATTTAACTCCAGACGGAGAATTTTAAACTGTGCTACGTGTTTCCTAACTGAACTAAAATTTAGCATCCTATGTAGTATATATACAAATCTATAGATCCTATACAGGGCTGAATAAAGTATTCGGATTACTTAGATGTTATCTTTTAGCTTATTAAACGGTATGTTTTGTAAAATTATTTTGGAAGCGTTGGAAAGTGTTACATAATCTATGCTTGACGCATGATTTTTCGTTCTTGTTTTCTTTTTAATTTTTCTAACAGCTAGAGCACTAATGATAATTTTATCAAATGATTCTTCATAATTACTGGATTATATTTTTTTGCGCGGTCACCGAATAATTAAATGCAGGAAGATTGACTATCTTTATAAAATTTTATTAAATACTAGGAAAGTAAACAACTTAATATAGACATTTTCGGTAATCAAGTAAAATAATTAAGACAAAAACAATACAAATAACATGAAAACGACTGAAAAATACATTTAAACTGCAGGAATATCAAGCAAAATATATTAAAATATCACCCTTGCTTTACGATTCAGTAGAGAAATTTATGTAAATAATACACCAAATGAAGAAAAATTAAAAAAAAAAAAAATTAAAAAAAATCCAGCAGAAACACAATTTAACTCAAATGAAACTTAACATAGAGTACGCCTGAGTAATATAAATATCAACTAAAAGAAATTAAAACCTTAAAAACATTTTAAAAATACATTCAAATATTCAAAACGTCGGCCATTGATGCTTTGCATGAAGGCTTATCTTTTTTGATGAATTTTAAAAAAAATGACGCACTTAATCAGAAGTTTGTTGAATTCATATGAATGCCTTATCTCAGATTTAGCAAAACTGTAACAGAAATTTCTTAAAAAAATTTATTAATACTGTTAACACGACTTTATTTTTTGCTAACATTAACGCTCAACGGGAAACCGAAACTTCTTGTCTCCAGCAGCCATTACAGTGACGTCATCACTTCGCTGGCGTTATTGCAACTTTCATGGTTAATGAGACTGATTGCCAAATTTCGCAATTTTCTTCTGCAACATCTGGGTGAAATTTGCAAGTTTTTCAGTGATCGTTTGATGAAATTTGCAATTTTTTTTATGTGATTGTTCGAAGAAATTCATGATTGTTTCTGTAATCATTTGGCAAAGCTCCTTATTTTTATTCGTGACTGTCTGACATCTGACAAGAGTCATGATTTTTTTTTTAATTTAATGAGTGGGACCCAATACTTTCTTCTTCTTGACTCGAAAGTTTCTCTGCCACTGGCTAACTGTATCACACTACTGCTGCTGATTTCAGTTATGGATTACATCAACATAATTAAATCCTAATAATATTATAAATCTGATAAACATGTAATGAACAGAATATGTCTATAACGAAATCCTGTCTTAAATAAGCAATTTTCATGGTTTCTGCGTAAAAGATACAATGCAATTAAATGCATAAAATATGATGTACTTGACACAATGGGTACCTGTATAAAAAAAAAATTTCGGTCCCTTGCATTTCTATTTTAAAAGTTTTAGTGTATTAAAAACAATGTATAAATGATTTTACCCCATATTAGTGTCCTGCATCAGGTCAGGTAACCTGCTTTTACCTGTCCGAACCAGTGCCTGATTTACGACCAGACATTTGGATCACGGGACAGTGACTCCGATTTTCAGGGGCCCCAAATACTACTGAAGATTTTTCAATTACTGGCTAAAATCTAATGAAGTTTTGACTATTAAAAAACAAGATTGATATAGAACAATCTGTTTATTATTTTTTTCATTTAAAAATAAGGAGCTACTTCACTCACGTGAAAACACCCGCTCGCTAATATATCCTATGGGAGAAATTTTTTCATATATCTCGTTTGCATTTCAATATTTTTAAAAGTTTTTTTTTTGTCATTGGATAGTTGAGGTCGATCTCTACAAACGCCATTTTTTGCTTTTCGACTTTGTTTAAAAGTTTTTTTTTCTTTTTTTAATTAGGGTGTCTTTACTTTCGTAACCAATTTCGAAATATCGTCAACAAGATAGAACACTAAAGATCGACTATGAGGATCTTATAAAAACTTTTACTGCTAAAAAAATTAGAAATTTGATAAAAAAAATCATTACATATCACAAAATTATTAAAGTCAATAGTGGTTATCTTAATAAATACCGTTTCCGCTTTCAATAATATATATATATACCGTATATACTCGTGTATAAGTCGAAGAATTTCAGATAAAATTTGGGAGCTGAAATGGGGGGTCGACTTATACATGAGTAAGTAAAAAAAAAATAGCGGAGTGAAATACCAGAGTCATATTTTTTTCGTAAATAATTGGTGAATGTGCAACTCTTTTAATTAATCACATATGGGTCTAGGTTGGAGAGACAGATAAAAGCGGACAATGGTGATTGATAAAAAAAAAAAAAAAAAAAAAAAAAAAAAAAAAAAAAAAAAAAAACTCAACAATAATGTCTCTGTAATTGTTTTGCACTCATTTTCTCTTGGGATAGAATTCCCTTCAATACAGGGGCATTCCTTTCAACATTTTAATCCCCTTTTTAAAAAGAGTTCAACTCAAGAATGCTTCTAGATTTCTCTCCTAAAGGTCCCACAATACAAAGAAGTACTATATTTTAGCAGTTTAAGAAGTTGTTTACCCTTGTAAATAAGGCTTGAATAGATTTTTCAAAAAAAAAGTAAGTAATCATTAAATTGATGTGAATACCTTACAAAATAGTTTAAGCTTCTTCAGGTTTACATAATTATACAATTTTTAAACGTTGAATTAAAAAAAAAAGTTTGTTTAAAAACGTAAAAAAAAAAAAAAAAAAAAAAAGTTTACTAATTTAATGAAAATTTATTTTATTTTATTTTTTATCCTCGATTACAAATCATTTTTTAACATACTACCAGAAATGTGGTTCGACTTATACACGAAAATTCAATTTTTTCTAAAATTTTGAGTAAGAATTGGGGGATCGACTTATACACGAGTATATACGGTATATATTTTTACTCAAAGTCGCTATAAGCATTTGTGCCCCAGGGCCCCCAAATTTGCAACTAGGTCCCTGTCCGAACTTCGGGTCAAGTTGGCGCTATATTTTTTTGGTGCGTGTCGGGTTGACCTACTTTTTAGTTTCGGATCGTATTGAATTTCATTATTTCTGGTTCAGATTGCTTTTTTTTTAGGGTTTCGTTCATCTCACGAAACCCTATTACTCACGCTCTGTTGTCTGTCCGTCACAGAGCCGTTCTCAGAAACTATATAACTTACAGGCATGAAAATCTGTGTACTTATAGCTAAATACCTACTATGAAGATCAAACTATTAAAATTTGAAAAAATTGTATATAAATAAAGATATTTTAATAAATAGAGATAAAAAACCAAAATTCTAACAGCCTTTTCCTATTAAATTTAAACATTTTTTCGTTATAGCAGTTGCCAACAATTAAAAATCCACAATAAAATTCTTTCTACAATAATTAATTTTCTGTTGAAAGATTTCCACGTGAAAAATGAAAATGAAATAAACAGTTTCAAAAAACAAAAATGTAAATATTGAATTTGAGCTTTTTAAATTTTTTTTTCCAAGAGTGTTTAATATTGTTTTATAATTATGAAATTTATATAAATAAATCATTTGCTACTTTAATATGCAAGGAGTACAGTGATTCTCCAATTTTTATCTTTAAAGTTCACGATTCTATTTCATGTTGTATTTTTTACATTTGGTTTTATCTTCTAAATAAAGAGTTAATTAGTCGATTTTTACATTAAAGTTTTTTTTTTTACTTATTTCAATATAAATAATTTTATTTTATATATAATATAATAAAGTCTACTAAGAACAAGAAGGAATCCCAAAAAACTGGAGAAAAAATTCATTTTAGCCGGTACATCGAGCGATCTTCATTGTTTTTCCGAACAGCTGGAGGCTGGAGCTGATTTTTTATAGCCTCGAACCCAAAGAGGAACTATATTTCTTTGTTAGAACGCTAGAATTTCTTTGCTATGTTTTTTTTTTTCTTTTAAATTCAAGTTCCGTTTTTTCAGGTTTTAAGGCATTATTTGTTCAAAAGAAAATGAAAAAGATTAAAATAACGTATAATTTTGATCTGGCGGAAAATCTGGCTGATTTTCAAATAAGATTTGGCTGGATACGGCGGAATTTTCCGCTGTTTTGGCGGATTCTTCTCTCACTAATGTGGCAACAATGGAGAAGTTATATCTTTTCTCCTGTGAAAAATCCCCATAGAACGGACTGCAGGGAAAAATTTCTCCAACTCAAGTCTGCCACGACTTGAGAGTTATTAGAAGTCTCATATGTTTATTGTGGGGATGTATCTACTTAAAAATAAAACAATAATTTGATACACTTTAGTGTTTTTTAAATATGAGTTAGACTCTTATAAATACGACTATCCTGCATGTTATATAGAAAATCGGTATTCATTTGAATATGGCTGGCCAAATACTTTAGAATTTATAAGATATTCTGTTTATAACATTAAATGTTTATGTACCTTATTGTAGACTCAGCTTGTAACCACAAAAGTACAAACAACAGTATTAAAAAGAAAAAAATATATATACATACAATGATTTTTATGCTTGAATCCTCAGTACGATGACTGACGATCGTCGTCAAATTTTTTTTTTATTTATCGTCTTTAACTTGTGATTATTGCTTTTCATGTTGAATCCTTAATCGTAAACATTCACATCTTGTTTCAGACTGATTAATGTTGAGTGTTAAGTTTATCGGGGCGAATCCTTCTACATGATGTAAAAAAATATAATACAATTCTTATTTTGATTATGATATCTGCTCAACTAGACTAGTGAAATATAAAGACTGTGTAAGTAACTAAAATCAGCTGTGCATGAATAGGAAGGAACGTGAGGGAAGATATTTTCTTCCTTATTTTTCTAGAAAAATTGCTTATCCGAGATCATTAATTTGTAAGTATAAAAATGAGTATTTATATTTATTAAATAAAAGTATCTGTGCAGGATCTTTCATATATGATTTTTATCCTTTTGTCATGTTTTATATATTTCATTTCTTATCTTAAGGCTGCAATTTATAGGTTTCTGTCACTCAATCATAAGCTAGTGCTTATGTTGCTACTTCAAATTAAGTTTATAAATCATTGACTTTCTGATTCTATGTACAACTCCGATTCAAAAAATTAGAATAATGAAAAGAAATACGGTCAAGGGAAATGAAAATCGAATTTATCAAATAAATAATCAACAATATCAAATATAAAGTACTATAATATGAATCTGCATATTTTGCAGATTATAAAAATGTAAACACATTACAATGAAATAGAAAATATATTTAAATCAGCTAACAACAAAAAATTCAAAATATTAGAATACTTTCTAACATAGTTCAAAAAATTAGAATAATGAAAATATATTGAAGATAATTTAAACTCTAAGTATTTTTACTTGCTAATCAGTACTTTGTTGCATCACCCTTAGCTTTAATGACAGCTCTTAAACGTTCTGGCATGTTTTTAACTAAAGGTTCACAATGTTTTTTATCCAAATTCGCCCATATGCTCTTTATACTAGAAATAAGTTCTTTTTTGTCTCTAGGCGGAACTTCTTGAAGTCGTTTCTTCATAATTCCCCACAAATTCTCGATAGGATTTAGATCGGGTGAGTTTGCAGGCCAAGGGAGTACAGGTATGTCCTTATCTTTGAGCCATTTAGTTGTTGATTTGGAAGTGTGGGGAGAAGCTAAATCTTGCTGAAACAAGAAATCGTCATCACATAAATCCTCAGCTGAAGGAATCATGAAATGTTCAAGAATTTCTTTATAGACTTCTGAATTGACTGTTGTGGAAACAATACACAACCTGCCTGGGCCTTCAGCAGTCATGCAGCCCCATACCATAACAGAGGTCGCAAATTTAACCGAACTTTTAAACATTCTTTCTTATAAGCTTCATGTTTGAGTCTCCAGACACGTATACCTTGATTTCCGTGAGACACACAAAACACACTTTCATCGCTGAAAAGTATCTTTTTCCAATCGTCGTGATCCCAAAATAGCCTTTGTTTACACTATTTAACTCTAGCAGCCCTTTGCTTAGATGATAAGAATGGCTTTATCTTAGGCACACGTGATCTAAAACCTAATTTGCGAAGTCGTCGTAGTGTTGTAGATTTGGAGACATTTATACCCATTTCTTTCCATTTTCTATGCACATATCTCACACTCCGAAAACGATGTTTCTTCACAATCTTTTTCAATTGCCTTTCATCTCTTCTTGAAGTTACTGGCTTTCGACCACTTTTAAAGTGTTTATTTTGAAAACACTTATTATTAGAATATTCTCTCAAAACTCTACTCACACTTGCTTGAGAGCATTTCACTTCTTTTGCTATAAAAAGTTGTGTTTTTCCTATTTCGTGCAAGTACACAATACGATATTTCACAGCCTCAGATAAATCGCTCTTTCGTCCCATATTAAGCAAATACTACGCTACAATCAAATGCCAAACGACTTCTCATTTTCAACGGAGCACATTTTATAGTCCCACAGATGTTAATCCCGCAGCCGTTCTCTCAACTTATAAGAAAAATTTGAATATTCTAATTTTTTGAACCATGCTATCGAGGTATTCTATTTCTTTGAATTATTCTAATATTTTTTAAATAGTTAATTATTAATATATCAGATAAAAATAAATATTTATGTTATATTTATAAATGCTCTGAAGATAATTAGATACTTTTAATATATTTTTTCCTGGACGCAGTATGCAAATTGATGCGTTAGCAACATCAAACTCATTCTTTTTTACATTATTCTAATTTTTTGAATCGGAGTTGTAAAATATATTCATTTTAACTTTATAAAATATAGATCATGAAATTTTTGCAGTGGTTTCTCAGGTCTAAATTTTCTCTTGTCCTATATTTGAGTTTTCATGAAGCAAAAATCATCACATAAAATGGAATTGTTTAAATTAGAAACTTTCATTTTCTATTTTTACACTGTCTGTTTTTTAACTGTGCCTAAAACTATTTCTTGCACACTTATTCATATAGTAACACAGGGGTAGTACTTTTCCTGATATTCCTGAAAAAAATAAAAACGTCCTGAAATATGGTAGTCTGTCCTAATATTCCTGAAATTTTGCGAGTTTTGTGCTATATTGACATTTGAAATCATCAAATAGGATGTAAGTGTACCTTTTTACTGATGCAAAACATTCACGAAAGTCACAATTTTCTTCAATCTATCATTAAAAATAGTGATTTTCAACCATTTGCCCAAAAAAAAATCTTACTTTTTGTGATCAGTTACCAAAATTTACAATTTTTATTGATTAGTCATTTAAAAATTTTGCTATTTTCGTCTCTCTGTCACACAAAAAAAAAAAAAATCCCAATTTTTACCAATCAGTTATAAAAAAGAAAATCTTTTGCAATTTTTGTCGATCAGTGAAGAAAAAATCGAGATTTTTGTCCTTCAGTAATGCAAAAATCGCAATTTTTTTAGCAGCTTGGTCAAAGGGTTCTGGTAAATTTACTTTTCTTTTAAATGTATACTTTTACAAAAAAAAAAAAAAAATGTGTATGTAGTGTACTATTTATGATAATAAAATATATTGAAGAGGGATTTAAAGGTTTTTTCGGTTAGTATGCCAAGCAAATGTATCCTGAAATTGTCCTGAAATATCATCTAGGGCTAGTACTACCTCTGGTAACACAACTAAAAATTTTTGTTGTCATTTTCAAGCATAAAATAACTGTTTTTTTTATTTAAAACTATCTGATTCGCCTGGCATTGTCTGGGACCATGATAATTTACATTAAATATATCTAAAATCAGTGTTAAATGATTTTATATTTTTAAACAAAAATCTTTCCAAATTAGCACCTATTTTTCAAGGGGACAAACATGGATTTTGGTGCCCCCTTTTTCCTCCGCAATGTAAATTTACAAAGAGAATTTTACTAAGTTTCTAATAGCTGACTTATTTTTAAATTAAAATTATGTAATCATAAAATATGTAATAATGAATTATGTAATCAGCTTTATCAAATATTTATTTAATAAAACCTGTGAAACCGGAATTGAAAGGAACAGGAAAAAAATCTGCTTTATACAGGTTTCCGTCTTAGCAAATAGAATTGCTGGTATTCTTTCTATTGCGACCATGTATTTTTTTCATTTAAAAAGGGATTCTGTAATAGACAGATGTCATTCTCACACATTTTACTGCAGTTGTAGTAATTGCATTACAATTGAGCAGGTGTTTAAAGCAGTGTTGAATTCAGGGGGTGGCCCGGAGGGGACATCTCCCCCCCCCTTGGAGCATTGAAATGTCCCCCCTCCCCGGAACTCTATAATGAACCCCCTGGAGCCATAGAAATCCGTCAAGGAGAAAAGTGTCTCAATTCAACACTGGTTTAAAGTCATAGTGAAATGAGTCATAATGTCTTAAGAACTGAAAAACCAGGATTTTTTGTAAGTGTATGTTAATGAATTCCAATACCGTAAAATGTTTTTGTGCGATATCTACATCTTGTTTAATGGAACTATCATTTATACCGCTCTTCCTTTTAATAGACTGATATGTCTAGATGCTTTCCTGAACCTAACACTAATTTCAAAATTACAATGGTGACATAGAAAAAAAACCTCTAATTTTTAACTGTGCATTTTATTTTGGGAATTTCCCACTCCTTTTTGTTTTGTGTCCTGGGCAGTCTCAGTTTTTCTTTTGGATTTTCCAGCAACAAACTATTTCTACCCAAATTTGATATATTTTTCTTGTATCAAACGACAAACCAAATGTTCATTTGGCACACCCCCTGCATTCAGTTCTGGTGCCCAGGGCACATGTCCCGTCTGCCCCCTTTTAGTTTCAACCCTGCTTCGGCTGCATACTCTTGCAAATTTCTATTTTTTCATATTTTTAAGCAAAAGTATTTCCAAGGGGTCCCAGTTATAGTGATTGTCAATTTAATTTCTGACATTTAGATATATATTAAACTTTTAATTCCGACCAAAACTCCCCAGGAAAACCTAAATAATATAAAATGTACCCCCTCCCCCCTCACTTCCTCTTTTAAAATGCAAATATGTGAAAGTAGCAAGATGAGTTTCTGATACAACATGAAATGATAATCTCGGAAGATACTGCAAAAAAAAAAAAAAAGTCTGGCGAATTCATGAAAGGGCTTCCAGAAAATGTTTTTAAAATAATATTATTTTCCGGATTCTTTTTTAAAACCAAAGACATTGTTGGAACCGGAAAAGTACCAGGAATAAGTGGGTATTTTTTCTATTTTGATTTGGAAAGTGGATGCAAATTTTTTTTAATTGCAGAAAAAGTGAGATATGACATCAGCATTTAAAAAATAATTTTTTTGAAGAGGTAAATATTAATAATATTTTAAAACAGAAACATTGTTTTAAATCCAAAGCTACCATGACAAAGTGGATATTTCGTATTTTGTTCAAGAAAGCAGATATAGACATGTAAATATAAAAAAAAATAAAACATGAAATCAATATTTGGAAAATATATTTTTTTAAACTGTAAATTTTAATATATTTTTAAACAAATAGCACTGCACTATGATCAGGAAAATACCCAGAATAAGTAGGTGTTTCTTGCTTTTTCATTTTTTGATTGTATAAAGTGGATGCAGCAGTTGCTTTTTTCTGCTTGAAGAAACTTAGAAACACTGTTTCTGGCCAGACACTTGTGACTGTCTGCCATTTTGTCATGTTCATTATGTTTTTTAATTAATATCTCAGCTAATTATTAAAAAAATAAAAATCTGAGCTCCATGTGCATTCAGATGAAAAATTTTAAAAGATTATTTACCTATTAGAAAATATTAAAATATTGTGAATATTTAAATTAATACTAAAACATGGACACTTTTTGCAAATGTATGGAAAACTTTAGAATAAGTACAGGCAGGGGCAACCCGTTGTATAGGGCACTTGTGGCACAGACCCACCTATACTTCTCTGTTAAAATTGCTAAAATTAAATATAATTTTTTATTAAAATATCAGCAATTTCAGATAGTTTCGACTCCAGCTAGGATAAAAAAAATCTTTTCGCTCTCTTGCGTCTATCCTCGAAGAACATTATCATTCCCTTTCACAGGGTTATATTTCGGAAGTCGTAAATCACCCTTTTGACAACTGACCGCTCACTGCTTTCGTAGTGTTGATGGACCCCAGAAAGCTGTGCCCGTCTCGCGCATAGAGCTATGGTATTTTGCACAACCGCATATCCTGGCGTCTTCCTGGTATTTATTGCCAAACAGTGTGAAGGAACAGCTTGAATAGGACACTGTTTGGGGTCAAATCTGAAGGCCCCATATAGGAAAAGACTATCTTTGTTTCGGAAAATATTGGCGTTAAAGAATTATCGACATAATTGGCGACTTTTACTGATGGGGAATCAGACATTTTTTTAAAAAATTATCCAAATCTTATTTTTTAATAGCAATAAAAATTTCTCTATTTATTTAATACTTAGTGCATTTAATACTTTAAAAACTTTTTGAATAGTAATAAAAATAATTTTTTATTAAATTTTTGAGTTTATATAGTAGGTATTTTTTTATTGGATGATGAATGTTTTTCTTTTTTAAATTAACTAGGTTTGATAGACAAATTTCAGCCAGAAAATCTTTTGTCATCTACTCGTTAACTTGATGTTAAATAATATAGCAGTGCAATGAGTTTGAAACTACATATTTTTAACTTGTATAGAATCTGTTAAGACTTTTTCATTTACAAAATAATTATTGTCAAAATCGACAGATTAAATGAATATAAATACTTGAATTACTATATAAATTTACATTTAATCGGTGTTTTTTTTTAATAAAAATTTGTTTTTAAATAATGTTGTGATGAATAATTTTTAATTAAACAAAGATAAACTGTTATTTTTCGGTAATTTTCATACATGTGTTGCATGGTTTTTTCTTCTAAAATTTACTTTAAACCAGGGATGGCCAGCACGCGTGCCACAGTGTGGCACGGCGGAGTTTTAACAGTGGCACGCGAAGACTTATTGAATTTTTTTTTTAAATTAAAAATAATAGGCAGAAATCCAGATAGAAATGTTCTTTATTAACTGTCCAAAGTTAATTTTCGCAATAAACTTAAAAGAAGTCACTACATTAATCTAATAAGCGTCTGAAATCACCAATAAAAAAACATTAACAGCGCTGCAGTGAATTTAATCTAAAAATATATAGGCACTCTACTCCACAAATCCCCCGTTTCGTCTGAATTCACGGTATTTCTTTTCCTGCACTCTTGATCAGCAAACGGCAAACGGAAGAATGAATTTTTCCTCATGCAGAAATTGGCAACAGTACTTCAGCGGGAAGCTAGTAGAACTGCCAAGCAAAGTGTTAAGTTTTTGTTTTTAATTGTTTTTAAATTCTAGCCTCGGACATAGTTGTTTTAAAACTTTTTATTTTTTCATTATGTCTATGAGTAAATCTTCGACATCGAAAAGAAAATATGAAGACGATATTGCAATTCGTGATTTTAGAATTGTCTGGGAAGAACAATTTTTGTTTACGAATCAAAATACTTCCAAGCCTGTTTGTTTGATATGTAGAACTTGTGTAGCAGTGCCGAAAAAATTTAATCTGGAGCAGCATTTCACACAACTACATAGTAATTTTAATAGTAAATACACTTGCGATTGGAATTTATCAACAAAAAAAGGAAAATTTTAGCCGACCAACAATCATTGTTCAAGAAGTGAAATGACGAAATGGAAAGTATGGTGAGGGCTTCTTATGAACTTACACTGTTGTTAGCCCGCAGGAAAAAAAACTATTCTGACGGAGAGGAGATAATAAAAAATAGCCTTATAATATTTGCCCAAAATGTCGGCGATAAAAAGCTCAAAAATATGGTTGATAACATAGCCTTGTCTAGAAATACCGTCATGCGTCGTATAGATGACATGGGCCAGGATGTTGGTACACAGATTGTCTCTGGACTGCAATATTGCAAATACTTTTCATTAACTTTGTATGAAAGCTGCGACATCACAGACAGTGCGCAGTTAAGCATATTTGTGCGTTACGCGAACGATAATTTTGATACTGTGGAAGAACTTCTTGATTTGTGCCAATTAATTTTTACTACAGGTGAGGAAATTTTTAAAGAACTTAAAAATGTAATTGAAGTTAGCAAAGTAGAGTGGACAAAATTAGATAGCGTTTGCACAGATGGAGCACGTTGCATGACTGGCAGGATAAAAGGTTTTGTTACATTGCTTGAAAATTATTTGGCAAGAAAAGTTTTTAAGTATCACTGTATTATTCATCAAGAAGCTCTTTGTGCCAAGGACTTAAACCTGTCTTCTGTTGTCGACCCTGTAGTGCGCTGTATCAACAAAATACGAGCTCGAGCTCTAAATAGACGACGATTTCGTGAGCTTTTCCCGGAAGAAACGGAAGAGGAAGGCGAGTTATTCCTTCACTGTAGTGTTCGCTGGCTCTCCAAAGGAAGTGCACTCACAAGATTTTGGAAGTTGAAGGAGTGCGTTTTAAAATATCTGGATGAAAACAATGAATTACCCAGTGAGTGCTTGCTACTCAAGAATGCAGATTGGCTATGGGATTTAGCTTTTCTTACTGATATTATGGAACATTTAAATAATTTAAATTTAAGGTTACAGGGAAAAGATTGTATTTTTCCTACTCTAGTTGGTCATATATCTTCTTTTGTAAACAAACTTTCGCTTTTTCATCTCGATTTTGGAGAAAAAAGATTAACACATTTCACATTAATGAAAGAACTAGCTACTAAAGTCAATAATTCTCCGAACTATGAGAGGTTTAAAAATTTAATATCTATTTTGCATTATTCATTCAGTGCTAGGTTTGAGGATTTTCAAGCTGATAAAAAAAATGTGGATCTATTCACAAATCCCTTTTCAATTTCTCTGCAAGAAATTAATTATTACCCACCTGAAATCCAAATCGAAGTTATTGACCTACAGAACCATGCTATACTAAAAAGCAAATATAAGGAACTTATTTCAGCTGCAAGTGGCCAATTTCCAAATTATAATGAATATTGAAATTTGTACCGGCAAGTAATTTTCCAAATTTACATGATTTGGCTGTCAGATATTGCTGTAGGTTTGGATCAAAATATGTTTGTGAACAAATGTTTTCTATTATGAACATAATAAAATCAAAATATCGTTCAAGATTAACTGATATGCACCTAAAAAACCTAATTTTGTTAGCGTCTTCAAAAATTAATCCTAATATAGATGACTTAGTAAAAAAGCTAAAAATTCAAAAGCCACATTAAGTAAGTACTGACTATTTGTTTAATAATTATTTAGAATTAAATGTTTCAAGTTATTCATTTTTATTTAATACATAATCTGGCAGAACCTTTTAAAAATGTTTATTAACAATAAAAACCTAAGTTTATATTTTTGTTTTATTTATATTATTTTTTAAATTTCCATTACTCAGACTTACAGGGAAAAAATGTGGTATTGGCGTAAAAATCACATAATCAGCTTATAAATAACATGATATCGCCTTTTGATATTTTAAGTATGTTGGAAAAATTGGAAGTGGCACGCATATTTTTTTTTCTTCAGATAGTGGCACTCTTCCCAAACAGGTTGGCCACCCCTGCTTTAAACAATCAAAATTTAGATTATATACATGAAGATTTTGGATTTAACATCCTAATTGCCATCTGTAAAAATTATCATTGGCTTTTAAAATTATTAGCCAACCCAAAACTGAAATTTCTGCTTAAAGTCAACCTGAAACCCGGCAAAGAAAATTTCGTCAACCTAAGACCTTTTCACTTCAACACAAACCTGGTCCGTAAACATGTTATTCAAACCCGAACAAGAAGTAAAAAAAAAAAAAAAAATCATTTTAATATGATTATGGAAAAATAGTCTACAATTATATCTCTTCTCAATTTGATCTTTTTTTTTTTCTATGAAAATGAACACATATACACTCATTAATATTCAACAATTTAGTTTTGTTCAGTTGAAAAATATTCAGGATTTTCTTTTGAAAAATCATGTCAACCCAAACCTGACCCAAAAGCTTCAAAACCAACACATTTAAAGACAACCCGACCCACAACAAAAAATAGCGTCAGCCTGACTCGACACGAGCCGCTGGTTGGGTCGGATTCAGGTTAAATCATTTTACCTGACCCGATGCAAAATTATATTGGTCATTTCACATTTAAATTTCCGCAACCATGAAGCAATTATTTGGGACTATTCTGTAACTTTAAAAATAACTTTTACATTTTAACACAATAAATTTTAAATGTTTTCTCTTATTTTTTCTGGAATTTTTCTCTCGAAACGTATTAAAAATTAGGGTGCACGTTTTACTTGAGAGTGCAGCAGACACGGGAAAAAAATAGTAATGTTTATTTAGATTTTAAACCTTTAAAATAAAATAATACTTTAATTAAACATCTATTAAAAATAGTTGTTTTGTTGGAATAATAGCTTTATATTAAACATGAGTAATATACATTTTTTATTTTGTTAGTGATATAGTGGCCTGTTAGCAGTAATAACTCTATGAAGTAAAAAAAAGAAAAGTGTTTTAATATGTGTGGCAGCAACAACTTTACTACATGACTAAAGATCTCATCTCAAACTACAATTTTTTTTTCTTTATTTTCAAAATCATTAAAACTTTATAAATTTTCATAATATGAGAAATTTTGGTATCTAGAGGTTTTCAATTACTTAATACGTAAAATAAACACTCGCAATAATTTTAATAAAATGCAAAGTGTATTTTTTTTTTCTTTTTTCAAAATTTAGTTGCTTTATTGCAACGCAAATCTTGTTTTCTGCGCACACACTACTATTCGCATTATAGTAAAAAATATAGTGTGTGACTCCAGTTTACTGACATCTACTACACTGTCACACTTACCATATAGGTGCCCCCACCTGTGAAATAGGGCATGAGCCGCCACTGAGTATAGGTCTTTCAAAGGTGTTTGTAAATTGATATTTATGCAGCAAACTCATCACATCCTTTAAACTTAAGAATTGGATAATAAAGTTTTACTTTTTTTTTAAATGTAAAATAATGAAAAAATTTAAAAAATGTTTGTTTTTTATTTAAAAAAGTGAGAAAGAAAAGAAAACAATTATTGAGTAGTTTCAATGTACATTTGTACATATGGTTGGCACCATACTTTCCACTTGTTTTATTGTAAAATTTTCACTTTAAAACCAATATTTAGCCAAAGTTGGCATAGTATTAAAGTAGTTCTAACATAGATTGGCATTTTGCTTGAAATATCTCCAATTTAAAGCTAATATTTCTGTATTTTTGCATTTCATTAAAATTATATGCAATGGAAAGCCAATATTTGGCATTTCGTAGAAAATATTTTTAATATATAGCTAATATTTGTGCAACATTAGCATTTCAGTGACAATATTTACAATGTAAAAAAAAGTATATATTACAACAATCAATTGCTTCACATTTCAAACAGAGTGACTTCTGTATATGCAAACCTCTAAATGTCATTTACGGACATTTTCATTATCTTAAGGGCACTTTTTTTAATTGTTAAAGGTATTATTTTGTTTTTTAAAGCCACTTTTGATATTTAAAAGTCAGGACACTCTTTTCAGGACAACATTGAGTCAATTTTTACTATGAAAGCAAATTTTGTAGTGCATAAAGGAGAAAGGGCACTTTTTTTACTGAGGGGCAAGAAAGGTGCTAATTATTTTTGTGAGGGGCAAGAAGGGTGGAATTTTGTAGACCAAAGGGCAGGCAGGGTGCAGCACCCTACTGAAACTGTCTGGGGGAAACTCTGCTAGTATTTTTATTTTAAGGTGTGAAAATAATCTTTTGACTTATTTTGGAGCAGTGAATTTAGTGTTGTAAAAAGTATGAAAACAAAAACAGACATGGAAGTGGCTCATGCCACAAAAAGATGAATTGAGTGTGGTTTCTCGGACTCTGAATGAATTTATATCTACTTAAATTGAGTCTCTGGAATTGGATAGATTCAGTATTTTTTGGTTGCTTGGATCATAAAAAAGTACTTAAAATACATTGACATTTTCTATGATGAATTTCACTGAATTATCAAAATTAACTCTGCTTATTATAGTTCATTTTATTATGAAATTAAATTTCTGTACGGGGAAATGTCTAGCAGTTATTCAGTGAACAAGATTTTTTTTTTTTCAATGAGAGATACATTAAGCAGCTACTTACACCTGCTCTCTAATGTTAATCCTATGGGACAGTTTGTTTTAAATAACTCTTTTGCATTTCAATATTTTGTAAAAATTATTTTGCACTGGATTGTTGAGGTTGATCTCTACAATTGCCACTTTTTACTTTTTCGATTTTGTTTATGGTTTTTTAAAAAATTGTTTTATGAGGATACTTTCACTTTCGGAACGGGTTTCGAAAGTGAAAGTATTCTCATAAGCACAGGGTTGGGGGAATTTTCAGAAAATTTTACCAGCCAACGATTTTTGTTTTTACCAGCAAGATGCAACATACAGTTAAAACTTAAGACAAAATGTATGCGACTGCAAAAATAGTTAATTAGTATTACTACAATGAATTTTCATATTCTTTAGTATAAAATTAAGAAATATATACAACGGAGGAAAGTTTGGTATAGATCTTAGTACAATGTTTGAATCGCGGTAATTTGGAAAGTTACAAAATATAGTTAACTAGTTAAAAAAATTAAGTTTTTGTCGTATCTTCTATAGCCTGCAGTTTTTAAAAGATTACCTAAAAATTCACCCGTCCTGTCAGAAAATCCACTCATCAGTGGCGAGTAAAATGAGGTATTTCCCCACCCCTGCTCATAAGAAAACCTATGAAAAAAAATTGAAAAAATAAAAAAGAGCAATTGTGGAGATCAACCTCAGCTTTCCAATGGCAAAAAAAAAAAAAAAAAAAAAAATTATTTAGAAATATAGAAATGCTAACGAGATATTTTAAACAAACTGTCCCATAAGATTAACATTAGCGAGCAGGTGTTTTCACATGAGTGACTTTAAACACTGTTAGATAATAATTAACACAAAAAATGAATAAAAAAATTAAATTATATGGTTGCTGTGATTAAATTTTGTAGTAAATTGCAAGCTTCTCAAAATACGCGATATTTATAACTTTTCTTAAATTCATATTTTTAGCCATCCAAGGTAATCCTTTGCTAAATTAAAAATCAAAGAAATTGTGATGCACCAGTGGTTCGGCCCGGGCCCATACCATATGTACAAAATAAACAAAATTAGTCTCAGTCCAACCAAACTCAAATTTGAACCAAATAAAAGAAGAGTTTTATATTTTTAACCTACATTAACATATAGAGTCACCCGGGGTAATTCCTGGTCAGCAAGTTTTTGGGGTAATTCCTGGTCACAGTCCTTTTTATTGTTTTAAGAACATTTCACCAAAATGAAAAAAATCAAAGAGGTTCTCTGAACTATCCTCATTGGAATTTATTACTTAATTATAAGTTTATTGTTTATTTTGAAAAAAAAAATCTTTTTGAATTGGCTTGTTGAATTTCTGTAAAATAACATTGGCCTTCATTATGATACATTTTTACAAAGATCTTGGTCACAATTAAAGTTTTAAATATTTTTCTTCTTTCTCTTTTTGTTGAATTGTGAACTACTTCAGTTACTGAAAAATAGTTTTGGATTTACTATTAGTATTTTAAATAATTTACAGGAATGCACCAAATACTGCCCCATGTTCCTGGGTTAATTCTTGGTCACTGGGCTAATTCCTAGCCAATAATGTTCTCATCATTTATGCATTGTTATTTTTCCTATTATTGCCATATTTCATTGATTTTAATTATCTGCAACTCTTTGAGCCTTAACTACAAAGTTAATTGTAACCACAGTGTAAGATTCTTAACTGTTAATGATTAATATTAAATATACTGAATTTTACTTTATTAAATTTCATCCCATTATTTTATAAATTTTAATAATTATACTCATATTTATACAAAGAAAATTTCTTAACTGTAACTGAAATGTACTATTCACTTGCTAAGCACACAGTTTAGACAAACACCAAAAACAGTAGCACATTCGGTGAAAGATTGATACAAAAGCTGCTGTCATAACCAATAATGATTTTCTGAAAATAGTCGCAGAACGTGACAGAGAAATAAAAAAAAAGGTTAATCAAACGAAAACGAGACAAGAAAGTAAGGGATACAAAAAAGAAAAAAACGTAGATCAGGACAGGACCCAGATGATATGTTAACTGTAATTGAGCAGTTGAATAAAAATAATCATCATTGCAAAATGCAAAAAATGTAATTGAAAACATACAGAATTCAATAGAAGAGCATAGATACTATGCTGTATATTATGATAAAGATCTGTTCTATGTTGGAAAAGTCACAAAAGTGGAGGGCAGTGAAATGTATGTAAAGTTCCTGGAAAGAGGAGCAGGAAACTCACGCTGGCCGAAGTGAGATAGAATAGAGACAGTTGACATTCGCTATATTTTTTATGGACCTATTGATTTGAAAGACTGTGTGGTGTACTATATGTATGGGTACCATAGTTACTGTGAAAGGTGTAGACCCATTCACAGTAGATATAGAAGCTATAAATATTGCATACAAATTGTACAAAAAATATTTTGGCTAAAGATGTGTTGAATGTATATATTTCTCATGTTAATTAAATTTGTATTTAACCACCCTCAAATAAGTAAGTAAAGTGTTTAATTAGCTATAGATAATAAAATTAATAATCTAATTAGTTTAATAAATTGTATTAATAATATACATAAAAAATGCATGTATTTGCATAAATATGTGAATGACCAATAATTACCCCATAAATGTCCAGGAATTACCTCATTCCTGGGGTAAATCCTGGTCACTAATTAACTATAATTATTCAAATTACTTGTGCATTATTGATAAAATAAATATTTTATTAGATAGACATCACGATGTGCTTACTCCATGCCAAAATTAGTAACTCTAGCTTAGATAGATTTTGTAATAATTGAACGTTGATGCTTTATGACCAAGAATTACCCCGGGTGACTCTAATTAAAATTCTTTGAAAAGAAAATTTTATATATTTTTGTGGGGTCAATTTTGAACTTTGATTTATTAAATGAGGTTCTTTTTTAATCATACATTTAATCAGATCATAGTGGTGAAAATGAGACTTTTTAAAACAAACATTAATACAGTAAAATGATAAGATTAGGGAAAATATTATCTTTTAAGAAAAGCTTTATGAAAGTAATGGTGTAAATGCAAATAGTTATTGAACAATTGGTTCATTTTTTTCTATATTTTGTTAAAAAAAATGAAATTATGCTCTAGGAGCAAATAGATATAAAAATTTTAATTAATTGCTTTCTACTAAGTTTTGTGCTTAAATTGTTGATACTATATCAGCAAATGCTCTTATCCCCCTTTTAAATTAGTATAGAGATATATCAATATTATCTTGTTGCTATATTGCAATATTAAATTTCTGATATCCCCCAGCACTATCCCTTACTTTACAATCTGTTATAAGATGGTAGAATGGGGGGCTTTTTGGGAAAACAGAAAACCCCCATAACTTCTTAATTATGATACATATCGAATCTGTTTAAAGTTATTATTACTTCTAGGAAAAGGGCCGAAAATTTATGTATGACAGATTTTTGATATCATTAAAAATGGCCCCAAGTGGGGAAAAAAATAAGGGTTTCAGAAGAAAAAAAATCATAACTTCGTCAATTCACAAAATATCAAATCACTTAAATTTATTATAAAACCTCTTAATATTATCTAAAACTTTTATATTGCCAAGTTATTTGTAGGCCCAACCCTTATAGCAAAAAAAAAAAAAAAAATTAAAAACAAAAAATTCCTGCCGGCTCCGCCTATAGAGAAGGTAGATTTCGAAGTGGGCGTTCCCAACTGCTGCATCATGGCAATAAGGTCATTTCTTCTGCAATTCCCAACAAATAGTCGCCCCACAGTCTGTGTCTTCGAAATCTTCCTGTACTGGTAGACTGAGCTGTCAGGGATTTTTTTTTAATTAAAATGCTCTGTAAGAAGATAAAGATGAAATAATGTCTGAAACATAGCTCTCTAGAGTATAGCAATATTTCTACAGTGTGGAATGCAAGTGCTTCTTAACTGCAAAATTCAATCTATAGGTACCAAGGTTTACGGATTTTAAATACTGCTATTTTTTTTCTTTGCCTTTTATAATCACAGACTCTTTGCATAGATCTACAATTAAATAAAGTGAACAAAAAAAAAAATAGTAGTCATAATTTATAACCCTTGTCACCTATGCCGATATTTATCTGAGAAGTTGTGCATTATATAGTGAATTGCTTTGCATTATATAGAATGGTATTACAAAGATCTTCTACAGTATGCTTGGTTTGAATTCAAATGACAGAATTTTATTTTTCATTACAACATTTTATTTTTCACAAAAATATAATAAATTTCACAAAAATAACCTTTTTTTTCTCCAAAAATAGGGATTTAAGAAAATAAACCTGCATCAACACCTGCACTTTCTTGTATTGAGAGCTTATATTTATGAGTGTAAATAGGGCAAAAGTGTTGTAAAATGTAAACAAATTAAAATCATAATTGTAATACTTTTATAAAAAAATTTTGTTATGTTTACGATGTTTGTTATATTTGATTCATTTATTGTTATAATATATGCTATAATAAACAGTGTATTTTACCAGGTACATTAACATTGCTATGAAAAGTCCTTTGTGTGATTATGGAAATCCAAAAATATGAAAATCATGACTCATCTATCGAAAAGCAGCATTTAAATGGAAGTGCATTAGGTTCAAGTTCGTCCAGCATACATGAAATAGCTTTTGAGGAAGGAAATGATGATGATTCCAATTCACTAAATCATGAAGGAGAATCTGAAGTATTGTCATTATTACAGCTATGTAGAAAAGTGCATCAACAAAGACTTGCAGATGTAGAAAACAATAAAGATTTAGACTTAAATAGTAAATATGAAGTAAGTTTTCTCTTTTGTTACTTTTTTTTATTGTTTTACATTGTGTGAACAGGGTGTGTAACAATCCTTACAAGTGCTTATAGATGCTTATGCTATTTGAAAGGGTTTTGTAAGGTCCTTAAAAGGTGCTTATTTTCAGTGCCAGTCACAAAAAAAAAAAAAAAAAAAAAAAAAATCGTGAATTTGAAAAAAAATCACAATGTCAAAAGATCGTGGAAATAGATAATTTTGTCAAACCATCATGGGAAAGAATCATGAATTTCGTCAATCAGTCACATGAAATTTGTGAAACGATGGAGGAATAAAACTAATAACAGTATAATTATAAATATGGAATAATAATAAAGGAATAACGAATAAAGAGCTAATTTCATCCACTGGTTGCAGGAAAAAAATCAGGAATTTCATCAAAAAATTATTACTTTTGTCAAAAGATAGTGAAAATAGAGAATTTTGTTAATCAGATGCTAAAACAAATCACGAAATTCGTCAAACGAGCATGCAAAATAAATCGCAAATTTTGTCAAATGATCACACAAAATAAATCGCAAATTTCGTCAAATGATTGCACAAAATAAATTGCAAATTTTTTCCTTCAAATGTTTAAGATAAAGCACGAATTTTGCCAAATGATTGGGAAAACGATTGCGAATTTCGTCAACCTATTTCGGGGGAAAAAAATCATCAATTTTGAAAATAGGTCACTGGAAAAAATCTTGAATTTTGTCCAACGATCACGGGAAAAAGTCGTATATTTTGCCAAAAGATCACATAATAGAGAACCTCATCAATCAGTCCTAAAAAAAAACATGAATTTCATCAATCGGGTGTGCAAAAAAATCATGAAATTTGTCAGACATTCTTGGGATAATCGTGAATTTCATCAAATGATCATGAAAAAAATTGCAAATTGCGTGTATCAGTCACAGGACAAAAATTGCGAATTATGGCAAACACTCATGCCAAAAAAATCTCGAAATTCATCATACAATTATGGAAAAAATCACGTATTTAGTCAAAAGATCATAGAAAATATCGCAAATTTCATTAAACAATTGTAGGAAAAATCATGAATTTTATCTCTGGGACCCAGTCACTTCCAAAAGACTGGGTCTTTTTATGCAAAAGTGGGTCCTTTTAGATATACGACATATTCAATGCATTTAATAGAAAATATGTTTTTGTATTTTTTTTAAATTAAAAATTATGCATCCCTTCTGCAATATTTTGCTTAAATGATGTGCTATGTGTACCCCCAGAATCAGTGGATTGTCTGATTATTGATTGAGAAAAATGGTACAAAAAATATTATATTGTTCTTTATACTGCAAATGTAGTGCTCAACATCATAACTAGGGTAGGATCAGTAGTGCACAAGGCAAGACTGAAGTTATGCTCCTGGAATACGATATTATTTACCAATAGTTTCCTTAATTGTTCCTTTGAAGATCTGCTCCTCTAACATATGTCTCTGAAGTTAACTCCTAACTAAAACACTGTTAGTACCGCAGTAACAGAATTTTTCGTATGAATTTGCAAAATACCAAAATTTGTCTGTGTCTCAAAAATGCTCGACCAAGCCTGTCATCATAAGAAATAACACCCATAAAATAAGTAAAGTTTGTAGTTACAAAGAAAATATTATAAAAAGACACAATAGATCTAGAAATTTGAAGTATGTTTTATTAAAGCACTTTTTTTTGGATCAGCATTTCTTTTGAAGCTTTTAGATTAATTTGCAAGGTCTAAAATAATGTGCAGCACCCACTGCAATGCTAGACTGTTTCTGCTACTGGGACTAGCACTACAATCCACTTGGGATAACTTGGCCTATGATCTTGAAATAGTTTGTGATGCTATGGGATAAGTTGGTTGCTAATAGTTACAAATGTTGCAGGAAATGCATTTTATTAAAAAGTAAATTCTTTTATCTGTTAGTAGTAGTGATTGTCACTTTAATTGATGAATAACTTCATCTAAATTTGAATTATTCATCAGCCTAGTTTTATTGTGCGGAGTATAGCTGTTATATATGTTTGTATGTATATCATGTTTTCTCTAGTATAAATTATTTTTAAGAGGGGGTAGACAGAGTATTATTTTTCAATTATTTTGTGATATTTTCGCTATACAGGTAACTTAAGTGTTATAATCTTCTTAGCTGAGCCACCTTAATGATTAGTTATTTTCTCAAGACAGATTAATTACCTATTAAATAAAATTATATATTAACTGATATCAAACACTTTAAATATTTAAATTGATTAAACATAAAATACTTTACATAATTCAATGAAGGCATTATTTTTACTTTTATATTAAAACAATCATTCAACTGGTTAAAATTCAAATCACATTTTCACTTTTTAATCAACTATAAAATAAAAAAATATATTTATCTTATTAAAATGTAAATAATGATGATGTTTATTTTAAAAAAAAAATTACAGTTTGATTGAATAATTTCTAATGCTTTTCTTAGAAAAATGATGAGTTTCTACTATGATTTTTTAAAGCACTCGTGCACACGCACGGATTTCAAATGTTGTTATACAGAATAGATTTCTACATATGGTCTTTGGGCTCAACATGGTACACTTTTAACTATCTTTAAAAAGTGCATAGTAGATTTTGTCGATTTTAAAATGGGCAGTCTTAAGTAATGGCACTGCAGAAACATTAATTTGGACCATTGAAAATGTATTTGTGTGTGTTGAAGAGAATAGATATTTATTTTAACACCACATTATATAACCATAACGTTGAAAAAAAAACTTTATATGGGCAAATTGGGACCAATCTAAAAATTAAAACATATTCTAGTGTGTTTGATTTTTTTATTGTTCCATACTATATTTTTGCTGCAAGATCACTCTAAACAAGTGGTTACAATAGTTGTCAAAAAATAACTCTGACAAATATTTTAGTGTATAATTATTTTAACAACCACAGAAATCAAAATTGGATCACTATAACAGACAAAGACCTGTGACTTATAGAGAATCTACAAGTAGGACAAATGGCTATAAATTAACAAGGATAGCCACCCAGGGGAGTTAAGCTTTACATCTTTATCTGGCCACATTACATTTTTATGACGAAGCAAAATCTTTTGATAAAATTTTCAGCAACAGACCACGATTCATCTCTTGATATTTCGGTTATTCCTTCTGGAAATAGTTTTTCAGGCTCCAAATGTCTCAGAGGCTTACAACAAAATGTTTTCTCTTAGATGATCATGAAAAATAACTCATTTGGTTAATATCTAGTGAGTACAAGGGCCAATTTTGTTCTTTTAAGAAGTCTGTCAGATGTGACTTGCTCCATTTCTGTGATCTTTTTGTTCTAAATGCTGAAAGAAAATCTTTCTGGAGAGTCTTCTTTAGGGAAGAAACACACTCTCCAAGATGTTTTAGCGCATGTTTGATGGTTGATTTTGAAGCCTTCATCAACAAAAGCAAGTTGTGTTTTCCAAGTTGAAAAAAATCCCAACAAAGTGGAACTTTTGCCGTCTTTTCATAATGGCTCATGGTTTAAGAACATATATTGACAAAATTCAATTGCTGCAGCGATTGTGAAAATTTTGAAAAACCTTTGGGCATTTCATTGGTGCTATCCATTTTTAAAGTCTTAAATTTTTGTTGGCCACTGATTCTGGCACTGTTTAATTTTTTTAGACTGGTAGACAAGAAACTGTTTTACAATTTGTTGAACTGTCATCTGGTTGACTTTTTTCTTCGGAATGCTCCCAATCCTCTTTACACTCACTTTGCGTTTTCTAGAAATGACTGTTCTTTTTTTACCTCAACCCAGTGTGTCCCTATCATTGCTAAGTTATTGGAACGCAACATCTGATACAATCTATCTTGGAACTTTCATAACTTGAACACACTTATTGCCTCATATCTTCAGGGTGTAATGGGATAATTGCATTGCTTTGAGAGACCATCACAAACCTTACACAACCTGTTTTAGTGAGGTCCAAAGTTTATCAATCATGTAGATTGTAGAGTTAATAAAATTTTATTCTTGGTGTTTAGTAGTGTTTTTTTTAAATTTCTGTTTAAACATTGTCCTTTTTTTAAAAAAAAATATTTTACTGTGTATATTAAATAGAATATATGTTAAAATAGTTAAGATCTCTTATGAGATTTTGGTGTATTTCAAACAGGAAAAGCTTTCTATTCTAAAGTCTTACGTTAAAAAAATTTTATTCTTGGTGTTTAGTAGTGTTTTTTTTAAATTTCTGTTTAAATATTGTCCTTTTTTTTAAAAAAATATTTTACTGTGTATATTAAATAGAATATATGTTAAAATAGTTAAGATCTCTTATGAGATTTTGGTGTATTTCAAACAGGAAAAGCTTTCCATTCTACAGTCTTACTTGGAACAAGTTGAAGAGCAAAATGATGTGTTGGCATCAACTATGGTTGAGTTAGAAAAAGAAGCACAAAAAAGGGTTAAACAAATGGAAAAGAGGTTAAAAACAAGTGCAAAAACAACCATGGTAAGACTCCTTTTTCTTTACAAAAAAAAAAAAAACAACTCTCATAGCAGACTACATGACATTTCTCCTAAAACTGCCGTTTTCATAGTTTAAAAAAAAAATATGTTAAAAGTGTTGATGGTATTACTCCCAGTGGCAGAAACACCACGACACGGCGACATAATCACGGACAAAGAAAATCTCTTGCGAGCAATTTTCGTCTGCACTAATGAAATAAATTTTTAAAAATGTAAGCAACTTTCGGACAGTTTTTATCTGAAGTAATAATTTTTTTTTTAATTGTCCAAAACTTTCGGACACTTTTTCCCAAAGCATTATGCAGTTTTATGCACCTGTTCTCATGTTAATGAGATGTCACGGGAAATGCTGTTTTTCTATAAAACACAACAGAGCAGGTTTTTATCATACACACGCCAAATCTCTCATGCAGGAGTGATTCTGTTCTGAATTTTCTGAAAATTTAAGGCACTTGGTTCCGAAATTTTTTTAAAAATCGGTCATTAGTTGAAAATTTAGACATAGAAATATCGCAAATTTTAACAAATAATCACTGAAAAAAATTAATTTTGTCAATCGTTCGTGGAAAAATACCAATTTTGTCAAAGGATCGAAGAAAAAGCATGAATTTTGTCCAAGGATCGAAGAAAAAACAACCACCAGTTTCATCTAAGGATCGCAAAAAAAAAAGCCCTTTTTGTCCAAAAAATTGCGGGGGGAAAAAAAGCCATTTTCGCATGAAAAGATTGCCGGAAAAACGCGAATTTTGTCAAAGTATAGCGGGGAAAAAAAGTTTCGTCAAATGATTGTGGAAAAAAAATTGCAAATTTTGTCAAACAACTGCTAAAAAATGCAAATTTCTTCAAATAATCGCTAAAAAAATGCAAGTTTCTTAAAAAAAAATGCAAAATTTGCCAAAAAATCATGAAAAATGCAAAATTGCTCAAAAAATCACGAATAAAATGCAATCACATTGAACGATCATGAAAGAAATGCAAATTTCGTCAAAAGATCGCAGAAAAAACGAAAACTTCTTCAAACGATTGTGAAGAAAAAAGAAACTAAGAAGTACAAATCATTTCTGAAGCTGATGAGCGTCTGGAAAATGTCTTTGAAAGTGACAGGATCAATGAAAGTCAGAAAGTTTAACGTATTATTTATTCATTAAAATTGCGTGCAAAATTTGCAGACAGATTATGAAACTTTAAAGCTTGTCGCAGACAACTACAAAACTTTCTGTCACTGGTGTATTACTATAGGCATGACAATTATATTGTCTCACCAGATATATATATGTGCTATGTTAAAGAAATGGCATGTCTATATTAATATAAGAGAGATATTTGTCTATGTTTGTGTATGTTGGCAATGGTTAAGGAAATCTATCACATGTAGAGGTTTAAAAATTTGGATGAGGATAGACAAAGACAGGTCTAAATGCACATGAGGCTCAGATTTTTCATTTTTTGATAATTAGCCAAGATATTAATTAAAAGCTAATTAATATTGCAAAACGACAATACTGCTGGTTGTGTGTCTGTTCAAGTTTTTCCGTAGTTCTTCAATCAGATGAAAAGAAAGCATTCAATTTTTTCTAAATTTTGAAATTGCAATCACCGAGTCACTCATGAAGTTACAAAAAAAAAAAAAAAAAAAAAAAAAAAAAACTCACAAAAATTTTTCTGTACTTTTCCAGTTCTAGCAGTATCTTTTGTTTAAAAAATATTGATATTTACTATTTCAAAAATATTTTTCTGGAGCTCATGTTAGCAACATGTTAGTTTCATGTTTTCCATTTTTTCTGAAGATTCAATCTGCGAGTTCAGGCTGGAAATGCAACAAAAGCAAAAAATAACCACTTATTTAGGGTACCTTTCTGTTTTTAAAATTGTCATTAAAAAAAAAATCAATATTTACTTTAAAAAAATACTTTCTGACATTTGATTTCATATTTTTAGGTTCGTTTTCTGTTTTTTCACATTTTGAAACAGCCATCTCAGTTTTTTAGATGAAAATACAAAAAAAAAAAAAAAAAAAAAAAAATACCCACTTTTGGGTACTTTTCTAGTTTTAGTGATGTCACTGGTTTAAAAACACATTAATATTTACTATTTCAAAATATTGGATCATCCAGAAAGTTCTGTGGTTTTTCAAAGAGGCTCGGTCTCGTCTAGTTATTTTGCTACTGTTGATAAGGAGAGACTTTGAATGACCCAGATATGTACATTTGGACTTTTCTGCTTGCGTTGCATAATTCTTGCTTGGACTGTGGTTCAGAAGCTATCACACAATCTAAATATTCCCAAAAGTACAGTGTATGATCATTTGATAGCTTCTTCTATATGCGGGTGTATGCTGCTGAAGCCAGTGGGGCCTCCAACACAAAATCCCTCCTGGAGAAAAATGTCTCAATTCACTCCTTTTTAGGTACTATAATTACTGGCATATAATCCGTGGGCCAAACAACCATTTTTCGACCCAGAAATTTTATTTTATAAAATGTAATTTACTAGATCGCTGTAAATATTTGACTTCAATTATTAAATAAAACTTCTGGGTCTAAACATGATTGTTTGATCTGCAGATTATACACCGGAAATTATGGTATATTTAAGATTATTATCCTGGATTCTTTAAGTGCCAGACAAGTCAGCTAGTATATATATATGTAGATGATGTGTATTAACATCCATGTGCGGAGAATTCTAGATTGTGCCATGTGTTTTAACATATAATATACTTGTTTTCATAAATAAATTTTTTTGACTCCAACTGACGCTAAGAGATAAAATTGTTAGAGGATTTTGTACTTTTGCTTCACTTTATTTGTTTAAGCTTCTGATTTGAATTTGAAATTTTTAGTAAATGTGTCATATATTTTCTGAATTTTTTGAGTTTGTTCAAGTATTTCAACAACTTTACTTTTTGTCTGTTTGAATTTTTGCAATTTTACTCTTTTTTTTTTTTTTTTTTTTACTAAAGGACTAATTTTTCATAATTAATTATATATCTAAATAAATCTTGGAACACTTACTCTATTTGAAATGATAATCATATGACATGCTAAAACCGTGTTAAGTATGAAGCTAACTTTCAAATTGAACAGATACTCTGCTTCAAACAGACATAGGATAACAGTATTGAAAATTACACAAAAAGAACTGCCAATATAAATGACCTAATTTTTCTGCAGATCTGTCTTAAAACTATTTGTTGCAATTTTGTTATTTAATAGAGAATCTTTGTAGATAGTCAATAAGAAACTAGTAATTTAAACAATAGTACTATTCAGTATTAAATTCAAATTTGTTAGGGAAAGGTAATGGTGTTTGTGTGTATTATATGAATTCATTTGAATGTCACAATATTTCAGGTAGATACCATAATATTTTTCTTTATAGGAAGCAGTTATTAATATCCATGAGTGTGAAAAGGAAATGAGAAGATTGGTTGAAGAACGGCTGTCTATGGAGACTCTTGTTCATGTATTTATTGCTATTTTTATCTTTTTATCTATAATCTCTTATTGTTTCACCCTATCACTATGTCCTGGGGTCCACGCGGACCCCAAGCACTTTGAACAAGTTGTCAAAAAATCTATCACTCACTGAGTAGTTTCAGCCGGTGACATCTCATATCATAATGTTTGTAATACACGGTAAAAATTAAACTGTACGAATATAAGGGGTACTTGTTTTTTTTTTAATTTGAAAAATAGATAGCATATTTGTCCTGGGCAACAACAGGGCATGTTTCGATAGGACATAGTGATAGGGTTAAAAAGAATTGGACACTTCTATTATCTTCAGCTTAATTGTTTTCTTTTTCATTTCATTATTCATATCAGTATTTTATATCCTTAATCTCTTGTCTGGAATACTTTCTTTTAGAATCTTTTTCTGTTTGCATCATTTATATGAACAAATATTGGCTGGAACTGAATCTTATACCCTGTTTGCATCAGATATTTAAGATAACTTAAATCACTTTTTTTGAGGTGGTACCCTCCTGGAGTTGAATACCTGTTCACACCACAAAACTCATAAAAAATAACTCGCTGAACGTCACCGTGTCTGTGATTCAAACAAACATAGAATGTATGCATGTGCATAAATTAAAGCCTCAACAGCCTTACAGTGGCGCAGCCAGAATTCGGTTCTAGGGGGGGTTTTGAGTTTCTGATAAAGGTGGTCGCCGGTTAAATGAATCACCGGTTAATGGAATCAGTCTTTTAAATGAATGGAATCATAATGCTTATCTCTGCAATTATGTTGGTTACAGTTCATGTAAACAGCGTTTACAATATTAGAGTGACAAGCTATAAAATGCATCAATGAAATAACGCAAATTTGATTAGATTTATAAAGTGTTTAAAAATTATGAGAAGCAAACTTTAAGATGGAAGAGCACAGTACAGCAAATAATTTTTACATAGAAAATAACAGATTTGCAATCCATTTGTTCAATCAAAAATCCACAAGGTTTCATGAGAATCACGAATTCTTATTCCTAAATTTAATAATAAAGAAGCAATTTTAACAAAATTTTCAATAGACTTACTTACCTTGCTTTTTGCCAAATGTGACAACTCTATTAAGATAATCGATGTTTTGGAATGTAGTTGATATTAAACACGGTATTGTAGACTAAATTACTGTGCCCTTACAGTACTTTACATGACATTGAATTTCGCATTATCTAATGTAAATCTGATGAAAATTTTGTTAAAATATATTTATTATTGTTAAAGTTCTCTAAAAATATCAGAGTTTGAATTGTAGTCGTATCTATACTAATATTATAAAACAGCAACATTTGTTCTTTTTGCAGGGGTTAATTCTGGAAATACAGAACAGATTTAAAAAGAAATTGGTCATATGTGAAGTTTTATTTGCGTACAAAGGGTTCCACAAAAAATATCAGAACTGTTCAAAGACAATATTCTCACATGACATAGTCACATACCTAAAACAATATTACATGCCAGAATTTAATTTTATTGGTATTGGAATGAAAAACAATGAATATATCTCCCTCTAAAACAAAGACCTTGTACAAAGTTTAAATTTGGCAGAGAACAAATCACGCTTCAGAAGAAGTCGCTGAGTTTCACACGAAAAGTTACTTGTCAATCATATTTGCCGTATTAGTAGACAATTTTAAAGCATTTAAAAAAGTATGCTGAACAACGCGAAACTTTCCGATTCATTTTCAAAAATGAAAACCTATCGAGGTATGATAATTCAAGTGATTTGTTAACGAAAAGATTTTTCATTATAAATGAATTATATATTGAATTATAAGCGATTGTTGTCTCAAAATTACTTACTCTTAATGTCGTAGAATTATTCTATGAATTATTTTTCAATATTTTCCCTCAATAATTGAATTCAGTTGGTATGAAAAATGTTGACTATCATGATTCGTCTTACCTAAAGCAAAGATCTTGTTGCAAAGTTTAATCTTAGCATTGTGTCAACTGCGCTTCTAAAGTAGGTCGCAAAGTAGCAACAGAGTTTTGATCCGTGCCGTTGTTTTCTAGATGAGTTTTAATTACTATCTCAACTATTTACAGACATATATTTTTGAAAATCATTACCAACAATCCTTAGATGATTCTGCGTCGATAGCCCTTAACTCCCCACTGAGCGCCAGAAGAATAAGACACATGAGTGATCTTTTAATAGTTCCGTTTTTACTTTTAAGTATGGAAACTTAATAATGGTGTCAAAATTCTGTTAACCATCTCCTCTCTAACATAGGCTGTATTTTATACAACAATTTCCAAAAACTTTTTTGCAGTACATCACGTTCCAAACTGGGTGCAAGAACAAAAAAAAAATTCTAAAATTGCACTTTCTATGATATTGTTGATTCTAGAAATTTGAAATTTGGACTAGCGGTTACTTTAAAAGATGTAAATGTTCACTAAAAATGGTTTCTATAAAGTTCGAAATTTAAAAAGGGAAAAGGAGCAGGAAACGCTCTAAATTACAATTTATTTGTACAATTAGGGCTGGAAACATGAAATTTGGCATGGTTGTTACTTTAGAGACTTATATGCTAGCCAAGAACAGTTTGCAATAACAGAAAAAAAAAGTTCTAAAATTGCAATTTATATGATACAGTTGGTATAGAAGCTTGGAATTTGGCATGGTGGTAACTTTTGGGATGTAAATGCTCTCTAAGAACGATTTCTAAAGAAATTCTAAATTTAAAAGGACAAAATGACCGAAAAACGGTCTGAAAATGATCTAAAAACATTTAATTAGAAATTGTTTGTGCTAGATATGTGAAATTTGGTACGGCTGTTACTCTAGAAATGAAAATGATCATCCAGAACAGTTTTCTAAAAATTCGAAATGTAAAAGGATCAAGAACAAAAAAGTTCTAAAATTGCGATTTGTGTGATACAGTTGGAATAAATGCTTGTTTTTTGACATAGTGGTTACTTTTCAGATATACATACTCGCTCAAAACGTTTTTTAAAAAATTCAAAATTAAAAAATGTGAAATGAGCAAAATACATTCTAAAAATGTTCTAAATCATAATATAATTAGAACTTTTAGGGCTAGAGTCTTGAAATTTTATATGGATGTAACTTAAGAGACGTAAATGCTCGCCCACAATTTATTTTTTTAATTCGAAATTTGAAAGATTGCAAGAGTAAGAAGCATTCTAAAATTGCGATTTATGTGATACAAATGGTATGGAAACTTGGAATTTTGCATGATGATTACTTTTATGTAGTAAATGCTTCCTTAGAACATATTTTTTAAATTCAAAATTTAAAAGGATGAAATGACGGAAAACTTTCTAAACGCATTCTAAATTATGATTTAGTTGAAACTAAATCATCATTGTGTTAGAAACTTGAAATTTAGTATAGAAATTACTTTTAAGATGCAAATTCTCGGCATAAAGAGTTTGAATAGTTTGACAAATGAAGTATAGTCTTTAAATTTGTGAACAGACCCCCTACGAAACAAATGATTCAAAAGAAACACTGATTGCAAAAATCTGTTCACAATCGAAAAATACCTTTTTATAACTTTAAAGTACTTTTTATTAATTCTTACTTTTGCAAAGACTTTTTCCTGGGTTCGCACATAGCTTGGTCTTAGTAACTGAGAGCAAAAAAACACAAAAAAGAGCCGTTTGAAACTGAGAGAGACTTACAAAGTGTATGTTTTATTTTTTCCCTGGAATTCGATGGCCTGTTATTGTTTCGAACATGGAACAAAGACAGAAATGCAATTAAGAAATGGCCCACTGTATACTATATAACTCAAAGCGTACATGTGGCAGTGGTGACGAAACTTGGCCAGGGGCCTTGCTAAGGGGGGGGGACAGGGGGGAGCATCCCCCCCAAACGTTTGTGAATGCTATTACACTTGGCAAATTTACAAACTCTTATTTGGCAAATTTGTATAAAACTTTAATAAAAACTATAATATACTCTCTATTTTTAATAGACTTGGCAAAAGTTACAAATCTAATTGGGAATATTATTAAACTTTTTACAAATAAGAAATATATTACATTTTCTAACTGTGGTATTTTGGTAAATTGTAAAACTAGCTGGCAAACTTGTTGAATTTGCGAGAACTATTTATTTTTCTTTTCAATGAGTTGGCAAATACTGAAATTTGACTTGGCAATTTAAGGTCCTCTCCCCCCTCAATAAAAAGTCGTAGCGATGACACTGAACTTGGCTATACTATTATGATGTGCTGACTAAGTCTCAAAACAAAGTTTGGGTCTTTGATGATGAGGACACACCGGTAGCTGTCAGAAAATCTCGATCTGTCAAAAAAAAAATATAGCTGTATTACTATTTTTCAGATCGAGTGGAATTGTTGAGCATATCGTTTTGGACACACAAAAGACAGTTACAGCTAAGTGGTACACTGAACAGTGCCTCCCTAATGTCATGGAATCTTTGAAGAACCTGCGACCAAAGTCACGAATGAACACCTGGTTCCTCCATCATGACAAAGCTCCAGCTCACCGGGCCAAAGCACTGAATATTTGGCCACTACATGTCTGAAACTTCTTGAACACCCTCCTTACAGTCCAGATCTTGCCCTCTGTGACTCTGCACTGTTCCCGAATGTGAAAATGAAGCTGAAAGGGATTCGGTTTTCCAGTGATGAGACACTTTTGAGAGCATGGGACAACGAGTGTGCCTTACTTCCTAGTGAAGCTTGGCAGAGCTGGTTTAAGGATTGGTTTCGGAGGATGCAGAATTGTATTGCTTGTATCGGAAATTACTTTGAAAAAGTTTGATAAATAAATCCATATTGCAAAACTTTCCTAGTACCCTTTGTATATGACCCCTCTTTTACTATAAGACGTCTTGAACTGGGCAAAATACATCGAAAAACCATTTTCGATACAAAATACAAAGTACATTGGTTTTAGGGTCTAAAATACAAAATACAAAACACTTTTCAAAATTTCAAATGTCAAAATACAAAATACATGTATTTTTTAAATACATTCAAAATACAAAATACATTAATTATAATTTTAATTATCTTGCACTACGCAAAAATGTTTTAATGCAATGCCATGTTATAAATTTTTACCTACTGTATATGGACATGTCCGTAACCAAAAAAAGAGGTCTGCACGGGCCGAAATTTCCAGACCCGAAGCCGTAGAAAAAAATTTGGGACCCGACCCGGTATAAAAATTAAAAGTTCGGCCCGAGGCTCGGCCGTGTCCATACAAAAAATTCTTTGGCCCGACCCGGTATAAAAGCTAAAAGTTCGGTTCGAGTCCGGACCAGCTCATACAAAAAATTTATTGGCCCGGTTTAAATGCTAAAATTTCGGTTTGAGCCTAGCCCTACAAAAACTTAATTGGCCCGAGTGAATTTCTACAAAAGATAAATTTTTAAGCCAATGTGGTTAAAAATTATCTTGTACGAGGTATTCTGACATTTTTTTTAAAATTTTAGCTATTTTTCATGTTTATATTCTTCATCTTTTAAAAAGTGCCCAGAGCTGTGAAGTAGAGGCATACCCGTTCCAAAATACTGCCCTCCCTAGATTTATTTCTGCCTGTGCCCATGTAAACTATGTTTATTTTTTTATGATTCTCTTTTTGTACTCAAATGTCTGAGTTATTATTAATGTCATTAAACCATATTCCATGACTTAGAGATTTATAAATCTGAAAAATTCGATACAGAAAAATCTTCTAAGACGAAATCACGTAGGAGCTAAAAAAATCAATTATAGACAAGTTCCCATCTTAGCTGGTACATCACCTGTTCTAAATGCATTATATTCTTTTCACACGTATTACTATATTCATTTTGTATGAATTAACACACTTCCGTTTAAGACAGGATTCCATCATAGACAGGTTTCTTTTCACATGTTTTCGTGCACTTTAATTTTATTGCCCAGAAATATACGAGTATGTGCTATTCTTCAAAGAGTATAAATTTAAATTTTTAATTGTAGAATAATAACGATTTAAAAATGTATGCATTTTTTGCAAAGAATGTTAAACCAGATCAAATTTTACTGATATCTGCATGGGCCGGGCCAGACCAGTGACTTTTTACGATCTGGGTCGAGACCGGGCCTGAAAATTTCTTCCCGTCTAGACCTCTAGGAAGAATGTCCAGGTCCGTAAAAAATTAATCTGCCCCTGCCCGGCCTGAGTCTGCAGGAAAAAATAAAGCCCACGCCCGGTCCGGTCATAAAAAAGTGATGACCAGAATCAGTTGATTTCGACCTGAAAATAGTGTCTTGCACTAACTGTCATCAAAAAATATTTTGAAATATTTCGAGTATACTTATGTCTAATATCGCGTAGCGTGATGTATCACAAATAATTAATTTCTGTTCATTAGGAGTTCTTGGGTATAATCTTTTAACGCATCTATGCAACAACTAACTGCATTACACTGCTAACATAGTTTAAAAATGCAATACTCGGGAAAAGTCTGAACGATCCTACTTGTTTATCACACGACATTTTTTTTTTCGCATAGCAACATTAATAATTAAGAAGCATTAGCAAAACCATTCAGCAAAAATGTTTCAGCCAAAGATAAAAATCCTTATTATGCCAAATTAAAAAAAAAAAAAAAAAAAAAAAAAATGTTCATATTAACTTCTAGAAACGAATTCAAAGACTATACAAAACAGACAAGCATGTATTTCCTGTTGTGAATCAGTAATTTGCGGTTAAAACACAAGTTGTGGTTTAAACTTTATACCAGCTTCAAGTCTAGTACGAAGTTTGAATAATCGAGAAATGTATTTTGAGTATTTTCAAAATACAAAACACATGGAAAAATCATTTCAAAATACATTACCAAACTACTTTAGTTTTATCTGTTTAAAATACAAAATACAAAATACAAATGTATTTTGAAAATGTATTTCAAATACATGTATTTTCGATACTGCCCAGCTCTGGCTCTTGACAAAGTGACGCAGGCCAAATAACCAGTTTTGACTCTGACTTAACCAATGCTTGTAATATGCTCTTTTACAGTTTTAAGTAGAATTTTCGCCATTTAATTGAATCACATTGTTGAATAGAATTTGATTTAACAAAGCGGCGGAAAGGCCAAAAAATTTAATTTTAACTTTAATTTTGATTCATATAAACGAAAATTATAGTAATTTTTTTTAGCTCGGGGGGGGGGGGGGGGGGGGGGGTTAACCCACAAACCCCCCCCCCCTTGGCTGCGCCACTGCAGCCTTAATAGCCAATCAGTTACAGCTAGCCTCCAGAGCCAATTAAAGTGAGTGGTAGTGACTGTATATAGCAATAGATAGTTCAAACTCACTGAGTGAGTTTGTGGAACTCCCTCAGTGAGTTCGGCGGTCTAAGATATCTTAAATATCTGATCTGAACCGGGTATTAAGCTGAGTCTCACCTTCTGAATTTTTTCCTTCAACAAAGATAAATGAGCCAGTTTCTATTTACTACTTCATTATAGCCGCTGCAATGCTTTTTATTCCTTTTTATTAAAATTTGCATTATTACATACATTAAAGTTTTGAATTTTTTCAGTTATTTCTTGAAAGTTAAATTTTGTCTTTATAAAATGAATAGATTTTAAAATAGTATGTATGCTTTAACTTTATATTTCTTTTTTTTAGAATATGCAACAGCATGTATCTTCCATCAAGGTAGAAAATAGCTTTCTTCGAGATCAAAACTGCAATTTGAACCATGACATTCAAGCATTGTTGCATGTTATCCATCATGCTCGCTCTACAGGTCATTGGGAGGTAGATGTTTTGTTTCTTACTATTTAAATTTTTTTTATTTATTTAGTCAGATATATATATACTATTTTCTTTTGTGTTAAGTTATTAACATATTTTATTTATATGACTGTTATAAGTTACTATTTTTTGTGTTTACAAACTAAAAAAAAAGTGTATGAAATCAAAATTATTCATGATGAATAAATATGCATAATTTTATCTCTTAATGAACAGTCATTTAAATATTATTATTACATTTATATATATATATATATATATATATATATATATATATTAATTATCCTATTTTACATAGCTCCATAGATGTAACAATGTAGTTATTCATACAGATGATATGTTTTTAAATTCTACAATTTCTCTTGTATGCTTTTTGTGTTTTTTATTATGTAATAAGGCATAATCATCTTGTGATACTCAAAGGTTCTCTCAGAACTACTACTATTAGCTTGGTTCATGATAAATAATTTGTTGTAAAAAAAATAGTTCTTCATTATAAACAATAAAATACTTCTGCATGAAAATGTTTTTTAACTGAAGATTGAATATTTGGTCTTGCACAATTTCAGCTAAGTGCATGTTTTTTCTTTTTCCCTACACGATGTGATGAAAAAGTAACTTAACTTAGAAATATTTCCATCAATATCTTCTGTGATGTGACCACAAAATTTGCTGTGTCCAAGGGTGCCATTTGGGGGACACATGGGGTAGCGGGCAATTGACACCCCTCCCAAGGAATTTGACTTTTTAGAATGTGTCAGTCTTAAGCAGGTCAGCGATTTATTGTTTTTGTTTTTTTTACAGAAATTGAGCAAACTAAAATAACTTATCAGATTAGACTAAAATAGACACATTATCATTAAAGAAACACTCTAAGCACAGAAATTAATAATTATCAATAATATTTGTTAAAACCATGGTATTTTAATATTCGCAAAATGAGATACACTTATCACTAATGAGTACCTTGGCTGATTTTAAAAGTATATGTGAGAATACATCTGCATCGATTGCTTCTCAGATGTGCATTACAAGATTAAAAAAAAAACTCTCAAGCTCCCTCCCCTCCCCACCAAAAGAAAGTTCTGAAATGGTACTCCTGGTTGTTTCTTATGTCTTTATACACATAATCCCTGCATTTTGGTCAATTCATAAAATGAAGTAACTTTACTAAATTGCTTTAATCTGGACTTTTTCATAAAGTATAGCTCTTGTAGTACCAAATCTGGAATCCCTCCAGACTTCGGTGATTCTGAATTTTGGATCATTCACAGTTTATTTGTCCAAAAAAACTAATATAACTCACTCCCATTCTTTCCCCATTACTTATTTATGTCCGGAACGCATTTGCAATACTAAAAAAAGATAATACTGAAGCAGATGTTTTAATAAAGGAATATATATTTTAAAAAGGTAAAAAAAAAAAAAAATTATTTTTTCCTTCTGCGACTTATTTAAATCAGGAACACATTTGCAATACTAAAATAAGATAATACTAAAGCAGATATTTCAATCAAGGGATAATTCTTTTAAAAAGGTTAAAAAAAAAAAAACCTTTTATCACATGACATTGGAAAACAAAGTTCTGTTGCTATGTATGACTCACCTGTCATAATTCTTAATCCGCCTTACCGATAAAAAAAAAAAAATCTATGCATGGTTGCTTTCTGCATAACAAAATGGACTATCCATTCAAAGCTGATGATCTGATTCTGATAACTTTTGACTTCTGACTTAACAGAGTTGAATAAACAAAACAAACCACATATAATTCTATCATTCTTTTTCTTTGTTGTTGCTCTATAGTGGGCTTTTTTGCGGGGTGCTTTAATTTTTGATTAATCTATACTTAATATTATAAAGGAGTAAAGATAGTCTGTTTGTTTGTTTGTAGGGGTAATCTCTGGAACTACCGAACCGATTTCAAAAGTGATGGTGACAACCCCTGCTCCAACATATGCTATATTTTATGTCGGTGCCACTAACCCCAGGGGGTGCAGGAGCAAAAAACGTTCTAAAATTGCGATTTTTTAGCTATCAAACTGGCTATCAAGCCCAGAGAGCTTGCCAGCCGGTTCTGTATGTATGTATGTATGTATGTACGTACGTAATGCGATAACTCTTCATAGAAATATCCGTTTTCCTTCAAATTTTGTTTATAGGTTCACTGTGTTAAGGCACTTCCGTGATTAATTTTCGGGATTGATTGGTTAAGTATAAAGGAGGGGGGAACAAGGGGCTAATTCCCCCCCTTAATTTATATAAATGGGTTTTTCATGCAGAATTATTCCATTTTCCTACAAATTTTGTTTATAGGTTCTCTGAGTTAAGGCGCTTCCCTGATTAGTTTTCGAGATTGATTAGTTAAGTATGAAGGGGTGGGTGGATCGGGGGGCTAATCCCCCCTTACTTTATATAAATGGGTTTTTCATGCAGAATTATTCCGTTTTCCTTCAAATTTTGTTTATAGGTTCATTGGGTTAAGACGCTTCCCTGATTACTTTTCGGGATTGATTGGTTAAGTATAAAGGGGGGGAACGGGGGGCTAATCCCCCCTTATTTTATATAAATGGGTTTTTCATGCAGAATTATTCCGTTTTCCTTCAAATTTTGTTTTTAGGTTCACTGTGTTAAGGCGCTTCCCTGATTAGTTTTCGGAATTGATTGGTTAAGTATAAACGGGGGGGGGGGATGGGGGGATAATCCCCCTTAATTTATATAAATGAGTTTTTCATGCAGAATTATTCTATTTGCTTCAAAATTTGTTTATAGGTTCATTGGGTTAAGACGCTTCCCTGATTAGTTTTCGGGATTGATTGATTAAGTATAAAGGGGGGGGGGAATGGGGGGCTAATACCCCCCCCTTAAATTATATAAATGGGTTTTTCATGCAGAATTATCCCATTTCCTTCAAATTTTATTTATAGGTTCACTGTGTTAAGGCGCATCCCTGATTAGTTTTCGGGATTGATTGGTTAAGTATAAAGGGGGGAACGGAGGGCTAATTCCCCCTTATTTTATATAAATGGGTTTTTCATGCAGATTTATTCCGTTTTCCTTCAAATTTT
The DNA here is from genome assembly GCA_963931845.1 of Maratus michaelseni. Lineage (NCBI taxonomy): Eukaryota > Metazoa > Arthropoda > Arachnida > Araneae > Salticidae > Maratus > Maratus michaelseni. The sequence continues at coordinate 55,734,392 of OZ007586.1, read as the reverse complement.
GTTTATAGGTTCACTGTGTTAAGGCACTTCCCTGATTAGTTTTCGGGATTGATTGGTTAAGTATAAAGGGGGGAACGGGGGGGGGCTAATCCCCCCTTAATTTATATAAATGGGTTTTTCATGCAGAATTATCCCATTTGCTTCAAAATCTGTTTATAGGTTCATTGGGTTAAGACGCTTCCCTGATTAGTTTTCGGGATTGATTGGTTAAGTATAAAGGGGGGGGAACGGAGGGGGCTAATCCCGCCTTAATTTATATAAATGGGTTTTTCATGCAGAATTATCCGATTTTCTTCAAATTTTGTATATATATTCATTGTAATTAGAGATTTACCTGATTAGTTTAAGGGGTTCATTAGTTAACTATGGGGGGGGAGGGGTAACGGGACCCCTCATAAACCCCTCATGTCATATATTGTTGGAAAGGTCTGTGACCGCTTAATCATATTATGCATCTCCGGGTTCCATCCTCCCACTTTGCCCACCCAAGGGAGCACTTTTCCGAATTTTGCCGATACCATTCATGTGATATATTGTTGGAAAGGTCTGTGACCGCTTAATCATATTATGCATCTCTAGCGTCCATTCCCCCATTTTGCCCCCTCCCAAACACGATTCGCTTTCTCCACCAGGGGGCACTTTCCTATCTCTGTTTCTATGGGCCGGATCATGACAGAGCTCATTTGACTCAACATCGATAGAGCTTACCAATTTTAGTTCACTTCTTCACCACCAGGGGCACTTTCCTATCTCTGGTTCTATGGGCTGGATCACGACGGGGTATAGCTTATTAGACTCGATGTCTATAGCCTCAACGATTTCAGTGCCCGAGGTTCGTATAGAACAGATTGTGCCACCTGGTAGTGGAAGGTGGTGTTGTGAAGAACCAAGCCTTCATTGCATATCTATGTCTTACTGCCTCAAATACACTCTTTAAACACAAGCATTCATTATCATTTACTCATCTTTATTTACAGTCATTTAACCCTTCTTTGCATGAGTTTTTCTTTTACAATTGTGTTTTTTTATACATATATTAAATATTAGATACCAGAAATTTTAAGATAGATTTTTAACTTTGTTCAGCAACATAGTTCACGGGAAATTTACTGGATTAATATTTCTATATAAATATAGTGGTGGTGAAGAAGTTGATTTATTTATTAAAAGTTAAATAAACAGTGATGGAAATTTATATCACTATGCAATTAAGGGTTAATCTCAGTATAAAGTTCATAAACAGTACATATCAACATAATAACTTTATTATAAAAACCTAATTACTACAGTTAAAGTACAATAGTCTTTAACTCATATTTATTTCATAAACATCGCACACTATGCTTCTTCCATTGCAGCAACTCATTTTCAGCATACAGCAATATTCGATTCAAACGATAATCGAATGGAGTAGTACGCTTTTACTTCGATAGATGGCACCAGACAAATCTTTGTCTGATTTGCCGATCTCATAATTATTCATATTTTATTCACCACATGACTTCCAGGAATATTTGAGTAGGTGCATTTCATTGGCACATGCGGTCATTTCAAGGTATATATATGCCGTTTGTATCCGATTCAATCATGGTTTTGTTTTGATAAAACTAATCATTTCTCATAAGCAGCCTTCTAAAATATGACTATGGTAGAGTATCGTTTGCTGTATATGTTGCATGGAATTTAGTTATGTCTGCAGTTGGAACGGCAGCTTAGTTTTCAGTAGGGTATGTTTAAGTTTTGTTTTTATTCAGTTGTCATTATAATCTGTGATGATATGTGTTTTACCGGTGCAGTGTTACAAGAACTTATGACTGTGATAAATCAAGTGAGCTTATTTAAATAATATCTGTTCATCATATTATGTAATTTATATGAAATTATCTCTGAATAAATCTACTGGACTGAATAATTTGCTTGTTCAATTGGAATCTTCAATTACAAAAACATCATTCATGGACATTGACAAATATCGTTCATTTTTTCTAGACACTGTATTTTTTAGGACTATTGAGCTAACTAACAAACCAGCATATCGCTCTATTGCATTATCTTCTTCTTTAATTTGTGTTAATTAGTGTGCCTACCATTGCCTAAGAGGTGGAACTTGTAGCGTGTGCGCAGCACGACTGCTATACGTTGCCTCAGGCAGCGGCGACCTGAGCCACAGGTTTATACTATTCGATATGTAAATTAAGGGATTATCCTGTGCGTGCATAGCACAACCGGTATACGGTGCCGAAGGCAGCAGGCACCCGGGTTGGTGGTTTGTTCGGTTAGAGATTTATACTATTCAAATGTGCAATTTAAGGGATTATCCGATGCGTGCATAGCATGACCGGTATATGGTGCCGAAGGCAGCGGGGACCCGGGTCGGAAGTTCGTTCGGTTTTATGTTTTACAAGATTCGAGGCTCCGATGTAAATTAGGGGCCCGCTAGTGGGCGAAGCCAGCTAGTAAAAGTAATAATGGACAAAAACTTGAATTAGCATTTATGCATTCCAGATTTAAAATATAGCCTATTCTTTTCTTTTCATTCTTGTTTTAGTTTATATTGTTTTGTGCAGTCATTGTAATACCTTGCTAAAAAACTTGCTACTTATTAATTTTAATACTGATGCAACATAACAGCATTATTGAATGATATTCAAATCTTGCTTTAGTATGTTATTTAATAATGCATGGTACTGTCAGTAGTGTTTTAGGGGTATAAAAAATATTTTAAAATTTATTCTTTTTTATGTATAAAATGTTTTTCTTCAAAGAGAGAAGTATATAAAAGAGGAAAAGAAATCAAATTTTACTTCCATCCTGATCAGGGGATAATTACCCAGCAGCCTAATCCCATTAAAAAATATATATGGTCAGAACTCATCAATATAAAAAAATCTTGCTATGCTTACACAAAGAAAAAAAATCTTTTGAAAATGAATCTTTCAAAAGTAAAATATTCACCTATGAATTTTTTACATTCCTGTCATTCAGATTTACATGAACAGCAACTATTTTTGTTGTTGATAGAAACAATACAATGTATACTCTTTATACATACTTAAATTAAATATTATATATATTTATTTTTTTACTTTTCAGATGAACTGTGTTACATTTTGTGAAGTTACTCCTGAGCAAATATTTGGCCCTGTCCAGTCGATATCGCAGCTGTAAGAGTTTCTTTTCTTTAATTTCAAACATTCATTTCATGCATTGTAAGCTAAGGGCATTTCACAATCTGAAGTATTTTTACTGGAGATTTGCACATATAGAGCACCTCTTTTCTGCTTTTTTAAAATAAATCAATATTTTAGCTGATAAATTGAACTAACAATTTTCACTAACTAGAAATGTCAAATGAGTAACATGGATCACAGTGATTTAGAAAACAAAAAATGAAATTTCTTAGGGATTTTTACATTAAAAGATCGGAAGTGAATGGTTATTGTCATGTGCTTAAAGCTTTAGAGCTGGAGTTTGCGTTTTAGCCATTGACACATATTAAATCTTTCAAATAAATGTGCTGCCACTGACTGAGTGCTGCATGAAAAATGGGTATAAAAGACATATTTTTTTTTTTAATCTTTGAATTTTATCAGTCAGCTCAGTCATTCTTTATCATTGATAACACAATCACCAAAAATGTAGCCCCCTCCCAAAATTAGTGATTTTTGTTTTTGTAATCATTGGCATTTTCTACTCATTTCCACAGAAACATGTGAGGTCATCTCTGCTTCCCCCCTCCCCAAACACACACACACACATGCATAAAAAAAAAAAAACTTGGCTCTGCTATTGGGGATCATCACTTTTTTTACTCTCTGTAGTCCACCTGCAATAACTTGACCAGCAAGTAAAGTAAATTTAGAAGAATTTATTCATTAATTAAGGTGAGAATCTCTATTAGCAAACAGTAGAATCTAGTTTTTAATTAAATAATCAATTTTCTGTACTGTTCATGTCTTAGCTTCTTTTTTTCCTCAGTAACATTTCAAACTCTTTCAAGGTCATCATTCAAGTTGTCATTGGCAAACTATGCATGTTCTCTCTGATAAAGCCATGTCATCACAAATTTGTGTTATTAATCAATGAACTTAACTAGAGTTGGGCAATAACGAGATGTTTTATCAATTTTCTCGATTGTATGTGCATCTCAATTTTTTTTATTGTGTCAATGTTTCTCAGTGACTCCAGTCAGCCAGTTGCTATTCTTATATGATAGCTGATCTGATCTTATCAAGAATTGTCTCCAGGTGAACAGGAATGAGTCAGAGTTAATAAGAGTTTTGGACACGGAGTTATTGTACTATAACAGAATTTTTTTATATAGTCTAGTGGTGTATGTCACCTGAAAGCATTCATCTTGCAATTATTATAGGTCTTAAAGGGGCTCCCCCTTCATGGGCTCAAATTGGACATATTCCTGTATTTTTGCAGTTTGTCATCCACCCCTAATTCTTGTTTTTTTCTTGGAATTCATTCTCTCCCCCCCCCTCCTCTTTTTCTCAGCAACATAGCTAAAATAAATCTATAATGGACCCCATTTGTAGAGTATCTTAATATAGGACCATTGGATTTGTCATCCTTAAATGTGCCTTTAGTTTTTCGCTAGGGCCATAATTTCTGAGAAATTAGGGGCTTTTGCCCCCACTTTTTTGTTTTCTGCTTTGCCCCCTTAATTTTTACCGCACATTCATGTTTTTTCATTTTAAGAACCCCTCTTTAAGTTTTAGTTTAATTCGGATAGTGGATTCTAGCTAAAATAAAGTTAGCCCTCTCTTTTTTTGCTCTCCCCCTCTCTTCCCTATGTGAATCATTCTTATTTTGAATATTTTTTTCTTCTCAGAATTCATTCTTTCATCCCCTCAGCAACTTGGTTCCTTCTGGCAAGGGCATCAGTACAATTCATTTCTCAATTGTCCCCTCCCCTATTCCTTATATATTTTTTATAACTAAAATAAATCTTCAGTGGACTTGTAGGATATCTTAATATACAGCCATTAGGTTGTCATCTTTAAATCCAGGGATCATTCTAGAGAGTTTCAGAAGGGCGGCCTGCCCTCATGCCCTTTTTAGATAAAATCCCACCCTCCTTGCCCCTGTTCCAGGTAGAATTCTACCCTCCTTGCCCTTTCTCCAGGTAGAATTCTACCCTCCTTTTATTCCTGAGTAGAATCCTGCCTTGTTTGTAACTTTTATTTTGTAGCTTTTTCAAAACCAGTTTTGCTAAAACTGGGAAAAAGTTATCTGGTGAATAAAAGTTTTTGAGAGAGGAGTTTTTGAATATCGTAGGGAAAGGGGCAAATAACTATGAATATAGTAAACAATTTTACAATAAAAATTGAGAACAAGTTTCATTTTGCTATTTTTAATACTTTTCAAACAGTGAAGTTATGGAAATTAGAAATGTTATTGGATTTTTTTAATTAAAGAGTACTTTAAGCTGTTGCCAAACTTCCCTCCCACCAGTATATTGGTATATGCACTTATTACAAAAATGCCCTTTTTATGATATGATGTGCCCTTTTCAACAAAATTGCCCTTATTATGTAATGTGCACCCTGCCCTTTTTTATGTTCTAGAATGATCCCTGTTAAATCTGTCTGTATTTTTTTGCTGGGGGCCCATAGTTTCAGAGATTTAGGGGGCTTTTGCACCCACTTTTTGTTTTTCTCCTCCCCCCCCCCTCTTCATTTTTATCTCACTCTCATGATTTCTCATTTTAAGCACTTCGAGGCTCAGCCCTTCCTTCCTCAAAATTTTTGTTTAATTCTAACAGTAAATTCTAACTAAAATAAAGTTAGCCCTGTCTCTCCCCCCCCCCCCCTCTCCCTCTTCCCAATGTCTATTTGCTTGCGGAAAAATTTTCTTATTTCTGGTATTTTCTCCTCTAAACCTTGATAAAGTGTTTATCGTTTTATTTACTCTATCTTGTATTAAACCTCAATCAAGACCATGATGAGAAGATTTTCTCCTCGAGACACTTATTTCTCGGTAGCTCCCATCAACCACTTGCTTTCCATATCCAATCTGATTTTGTAAAGTATGATCTGCAATTGAAGAAAATCGATAAAAACATACTTGATTGATGTGTGAGATAGCGAGCAGAATGCCAAGAGAGAGGAGATCTGTGAAAGAGAACTGTTTGATAAATCTGATGCTCAAGATTTCTGAAGCTCAATAAAATTCTAAAGTAATGATTTCCTTCTCATTGAGGTTTGAGAGAGACAGAGAAAAGTAAGCAGAATGAATCCCAAGAAAAAAATGAATTTCAAAATATGAACGATTCGCCTCAAACCTCAAGTGCTAACAGAGAACAGAGAGAGGGGGAAGGGCAAAAGAAGAGAGAGCTACCTGAATTTTAACTAGAACTTATTGTCCGAATTAAACAAAAATTTAGAGGGAAGAACAGCTGAGGACCAAGGTGCTGACAATGAAAAATCATGAATATGAAAAATTAAGGGGGAAGGGGAGAAATGAAAAGTTGGGGCAGAAGACCCCTATACCTCAGAAACTGTGGCCCCTAGCAAAAAACTAAAGACAGATTTAAGGATGATGACCTAATGGTCCTGTATTAAGCTATTTTACAAGTAGGGTCCATTGAAGGTTTATTTTAGTCATAAAATACGTAGAAGGAATGAGGGTTGCAATTTAGAAATTTATAGGGCTGATGTTAATTGCTGGGAGGAAAGAAGTTGCCTAAGGGAGACAGAGGAAAGGACAAGAATGAATCCCAGGAAGAAAATAATATTCAAAATCAGAATGATTTGCTTGAATTATTAAGAGATAAGGAGAAGAGTATTTGGGGATGGGGGGAGGGAGAAAAGACTACCTTTATTTTAGCTAGAATTTACTGTCCAAATTAAACAAAAATTTAGAGAGAGGAAGTGCTGATGCCCAAGGTGCTTAAAATGAAAAATCATGAATGTGAGATAAAAATTAGACTGAAGGGTGAAAAAGCAAAAAAAATAAGGGTTAACCAAGAACAATGAACTAATGATCCTATATTAAGATACTCTACAGGTAGGGTGGATCCATTGAAGATTTATTTTAGTTATAATATATATATAAAGATTGGAGGGGTGCATTTGAGTAATTTATAGGGCTTATGTCCCTTGCCGGGAACAGCCAATTTAGAAAGAGGAGAAGGCAGTAAGGAATTCCAAGAAGAAAATAATACAATGTGGTCTTAAAAATCTTTCCCAATATATGAACCCCTAGCGGCCTAACAGCTCATCCAATTGAAACAAAATTTCAGATACTGTTGGTATGTGTTCAAGATCGTTATTGATTTAAAACAATGGAGCTCTCATGGTTATTGTTACAGTGAAAAAATTTCAAAATTTTTGAATGACAACACCAACTTTTTTTCTGCTTAGTTTCATATGCGCATTGAAATACCATAAATGGCATTGGAATGATGCATGAAAATTGCCAGAGTAAAACATTCGTAAAGAAGAGTATTGTAAAGAACCAATGACAACCCAAGAGAGAAGAGCGAAAAATATTTTATTGGAATTAGCAATTTTCAACATTCCCACCTTCGCAGACAATAACGCATTTGCATGCAGGATATTGTTGACAACAATGATGAATGTAACATCGCAGGAAGAATCTGTATAATTTCACATTTTATGGATATGGCAATTCTGTCAAATCTCTTGGATTGGATGTGTACACCTTCGATTTCAGATAACCCCAGAACCAGAAATTCATCAGAGTGAGGTCGAGGTATCATAGTGGCCATGAAACTGCAAAGTTACGGGAGATGACTCTATCCCCAAAGTGCTTTTCCAGCATTTGTCAAACACATGTGGTGATGTGTAGAGGAGCACAATCTTGCATAAATACAATGTCATTAACAACATTTTGCTGCTGCAATTCTGCAACATTGTTGTATACCGAGCACTTGTGATGAAGCATGTTTTCATACCTGTTCAAAGAAGTACGGACCGAAAAAGAAACGTGCTTGTGATGCTGCACACACAGTCACTTAGCTTTGTGTAAAAGCATTGGTCCTACATTGTGAGAATTTTTGTCAGCCCAGTGAACACTGTTCTTGAGTCATTCCCAGTTAAGGAGAAACGTGCCTCATCCGTACATAATATGTGCTTCTTCAAAAATTTTTATGAAATCACATAGTTTTTATGGATCATGGTCCTCGTATGATTTGGCTGGAGCATTGGCCTCATCACAGGTTATGATTTTGCCGATAAACTTGCACTACTTTGGCAGCATTTTACTTATTCAGATAAACAGCTTTATCAATTCACCTCGTTGTTTCCCCATAAGTGGCATCTTGTTGGCACATGAAACACCTGATTGAAGAAACAATCTTTCCACACTGCTTATTATTTGTTTTGCACATGGTGTTCTGTGATTAGTGCTTCTACTGTCTATCCCTGGTGAATTATGCAAAGTGCATCAATGCACCTCCTCTCTGTGTTGTCATTGGTCCTTTACAATGCTCTTCTTTGCAAAGGTTTTATGCTAGTAATTTTTGTCATATGTGTATCATTCCGATGCCATTGATGGTTTTTCAATATGCTGATGAATCTATACAGGAAAAAGCGGGTGTTGCCATTCAAAAATTTTGAAATACTTTCACTGTAATTGTAACTGTGAGAGCTTTATTGTTTTAAATCATCACGAGCTGGAGTGCATACCTTCAAATGACAATATCTGACATTTCCATTTGATTGGTTAAGCGGTTAGGCTGCTAGGGGTTCATATATTGGAGAAGTTTTTATATAACCACCCTGTATTCAAAACAAGACTGATTCACCTGAAGTGCTAAGAGTTAAAAAAAAGAACAGGGGATGTGGGCAAAAAATAGAGGGCTAACTGTATTTTAGTTAGAATTTACTGTCCGAATTAAACAAAAATTTAAAGGAAGGTAGAACCTTAAAGTGAAAAATTGTGAATGTGATATAAAATTAAGGAGGTTGAAAGGGGAAACAAAAGCACCCTAAATCTCAGAAACTATGGCCTCTAGTAAAAAACTGAAGGCAGATTTAAGGATGATAATAAATCATTGTGATAGTAGAATTATTGAGCCAAACCCCATCACTATGATCAAATTTTGCATAATAGCAAAGTTTTGCAATTACTATTTTTAGCTTATATTATAATCGATAATAGATTGTCAGAATTAATCGATGATTGTATCAAATGTTATTTTTTATGATGATGATTTTTCTCAATTGTTGAGTTTTTGAGAATTGCCCATCACTAAGCTTAATCCACCCTATAAAAATAAAAATAGTGAGTTTGTTCACTACAATATGTATCACAATCTGTTTTCTTTAATCAAAGAATAGTATCTTTTTTTTTTCTGAATTTCGTTGAAATTTGTCTTATTGCTAAATGAATTGAGTAAGTTGTTTTTGTTTTCTAAATGAGGAGGTAGGCACGAGCAGCTACATGTAAGTGATAAAAACTTTCTAAACTTCATAACACCATCATTAGATTGCTGAATTTTCAACAAAATCTAATTCAGGTACACTATTTTGATAATTTCATAATTATCGTATTGACATCTTTTGTTTAAAATTATCTGTTTTCTGTTTTTTACCAGTTCGATAAAATTGTGTTTAAAATTTTCCAGTTGTTTAAAAGAAATGTTCTTTACATTTAAAATAAAAATCTTATGGATATTTTCTCAAATCTTATTTTAAGTTAAGTTTAAATTCTTTATGCTATAACATATCATCTTTCAGGTATTCTAATGAATCACCCCAATCAGACTATCAAGCTACAGAAGAAGAACATAAGGTAAGCTGTTATATATATTGTCAGCACATTAAAATTTATGTAGGAAAATAAAATTTCCTTCAATTTTGAATTAAATGTTTCTTCTCTGTGAATGCCTATTTGTGCAATCAAGTTCAGACTTTCAAAAATGAAGTGTAATTTGGAGATGCACCAAATATTCAGTCTGTGACTATAATACTGAACATTCAATTTAGCTGAATAATATCAAAATATTTGGTCTGACGATTATTGAATTTGACCTAAAATCTTGATGTTCAATTAAACTGAATGCATAAAAAACCTTTAAAAAATTTTAAAGAAATATTCTTACATAACTGGTTTTTTAAATGTTAATAAATCAAGATAGAAATAGATATTCAAAAATATTAAGAAATAGAATCATATTTTATTAAAAAAGATTACTAACATTTTAAAAAATTTTGTCAGTGAGAGTATTCATAGAAATTAATAATGTTAGAAAAAAGGCTTACCTTTAGCAATAATTCACCAAATTAAAGTGATAATGAATGACTGTAAGATGATGAATAAATGTCTGGTGATTGATTGTTATTCATTATACATCTGCCTTTTGCTTTTTCACATACAAGATGTTTTTAAACTATTAGAACTAAAATTCAATGTTTATAATATATATGAAGATTAACAGTTTTGTATAGAAAGACAGGATTCCAATCCACTTATCCAGTCAAAAATATAGAGTATCAACTCAAGCTAAACACTAATTTTTTGTTCCTAAATATAAGGTAGTTCTCAAACAAATATTTTTCACCACTCAGCAATGCAAAATTTTCTGACACATTTTTAAATGTAATGGCATGACACTTGCAGGCATGATTATTGAAGTGATTTGTAACCAAATGGTTTTTTTAATATTTTGATAAATTAATTACATCTTGAGTTATAAGCACTTTTTTTTTGCCATGATGGTGTTTTTTTTCTTTCCAGTGCTGTCACATTGATAAATTCAGTTCATATCGCCAACTTTGATAGCTTTTTTTAAAGATTTTCTGTCTTTACTGGTAATTTGAGAAAACTGTTTGATTACATAGTTGGGTCATTCCATGTTTAGAATAATTGACTTCAGTAATTTTAGTAATATAACACTAAAAAATATTTAAAATATAATGTTGATAGGATTTGTTAATAAACGTATACAAAGCAAAACTTGATAAAAATTACTTAAATTTAGTGCTATTTCTTGAACTCTGAAAATTATATTTAATATGGTAACTTATGTTACCATAATAAATATAATTGCCAGTATTCAAGAAATAGCACTAAAGGTAGGTAATTATCATCCAAATTTTGCTTTGGATAGGTTTAACTAAAAAATCATATCAACATTACATTTTCAATATTTTTTGGTGTTATATTATGAAAATTACTACAAAAAATTATTCTAAATGTAACATAAGTTACCATAGAATGGACCCAGTTTCTGAATAAAAGTACCTGCCAATTTAATTTGTTTGCAAACAAAAATTAATTCTGAAATATGTCAGAATGTAGCCAGTTTGGATTTCAAAACAGCTTTAACAATAATGAAGATAATTTAATAATATTTTCAACATATTTATTTCACTTTATGTGAAATATGATATGAGAAATACTGAAAATTGACATCATTCACATGCAAATGACATTGAGCCAGATGCTCACATAATTTGGAATGCAGCTGATAGTACATGCTTTGTCAATGACCAAAATTCACTGCACTTCCAATGCTGACATCACATTTATGCAAATAAAATTTAATCTGGCAAAAATCTCACTAAAATATCTTTATTGTTAAAGTTGTGAATGAAAATTCTGATTCGCCTTGAGGATTCTAGATTTTTTGAAATTCCGATTATCTTTCTAGTGTGACACCTAGTATTTTTGTCTGAATAAGTGAATTGTAACACCTGTTTCCTGCACAAAAGTTGTATACCTTGATGTGCACTATCATCTCTGAGAGTTTGCTCCATTATTTTAAAAACACCCTGTATATTTCCAACCTCTGAAAATAATTACTCAATCCAGACTTTGCTTGCTGGTGCACTGAAATACTTTCTTGCTAAATCAATGAGAGCAAGAAAATTATTCTTGTTAAGTTGTTACCATTTGAATATATTTTTTTCCCATTTTAGTTCCTTCCTGACAAATAAAAACTGTAAATTTTTTCTCCTAGTTCCTTCACTTTATAGACCAGTTCCAAAAGTAAAAGTATGCTATAAAGAAAAAAAAACTGCAAACAAAGTCGAAAAACTAAAAAAAAGACCGTTTTAGAGATCAACTTTAGCCCTCCAATGAAAGAAACCAAACTATTTAAAAATATCAAAATGAAAATGAGCTATTTCAAAAGAATGCATTTGTGGGTTTAATATTAGCTTGTCAGTGTCTTCATGTGACCGTTTCACTGAAACTCTCTTATTGCGAAATCCCATGTTTACCTATGGTAAAACTTCGAAGTGCAATTACTTATTAAGTATTATAATTGTATAATTACAGTTTCGCCATCAGAAAATAGATGTCAGATGCTGACGATATCATTTTTTTATCCCTTTGTGTTGATTCCAGAACAAAAGAACCGCCGAGCAGAAATTCTTTAAAAAAAAGCATACTTTTTTCAAAAATGACTCTCTTGCGATCTGATAAAAAAAACACATTTTGAATTGGATTGTTTAGTTTCCTTTTATCAGTAGAATTTACTGTTTCTGATGATCAACTGACGAATTTGTGATTTTTTTTCCGGCAACTGATTGAAGAATTTCATGATTCCTTTGATCGATTGACAAATTTTGAGATTTTTTTTTTTTTTTTTTTTTTGACAGATTGGCGAAAATTAGGAGGGGTTTTTTCTGCAACCAGTCAACAAATTTCGCATTTTTTCTGCAACCAATTGAAGAATTTTGTGATTTTTTTTCCCCCAATGAACTACTGACGAAATTCGTGATTTTTCCCGACAACTAAATGACGAATTTTGCAACTTTTCTCCCACAGTCGATTGACAAATTTTGTGATATTTTTCTCCTACCTATGTGTGAATTTTGCTGTTTTTCTTGCAACCAATTGATGAAAGTTCACAATATTTTCCAGTAAAGTGTTTTTTTTTTTTCATGTGATCAAGGGATGAATTTCGGGATTTTTTCCAACTTTTGACTGAAGAATTTTTCCCATAACCGACTGGCGAATCTTTTGGATTTTTTGCACACAACCGATTGACAAATTTTGCATATTTCACTGCAACTGAGTGACAACATTACAACATTTCCTTTTTATTTCTTGTGATCAGTGGACATATTTTGTGATTTTCTTTTCTTCTGGGGCCAAAAAAGAAATTTTTAAAAAAAAGTGCATCAAAGAAAAAACAAAAAACCCACTGGGCACATAAAATATTTCAAAACAGCCTTCTGCCATGTAAAGTAGTTAAAAAGAGCTGTCAGACACTTTGCCCTGCCAAATTGGCCTAGAGTCAGCACTAGAATGCATCTTTAGTTTTTACATTTTTGAAATGAAACAAATTAACCTTTGGTTAACATTTTGCATTCTGGTTTTTGGAGCATTCTGGATATAGAGATGCTGGATAACTGATTCCACACTGTACTCTATCAAGTAAAAGGCAAATTTTGCCAATTTCATTTTAATTCTGTTAATACAGAAATTTATAACTGCATTTGTGTATTTTTTCTGTATTATTATTCCATTTAAATCTTAAATTTTTCTCTCTTGTTGATTATGTACCATTTACTGCTATTATATTCGCTCAAAATCTCTCTAATATTATTTGTAATTTTTCTTTTTTTAATTTGGTATTAATAAATCTATGTTTTTCTCTCATATTTTCATTTTCAATATACTATGTTTAATTTTAGTATTATCTTTTTCTTTGATTTTTACATGTGTGGTTTCAATTATATTTGTATCTATATATATGTATATTTATTATTTATTTTTATCTTTTATTAAAATAAAACAAATCACTATTTTAGAATGACAAAGTTCAAACTGACATATTCATTAAAAATGTGATGCCATCATTTACTGAGCATCCTTAATCAGATCTACAATTTGTTCTGACCAGAGCCTGTTTACCGAATAGGCCCGTCAAGCCTGAGATTACCCACTCAAATACAAATGGCCCCTAAATTTTCTTTTCAAAACCAACTTTTAGGGGGGAAAAATTCAATCAGTGTAAAAAATTTGTTTTATTTTCTTAATTATAGCTACTTAATTTTCCCTCAGACTATTTCTGACACATTTAGGCTCTATTTTTTTTCTGTTGATATAATAAATGGTATAAAAACAGTGATTAAATGCAACTTATTTTCATTTTTCTTATGTTTAACATTTTAATTTCTAATGTGCTAAAAATAACAGAAAATTTAATCTGTGTAATTAAATTTTGTTTATATTCATAAAGAGTGGAAAAATGATATAAAACACGGAAAATAGGTTATTTAAATAAAGGGGAAAGTAATTAGCATTCAGGTGATACCAAATTTCTGTTTATAAAATAGAAGCAAAATTGTGTTGCAGCTAAGCATAAATTTACATCAAATATTTGTTGTCCCTGCATTGTTCTTACAACTGGCGAATCCTGCAATTTGTAAAGCATAAAATATATTTTGAAGTTGAAATATTCGTACCTGTTCCATATTTGTAAATTCAGTTACAAAATTAATTTGTTATGTATAATTATGTATATAATAAAATACTTTTTATATGTATGTCAGTAGTTAGTTTTAGTTTAATATTAAAAGTGTTGTTTACTCGAAATTTTGATGGTAAAAATTCAAATTGTTGAAGCATAATTGGCATAGTAAAAGCCCCCCCCCCCCCCCCCCCCTGTGTGACGTCGGGCTTCCCCTACTTCTAAGTCTTAAGCAGGACCTGGCACTGGCACACAACAAATTCTAGTGAAAGTTATCAAATTCCAAAAGGTGTAACTGCAGTGTTTTCTATGAGGATTAAAATGTTCATCTCATTTTTCTTAAAAGCAGTTTCTCAAAGCAGTTCAAATCTTGTCATTCTAAAGTGACAAAATATCTTTTTTATAACAAAACGAAATGTCATGTGCAATTTCATATTACACTTGAGATTTCCTTAATTTTCAATTAAAATTATGTTAATAATAAAATTTTGTTAATTTTTATTCAAACTATATATTTGATGGCATATTTTCACTAAATTCCAATTTAAGAAATAAAATGAAGGTCAATCTTAATTGTACAAATATGGCATGTGTAAAGTTAAATTCTCAATCTTATGCACTTCAAATTGTACAATGTGTTATACAATTAATAATATATTTATCCTCTTTTAACTTGACTATTCACATTTGTATTGTTTTTCTTTATTACAGCAAGCATTAAATTCTGACTTTTCATCGCAAGATGTTTCAAATTCAAGTAGGTCAAGTCCAAGTATAAGTCAACAGTTGGAATTATCAGTTTGTGATGCTGACACGAAGGTATCCTATACACCAGATGATCTTTACAGCACGGTAATTTTTTAGATCATTCTTCATTCTATCTAAGTTCATTACTTGCATAAAATGTTTACTTTTGAACAGGGATGCAGTGAAAGGTGTACGGAGGTATGCACTGTACACCTTCTGGATTTTTTTTAACAGAAACTCTATATTCTCCCATCTTTTTAATGACTGCACCACTGGTTGTGAAGTCTATTATACTTGTGTGTAATATGTATTATGAGAAATGGCTTTAGATTTGGGCAAAGTTAATTTTTCGCCTGGGGTGTGAAAATATACCAAATATTTGGTTAATAATTAATAATGCCTTTAGAATTGATCATTTGTTAGATTGCTGAAAAAAATATCACCCAAGGCACCTAGATTACTAAAGATATGTATGTGTAGAGCTAGTAGAAGAAATCATATGCCTAGGTGACAGATTTTTATGGGTCAATAGTATTGTCGAACTTGGTTATAACATAACAAGGATGAAGAGACTAGCATTTTCTCATTATACCAGACTTCTTGCAATAATTAAGTTAAAGATATCTAGTATTATGACAATGGGGAAATAAAATAAATTTTAACTTAAATTATTCGACAATACTGGACGATCATTTTTAAAAGTATAATGCCATGTTTTTAAACTAACTGCATGAAGGTAAATTACTAATTATAACATATTTTTTTTAATTAACAAACAGAAACCAAAATTGTAAAACTAACTGAAGAAATCTTGCTTCCAATTTATTTATTAATTTAAGCTTTAGAAAAATTAATAGGCACTTCTAAATGTATATTTCTTCTAATTAAATTTTATTAACTCAGTAAAAGATCACTTTTCTCTTTTACTTCAAAAATGTTTATTGCCATGTCCACAAATATGTCTCAAGGAGACACAGCATTGTTGTTTCAAGCCTGTTTGTGTTGCATCCATCATCTTGAACTTCATTGATATTATTTAATTTAAACCAGTGTTGTAGCAAGAATTCTCTGGGAGGGGTGGCAAATTATTGACAGTTAGTTCAGTATTTGCTGCTTATTTGAATCACTGATTAATCAAAACCAATTGTTTTAATAAATTTAATCATAATGCTCCTTTTTTCCATATTTTAGATAGAAGCTATGTTAGACATGATTCAATAACCCCTTTGTTCTTGCTCCCATCAAAATGACGGGGTGAAGTTTTGTTTTCTTTTTCTCGTGTCTGCGATATTTCCTGGCTGAAGTGTTCAAAAATAACTCGCCAAAAGAATAAAAACAATCCATTCCTTATACCCAGAATTTTTTTTTAAATTTCTTATTTTACATAACAGATGGCAGTACCAGACTATTTATAATGTAATTGGAGATAGTTGGTTTAAACTAGATGTCAGCACTATACAATTTTTTTGAATTAAAAAAAGGCACTTTTTTCACTGTTTTCTTGAAAATTATATGATCATTAAGGGGTTAAAACATTGTTTACTGTATTACCATTAAAAATATAAAATGCAGCAATGAAATAATATAAATTTAATGTTATATTTATACAAATTCTTCAGGGTTCATACTCATCAGGGGAAACCTGGGAATCAGGGGATAAATTTTGTGTCTTAAAAATCAGGGGAATCTCAGGGGATTTTCCAAAAAATACCAAAAACCTGGGAAAATTTGGCAAAATAATCGGCTACTCTGGGAAATGAGGGCACTCGCTGCTATTCACATGCTTTGTGATGTCATAATGCAATTGAACTAAGATACACCTTCAAACCTCGGGAGGTATTGAATCGGAAACTAGCCACGCCTTCTAACGTCCGACGACATCCATTCAGAAACCAGAAACTCCAGTCTCGAAACTGAAAGTGTGTTTCCTGTCTTTAAGAGATATATTTTTTCTCCATGGTTGACTATTCTTCTTCATTCATCATGAATTCTGAATCTGGCAACAGCTTCAAATTTGTTTTGAAAACGAAATGCTCGTTGGGCCGATCAGATGCAAGATAGATGCACATTCTTCGTGAATTTTCAGCATTATCTGGTGGTTGTTTGTAGAAATATATCTTGAAATATATGATATGAAGTATTAGAGGAAATTAAAATATGGATTAAGTCAAAAGTGTTATTGAATGGATGTAAAGAAGGATGCATGTGTTCACTTATGAATTCTTATCAATATCGGCGATTGCTAAGTTTTAAAAAATGTCATTAATTGTCAACATGGGAAAATTCATTCATCCTGGAAAATACATCAGGGGATTTTTTGGGGGGAAATGAGTATGAACCCTGTTCTTTAAAAAGATAAACTTTAAGAGGTGGAAATATACTACAGCAAGCAATTTATGTGTAAGAAGTCATAGACACAATCCATTTGTTTAATCTAAAGCACAAGGTGTTTCACTCGCTGTTGACGCAACAGTGCCATCTGCTTGATCGCGGTCGACCTCTACCCATTGGTGTATCGGTGTCTTGCACGTTCGCGTTCACCTGCTGTGTCGTCTTTCGCCCACAGCCATTCAATGCTTTGTCCGTATGCAAAGCCCTGATTTTTTCCTGGGGGGGCTTTTGGAAGCTTATAAAGCGGTATGACAAATATCTCAATGTACTTGGTACTTATGTGGAAAAATAAAGTTATGTTTTATCTTTAATGTCTCATTACATTTTTTGTCTTTCATACACATCTCTGTCCACAGTCGCCAGGGGAAACTTATTTTTCGATTGCCCCGCGTAGTAATTTTTGTTGGCGCCGCCTGGTGTTAAATGGCTGAGCACAAAATTTGAAAGGCTGACTACTAGATAATTTATATTTTTATGTTTAACTTTCTATAAGAAAAAAAAAACCTAGTTTTAAAAATAATTGCTGAGACATAAAAAAGTATACATTAACATGTCATTGTTAAAAATGTTGTGCTGTTTTAAAAAATTCTACTTTAAGTTACTTACAATAACAAAGCACTTAAGTGGCCGATAACTGGTTCAGTGATGACCGAATACTAGAGAATTTGTTACTTTTAAATTTAACTTTCTATTAAAAAACTATAATCATTTTTTTTGTAAATTGCTGATACATTATAAGAAAAGTATACATTAACATATGTCACTGTTAAAAATGTTGTACAGTTTTTAAAATTCCACTTCACGCTATACACAAAAACAAAGCGCTTAAGTAGTTGACTGTTGGTGCTTTTACCCTATTAATTTTTTTTCAGAATTCAAATTTCCCTCCAAAAAAAAAAAAAAAGGAAGAATTTGAATGAATATTTAAAAAAGTTTACATACATTGACATCCAGAAATTAAGCGGCAGTGACCGATTTCAGACATTTTGTCGAATATGTACTGAAATTCATCAGGAAATGCCCAAAATGCTCTTGAACTTTGAGGATGTAAAAAACATGTTTGACTTCATGTTTTTCAGTGAAGATTTAGTCCCAAAAACAATTAGGGGGTAATAATAAATTTAATAATGAAATAATATTTGCATTTCCCCAAGAAACAGAAAATGCTCAAAATGATCCATCCCTGTAGCAAATGACTATGTAGGTCTTGTTCAACATTTTTGTACATTTGTGTAAGACTAGCACACATATTCTTGAAAATGTTAATGTTTCTGTGAAAAATTCAATTTTTTATTTTAAATAGCATGCAGAGTTTTTAACCGAATTTAACACCGCTTTCCAAAAACTTGACAAAGAATTTTAGAAATAGTATACTGCAATTAAAATATTAATATATTGAATATTTGATGAGATATGGGTATTTGTATGAAATAAATTTTAACTGCATATGAATGAACTACAGCAAAGATTTTTAACTCACTATATTGCCTGTATCTTTTTGAGTTTTTACGATATTTGAATGGTCTTTTTATATGGTTGCTCTATAGTATTGATTGCCAAATCATGACAAAAAATCTTTGCTGTTGTTCGCGCATGCACAGTTAAAATTTTTTTCATACAAATACCCATATCTCATCAAATATTCAATATATTAATATTTTAATTGCAGTATACTATTTCTAAAATTCTTTGTCAAATTTTTGGAAAGTGGTGTTGAATTTGGTTAAAAACTCTGCATGCTATAAAAGAAAATTTTTAGTTTTTTACAGAAACATTAACATTTTCAAGAATATGCATGCTATTCTTACACAAATGCACAAAAACATTGAACAAGACTTACATAGTCATTTGCTGCAGTGATGGATCATTTTGAACATTTTCTATTTCTTGGGGAAACACAAATATTATTTTATTATGAAATTTATTATTACTCCTCTAATTGTTCTATGTACTAAATCTTCAGTAAAAAACATGAAGTCAAACATGTTCTTTACATCCTCAAAGTTCAAGGCCATTTTGGGCATTTCCTCACAAATTTCAGTAGCTATTCGACAAAACGTCTGAAATTGGTCACTGCCAATCAGTGTAGTTTTCAAAACATTAGTGGATAAATATGATAAGCATAATAGTTTAACATTTATACATTTTAATTTATCTGGTAACATATGCTGTGATGGTCAAAAATTTCATAGTCTTCAAACAAATTAGTGAGCTGGTGACAGAGTGATCATTGGATTTCTAACATGTAGATGTTTCCTCTTCATTTTTATTAATTCTGTATATCTTTAAATTAAAAAAAAAAAAATTGAAGAAGCTATTTCTAAAATTCTATTTTATTGTATATTATTTATTTATTTATTTATTTTTGGTAGTATTTTTTACAGTATGGTTTTCATTGCAAGGTGTTTTGTCTACATATACTATTCAATATAAAAACATATTTCTGTAAAGAGCTTAAAGAACTCTTCAGTATAGCATTTGACTTATAAATTGCAAGACTATAAAAAATAAAATATCATCAGTTTAATTAATGGTCAATAGATTGTGTAAAATTAATTAGTTTCAGATTTCATTGGGGTTTTTTTTTCTCCAAATTTTAAAATCTTTTCTTATTTTAACTTTTTTTCCCTGCCAGAGAGCAGAGCAAGAACAGAAAATAGCTTTATTGGAAGCCAAGATTTCGGAGTTGCAACATCAATTAACTGCAAAAGAGGCAGAATGTGAATGTCACATGTGGAAGTTAGAAATTCTAATGCAACACAATCAAGTAAGAAAAGGAGGGAAAAATAAAGTATTCCTTTGTATTTTAATGCAACATAAATAAGATAACATCAGAAAAAACAATGTTTTTTAATGGAAGTTCTAACTTTCTAGTTTTCAAAACTATCTAACTTTTCAATTATCTTATTTTTTACTGATAATATAAAGGTTTAATTATAAAAAGGTTGATTTTTGTCAGAAAATGAAATTTGAGAGATTTATAGTTCGAAAGATGTACTTTCACGTTGTATTGATAGTTTTGAATTTTTCTATAATCTTCAATTCTATCTAAGGAGGTAAATTTGAGTTAGGCATAGTTGTCAAGGATGGAAGTAAAATGAGGCAGTCTTCTTTTCCTAGAACTTTCTCCTGAGCTGATCCTGTTACAATGACTATGACATTCAGAACTGTCAGTATTCTTTATGCTATGAGAAGTCAAAGATTCTGAATGTCTATGTCCTCTGCTTCATCCACAGATTCTATCTATGTTCAAGAACACATTTTCAGCTTCCCTAATTCTTCTATTTGGCAGTTCATTTTTATATATTGGATCCTTTTCATTATTATCTTCAAGACCATTAGCAACTACAGCAATCTTCATCTGCCATGCAATATTAATGTCCGACTCGCTTGCGGAGTACTCTTCTAGATCGGTGTTCCAGTCAGGACACATGTCACTATCACTTTTAGCCATATACAAAAAATATATTACTATTCAATAAATAAACTAAATTGCAAAACATTAGATTGACTAAATTATTTTTTTTATCAATTTTCATGTGAAATATTTTTAATATTATTTTTACATTAAAATACTTTAACCCTCCTGCCGTGGGCAACAATCATAGCGCATTTCATTTATTCTATACAATTCTGCGGGTTATGGTATGCTATTTTCGCATTGCTTAAAATTTCTATGGTATTTAAACTTCGGGAGGTGCTATTTAATGGATGCAAGACCTTTAGTCTCAGGACTGATTTCAGTCTTGGATTGAGTTTTGACTGATAGTAAATTATGTTTTATATAATGAAATAATAACAATTTTACAAGCAAAAACTTTTAATCACTTTCTTTTATTGCAAAAAATCAATTTTTAGCTATGATGCATGACGAATTGAAATCTTCTAGCCCATGTCCTAATAATCAGTAAACATTTTCAGTCTTGGCTTGGATGGACTTCTTCTCACCCATGCACTATTTCTTCATTGAATATATTTTCTTTTATTTTGAAACATTGAGAGACATTTACAAATTATATAACTTCATATGCATATATAACTTCATATATATTTCATCATACTTTTGCTCTGAATAAATTTATTTATTTTTAAGAATATATTACTATAATCTTTATAATATACAGTTTATATTCACAGTTGAATAACAGCAGCTGTTTGGGCATGGACTGTAAATTCAAAAGTTCAAATTATGAAAACTAAAAGCATTCGAAACCAATCCATTTATTTTATTTCTTATTCTTAAACTTTGCACATAAATTTTTGGCTTTCTTTTTATATTCCATTAATACAATCCTTATAACTATTATAATTAGCTAATAAAAATAAGCCATGGTTTTATACAAGAAAATGAAAAAAATCGCCCGTTGCTGGAGGGTTAACATAACTTATACTTACGTTTTAAAAAAACACAACATTCCACAAACAAATAACTTTTACAAAAATAAAAATTTTCAATCTTCTGGTACATTGGCCCAAAATGGAGTGGAACTTCTATCAATTAGATCCTTGTCACTATTATCTTTAAAACCATTAACATCTTTAGCAATATCTTTATCCATCATACAATATTAAGGGATGTCTGAAAACTCATTCCCTTCATTGTCAGACTCTGTACTGCATGCATCTTTAAAGCAAAAATGTCACTCAGCAACTGAAAAAATTCCTTTGCACATTGTTACCTGACCATCCAAGGGATTTTTGAGATGATAGGGGAAAATCCAGGGATGTCAGCTTTTAGTGTTATCCTGACCTGCAGAATTTTGGTAGTCTCATTTTGGGGGAGTGTATCTCCCAGGAGTTAAAAGTTTTCATTAGTTGTTATTTTTAGAACTGTAATTTTTAATTTTTTGTTAAATTATTTATTTTAAAAAAGCACTATACCAAAGTTTCATGCATGATTCAAGTGAATGCCTGGAAATTTTGTTTTAAAACCGGGAAATTTGGATGTGTTGGCAAAATCTGCACATTGTGTATTTTGCTGTATCTCCAAACTTAAAAACAAAGAAAGCAAGAAAAAGAATAAAAAATGAAAATGTAATTCATATTTTTATTGAAAATGTATTTTGATTTATTGTAAATAATTTTATAACAATTATCTCATTTTTATTACTTTTTTAAGTATATTTATTTTATGAACTTTTCAATATAAGTATAAAAAGGTTTGGGATGTAAGCAAGAATATATTAATTTTTAACACTTTCCAACCTAGTTGAAAAGTGTTTATGACTTCGGTTTGTCCTGCCGTCTGTCCGTGATCTAACTCCCGTAAATATGCTCAGATTGCCTTGCAAATTTTATATGTTATTGTCGTTATCTATAGCACGTTCCCTATTTCAACTGAAGTGTGTTGCACTTATAGTTTTTTTACAGGGACACTCAAAAAAATTCTGTTACATTACGGTCTGTGGGGAAAAATCATTTGCAGTTTATTTTAATGATGTTACACAATTCCAAACACATTGTAATTGATATATATCACTAAGGTGTATTACAAGCAGCTTAATATGGAATAGGGTGTGGATAGCACTTATAGTTAATTTACAAGTATAGTCAAAAGAATTCCGTTACATTACGTCTATGGAGATAAATCGTCTGCGGTTTATTTAAATATTGTTTCACTATTTTAAATGCATTGAAATTTATATACAGTGTGATTCATAAATATCGAAACAATAGGCTATCTCCTTAAATATTGCTCTTAGGCACATACTTCCAATTGCAAAGTTTCATAAAAAAAGGTGCAATATTTGATGAGATAGGTTGCAACTCCATGGGGGGGGGTGTGTCTATTTGAGAAAATACAAAAATTAAATTTTTATACGGTCCCCGTAGGATAAAATTTCCAATTAGGAAATTTTTCCTTATCAATTTCTGAATTAAACAAAAAAAATCCATCTTGATATCTGCAAAATTCACAAAGATATTAAAATCCAAAATTCGTGACTTACACCACTTATGTATACCTCTGACCGACGCGATATCAGTTCATTTGAAATGTAAGTTAGGGATCGACCATAAATTTACACATTATTAAAAGTTGATCTAAGACAATGCCTTAACTTTTAGATATAAAATAACAGCGTATAGATTTTTGCGTTAAATGTGATTCAGAAATATGCTAGAGGTCTGCATGAGCCCGTTCTTGGCGACAGGCCCGTCACCGGCGCGACCCGCTGGCCGAGCCGTGCCAGCCTGTGTTTTTATTGTTCTTAGGACGTGTCGGACAGGCAATAAGTTTTGTAAAAATAGTAATAACGATAATGAAACTTACGTTAACGGAATCATTGGAAATATATTTTAATATATTACACAGAAATATTTTCAAAAATCTATTTTTTGCTATACAGTTTCAAAAGTTATATTTTTAAACCTATTTTTTATTTATTTCAAACGAAATTGTTTTTTTAAAATAAATCTTTATTTGAATGCAATAGTCTAAGAGTATAAATAATCATTAAATTTGCTATTGTGTATTTTTTGAATTCCCAGTAATCTTCCGTTATAAGTGTGTTTATTTTACCCAGGTTTAATGCGCTCGAACCAGAAACTCTTTTAAGAAATTCAATTGAATAACTTCGACTTAAAACCTTTAAATTAAATAAGTCAAAGATTCATTAAATACATTTTCTGGTTTTAAAGTTGTTAACTGGTTCAAATTAATCTACATATTACGGAGGATTAATGGGAGGTTTGGCAGCTGTGTTTTTGTCATGCAAACACATAGTAATATAAAATATACCGTAAAATTTTTTTTAATAAATCTGTATGTAGTATTTTTTAAATAATCTTAATTGTATCTTAAGAAAAATGGGAATTTTTCGTACAAATTTCTGCCTGTGCAGAAACCTAAAATATGCGCAGACACCTGTCTAGATAATGAATTACATAAAATTAAGTGCATCGCCCATGAAAAGAGCTTTCTTTTGCATTATATCAAAAAACTCATCTATCCCCATATCATGTTAGAAAAGTCTTGTTTAAATCAACTGACACATTTAAACAGTAAAGAAAAAAGATGAGAATAGCACAAATTAAACTAAATCAGAAATTGAAACTACAGGAAGAAGCTACTTACTCATCTGGAAGATTTTAAAAAACATTTAAACGCTCTATTAGGAGCCAATCTTAGTGTAAAACTTTAAATGCATTTTTCTGCATCATAGATTTTTTTCAGCATTTCTCAAATTTAAATTGATATAAGTAAATAACCATTAAAGATAAATGGTTCAAACTTGAAATATATCTTTTTCAAATATTTTCCTTGAAATTTAATTTGGCAAATTTGAAAAAAAAAATCACTTTTGAAAATACACTGCTCAAAACAATTAAAGGATATTGCAGTTTTAGGTGGATTTTGTATCTGGGAAACTTTTTAGCTGATTGATACATGATCGACAGACATAGTAGGTTATATGAGAATAAATTACACATGTTTGACAGAAAAAAATGCATTTTATTGCGCATTTGTGTACAAAAGGAAAAAAACACAATTTGTGCATATGAGAAAAAAAGAATAAGAAAAGGTGTTTTCTTCAAAGAAAATCATTTTCAGTAGGGGGTATGGTTTCCATGGGCGGCCAGCAACGTTGAACACCTTTGAGGCATGGACTCAATGAGGCTATTAATGACGAGTTGGGGTATTCTGCCCCACTCTTCCAGGAGAGCTCTTTCCAGTTCTTGGAGAGTTTGTGGGGGTTGTTGGCGGCCAGAAACTCGTCTTCCTAGAGCGTCCCAAACGTGCTCGATTGGATTCATGTCTGGAGAACACGCTGGCCATTCCATTCGAACGATTCCTTCCTCGAAAAGGAAATCCTCCACCAGGTTTGCACGATGTGGCCTGTAGTTATCGTCCATTAAAATGAAGTTATCTCCGATTGCTGCAGCGTAAGGGACTACAATAGGTCTGAGGATCTCATTCCTATATCGGCGACCAGTCAGAGCTCCATCTCGAATGATGTAGAGGTCAGTGCGCCCGTCACTGGAGATGCCACCATACACCAACACTCCTCCACCACCAAATTTGACACTTTTGTGCACGAACGCAGGATTATTCCTACTGCCACGGTCCCTCCAGATGAAAATACGCCTATTATCCGGATGCACAGAAAAACGGGACTCGTCAGAAAACAGAATATTGCTCCATTCATTTCTCCTCCAGTTGACATGCTCGGTTGCCCACTCTCTGCGGTCGCGACGATGCCTTGATGTTAATCTAACACATACCATCGGTAGGCGAGCATACAGACCTACAGCATGGAGCCGGTTTCGGACAGTCTGAGTTGAAATCGTGGTGCCTGTAGCCGAGCGAAGGTGTTGTTGGAGAAGAGTAGCGTTCATGTTTCGGTGTCTCCGAGCTGTTAACGCTAAATACCGATCTTCATTGGGCATTGTTGCCCGTCTATGACCTTGCCCTGGTCTTCGGCCTGCACATCCACTCTCCAAAAAACAGTTCCAGATCCTGGAAATGACACTTTGTGACACTTCAATGGCTTGCACTACTTCGGCTTGAGTTTGGCCCCCTTCTAACCTACCAACAATTCTCCAAGCTTCTGAATCTGTCAAATGACTTCGCTGAGGCATCGTACTCATCGAAACAAAGCAATCACTGAATGCCGATCATCCTTGTCTTCATTCTCTTTTATCCAATTGAAAGTCAAATTTCATTCGCTGCCACTGAAGCGACGTTTTTGACGTCGAACTCAAAATTTGCATACCTCACAGTTTGAAAACCAGAAAAATTTGCATTTGTGATTCTCTTCTTCTATTTTCGGCAAAAAAAATTTTGTTTATATCTTTATTTTATATAAAACTTCAAATATCCTTTAATTGTTTTGAGCAGTGTATGATTTGTTTAAAATAAGTTGCATCTTTTTTTTTTTTTAATTGCTATTTTAAATATTATTAATTTTTTTTTAAATTAATATTTTTTTAAATGCTGAATCAAAATTAAAACTTATATTTCAGTTTTATTGAAAGAAAAAAATTCTGTTCAGCAAATAATATTTCGAGTTATAAGAATTTTAAATTATTCTGAATTTTTTGAAATTTTGTAAGAAGTATTATGATGTGATTTTGTTTACAAATTATATGGTTAACCATCACAAAAAATTCAAAATTCTAACTCTATAAATAAATAAAAAAATAAAAAATAAATGTTTCCCGGACCACCTTATGGTTCCTCATTGTTTCTGGTACCTCATTGTTTCTGGAATTACACGCATTTCAATTTGTGTCTGATCCCTCGAAATCTCATGAATTATTAGAACGGACATATCTCTCTGAGTTTTGCAGATATCAAGATGGAATTTTTTTTGTTTAATTCAGGAATAGATAAGGAAAATTTTATCCTACGGGGGTCGTATAAAATTTTTATTTTTGTATTTTCTCAAATAGACCCCCCCTGGAGTTGCAACTTATCTCATCAAATTTTGAACCTTTTTTTATGAAACTTTGCAATTGGAAGTATGTGCCTACGGGCAATATTTAAGGAGATAGCCTATTGTTTCGATATTTATGAATCACGCTGTATATCACTAAGGTGCATTACAAGAGGCTTACTACAGAATATTGTGTGTATAGCAGTCATCGTTCATTTACAGCGACACACAAAAGAATTCTCTACTGTCTGTTAACAATAATTCCTGGAAGTGCATTTTAAGTTACTGAACACGATTTTAAATTTAACTCACTTTTTGTTTATTAAGTGGTGTGTATAAATTCTGTAGATCCTATACAGGGAAGCACAAAAGTTCGCGAACACAGTTCCGTTTATCGACAGAAACTCCAGAAGGAGAATTTTAAACTGTGCTATGCGTTTCTTAACTGAACTAAAATTTAGCATCCTATGTAGTATATATACAAATCTATAGATCATATATAGGGCTGAATAAAAGTATTTGGATATTTTTCCGAATATTGTATACATTGGAAATTCCTGAAATTATGTTTTTAAATGTGTTCTGCATTTTTCAAATTGTTTACTTAGATGTTATCTTTCAGCTTATTAAACGGTATGATTTGTAAAATTATTTTGGAAGCGTTGGAAAGTGTTACCTAATCTATGCTTGATGCATGATTTTTTGTTCTTTGTGATAATTTCAGCGCTTCTAAGTAGTTTTCACCAACTCGGACAAAATCAGGGCAAATTAAACTTTCAAATGTTTGACATCTTGTGGCTTTGTTTGCATAGCTTCATATGGGATCTTGCTGTATTTACTGCTTTGTAGTCTTTGCATTTTTTAATATCTAATTTAAGATCTATTTAATACTTTTTAGATATGACTTTTGGAAATTTCATGAGATTTATATCAATCTTCTGAGGTTTCTGAATCGCCCCAAAAAACCTTATAGAATATTTCTGTTATTCATTAACTGAAATTTTGCCACTTTTCAGTTTTTAAGATAGACTTGCTTCTTCGAATAGGCCATTTTTCAGAACCACAGTCTTTCCTGATATGGGACCTTTCTTATGACAAAACACTGTCAATTTCTTTTTTGTTCTTAAAATGACTTAAAAAAGGATATACCCTATTTTTTATTTATGCTTTCCAAAAAAGATGAAAATTGTTTGTCTGGCTGGCTGTTTTGCTGTGCTCTAACTCTTGTAAATATACTTGGATTGCCTTGTAATTCTGTGTTATTGAAGTTTTCTGTAGAATATTTGATATTGAAAATTAAGTGTTCAGCATTTATAGTTTCTTTAGGGGACACACAAAAGAATTCTATTACATTATAGTCTATGATAAAAAATCTTTTACAGTGCATTTTATTGATGTTGCAATATTTCAAACATAATGAGATTAATATACATGATACCACTGGAGTGGTCTACGATATGCTTTCTCAGAAGCATAGAATATGTAGCATTTATATTTCATTTACAGGGATAGCAAAAGAATTTAATTTCATAATGATTTATAGAGAGAAATTGATTGTGGGGCATTTTACTGATTTATACTTCAAACATAATGAAATCACTGACAAGTAAACTTACTATAGTCTGGGGCAGCGAATTTCAATTTTTATTATTCATTCGATTCTTCTCATCGAGCTTAGTAATTTTCTACCTCGCATATCGGCTATAGAGTTTTTATAATGACAGAGGGCCGGGTCAAAGTTCAAAATTTCATTCAGTGGAAAACAGATGCCTTCAAAGAAATAAGTGCGATTTAAGTTTACTAATTGTTTTTACGGTACCATACATTGTCAATAACTGCTATAAGGTTATATTATTGCCTATGTTCAAGTATGTATTTGTCAAAGGAGGATAAATTGATAAAGACGAAAATTATGTCACCCCTACAAACTACTGTTTTAAAATTCCTGAAAGAAAACAGTTGTTTTGAATGCATCGTCGAGTCAGCTATTTTGCTCGCTGTGTGCACTGTCAGAAATATTTTTGTTTTACTCCCTTCTTCAAAAGGAACAATGTGTCAAAAATTGACTATCATAAATGTATGTCAGTGTAAGAACCATAAATAAATTTAAATCTTACTTATTTCTTTGACAGCAACTGGTTTTCAATGAACGAAATTTTAAACTTTGACCCAGCCCCCTGTCATTATCAAAACTCAATAGCCGATATGTGAGGTAGCAAATTACTTAGCTCGATGAGACGAAAAAAATTAAAATTCACCGCCACAGACTATAGTACCTTTACTTGTGAGGTGCACTACAAGATGTTTTCTATAGACTATGGAGTGTTTAGTTTCTATTGTACATTTACAGAGATGCACAAAAGATTTTGGTCACATGACTGACTATGACCATTATATTCATAATTACTGATACTGCTTTTTTCACCGTGGCCTGCATTTTTAAACACGTAATTTTTAGTATATTATGCAGTGTACATAAATTCTATAGAACATATACAGAGCTGCACAACAGAATTCACACATATTACCGCATATGGACAGCATCATAGGCATAGTGTTGTGTGGGCTAGTGGGACTCGAGCCCACCAATAATTTCTAAGATGAACTCTTTTTAGGGTTTCGTTCATCTCACAAAACCCTATTACTCCAACTTCGTTGGCTGTCCGTCACAGAGCCGGTTCTCAGAAACTATTTAACTTACAGTCATGAAATTTTGTGTGTTTATAGCTGAATACCTACTATTAAGCTCAAAATCATAAAATTTGAAAAATCATATTTTAATATATAGAGAGAAAAACCAAAAGTCTAACAGCCTTTTCCTATTAAGTTTAAACATTTTTCGTTATAGCAGTTGCAAACAGTTAAAAATCCACAATAAAATTCTTTCTGAAATTTTCTATTGAAAGATTTCCACATGAAAAATGAAAATAAAATAAAAAGTTTCACCAATTGAAAAAAATATTAATATGACATCATATTGGTAATAAAACAGAAAATTTCAAACAATAATACAAGGAGTATGAGTATGTGTAAGTATAGAAAGCAGATTAATAGGATGTCATTAGAGAACTAGAAAGAAAATTAATCTGATGTCTAATATTTTGAAGGTCTCTATACAACATGTTTAATTTTGAAATTGATTTTTTTTAATATATCGCATTTAGTCCACATGACAGAGTATAACAGCGGACCGGTTCAGATTAAAAAAAAAAACGAGAAAAATAAACTGGTAAATTTTTACTTTATAAAAAATATGACTTTTTTTGAAAATGAAATTTATTTGGATTTATTAAAGAAAGGATAAAGTGGTGTTTTGAAAGGAAAATATTAAGAGAAACCCTTTGTGCGATCTTCGTTCACACTTACCCACTTGTTTTTATTTCCTCCCTAATATATGTATAAAAAGGTTTTTAGATTTTTGATTTTCTAATATTTTATGAAATTATAATTGTGCCCTTTTTTTGGCAAATATGCATATATATTTTATTTTGTCCTTTTTTATATATATTTTTTTCTCTTGCCATAAAGATAAATGACGTAGGATTTTTTTTCCTTTGGGGTCTACATTTTTTAGTTAATATTAAATGGCTGAATATTTTTAGTTCTTGTAGACAAAAAGTCACATAAAAAATTAAAATAGAGAAAATAATCCATATTCTGAAAAAAAAAAAGGTCAACTTTTATTGTGATTTTTTTTATACACAATTTGCAATAACAGTGAGTACATTATTTTTTTTATAAATGGTACTATACATTCGAATTTTTAAATTTTCTTAATGTATTACACTTATATAGCACATTCAAATATCATTTATTTAACTATATATGATTCTGTTCAATTTAGGTATTTACCTTCTATAATTTTCAAATCAACTTTAAATATACTTAAAAAACAGATATTTTTATTAAAAATAAATTCTGTAGTACAGATATACAATTAGAATTGTAGGTGCAATTGATTTCTCAGAAAGTAAAATAATAAAAGGAAGTTTGATAACATTTTGCCAAACCAGTAGTATGTGTTCTAAACACATTAACAATAAAGATTGAGTTTTTATGAATTCATCTTTTGTTAATTTTATATTAATATCACTTGAATATTCATATTTATAATGTGATGTTCTTTATCAAACTCTTATAAATCTGCAGCTATTGGAAACATTTTCTCATTCTGTTAAAAACTTTTGACATAATGATCATCCTGAATGATGTCATTTTCTTTTGCTATACATTTGATGTGCAAACTGCAGCATCATCATAATTTGAATTTTAGATACTCATCTGACAGGAGAATAATGGTAGCCCATCAATGTATGTACAAGGGTAATTCGACAAGTTCTCATCCTGACACAGAGGTGGCACAAGTATGACCAAATGACAATGATGTTTGTAAAGTATGATCCTTTAGATGACATGCTGCCGTGTTTCAGATGCGTGAGTTTATTGGTTATTGCTTGGCGATAAAGTAAAATAAACAAGTTTTGACATTTTCTAAAAATGGAAAAAATTGAAGTTCGAGCTGTCATAAAATAGTTTGTTAAAAAAAGTTTACCACCACGGACATACAAAAAGAGTTATATTCCACCTTACAGGATTCTTGTCCTTCGGTGGTCCACTGATGATAAAAAAAGTGGGCTGCTGAATTTAAACATGGTAGGAAATTCATTCACGATGATGAACGCCCAGGATATCCAAAAACCGCTATGTTCGACAAAATTGTTCTTAAAAATTCACGATGCCATATTGAATGATCACTGATTGAAGATACAGTAACTTGCTGATATTGCAAACATCTCGATAGACCATGTCCACTACATTTTACACAGTGTTTTGGGTATGTATGAAAAAGCTTTCAGCTTGATGCATGCTGCGTTTGTTTGACGTCGACCAGAAATGCCAAAGAATGAACATGTCCAAAAAGTGTTCTGAAATGTATTGTGTTGCAAGTTGAAAAAGAAATATTGTCAAAATTCTTGTATTTTCTTTGTCAGGCCAAGAACTTTTCAAACCACCCTCGTACAGAGCTGCGATAAAGAATTCGCACACAAGTGTGTGTCTTAAATGTATTGAGTTGCAAGGAGGCTACATTGAAAAATACTATAAAATTATGTAAAAAATCTTGTGCTTTCACTGTCAGGCAGAGAACTTATCGAACCACTCTCGTATATATATATATATATATAGTAGATCATAATATGCAAGTGTTTGGCAAAACCAGAATTCCACACCATATTTAAACATAAACAAGTGAAAAACAGAAAAACTTCAAAGATTTTTTTCTTTTAACAATGAAACCAGATCAAGATAACTAAACTGAAAGACTTCTGGCCTCATCAGCAGTAGGTATAGTATAGAAATAGCAGCCATGTTTCAGAACGAAAATTATGCAGGATAAAACAGAGCAAAAATGGCAGTGGGTTTTGGCCAGAGTATTGCAATGAATAAATCAAATGCAATAACATTCGAAAGCATATTGCAAACACTCCTCCACCAGACCTGACGTCACATTAACCAGTATATCACAGTTCCAAGAAACAGCTGAATTAAAACTGATACATGTAAAATACAGTAGTAAATAAGTATAATTTGTACCCAAACCTGAACCACACAGCCACAAAACAAACCAAAATCCAATTTTCAACAATTCATACAAGTCCGTTCCATGTTCATTGTCACACAATTGCTGGCATCATTGTAAAAACGTTCAAAAAGGCTTTAAGCAATACAAGTCATTGACTGTTAACCGCACGGCAAACACTCAAAAATTGAGACCACCTGCAAAACTCGTATGTGTATTTATTAATAAAATTAAGCGGTATATTGTTTTATAATACAAAATACTAATTAAATGAAAAGCTCTTTTAAAAATAAATTTTTACTAGAACATAATTTAAAAAAATGAAAAACCTGAACTATAATAATATTTATATAGGCGCGTTTATGTATATTTGAACTCCAGTTAACCAACTGGGTAACCTCAAAGCTTAATTTATCACATTTATTGTAAATCGAAATGTGAATACCATTTAAAATATCTGCATTCAAGTCAAAATGACTTGACTTTCATGAGTTTACTTTTTTTTTCTTTTAAATAAAGTCGCGAATTATCTTGACTTTAATATAGATATTTTAAGTGGTATTCACATTTCGATTTACAATAAATGTGATAACTTTAGTTTTGAGGTTAACCAGTTGGTTAACTGGAGCTCTAATATACATAAACACGTCCAAATTAATATTATTGTAGGTCATGTTTTTCATTTTCAATTTAATTTGTCTCCCTTTTTGAGTGTTTGATGTGCAGTTGACAGTCAATGACTTGTATTGTTTAAAGCCTTTTTGGACAGTTTTACATTAATGCCTGGAATTGTGTGGCAATGGACATGGAACAGACTTGGATGGATTGTTGAACATTGGATTTTGGTTTATTTTGTGGGTGCGTGGCTCAGGTTTGGGTACAAATGATACTTATTTACTACTTTTTTTTTTTTAAAGTATCAGTTTTAATTCAGCTGTTTCTTGGGACTGTGATTACTGGTTAATGTGGCGTCCGGTTTGGTGCGGGAGTGTTTGCAATATGCTTTCGAATGTTATTGCATTTGATTTATACATTGTGACACTCTGGCTTAAATCCACTACTACTTTTGCTCTGTTTTATCCTGCATAATTTTTGTTCTGAAACATGGCTATTATTTTTATACTATACCCACTGCTGATGAGGCCACAGTCTTTTAGTTATCTTGTTCTGGTATCATTTGTTCAAAGAAATTTTTATTTTTTATTTTTTAAGTTTTGCTGTTTTTCATGTGTTTATGTTTAAATAGGGTGTGGAATTCTGGTTCTGCTAAGTACTTGCATATTATGATCTACTATACATTATTTGTGTGGTTGTTTATGGCTATAGCGCTTATCACATAGATGCTATTGTTTTGAAATTTTATTTGGCTTATATATATATATATATATATATATTAATTGTTAAATCTAATTTAAATTATATATATATGTTATATTTTTATTTCAGAATAGAGCCGAGACTTACCCTTGTGCTTCCCCAACTATTGATACTTCTGTTCAAAAATGTATTTCTTTACCTGATATTGGAAATATATACAGCTACACCAAAGTTCTCCGGAGATCACATTCTTGTAGAACTTCAGGTTATCAAGCAAATCTTCCATCAAGACCTATAAAGAAAATCAGATCCCATAGAAAAAGTGCTTGCAATGAAAAACCCTGCCATTCAAATACTGATGAAAAGTGTGAATCCAGGTTATGCAAATATTCAAATGTTAAAAATGATCATGGAGTTCATAAAGCTCAAAGTGAACCGTATTTGTTTATGTTTGGTGATAATGTTTATGTATATAGACCTTGTGAACCAATCAAAAAAGCTTCAAATGTTGCCTTATGCAATGATTATCAGTTGAGCCTTCCACCATGTCAAAGTATAGATTTGAAATTTCCTGTAGATGAATCGAATCTTAAAATCTGTGAATGGGACTTGGTGCATAAAAATAGTGTACCCTATGGTGTTCCTGATAGTCCATATCATAAGGTAAAAAAATTGTTTAATTTATAACTGTTTTATGAAAATAAATATCTTATTAAGAAAAAAATACTATCATGATCTTTCATAATTTGACTCAATCATTGAATTTACAAATTAAATCATTCATTTAATTAAAATAATAAAATTATCTCATCATGAAATTTTATTTATCATAGTTAGATCAATCATTTTGAGTTAAAAAAAATAAATAAATAAGAGTAGCTACTTGTTAAATTTAAAAGTTTAATTTTGATGTTGTTGCTGGGAAGATTTAACTAAAATAAGTAATTTTTTCCATAGATAAGTTTTTAAAGCACTTAAAATGAATTCGTAGTTTGTTCCATATGTGTATGTTCTCTTATACTGTTGTTGATAACTTAGTTATGTTTGAATGATAATCTTCCAAATAATTTATAATCGTTCAATTTTTAGGATATTATGATATATCTCTATGTATGGTTCAGCCCATGCATAACTTTTCATGTAATCTTTAGACTAGGGGTGCACAACCTTTTTAAGCGAAGGGCCACTTACAAAAATGACTGGGTTGTCGAGGGCCACCATCAGAAAATTTTTGTTTCGAGGAGGTGTGACCGGGGGGGGGGGGGGGGGGATCAGATTTTAAAAAAAAACAAATTTCGGAAGGGTTAGATTTAGCCCCCTAGGTTCCTTCGTTACAATCAACGTATTCAGTTCTGTTGGCAATGACATATCAACAGCTTATGTTTGTATTTATACAAGAGATATAGCTAAGATTATTTTCAAAAAGTGAAAATACTCCTTGACTTTATTTGAAGGAATAAATTTAGCTTTAAAAATTGTCAGTGCCGAAAAAAAATTCTGCTTTCATGAATGAAGGTGGAGAGGAGGAGAAACGTACATTAATCTAAATTGTACTTCTTAACATATTCAGTCATAAAATGTGGATATCAAAGGGGTGCACAACCTTTATAAGAGGAGGGGCAGTCACAAAAATGACTGGATTGTCGAGAGCCAACATTCATAGGGTGGACAAAATTTTGTTTCGGGCAAGGAGGGGGGGGGGGTCACCCTAAAAGTTCATAAAAATGCTAATTTGAAAAGGAGGGTTAGCTCCCTATACTCAACCACCTCCTTAGTCAGCATAACCCAATTCAGTTGGAAAGGATGGAAAAAACTTTCATTTTTTTTTCCATGCATGATTGACAATATTCATAGTTTTTTTCCTAGTGATTGACGAAATTCATGATTATTACGCACACGTTCGGCAAAATTTGTGATTTTTACAAGCTCAATTGGCAAAATTTGCCATTTTTTTCGCATCCGATTGGCGAAATTTGCAATTTTTCGCACCCGATTGACGAAATTTGCAATTTTTCGCACCCGATTGACGAAATTTGCAATTTTTACGGGCCCGATTGGCAAAATTTGCAATTTTTACGTGCCTAATCGGCAAAATTCATGATTTTTACGTGCCCAATTGGCGGAATTCATGATTTTTATGTGCCTGATTGGCAAAATTTGCAGTTTTTACACAGACGATCAGTGAAATTTACAATTTACACGCACCCGATCGGCAAAATTCGCGATTTATATGCACCCGATCGGCAAAATTCACGATTTTTACGGACCCGATCGGCAAAATTCAATATTTTTATGCATACGATCGGCAAAATTCGCGATTTATACGCACCTGATCAGCAAAATTCACGATTTATATGCACCTTATTGGCAAAATTCATGATTTTTACGCACCCGATCGGCAGAATTCGCGATTTTTATGCACCTAATCGGCAAAATGTGCAATTTTTATGCGTCCGATCGGCAAAATTTGCGATTTTTACATAGACGATCGGGGAAATTTACAATTTACACGCACCTGATCGGCAAAATTCACGATTTTTACGCAGATGATCGGTGAAATTAACGATTTATACACACCCGATCGGCAAAATTCGCGATTTATATGCACTCGATGGGCAAAATTCGTGATTTTTACGCATCGATCGGCGGAAATCGTGATTTTTACGCATCGATCGGCGGAAATCGTGATTTTTACGCACCCGATCGGCGGAAATCGCAATTTTTATGCACCTAATCGGCAAAATTTGCAATTTTTACGCGTCCGATCAGCAAAATTCGCGATTTATATGCACCCGATTGGCAAAATTCGCAATTTTTATGGGCCTGATCGGCAAAATTTGCAATTTTTATGGGCCCGATTGGCAAAATTCGCAATTTTTATGGGCCTGATCGGCAAAATTTGCAATTTTTATGGGCCCGATCGGCAAAACTTGCGATTTTTACGCATACGATCGACGAAATTTACGATTTATACGCACCTGATCAGTAAATTTCGCGATTTATACGCACACTATCGGCAGAATTTGCGATTTTTGCGGGCCCGATCGGCAAAATTCACAATTTTTATGCAGGCGATCGACAAAATTCACGATTTTTACGCAGGCGATCGGCGAAATTAACGATTTATACACACCCGATCGGCGAAATTCGCAATTTATATGCACTCGAGGGGCAAAATTTGGCAAAATTCGCGATTTCTACGCACCTGATTGGCGAAATTAGTTATTTTTTTTTTTCGCATCCGATCGGCGAAATTGATCCGCGGGCCACCAGTAATCTGATCGCGGGCCACAGGTTGTGCAGCCCTACTTTAGACAGCTGTAATATTTAAAAACTGAAAGTGGAAGGATTGGACTATTATGGTTTTGGTGTGTGTAACCCTTAATGTTAATGTCTGTCAGCCAATATTGAATAATACTTTGCTACTTACCATGTGACAAAAATTTAGAATTGGCTTTTTTCATTTTTCATGTGACATTGTAATCTATGCAGTACACATCATATCCAAGTTGTTTGGAGAATTAAAATTCAATGAAATTGGCTGACTGGCTTGCTCAATGCTCTGATCTGATTCCCATTGACTATCTCTAGAATATATATATATATATATATATATATCAGTTGAGAGGCAAGGTAAGCTATCTCCAAAAATATCAATTATTGCAGGAAGAATGGAAAGCACTTGCTGAAATTAATAGAATTGTCATCACAACCTCTACACATAAAAAAAAAAAACCCTATATTATACTTACACCATACTTCCACAGTAACAATTCCATACAGGTGTTCTACCATTAATAGGTATATAATTTATTCTATTCAGCCTGTTTGTTACTGCTTGAATGATATGTCTAGCCATGTTATTTAATTAAGGACAAGTCTAACATAATGCCATAATAAAATTGAATTAAAATCTTTTTATAGTATTTGAAAGTACAGAAAAACAAATATGAAATCGAATATACATATATATATATTTAAGTTATTTGTTTAAATGTGCTTAATAATTGGGATTCAGAATATTCTTAATCTCTGCCCTATGGTTGCTCTGAAATGAATTAAAATTTTTGTTCTCTATTTTTTTTTTATTATAATTCAATTATTTTTATTCTATTTATTATCTATCTTATTTATCTTTTTATTTTATTTAGTATTTTTATTCTATTCTACTATTTAAATTAATTTTTTAATTAAAATTTTATTATTAATTTTTAAGTTTTAAACATTATTTCATTAAGAAAATCATAAAAATATTTCTTAGTTTTTTTATAACCTGAGCCTGAAAATTATGTAATCTGAATATTGTTTCATACTACTTAAACTGAATAGCTATTTTCTAACACAATACTAAAAATAAAAATTTAGGCTATTTTTCGTTCAAAAAACTATTTTGAAGGCTTCCATGATTGGCTATATGGCTGATAGTGGCTAAAGCAGGAGTGTGAGCAG
Organism: Maratus michaelseni; assembly: GCA_963931845.1. Lineage (NCBI taxonomy): Eukaryota > Metazoa > Arthropoda > Arachnida > Araneae > Salticidae > Maratus > Maratus michaelseni. The sequence continues at coordinate 55,696,132 of OZ007586.1, read as the reverse complement.
AAATTGCCTGGCCCTGGTACAGATATGGGATGGGCCCTGTGCAGATAACATTTATGGCACCCTGCATGTCCTGTATATGCATATATTTAATACAAATTGACTCTTCATAAGACCATTCTGAACTTAGTTCCAGTACAACTGTGTCCCTTCTTCCTCTGGACCAAAATCATAACATCATGTATTAACATAAACAAGCTTTTATTAAAATGATGCCTCATGTTCTTATGTTGGTTTTATATATTTGGTAAAAAATCCATACTCCATATATATTTTTTTGGCTTTGCAGACAGAATGAATAGACTAAAATATTTCAGAATTTATAATTAAATCTGAATTATGCTTGTTAATAAGTGAAATACTTATACACTTTTCTAATTATTAAAATATTTGCATGTAATTAATATTTCTTTCCATACTTATTGCCAGTTCATTGCACTGTTATATTTTTAAATGTTGTAAAATTAGGTAGACGAATCAAGTTCATCATGCAGCTCCAATGATTCTTTAGAAGAAGAAAATTCAGATAATATTTTATGCAGAGTCAATAGTTGTGTTCATGTACATCAAAATATGTGTTCTTCTATGCAGTCTGGTTGTAGAAAATGTCATCATGGAAAAGTAATGTACAGTTCTGATGAAGAAAATAAGAAGAATAATTTCAGCTACAGTGATAATTTTCCAGCACAAGTTTCTTTAGCTGTACAGACTGAAAACAAAGTTGCTTCTCAGTCTATTGGATTACAGGCAGATATTTGTGAGGTAAATCTTAGATTTCTACCTTCTAATTGCCAATAAAAACAGGCCCACTGGTCAGTTGCCCAGATTAGAGTTTCCCCTAATTTATATGTGTATGTAACTGATTATTAATGTAATTTGTGATGGAAGGTGGTGTCTGAAGTCTCTACTTCTAGGGCCTTGGGTTGACATAATTGATCTTGAATGATAATACTTTATATTTTTCACAATAATCTTCATGGAGTATTCATGGCATTGTTGACATTAAAATTGGGTTGGGATAACTTGATGTAAGACTCAGCAGTAACATGAGTTAATCTGAAACTGACAAGGCCTGCAGGTTAGGTCGGGTTGATTTTGATTTGTTTGGGTACAAGTTGGCTTTGGGTATATTTGAATTTTCAAAAGAAAACCTAGAATATTTTATCAGATTAAAAAAAAAAAAAAAAAAAAATATTGGAGTTAAAATTAACATTGGATATATGGTTGTAGATTTTTTAAATAGTTGTTTTTAAATATTGTATTAATTTTTAGTTCTAGGTTGAGCTCACGATAAAGTAATTTGGGTTCAGATCAAGTTACAGGGTCAAGCTCCTAATTTGGCATTGTATATGAGGCATTATATTATCATATTAGCTGCTTAATATTACACTGTGGGCAATATGAACTTTATTTAAAATTTATTTTAGCTAATAATAATTAACTAAATTTATTTTACTCTAATAAGGCTCTCTAAAATATTTCTAAAAAATTTCATATTGAATTATTATACTGGCTTTATATAATTTTCTACCAATTACATTAAAATTATTATTATAGATTTTTTTTTTCTACTATTCTGCAGAGTTTAATTTTTTTATGTTATGTAGTCAGAAACTACTTAAGGTTAAAATGTTGATTTGAGGCTTCTTTCTGTGATAACATTTAAAAAGATATTTGATAAAATTTAAATATAAGTTGCTGCACATATAAATAAAATTAATAACGTTTTTTATTGATATTGAAAAAATAAAATAATGTAACAGAGTTCTCAGTTTTAAATTTGCTAGAATATTTTGTTGTTTCAATGTATGGTAAAATTTTGGAAATGAGATGAATTGAAATGTTATGTATAATGCAATTTAAATTTCATTACATGTTGGGATTTTGTTTACACATTTTACTTAGAAAATATTTTCAGAGAAATTTCAAGTTACTAATTTTGTTTTTTAAATAAATTTTTCCCTATAGAATGGAGACATTGACTTGCTTAATGGTAATTTATTTGAACTTGATTTGTCTCAATTAAGAAGAACAGTACAAAGTTTAAAAGACAATGTTTTAAAAGCAGAAGACAAGGTAATTCGATCTATCTATATTTGTTTACAAAAATGGTATATAAGTACTTTAATTTATTGGAATTTAAAAATTTCTTTACATTTTCTTGTCAGGCTGAAGCAAAGTCTATGTTGATTGAGCAACTCCAAGGACATATTACATCAGCAGTGAAAGAAGTGAGATTTCATTTTAATTATTTTTAGGATTTAACTTAATTGCATTAGTACAAATATTGCTCTATTTTAACCTTTCAGGCTTGTAAGACATTCATACAAGGCAAAGTGGTCCCCTCTTGTTGTTATTTAAAGCTATTTTCTATTAGCTTTATCATTATAGTTCCAATTGCAAAAATGTTTCAAATGTTTTTCATCATATCAAAAGCTGTTTGCGTCAGAATAGTTGTTTGTTCAAAAATTCAAAATTTTAATTTTTATACAGTCCCTGGTTCCTATAAGTTACTTAGGATAAACTTTCTCCATGCTCTAGCAAATAAAACATGAAAAATCCCATTCTTCTACGACATAAACTTACTGAGTTATAATACTTTATATTTTATGTATTTTCAAGTGTTTTCTGGCACTAAAAATGATGAAAATTCATAAAATTCAAATTATAACTCAGTGGGTTTTGATCATAAAATAATGGAATTTTTACTGTTTTACTTGTTAGAGCATGAAGAAAGTTTCTCTAAGAATAACCAGTGGCTGGTAAAATTTAATTCTCCTTTTTTTTTTTTTTTTTTTTTTTTTTGCATAAATGGGTTATGATGAATATCAACAAACTAATTATATAACTTTCCTATCTTTAAATTTTCCTTTAAAAAAAACTAATTTTACTTAAATGGGTTTTGATATGATGAAGATCAACAAACTTTAAGTATATAACTTTCCTATCTTTAAATTTTCCTGTCTTTTTTTGAAAATAACTATTTTTACATGACTGGTTTTTGATAGATGAAGATCGAGAAACATTTTTTTTTCACTTAGAACAATAGCTCTAAAAGTAATGGTTTAGGCATTAGCTATTGGATAACAATAAGGAGACACCATGCAATCAACTTTCCCTGGTGCAGTTTAATTCAGTCTAATCTTTTTCTTTAAAATATGTTAACCTAATAAAAAGTGTCTTTTAAAAATTATAGTGTTTTGTATTTCAATCCTATCTTACATATAGTGGTTGCTGCATGGACATAGCATCTACATTTTGCTAGCTTGAAGGGTAATGTTTGTTGTCCTTCTTCAGATTTCATACATTCTTTTGTTCTTAACTTTTTTATCTTATATGTAGAAATCTCATTTTTATGCATTATTACATAGCTTTAAAAAATTGATTGTATATTTTTAAATGCAATTTAGATTGAAATGAAAGACAAGGCACTTAACAATGTTGAAAAGAAACTAGATTTATCCAGAAATGAATGTGCTACTTTAAAAGAGAATATATCATCTCTTAATACAAAAATTCAGCAGTTTTCAAAGGATATGGAGGATTTTCAAAAGATAAACCAAAGCTTACAACAAACGGTAATACTCATATACTTTATTTGATTTATAAGTACTTCTTACAGTAACTTTTTTCATATGGCTTTAAAAATGTTTCCTTATAATTAAAGGTCTGTGCATGAACCTCATTTTAGTTACTTTGCAAGAAAATAAAATAAATAATATTTTATATAAGTGCAAAATGTGAAAATATTTAATTTCCAAATATTCTGATACCTTTTCAAATTAAAAAAGGGGGGGGGGAGGCAATATACATTAAAAAAAAAGAACAAATATTACAAATGAAGTAAAAAAAGAGAAGTCAAAAAATCAGTTTTCCTACCTTTTTAGGCCAGTAGGGCAAACAAGACTCCAGTTTTATGCAAGAGAGCTAACCATACATCATTTAGTAATGTATGACTGAGAACCTGCAGATGGTGCAGGCTCAGTACTAGTAGAAAGTTCAGGTGAAGCAGCCCAGCCTGTGCACTGGGCTATTGGTCAATTTTGTGACAAGCCTCCATCACTTTCACATGGTATGATTGCCCTGGTCTGCAGCAATAGTGGTATAAAGCCACTCCTGCTGACCATCCAATTCACAAATCCCCCACACCGGTCACGGTCAAGACTCTTTTTGTTGGGCAATGAGACAATAAACAAGAAATCACTGTCCATCCCACCAAGTTCCAGTCTTCAAATGAACAGTGTCCTGAGCAACAATAGCTGTCAGTCACTATGTGACAGTACATATTTATGCAATTCTTTTAATTTAGCATTTTTCAAAATCTGTGTTCACAAGCCATGGAATCGGGGTCAGATTAAGCTACCTAGAGGCCCTTATTCATGTCTTGATGCTCTCTTTCCCATCTCGGTCTTTCAAAACCAGGTTTTAATTTGATTTTATGTTCTCAATTAACTCGTATTAAAATGAAAAAATATTAATTTTTTTTTTATAAACATTATATTTGATTTTTTACCTATAACACTACTTTACTATTTTGGGATAGTTTTCTTTTAAAATATTACCTGGGTGGAAAATCAGGTATATTTGAATTTCTCATTGGCACAGGGACCTTGAAAAATTCTGTACACATAGGCAATTGCTCTCTCTGACTATTCGGCAACCCAGCACCAGGGGTATACTGTAGTATATCCCATATACCTTCTGGACAACTCTGTAGCTAAAATATATACTCTGTGGTGTATATCCTATGTATATAGCATGTACCTTTGTTTTTTATGACTTGTGGAAATACCACTGCTCAGAACTCCATGGAATATGAAATTACAACATTAATGAAATAGATATAATTACATGTATTATATGTAAAAATTAAAAAAATGTAGTTTAGTAGTAGATTAAAAAAAATTCTTATTTATTAAACAAAAATAAATATTTAAAGATTCTCTTGACAAATGTAAAATATCAATATTTTACAAAAAAAAAAAAAAAAAAAAAAAAAAAATTGCCGACCTGACACAGATTGAAAAGAATGAAGTCCAGGTTCGAGTCTTCAGAAAAAGGAGATAACCTGCACCAGACCTGGGCTGAGTCTGCAGCAACAAATAAGCCTTGGCCCAGACCCATTCAAATCTCTAGCTCTAATAACCACTATTTTTTTTTCTCCATGTGATTGGGACATTTTCTAATTGTAAAGTATAATCTCATTTAATGTTATTTTTTATAAAATAATTTTAATTGTCATTTAGTCACTTTTTTCCTTAAAATATATTTTTCTTTTTCTCTTTTTTTAATCACTTCACGAAAAAGAAAATCAATTAATTTAACTGAAAATAGTAATAACTTTGCGTCATTTAAATTGCCAAAAAAATATTAATTCATTCCCTCTCTTATAAAAAGACAAAATTATAATTTTTCTTTGTAAATTTTAAATATGCGAAATAGAAGTTTATTTAATTTTATATTATACTATTATTATGTATACAGTAACAAATCTTGGGAATATTAACAATTACTTTATATAATTTGAAAATTTTTCCAACTGAGTGAAAAAGTCTCCAGGCTAGGAATCGAACCCGGACTTAAATTACTAATGCTCAGACAATCTTTTGGCAATAGCATCTAGTCTGCCATCATGTAGACATCTCAACAGAATAAGCCACAGGTAAAGGAATGCCATTAAATGATGGAAACATAGATGCACTTTATTATTTTAACGCAATCAATCCTACTGATTGGTACTGATTGATGAAGTTATCATATAAATTGAAAATTTTCCAACTAGTTATTAGAAAGTATGTGATATGGGTATGACAAGCAATGTCGCCGAAGGCGGATGTACTCCACCGCCGATTCCAGGTTCTTGTGAACCTATACAAGTAATCCTCCATTGGAGGGCCAGTTTACCTGGCAGACATGCTACTTTTCCGCGAAAACGCGGATTTCCGCTTTTTCGGCACTGAATTTTATCATTTGTGGACCATTTTTTAGGGGGTGGGGGGGGGGGGGGGGTAGCGGACGAAATTCAATAAACGTGCGAGAACAAACAGCGCGAAATCGGGTTTTTCTGCTACGTATTTCCCCTTTCTTTTCCCTGACCTCCGCGCATACAATCTGCGCGCAGCAGCAAAGAACGTCATGCGATATGAAAATATCGTCTGCTAACCGGTTACCTCCGTTAGCTATCGACCGTTCAGAATGAGTTTCTTTCTGCCTCGCGTGGAACGCACCCCATTTTGTGACTGATTGCGCATTTATTCAACGCATATCATTTGCTGTAGAAAAAAATTGAAGCAAGGAACACAAGGAAGCGAAGTGACATCAGCGATCAGTTCAGCGTGGGTCCTGTGCTTGCTCATTTCAGCGGCGCACACGGTTTTTGCTCTTCGTTTTTTCGTTGGTGTTTTCAGTTTTAAGCGTTTGTTTTGTTGTAATGGCAAAAATAATTTCAGATGGAGCAAAAGTAAGGGATATTGACAAAGAAGAAAAAAACAAATTTCGGTTTGAATGGCTGTCGAAATCCGTCAAATTAGAATATGAAAATCAAGAAACGGAAGTGTTAATTGGAGATAGTGTAAAAAAGATTGATGTCAGCGGAAAAGCAATCTGTTCTCTTTGCAATGATGATGATATTTATTATGGAAAACGTGGTTGTGCGGCAATCTCGGATCACCTTAAAAGTAAAAAACACCGCCAGAAGGTTTTTTTGAAAAAAGAGAACTATGATTTACCAAGCAACTTTTTTGGAGTTCAATCAAATGCTGCAGATACGACTCTATCAACACCATCTTCGTCTCAAAACGTCCCGATATGTGATAGAGTGTCAAATTCTGAGGCACTAATATTGGGTGTTTTAGCAGAACACAGTTTACCATTTTCCATGGCAGAGGTTATCATAGACGTTAGCAAAACATTATCCGAAGATAAAAAAGCCCTAAATCATCTTGTAATGAAACGTGCTTCTGCAACTTATAAAATGAGATTTGGTTTAGGAAAAACATTTTTGGAATCTATGGTTGAAAATTTAAAAACTTCTAAATTTTCCTTAAATATTGATGAGTCAACAAGTTCTAACCACATGCGTGTAGTATCTATTTTATGTAGCTATTTTTCTTCAAGTGTAAATAGAGTTGTAGTGGAACACTTAAATTCACTAAGTGTAGACACAGTAAGTGCAGAAAATTTATTCAATGAAATTCAAGCATTGTTTGATAAGAATGGTATTCCATGGGAAAATTTGGTATCAGTTTTGCTGGGTTCCTGCAATGTGATGAGAGGTTCCAAAGCAGGTCTTGAAACCAAAATAAGAGGTGAAAAAGCTCCACATTTGTTGGATGTGGATGGTGACTCATGTCATCACATCCACAATGCCTGTAAGAAGTTTTGCATGTCATTTAATATGTGGTTAGAAGGTCTATTTAAAGATGTATACAATGATATTAAATGGTCTGCAGATATTAGAACTTGTGTTAATGAAATTTGTGATGTTTTAAATATGAAATTTGTTTCACCAACCTCCTTTATTGCTCATAGATGGATGTCCTGTTATAATGCAGCCTTGAACTTTGTTTATTTAATAGATGCACTTACACTTGTATATTATGCATTTCTGAGTGATGATGACAAAACTGTTTACTTTTCCATGCTGTGTGCTATCTTCAAGAGTAAAAATGTTTCATCTTCTGATAGAGCAAAAATTAAATGTATTCAGAAGAAGCTGTCATCAAAAAAACTCACAGATGATGGAGTAAAAAGAAAAAAGCGAATCTATGAGAAGCTCTTTTTTTATAGAAAGAAAACATGTCTAATTGCCAACTTTTATATTGCTACTTTACCGCTTTTAAAAAAATACATTATGTTATTCCAAACTAAAGAACCACTCATCCATAAAATATATGATGAGCAAAAGCAGCTTTTTTTGGATTTCTTATCTTGTTTTGTTGCGCAGGAGCATTTACAAATCAAATCAGCAAAAGGTCTTCTTGAAATTGATTTATTAAATGAAGAATTCCATTTACCTCAGCAGAGAATGTTCATTGGCTCTAGAACACAAGATCTTATCTCAAAGAGTCTGAATAACCCGACTGTTGAAGATTTTCTAGCTTGTGCAAAAAACGCTTATGTTCAATGTGGCATATATCTTCAAAAAAAGCTGCCTTTAAACAACCAATTTCTCAAATGTGCCTCTGCCATTGATCCAAGTGCAAGGGGCCATCAAATCACCTGTGAGAGGCTACAGAAGCTACCAGTTTTACTTTCTAATGTTTTAACTGATGAAGAGAAAGATAAATACCAACTGGAGATTTTTCAATACCAGGTAGACATGAAATTAGCTCCTCCTGTTGACGATTCAGGAAAACTGGTAGCAGTTGATATTTGGTGGGCAAAAATTTTTAACATGCCCAAGTATTATACCATTGGCAAGATTGTTAAGGCCGTTTTAAGCTGCTTTCATGGACCACAAGTTGAAGGATCCTTTAATATTATGTCAGACATAATAGATACAAGGTCTGGTAGAATGCAAATACAAACATATTCTGCTATCCAGACTGTAAAATATAAACTACTAGCAGAGAAGAAAACAGCTGTTCAGCTCTTTAATAAAAAAATTTTCTTCATGAACCTGTAGATAGGAAGTTATGCTACAATTTGAGGTCTTCTAGAATGTGTTACCAAAAAGAATTGGACGAAAAAAAAGAAAGAAGAGAAGAAAAGGCTAAGACTAAAATTGTTCCGATGAAGCATAAAGTAGCAGAAATCTGTTCTGCAGAGAACTCAAGTAGACTTAAACATAAAAGGAAACTTGAAAAAATGGTCCAAAATATAAAAAATAAAAAAATGAAATTGAAATAAGTCCCCTTTCTCCAAAGATAAGATTGTTTTTATTCTGCCACCAGCAGATTTATTTTATTTTGTAAATATCCTTTTATTCTGACTGCAGTAATTTTTTTTTTCTTTTTTTTTTGTGTATGTATATATAAGGACTAAGTTTTTTTTCTTTGGACAATATATTTTTGGATTGAGCAGCTTTCTTCTAATGCTATAAAACTTGGACTCTTGTTATAATTATCTTTTGGTGAGTAATATTTTTCTGCTTATAACATTTTTACAGGAATTTTTGCTAAATATATAAAATGTCAATTAAAATGCATAGAAGATTTGACTTTGTTTTAAGATTAGTTCAGAATGTTTCTTTATGCAAAAATTTTTAACTCAACAATGGTTCTTTATTCTGTAACAAAGTTGAAATGCGGATAAAAAAAAAATGTTTAAAAAGTTATTAAGTTATTAATGCTGTGTGTCAATTTTGTAATATTTGCTTGCATGTAAGTTTCTTAATTTAAAATAACGTGTATATGACATATATGACAAATGCACATATTCTGCTAAGTTCAACTTTTTTTTTTTTTTTTTTTTTTTTTTTGGCCAAATAAACAATATGTAGTATTGAATAGGGTTTTATGTTCAATGTATGCAATTTAAATTCACATTATTTATAATTATATAATATTTACATATTTAAATTAGTATGACCAATTATATAACTTTCTTGCTTGGGGTGGGGGGTGCGTGAGGCCGTGAAAGTTCAGCTTTTTTTTTGCTGAGCTTGTAGCATGTCTGACCTGGGCATCTCCACAGGAGGGTTTTTTGGCCTGGAGAGAATACGCTTCCTTCTCTCCCCTAAACCAAATGAATTGACGGCAGAGGTCATTGCAACATGCGGTGGAGCCCAAACTTAGAAGACACCACCAGAAAACACTTGGGGAGTCTGCCTGAGTTGCCTGACAGCTTCAGAGCCAGACTCCAAAAGAGAAGACCGGGCCTAGGCCTTAAGCCGGGTTCCCCCGACAAACTCATGCTTTACTGCAGCTTCCGATCATTGAGTCCTAGAGAGGGAGGAAACTACTTTTTCATCGACTGCGGCGAGGAGGTGCCTCTTGCCAGCTTATCAATCATCACACAATTAAAATTTTTACACCATCAAATTGGAAAGAAAAGTTCATTTGAATATAATTTTTTAGAAAACTGTATCTCATATTGCTGGTTTTTTATGGTTTTTCAAATAATTTTCCAGCATGATTTTAAAAAAGTCCTTCCGGCCTGTACCGGGAGGAAAAGGTAGCTTTCCTATATCTTCGTTTTAAAATTTTAGCTAATGTTACACGAAAACAGCAAGCTAAAATGCAAAGAAACGTTTACAAAAGATTCGTTAATACTGAATTTGAATAAGAAATTCGCCAAATTATTGAGCAATAGCCAAATTGGCTTCATTTATGAAGACTTATTTTGATCGCCAAATTTGGCGATATTTCGCCAAATGTCGCCCAATTTTGTCGCCAATGTCGCCAATTTTGGCATTAACGGATATGAATATATAGTTTTATGCGTATGATTGGGAAAATTATTACAACAATGAAAGAAAATAATTTGCGAGTAATCGCGTTAATGTGCTGTTTTGTTTCAAAATGTCAGCCACCCTAGAATTTCAAACTGCTCTATCTCAGCCATTTTTTAAGATAGAGGTAAACCAAAAAAAGCTCTGGAATCCTTGTATCAAGGCCTAACACGTAATTAAAAAATAAATTTGAATTTTTAAATTTTTTGTATATTTATTTTAGATTTTAAGTTATTTTACATCTTTAAATGGCCGCCATCTTGAAACAAGATGGCGGACCAAGCTGGCCAACGAACTCGGTCGAGACATTAGTGACCTTAATACACACAATTAGTTTCATCAAAATCGATTCATAATTACGGGCGTTATCGTATGACATAGGTCATATATATATATATATATATATGGATATATATATATATATATGGATATATCTATATATATAAATCAACATTTGGACGGAGGGTGGTTTTGGGGTCTGGGGGTCATGATCGGCTGCAATAGGTAGCTTTATACTTTTTTGTATTGAAAGCTACCTAAAAAAATCTATATTGCATGCAACCCAGTTACGAAAGATTGACCCATTTGCACTTAAAATAATTTAAATTGTTCAGCCTTTGTTTCTGACTAACATTCCATAACCAGATTCATTGTCAATTTCTTTGGCTATTAACTCCTGGCATGTGGCTAATACAGAAGTATCATTTTTAATACATTTCAAAACTTTATTTGAATATATTTTTCATATAAAATGCTTTTTAGTGTTGTTAGCGGGTAATCTAGAAAAATATATTAAATGTAAAAAATCTATTTGTTTTCAATTAAAAAAAATGGTTTTCACCTATATTCTGTAACTTTGGAAACCGAGGTTGGATCTCCTAATAATTTTAAAGGCTTAAGTGAGAAGTAACTATTAAAAAAGCCTGTTTTTTTTTTTTTACCTGTATGTTTGTTCAGTTTCATCTTACATGAAAAGTAAGATTATTATGATCATTATAAAGTGATATTATTAATCTGAAATCTGTTTAAGAGTTTTAACTAAAGCACACTTATTTGTTTAGATTGCAGCAAAAGATGAAAGAATAGAAGAGCTGTCAGAAGAACAAAAGATGTTACAGAATCAAAAACGTGCCTTGATGACACAAGTAAGGAGTTCATTACCTTGCTTACATATCATTAGAGATTGCTGATATGACCATTATTAAAAAATATGTATATATATTTAAAGAAATCGTATCAATTTTTTTATTGTTTTTAACTTTAAATTAAAACAATAACCCTATTTTTATGTTTTTAATAAAAGCTTTTATAGTATTTCACAACAAACATAGATTTATTCTAATCTCATTGGTTAGTATATGATTAAAATATTATTTATTAAATTGGTATAATCAGATTTAACAAAAAATATTTTCATTAGAAAAAACGAATTAGATTCATGTGTATTTGACAATTATTCCAAGAATTTCTTTATTTCTTGATCTGTCATTTAGTACTGAATATTCTAGTCACCCTAATACTTAATACAGCACAACACATAAAGCAGGATTTTATTTGAAGTAAGATTTTGGAATTAAATAGATTGGTTATTTTTCAAATTATCAATAACTAAGCTGATTGGCATTTATGGTTTGTCTATTTTTAATTGTATATTTAACAGAATAAAGATTTAAAAAAATTGTTCTACCCTATTTATCCCACCTTAGCATTTTCCCCCTATATCATATTTAATAATATGTTACTCAGTCTCTTGAATATATACAACACATATATAGGAATCTGAATAAAAAATGCTTCTTATTAAATAATTCATGATTTCTGTCTTTATTTGTGTTTTGACAAAGTTTTCATTATTTAAATATACAAATAATTTTTGGTATCAAATCAGTAGTTATGCTAGTTTTCTACCAACATGGAAAATATTCAGTTGAAGTTTATGGGTTCAATCCTATACATTCCATGCTGTCTGACTGCAGTAACTTATCTGAAGGCACCTACCATCCTCCATATCCCCCCCCCCCCCCTCATTGTTAGGGTATTCAAAACTCATTATTTCCTAATAAAAATTTAATTGAATGTTTTCCCAAATTTCTCATCTCTAACCAATAACTAATTCATAAGCAGTTACTTTTAGAGGTATCATTCTAATTGTTCAGGTAACTTATAATTTGAATCTAGCTGTAGTATTATAGTGTCAAAATAATGTTACTATTAATAATTCCAAAATTTACACAAATATCAATATTAACTCTGTATTTTAAACTACTATTTTATAATCTAAACTCTGCAAATTTATGGGCTAGTTTTTTGTTATGTGAACAATCTTTTTTCACTCTTTCAAAATAAATAAATAAATCAATAATATAGATAGATGTTTGTATATCTCTGTGTACTGTTTTCTGAAGAGACTGTTGTGTTCAGAGCTACAGGATTTGGCAGGAAGGTATACCTGTATGTTAGAAGTTATGCACCTCAAAACCCTTTTTTTTTATTTTTATATATAAAACAAATTGTGTATTTTTTTCATGTTTCATGAATTTTCTACATTAGTAAAAGGAATCTGGTTTTATTCTTTTAGCCCAACATAGTAAAATTTGTCCTTTGAGATTTCTTAATATTTCACATAATTTTGAGGGTTTATTTGTGTTGCAGTGATTTTTTGACATCCATAAAAGGACTCTTGTTTCAATCTTTTAACCCAATGTAGCCAATTTTGTCCTTTGCGATTTTTTATGCAATATTTTTCATTTTTCACATTTTTTTGCATTTGTAAAAGGAATTGAGTATCTACCTTTTAGTCCAATATAGTAAATTTCATCCTATGCTATTTTTTAATATTTTACGAACTAGTTGACCCGCCTGGTGTTACCTGGGCCAGTGATAAAACCTTAAATGAACCCCAAATAACAAATACTGATAATTAGTGATAAAGGTGCTAATAAGAAAACATTAAAAAAAAGCTTTTGTTGTCCAAACCCTTTGAAATTCTTAATGGTTATAAATATAAAGCCCATGTAAAAATTGTCAGAAATATCATTTTCTGGTTGTAAAATAAAATTGTTTTCTTCCCGGGAAAACACCCTTTTTCAAAGTCTATAGAAGGGGAGAACTCCCATTTCCCTTTCCATTCCCGCCTTCAAAAAAAGTGAAAGTGCCTCTCTCCCTTTTCAATCCCTCCCTTCCCCTTGCAATCTCCAACTACCTTTTGTTCACCCCTCTCTGAAACAAAGCAGGTGAAAGAATGGATGCTCCCTCCAGGAAGGGGAAATAAGAGTAGAATTAAGAAGAATTTAGAAGGAGCATTTCCTAGTGGTAGGGTTGAGAACAATGCAGGCCAGTAGGTGAGCTATTCTTTTCCCAGCACTCTTGTTTCTTCTTAATTCTATTTCTTTCTTTCTTCGCTGTTCAAAAAAAGCTGAGGCATGCACAGTAAGATTGAATTTGCACAGAAAAACTAAGACTTTTGCTTCTCACTTTAATATATTAGATTGATTGCATGATTTTAGCATATTTTCTTGTTTTGCATCAGTTAAAAAAATAAATTACTGAAACTGAAAGAACTTTTCTGTAAATTTTGCTACTGCCATGATTGAATTCAAGTTAGAAGAATGTGCCAAATCAGTTCTATAGCAATTTGAATGACGATGCTGGAAGTTTTAATTTAAATGTAGATCTAAATCTTTTAAAAAAATCACAATATTCAAGGTTCATTTGAATTTTGACCACAGCATAGCTGCTCCAGTAGTCATGGCAATACATGAGTGTATACTGTAGAAAGCAATTGGGCCCTCAATTCCAGGTTTCTTTAATTTAGAGAGAACTGGCCAGTGCAGCTCCACTAGTAAATAATAAAACTGAGATAGGAAGGGAAACTGAATTTTGATTTGCTGAGATAAGGAATTCTGTAACTACACTGTAAAAAAAACCTCTGAAACGTTACTCTATCTGGTGGGGCACCAATGTGGCCCATCGGTTCTGTTATGTTTCCGCATATTTCGATCAGATATTCGTAAAAGTTTCCGCATGTTTCGGTCAAATATTCAGAAATGTTTCTGTAGATTTTGGAAACATTTACGTGCATTTCGGAAACGTTTCTTTATATTTCAGTCAGATATTCAGTAACGATTCTGCATATATCGGAAATGTTTTTGTATACATCGGAAAGGTTTCTGCATATATCGGAAATGTTTTTGTATACATAGGAAAGGTTTCTGAATACATCGGAAATGTTTTTGTATATATTGGAAATGTTTCTGTGTGTTTTGGAAATGTTTCTGTGTATTTCTGTTTTATAATTTCTTTTATTTGAGAGAACAATATGCTTTAAAAAAAAATTAATATTATCAGACTCTATTTTATTGCATATTAATATTACATTTGCAGTTAATCTTTTGCTGTATATACAAAGTTAAATAACTCGTTCGATAGTTTCTTTATACTCTTGTTCCATGAATCTATAATAAATATTAGATATTTGATTGATGAATAATAATGTAGTACTAGTATTAATGAAGTACAGATAGCACCGTAAATACGTCTTTAACATCTTTTCGTTTTGAGATTGGTTCCGTTTCATAACTTTTCTAATGATGAAATGTATCGTTTATATGACAGAACAAATTCCTAATTTCACTTATACTATACGTTTTTCACTCAGTTTTTATGAATCAGATATTTGTAAATAAATAACGTTGAAAATTTGATTTATAGATCTATAAATAATTCTTTTTTTAAATGCAGCCTCATGAGTTTCATCCTCTAAATAAATACACAGTGAAAATATTTAATTTCCCTATACTTATAAATAGATAGATTATAGTAATACCTTTCAACATTTTTTTAAAAATCTTGTAAATAGTTATATTATTCGAAAATATTTTATATGTATGGTAATTATTTTATTTTCACGAATTGTATACTTATAAATAGATATATTAATAAAAATGTTTTGTCTATTTGTACATATTTTTAATATAGTGTTTTACAACTATCATGCTTCTAAATATATTCATTTAAAGGTATTATTTTATTTGTATAACTTGAGAAGTGCTGAGATAACCTAATAAAATAAATATATTTTTATAAGTGTACAGTTCATAAAGTAAAATAATTATTTACAGATACGAAATCTTTTGACATAATATCTCTACTTACAAGATTAAAAAATATATTTATTTAAAGGTATTAAAAATAATAAATCTATTTTGGGAAATAAAGCATTTTCATAATGCATATGTATCTGTTTACAGCATGGAATTCACGAGACCGGATTTTAAAAGAGAATTATTTATAGATTTATAAATCAAAATTTTCAATTATATTTACTTATAAATATCTGATTCATAAAAAATGAAGGAAAAACGTATAGTATAAGTGAAATTAGGAATTTGTTCTGTCATATAAACGATACATTTCATCATTAGAAAAGTTATGAAACGGAACCGATCTCAAAACAAAAAGATGTTAACCCAGGCACAGTGGTCCCACTCAGGGCACACTTAATTTTAATTCCAAACTTGCATTCGGCACCAAGAATATTTTAATAAAATTTTGTTTCTATAATGAAAGCTTAAAATAAGGAGTTCATATTTTCTAAAACAGTCGTTTGTAAATTTTGGTGTCAGTCAGCAATTTCTAATTTTACGAACAGACTTTGTCTGTGCCGGAAAGGGTTAAAGACGTATATACGGTGCTATCTGTACTTCATTAATACTAGTACTACATTATTATTCATCAATCAACTATCTAATATTTATTATAGATTCATGGAAGAAGAGTATAAAGAAACTATCGAACGAGTTATTAAACTTTGTGTATACAACAAAAGATTAACTGCAAATATAATATTAATATGCGACAAAATAGAATCTGATAATATTAATTTTTTTTTAAAGCATATTGTTCTTTCAAATAAAAGAAATTATAAAACAAAATACTTACAGCTCATATAAATACGTTGCATCTGCATCAAGCTGTCTTTCCTCTCAAGAGCAATACAAATCACGTGATAATGACATGTGCAATAGGTCGGAGTAGATGAGCATGTACAAATATCACTTCATTTCAAATTCCATTTTTAAACTTTACACAGAATGAGTGTAACATTTCCGAATTTTTCAGTAACCAACATTTTACACTACCTATTCGAAAACATTTCTGCTATGGAATGTAATGTTTCTGACTTCTTCAGAGTAATTCACCGCTTTGAATATTTTCCCGAAAATACCTGTAACGATTCCAAAATAACAAGTAACTGAGGAGAACACAAAGTTTACTATAAATTTCTGGAAACCTTTTCGCCTTGTGCCGAAACGCTTCTGAGTTTTTTTACAGTGTACAGAAATTTTTCTTTACATGTAACAATAGAATATGTGAATTTTTAAAGTATAGTTGTTTTATGATTATTATTACTTTTAGTATTTAATCACTATTGATATTCATACCACTAATGTATTTTGTGAAATTTAATATTGCAGTTAGATGAACAAGGAGATTTGTATGAAAATACGAAAAAAGACTTACTTATATTGAGAACAAAGGCTGAAGAATATATTTTACAAGTAGGTGTGACTAATTCAGTTTCACTGCATTTATTATTATTATTATTACATTTTAATTTTTCTAGATTTATTTTTTAACCCTCTAAGCATGTGGAACGTAATATTCCGTTCTCTAAGCTCCAGGTTTCACTGCAATCTATGCAATGTTTAAGATAATATAATTCTATAGATTTAATGAATTTTCAAAACATTGAAGAATGATTAATACTCTCAAGGGTTACATTCATATTTGTAATTAAGTTTTATTTATAATGCTGAAAGAATCATATTTTTTTAGCATTTAAAACAAAATACACTGAAAACAACATTACAATTTTGCCCTTTTTCAAAACGCTCAGAGGGTTAAGTAACTGACATCTAGTTTGTAATGTATTCCTATTTAATTGTTAGTTCTTAGTGATGTTGCTGCACTCTAGAAGTCCTGGCTCCCCAGGACTTCCAAAAATTTGGGTCTTATTTTACTGAAGCTGACAGACAGCCATTCATAATAATTCAAATTCATATTTTAAAGGTTGTAACAAAACTGTTGTTTATTTATAAAATATAAATAAAATGCAGTAATTATTGTTTTAATAATAATTAAAATTCATTTTCAAAATTGTAAAGACTCAAATAAGATTATTATTTTTTTTAAACTATCAAAAGAAATTTTCTTTACTTTTTTAACCCTCTAAGCGTGTAGAACGTAATATTCCGTTCACTAAGCTCCAGGTTTCACTGCAATATATGCAATGTTTAGAGATAATATAATTCTATAGATTTAACGAATTTTCAAAATATTGAAGAATGATTAATACTCTCAAGGGTTACATTCATATTTGTTATTAAGTTTTATTTATAATGCTGAAAGAATCATATTTTTTTAGCATTTAAAACAAAATGCAGAGAAAACAACATTACAATTTTACCCTTTTTCAAAACTCTCAGAGGGTTAAATGTAACAAATTTAATTATCAAATAATGTTTATTTGAATGTTGAAGATAACAATTATCACTAAAGTTCACTTTTTAAAAAGGGGTTGATCTCAGGGAAAATTTATTGATATACATTTTTGTTGAGTAAAGGGGCACTTATTTTTGAATGAAAGGGCTCTTTTGTTACACTTCCCATTGGATTATTTGTTAGTATACACTGATGTTGAAATCAGACATTTTCCTCTGAAAGGGCTGTTTGTAGCTCTGGGAGGATTTCACTTCTAAATCCTTAATAAGCATCAAATCCTAAATCTTCCAAAGAATTTTGATGCACTGGAGGAGGGATTTTTTCACCGAGCAACCTCTTGAATACATCACTAGAATACATTATCAAGGTAAATTGAAATCATAATATATTTTAAAGACTAACATAAAATATTTAAATCCCATTAAAATAATTCACATGAAAAGTCCACATCTTTTTTTTATACTTTTTTTTTAATTCTTCTATTCCTTGTACACAGTCTGATTATGTATTGAATTGTAGAACAATGCACAACTTAATCTGGAGGAAATCTATCTATACTAATAAAAGAAAGTTTTGCTCTCTCTGTGTATGTGTCTGTCGGCAATGGTTAGCAAAATCTACCGCAAGTAGAAGTCTGAAAATCTGGCTGAGGATAGTCCAAAGCAGGTCCTGATGCACCTGAGGCTCAGATTTGTCATTTTTTGATAATTAGCCAAGATATTAATCAAAAGCTCATTGAAAATGCATTATTTTTTTCAGAAGATTGGTAAGCGCACTGGCGCATGCTCAGTCCTTCCCTTGTTTTCCGGAGTATATAGAAGGAAAAACCACATTTTTTTTTTACCACTTGTCTTAATGTCCATTGGCTGAACTGTTCAGGGTAAGGAGAAGTAGAAGATATTTTCTTAAATTTTGCACTTTTATGTCTTCAACAGTCAACACCACAATCAATTCAAAATAATATTGTTGTTAACCCTTTGAAAAAAAAATTTCAATAAAGATCATTTTTGCAGTTGACTTTTTATCCCTTTCAGCATTGCTTCCCTAGGGCTTGATTTCAGAGGTACAGATGCAGAAAAAATACTTATTTAAAGCTGAGACTTTCTTCTCTTTAATAGTACAATTGGTTTTGAAAAAGGCAAATTTTAATCTCTAAAAAAAATTTTGCAACTGCAGGTCACTTTGTGCCTTCCAAAGACTATATTTTTTCTATGCTAAAAGTAACTAAATGTTGGCATTTCAACACAATCTTTTTAGAGCATAACAGCAGACCAGATTTACATTATGTATAAAAATTTAGAAACGTTCAGATGAGTAGAAGTATTTTTAAATAAATAAAATGTGAAATTTTTTATGAAAACTCTAAAACATGGGCTGGCTTCAGATCATGTTTTCACTACCAAATATGCATATTTTTTCATGAAAGTTTGAAAAGGATTTGGATACAGTTATGTTTATAACAGATTAAAATTTCAGAGAGTTTGGACAATAAGAACTATTTTCTTTTTATGTTAAAAGACCCAATGCGAAAACAAACAAACAAACAAATTAACTAAAAAAATCGAGGAGAAAACATAATTAGATATTAATATTTTTTCACAAATTCAAAGAGTTCTATCATTAAGAATTATTTTTTTTTAAACTATGAAACGACCCTATATGAAAAGACAAGAAAATGCCTTCTTATGAGTGTTTTTACCACTAAATATTAATATTATTCAGGAATTTTTCCTTAAAAAAATATAAATTCATACAAAATCTGGTTAAAGTTATAAAATCATATAAATTTGAAGTTTGTTTGAAGTTATTATCATGGGCCCGGGCAACACCAGGTGGGTAAGCTAGTATCAAATAAAATATGCTACCTAATTACTGTTCTTATCGTATATACTTGCATATAAGCTGACCCCAAATTCGAGGTAAAAACAGGTTTAATATTAGTAATTAAGAATGGTTTTCTATGATGTATTTAATCTCATTTTATTCTAAATTATTTAAAAAGAAGGAAACTGTTGTAAAATATTTGTATTAAACCTGTTTTCATCTCTATTTGGGGGTCAGCTTATATGCAAGTATATACACTATCCCTTTTTTTTTTTAAGGTTTAAATTATATCCTACATAAAATTCTACATGTTTCTTGAACACATTTATTGATTTGCTTTAATACTTGCAAAAAAGAAAAAAATCATTCTGGAGATAGAAGTAACATAAATTATATGCTAGTAATTTAATTAATGAATTAAATACAAAGGTGATAAAAATGGCAATTTGAGTTTTTAAGTCTGGGGGGGGGGGGGGGGGGGGGAAGAATATGCAAGAAGTATAGTGCAATTTTCTTTTCTTTTACACGGATGTCCAAAAATCAAGAGGCAGTGACAGGACACTTTGGTTTTTGCACGGTTTATCAAATATATACTGAAATTCTTCACGAATTATGATTGTACTTTGAGTATGTAAAGAACATGTTTGATTTCATATTTCGCATTGAAGATTTAGTCTCGAGAACAATTTGGGGGCCAACAAT
This sequence comes from Maratus michaelseni, assembly GCA_963931845.1. Taxonomy (NCBI): domain Eukaryota; kingdom Metazoa; phylum Arthropoda; class Arachnida; order Araneae; family Salticidae; genus Maratus; species Maratus michaelseni. Next base: position 55,675,713 of record OZ007586.1, on the reverse strand, counting down.
AAATTTAATAATAAAATAAAATTATATTTGTGATCACCTAAGTAACAGAAAATGCTCAAAACACTGTAGCAAATGACTATGTGAATCTTGTTCAACTTTTGTGTGCAACTGCGTAGATCCTGTTCAATGTTTTCGTGCAACTGTGTAATGAAATATTCATGAAGATGTTAACATTTCTATAAAAAATTCAGATGTTTTAATTAGATTTCGTAAGAAATACTACCTATTACATTCTCCCCCAAGTTGGAATTTAAAATTTTTTTTTGCAGATCTACGCCGATTATGACTGCCAGAACCCAAAACCACCCCCCAGTTCAAGACTTTATCTATCTATCTATCTATCTATCTATCTATCTATGTCACTTTTTATGGACACAATAACTGCCATAATTCTGCACAAATCTCTTCCAAACTGATACATAAAATCTCAATCAAGTTCGTTAATGGGCAAAATCGAACCAAGGTGGGAGAAATGGGGGGGGGGGGGGGCTTTTTGTGAAAACAGAAAAAAACCCATAATTTCTTAATTATGATAAGTATCCAATCCGTTTAAAGTTATTATTACTTCTAGGAAAAGGGCCAAAAATTTATGTATGACAGATATTTGATATCATTAAAAATGGCCCCAAGAGGAGGAGGAAGGGGGGTTTTAGAAGAAAAAAATTCATAACTTCGTCAATTCACAAGATATCAAATCCGCTTAAATTTATTATAAATCCTCTTAATATTATATAAAACTTTTATATTGACAAGTTTTGTATAGGACCAACCCTTATAGTAAAAAAAAAAAAAATCCCTGCAGGCTCCACCTGCAAACAAGTTAGGTTTTGAAGTGGGTAGTTCCCACTACCGCATCATGGCAAAAAGGTCATTTCTTCTGCAATTCCCAACAAACAGGCGCCCCACGGTCTGCGTCTTCGAAATCTACCTGTGCCTGTAGGCCGAGCCGTCAGGGATTTTTTTGTTTATAGCTGCAGAGTTTTCAACCAAATTTAACAACACTTTTTGAAAACTTGACAAAGAACAATAGAAACAGTGTACTGCAATTAAAAAATGAATATATTGAATATTTGATGAGATATGAGCATTTCTATGAAATTATTTTTAGCTGTGCATGCATGAAAGGTACTAAAATTTTTATTTCATAATAAGGTAGTCTGATATTTATGGCAACTTATATAAAACGTCCAGTTAAATATCATGAAAATTCAGAAAAATAGCGAGTTGCTTTCTAAAAGTAGCTGACTGATAAGGGATTTCCTACAATTTGTCAATCAGCTCACTTTATCGTAGATATCTTTCTGAGTTTTCACAATATTTGACTGGACTTTTTATATAAGTTGATTAATTAATACACTTTGACTAACTAATTAGCATTTGAGCCATGTGACTTTAGGCTTTCACCATTTCCCATGTTCTGTTACCATCTTCTTTTCCTTTAGTGTGATGGCCCTGTACATAATTGGTGATTTAACATAACTGTGTACAGTGGCATAGCCAGGATGGGATTCCAGGTGATCTGGATACCACTAATACTGTAAAGTTTTCTTTGCCTTACCTAATCGGAGAATTTTATGTGATAATCAAGGAGAAACTTTACAATATTACTGGTATCCAGAGCATTTGGAGATACCTCCCTGGCTACGCCACTGGCTGTGTATAATGTGCTTTGTGCATTGTTTGCTGCAGATACAGTGAGGAAAACATGCTGAGAAAAAAATTTATCAATCTGTTACCTCTAATTTTATCAAGGATTATTATTTTTGTCAAGTTAAGTGCATTGAATGATTTCAAAAGAATAACATAATATGAAAAGTATTTATACATATTTTACTATAAATTTATAAATATCTAGAATTTTATTTTAACATGCAGAACAAACAAAGTCAAAATTTCTTATCATACCAAAATCAAAAGTTTTAAATGATACTACTGAATGTTATTACTTTACTTATAATATTGAAACATACTACATAAGCAAACTTAATGATGACATATAGTAATTTTATTATTATGAAAATAGGATTTTTGTTGTAAAGATATAATTATACTCAAAATGTTATGAAAATAGAAGTTTGAAACAGACTTTAATTTCTAAGTAAACAAAATATTAGTCTGCTTTGAGAACAGAAAAGAGAAGTTAGTCTGAGAACAAGGATACCCTTTAAAACATCTAATTGTGTGATTAATTTTTTGAATAGAATGAAGGCATTTAGTTAAAGGTTAGATCTAAAAGAAAGAACATTTTGCACACTAATGATTGAGGTCGTCTGGGGCAATTTACAGATTTTCATTTAAAATAGAGCAAAGTTATTTAAAATGCAAACATAATGCTTTATTCTTTTAATGGACTATTGGTAGAATTTTGAAAAATACACGTTATTTTAAATGGGTTCTCTAAAAAATACTAAACACTAAACAGTAAAATTTCTGGGATATCATTGACTTCAAAACTTTTATATATCCTAAACTTCTCAGACTTCAGTCCTATTAAAATTTAGCAAGTTAACAATATAAAAAAATCTTGTATTCAACCAGTATTATGGAATGGAAACTCATTGTTGTGGATTTATGGGACAATAAATGACCCATTACCTTTTAGAGTATTTTTTTATATGTGGGAAAAAAATATTACAAGAGTATTTTTTCTGAAATGGTGGAATTTTTATAAAATAAATGATCATGTATTTCATAAATTTCAGTTTCTTGAACAAAATAATATAAGATTTATTACAATAAATGCTTTCCTAACAAAAGATAACTTTATATGTTTGTCAATTTTTTCCCTTTACTATTTAACAATGCTTGAAGTTTCGTGCTGACATAATGTCTGGGTTTTGTTGCATTACCATGAACCTACTCGGCTTAGTCGTTTGCACATTGGCCACAAAATGAACAGCTGAACCAAAGTTAATGAGTTTTTAATTTTAGTGCACTGTGGTCCGTGCAAGTGTGCAAGATTTTCAGGATTTTTCTAGTGTTAGAACAAAAGTCTGGGCCACTTTGTCTTCAAAAGACCCCTTCTTTGGCTATTTTGCCAAAATTAGCCTTGCTTAACACTAGAACTACCGAAGCAGGTCATCTATGACCCAAGATGTGATTTTTTGATCGTATTACTATTGATTTTCAGAATAAAAATTTGGAATTGCTTGGCTTTTCCTAAATGTACATTACAATGCCCTAACATGAATTTAGTTGAAATCCAATGAACACTTTTTTATCTACAGATCTGTATACCTAGAATTACTGTGCATAAAATGTAAGTAAAAAATCATGGAGCTATATATATATAGATTTAATTCAGTTTTAATATCTTATTAATTTGTAGGAACATTATTACGAAATTCAAATTGATAATTAAATATATTTGAAAGATTTTCTTATTTTTACATTTCATATGAGCTGACAAAATCTCAAAGTATCTATTCAGAAATTAGAAATTTAAATTTTCTTTGATGGTATCTGATCATTATATTTCATATTTAATATTCTAGGTGTTAAATTTTATTAATTATTAATTAAACCTCTGAAGAGTTTCTTAAATTATTATTAGTAAGTTACGTTAAGAAATACACTGGATGCATAAAGATTAACTAGGTTTATTAGTGGATCCAAGATCCAACCTAGGCATACATCGCGGCTAGCGTGAGACTGAGGTCCGATCGCCGATCACGATCGGGAAACATTTACATGCACATATGGCGCCATCTAGAGAGTTAAAATGCAACTAATCTCGATTATAACATTCTCTTCCTTCTTAAAGAAAGCTAAGAGCAAATATTTAAAAGTTCTTTCACAGGGAACAGTTCAAAATCAACAGCAATGCAAAAGAGTTCTAATGTCCATAATCAGCAATGCAAAAGAGTTCTAATGTCTATAATCACAGACGATCAGGTTTCCTCCTTGGGCGATTTGAACTTCTGAGCTTTGGGGTTCCTGGGTCCTGCCTAATCACTTGTGGCAAGAGTGCAGGAGGGTCTGCTTGCGAACTGTTCTCCCTCTCTAGAACACTTACCTGTGGAGACAGAAGGGGGGGTACCGGGGTGTTTGGAACTTCCACAGTTGGTGATTCTGCACTTACAACATCAGCCGGCGTTAAGTCCTCTGAACATTCAGGCTGAAGAACAGTCTGAGCTGGCAGCTGCGGAGCGAGAGGAACATCACTAGCACCATCAAGTCTGTGACGGAGTTGGTCAATGTGCTGAGACCAATCTCCCCAACTGGTTTTCACTTTGCACATCACATTTCCCACTGGGGAAATAACAGTTCCAGCCACCCATTGTGGGCCCCGGCTAAAAGAGCGCACCCAAACCGGAGTGCCTTCTGTAAATTTCCTTGCACTGGTTTCTGGTTTTGTAGGAGCTGGGCTACCCGAATCTTGAATTAGATCTAAGCGGGTGCGAAGAGGGCGTCTAAACATAGCCATAGCAGGGGATATGCCTGTTGATGCTGATGGCGTATTCCTGAAATTCAGCAGGAATCTAGCCAGCCTCTCCGCAGCGCTTCCTTCCTTGTTTTTCCGCATTGCAGCTTTCACAGTGCGCACTGCTCTTTCAGCTAATCCATTTGAGTTTGGATGGTAGGGTGCCGTTTTTATAGGCGTAATGCCATTTAGACGTAAGAAATCAGCGAATTCATCGCTATGAAATCCAGGTCCATTGTCACATACTAAACTCTGTGGTAACCCGAAGCGTGCAAAAAGATTGCGCAGAGTCAGTACTGTTGAAGCTGCTGTCGTATTAGGAACAGGAATCACTTCCAGCCACTTTGTTTTAGCATCGACTACAATCATTAGCCAATGACCTTCCACAGGACCTGCATGGTCAATATGAATTCTCTCCCAAGGTTTTTCAGGTGCAAGCCAAGAGCTTTGTGTAGAAGGGGGAGCTGTAGCATTTTCTTGGCAGTCAACACAGCTGCAAACTATTGGTCAGCACAAATGTACTGACTGGGGTTTAGAGAAATAGCAGATGAAATTTGCAGTAAAAGCGTATTAGCTGATTTTAATAACCCCAAAAAGTTAATTTAAACTATTAATTTAAGATTCAATTTTTAACATGAAATATATGTCCAACTAAACTAACTATTAAAGTAAATGTATGAATTCCATGAAGGTTAGAATTAAAGACAACTATATTTAAAACAATCAATATATTTATTCAAAACTTAACACATGTAAAAATGCAAATATAGTAAACTTAAATATATATATATATAATCACTTACTTAATAATAGAAATAAACTCATTTAAATAAACGATAAACAGACATCATGACATGTAAACTCAAACCTCATTAAATACACAAATCATATTATTCCGGAACTCAAAGTAAATAAGCCAAGAACGTTCATTTTTAACTTTATGTGGACTTGTGAAAAACTCGAATAAATGAAACCTGTTCTAATATTAAATAAACGGCAAATAGGTATCCAGCACATCTTTAGTTTGAAAAGCATTACATGAAAAGGAAAACTACTTGAAGCATTCAAGCACTTCCTCCGTTTGTCAAAATCAGATCTCTATGCAGCCATGGCGATACATTAGAACGATGAGCACGTCGACTAACACAAAGTTAACACCTTGATGAGAAAGATATCCAGCCAGATTAACCACACGTATTTCATCTTTAAAACATACGGGGAAAAACCATCAGGCTTGACCACTATCGATCATCGTTAAAGATATCGAAATACTCAGAGTTCCAAAGAAATCAAACACAGCACTACGATATTAATCTGAACAATTATATTCCTTTCATATATAAAACTAAACCAATGCCTTATAAACGAGACTCCATTCTATTGCATCACACCGGAAAGATCATAACCACAGCTTTCACATTTCTCCAGACGCTACACGAGGATAATAAACAAACAACTAAAAGGATGCAAGCCAGCTCCGAATGTCAATGGGCAGAACTATTTATATTTACAACACCCTAAAAGAAAAGCTTCCACGCATGTTCGATCACTTCTTCTATCAGCTTCTCGAATGCCGTATGCAAATCTGACAACATCGGCACGAGGCAAGGAATGAACCACGACTGCGTTGAATCACACCGCCATCTATGAGCGTTCGGAAGAACTACTCAGATAAACAAGAGATAAGGTCGATGTGTCGATACGATGCTATCCGGAAATGTCGTGAGCAAGGGATTGAAATGTGAAGTAAAAGGGCTTTAAACATTATAAGATATGAAACGGTAGTTTGAAAGAAAGTTCATTAAAAGTGACTTAATGTTATTTTTAATAAAAACGTTTATCACAGATATCACTGAAAGATATTTATCAAGTATATTTCTTAAGGATAAATTAAATAAAAGGTAAGTTGTAAAAGTAATTATCTTTAATATATTTAAAGTATTGTATTATATTTAATGATTAAATAAAGAATATTATATCATGAAAGTATATTATATAATGTATTATAAATGACTTTAATGAAATGTAAATGAGGTAAGTGAAAGAATAAGCATGGTGATAAGAACTAGGGACTGCTTTTTCCTAACAAATGCCCCCCCTCTTATCATCCATGCACATGGAAAGCCTTGCCAACAGAAAAACCACCTACAATCACAAAGAATTGTTACCCAAAACCAATGATCCTCCAATGGCTAAAATAAACTCTCCATACGCTCAAGAAACCTCCTACATCAACTAGTCAAAAACATTCCACCTCAAAAATTTACCTGACACAAAAAAAAAACTGAATGAAGAAAGAAGGCTGGAGAAACCTAGAAATTACGATGAGTTCCAGAATGCTACAAAAACAAACACATATATAGACAAAATAAATTAACACACATAATAACAAAAATATATAAAAACAGTCCAGTTCATCATCAGTACCTCTTCCCATAGGTCTAACACCATCAAAAATATGCATATACACTGCAATATTATAACATTTTAACACATTCAAAAATTTAAAGTTCTTTATAGAAAATCTTAATTAAAATACACCCATCTGAAACAAATTTGAAACTATTCCTGTCTCATGCATATCATAGTTCATTAAATTTTATTATAACTTCATTAAACATATGTTACCAATAAAAAAAATTTTAACGTGTTTATACTATAGACCTTTTATCAAGCAATGCCAGCCAAAAACTTCACATTCCACTCACTTCAAAACTTCCAAATCAACTAATCCAATATGGCACCTGTTTATCAGTCCAGAGTACATTCCTAGGAAACATGTCAATCCTCACTAATTTATTTAAAGACTTTACATTTATGGCAAACCCGGAAAAATGCTCTTCATAAACACTCTCAACAACATATTACTTATTAAATCAATTAAAAACAATTTTTAGTGCTACAAATCACCTTATCAAAAACCAGATAGACCAGGCACATATAAAGTGGAACATAACATTCATTCCGACCGTACATTCGACACCGACGCCTCGGTTCCTTTTGCCATCACACACTCTATCCCATTTACTCTAGCGCTAGAGATTTCATACACATCCTCTCAAAAAAAAAATTGGACAAAGGTAAAATGTAGACCTGGATGAGTAAAAACTTACTCAAAAATTGACAAAAACTTTAAAAAGAAACCCTTCAAACACCAGTAGTTTAAAAACCGAAATTACAGCATTTCAGCTGTTATGGTAGTAGAGCATTAACCACGTCCACCACTTCCAAAGATTTTCAACTATGACTACTACAGGCACCAAACAGACTCTAAAAAATCCTTACACTTAATCTATCAAGCATCCGGACACTTGACACAACTTTCCTTAAATATTCGTAAAAAAAAAAAATTCTCTTATCTTTCAACATCATTTTACATCTAGGTCTTAAAAAAAAAAAATACAAACATCTCTGAAGCTCATTGCACCAGCACCACTCACTACCAAATACTATCAAACCTTTCAAATTACAGGAATTCAACACCTGCCAAGAGAAAACAGCTCTACTTAAATTACATTCCAGTTGTCCATACAATTTGAACAGCAAATTACCATGTCTTCGAATCCTTATCCTAAAAAAAAAAAAAAAAAAAAAAAAAAATGATTCAACAAGACTCTAGACCTTCAGGTTCATTAAAAATTAACCCAACTTTCCAAATAGTCAACCTTTCAACCTATTACATAATTTGCATAAATAATCCAAACTGTCTCTCTAAAAATTTATCTAACATTTATTAAAAATCTAACCATTAACACGAGAATTAACATCTTATCAAAACAATTAAAAACCACAGGGCCCCCCTTTTCAATTTTTCTTTCACTAGATTTTACATCTGCAAAACAAAATAACCTCTAACATGTGTCAAAAAAAAAAAAAAAAAAATCTATACTATATAAAAATTTATAATTTAAAAACTAATTCACAAAACCTAAAACCATTTTCAACAAACATTGCTCATTAAAAGAAACCATCCGATCATTTCATCTGATTAAGACAATGCAAAAAAAATCTCACCTAGCAATTCATGTGACATCCTTCATACAGTTTAACTGGCCAAACACATAAATCCACATTAACAATGGACTATATGCAAAACTGATATTCTCCAAAAACACTACTCCCCATTATACCATTCTCAAAAGCTACTTTAAAAATTTATGTAAAAAGAAAAATATAAATAAAAACCGGGAAATGCCAACACTGTTAAAATGAGAATTAACGTAACAAAATTACTAACTAAAATATCTCAAGATGGTATATTCATCATGAGAACAGAGCATTTAGCTCAAAACCACCAGTCAAGACTGTTCCGATGCACACGATGCCAAGCAAATATTTCCCGCAGCTTTATTACCCGACAGAAAGAGCATCAAACATCTGAAATCAACTCCCCCTGGTCGAAACATGACAGTCATAGGAGAAATCCTAAACTCCCCACATTAACTGTTCCCCTAAAAATCATGTGAATGATGGCCAATTTCAATAGAGCAATTAAAACAGAAACAAAACAAAAACAAATTAGCATCAAATCCAGGAAATCTAAGTTTAAGCCTCCTTTCAATAATATCTCACTGAGCAACCATCTAACATGCAGCAACCTAAAAGAGCTGTCATTTAGTATACTCAGGACACTCTAAACTTTAAACACTGAAAATTAAAAAAAAAAATTCCAAATATTCCAGAAAACCCTTATTCAAAAACACAAGATCCCCCGGACAAACACTAGTAAATTAACAGAATATAATCATTTAAATAAAAATTTATTCAACGTAACTAAAAAAAATATATATCACTAAACAAAAAAAATTCATTACGATGCAATTGATTAAAAATACTTATAAAAATAACTTCAACATATTAAAAACATGAAGACCAAATCTATTCATTTCATCAATAAAACCCTAAAGTTATTCTGTATAGTCCATATATACTATCTGCAATCTTAATACAAAATCAGAAATATTCAGGACAAGAGCAAAAAATATATATTTAACAATTTTTCAATGAGTCAGTAAACACAGGATTCATGCAACATACTATAAATTGGTTGTATAATCAACCCAATATGACCTAACCTTAAAAATGTCATCAATTCATTTAGCAGTATGCAAAACTCAAATATTCACTCAACTCATTTAAACTTTTATATTAAAAAATATCCAATTTAACAATAAGAAAATTTACTATTGATATCCCTTTATTAACTTCTAAAAAAAAATTTAAACCAATTCAATATTGCTTTAAAACAATTCAAACTTAACTACTATTATTTATCTTGCACAATCCAAATCTGAATAACTGGGTAATTGTGAACTTACCACAAACATCCAAAAATTTATAACAGAATTTAGGAGAGAAAAAAAAATATAACCATTACTATTTAAAATTAAAGTTCAATAAATTAAACCCCAACCTTAATTCAGAAGGATCATAAAAAAAAAATTTACTTTCTTAAACAGTTACTGATTCAACATATAAAAAATTTCACAATTTTTAATTCATCAATTAAGCCAATTGTCAGGCAGACTGTGTCAAAAAATGGCACTCTTAATTACCCAACCTCAAAATTAGCCTAAAAAAAATTAAGGTTAAAAAGTTACCACTTCATTCAGACACTTAAAAATGGCTACCTGACAAAACAAAACTCAATAAATGACAAATCAATTTAAATATTAAGTTAAAGAAACTGCCAAAAAAAAAAAATTCGATTTCTTAAAAACATTTCTTCTAGTACCAAAAAAAATTTTCAATTTAATTATGCTTCAGTTTAGTTTAACCTTCCATTATCTTAAAACATATTTAATCCTATTAATTTACATATTTAAACATATACCACTTTAGTCTAACCAAAATTATCTCAATTAGAATAGTTTAGTTACATTTTAGTTGAAGGCCTGCAATTTTTTTCAAAAAAAATTGATATGCAAAATACAATAACATTAAATGCATTAGCAGGTAAAAGCGTTCACAGACGATGGGGCATTTATTTGTAACACAAACATTTCTATGCAGTAGATATACTTCTAACACACCTTTAACACTTTTTCTAACACCTTAAAAATATCTTTATAACATGACGATAAACTGGATAAAAATAAAACGTTAAAAATCCTCGTGAGATCATCTTCTGATTAAATGGAGCAATCTAGGATACAATGTCAGTCAGATACTATGTCATATACAATTCACTATAGTTCTCTTCTGGAAAACATGTTTAAAAAAAAACTGGAGCAAGAATGATCATGACACTACATGAAAAACCAGCATAACTTCAATCAGCAGGCTATTTCTAAAAAAAAAACACACCAGGGTGCCATCACGCTCCACTAGCTCACACTTTTCAAAGTTATAAAAACAATCCTTATACCAGTTTTACTATCACAAACTTTACGTAAAACATTTCATATAATCAAGATCACCTTCCATATTCTTGACTTTCAAGTAAAAAATTCCACAGAAGAGTAATTCTCTATAGTTGACTTCAATTAAAACAGCACAGATTCACCAATCTTCCATAAACTTCCACAAAATTCCTGCATCCCTCATAATCTTCCGGTATACTAATATTTTCACAGAGAAGATACTAATTTTATTCAAAAGTTCTCTTAATATTCAAAACAATTTTTAAACACGCCATGAGTCCGGGAATAAAAGAAATTTAAATATCTCAAATTCACTTAATTACTTCAAAAAAATTTACTAATTTCTACAGATTATCCTACTAAACTTTACAAATTACTACATTATAATTACATTTCATCAAAACTGTTAACAATTATTTCAATATTTACTTAAAGTTAAGTGTAATTTCAACATGATTTATGCTTCGGCCCCCCCTACTAAGCATATCGCTAACATCCTTTAATGGCCGAAGTTAATAATTTATCATATCATATATTAGACCTGTTAAAGTCAACAAGATAAATCTACATTTTTAAACAAATATTTTTATTATAAAAAAAAATGAACATATTTTACTTTAAACACTATTTCAAAAAAAATTTAACAATTTCAATTACATTTATTTATACTTTCAAAAACAATTTTAATTACATATTTAAGGCAAAGCTTAAACTTAGGCAATAAATTTAATCAATAGACATCTCCATTAACTAAAAATGCATTTCAAGCAAATCAAGACAAACTGTAAAAACGATTTATATTTCAATTAAATACAACTTATATTAATATATGACAAAGCACCATTGTTATATTAAAGCCCATAACCCTTATTGGTCAGCACAAATGTACTGACTGGGGTTTAGAGAAATAGCAGATGAAATTTGCAGTAAAAGCGTATTAGCTGATTTTAATAACCCCAAAAAGTTAATTTAAACTATTAATTTAAGATTCAATTTTTAACATGAAATATATGTCCAACTAAACTAACTATTAAAGTAAATGTATGAATTCCATGAAGGTTAGAATTAAAGACAACTATATTTAAAGCAATCAATATATTTATTCAAAACTTAACACATGTAAAAATGCAAATATAGTAAACTTAAATATATATATATATAATCACTTACTTAATAATAGAAATAAACTCATTTAAATAAACGATAAACAGACATCATGACATGTAAACTCAAACCTCATTAAATACACAAATCATATTATTCCGGAACTCAAAGTAAATAAGCCAAGAACGTTCATTTTTAACTTTATGTGGACTTGTGAAAAACTCGAATAAATGAAACCTGTTCTAATATTAAATAAACGGCAAATAGGTATCCAGCACATCTTTAGTTTGAAAAGCATTGCATGAAAAGGAAAACTACTTGAAGCATTCAAGCACTTCCTCCGTTTGTCAAAATCAGATCTCTATGCAGCCATGGCGATACATTAGAACGATGAGCACGTCGACTAACACAAAGTTAACACCTTGATGAGAAAGATATCCAGCCAGATTAACCACACGTATTTCATCTTTAAAACATACGGGGAAAAACCATCAGGCTTGACCACTATCGATCATCGTTAAAGATATCGAAATACTCAGAGTTCCAAAGAAATCAAACACAGCACTACGATATTAATCTGAACAATTATATTCCTTTCATATATAAAACTAAACCAATGCCTTATAAACGAGACTCCATTCTATTGCATCACACCGGAAAGATCATAACCACAGCTTTCACATTTCTCCAGACGCTACACGAGGATAATAAACAAACAACTAAAAGGATGCAAGCCAGCTCCGAATGTCAATGGGCAGAACTATTTATATTTACAACACCCTAAAAGAAAAGCTTCCACGCATGTTCGATCACTTCTTCTATCAGCTTCTCGAATGCCGTATGCAAATCTGACAACATCGGCACGAGGCAAGGAATGAACCACGACTGCGTTGAATCACACCGCCATCTATGAGCGTTCGGAAAAACTACTCAGATAAACAAGAGATAAGGTCGATGTGTCGATACGATGCTATCCGGAAATGTCGTGAGCAAGGGATTGAAATGTGAAGTAAAAGGGCTTTAAACATTATAAGATATGAAACGGTAGTTTGAAAGAAAGTTCATTAAAAGTGACTTAATGTTATTTTTAATAAAAACGTTTATCACAGATATCACTGAAAGATATTTATCAAGTATATTTCTTAAGGATAAATTAAATAAAAGGTAAGTTGTAAAAGTAATTATCTTTAATATATTTAAAGTATTGTATTATATTTAATGATTAAATAAAGAATATTATATCATGAAAGTATATTATATAATGTATTATAAATGACTTTAATGAAATGTAAATGAGGTAAGTGAAAGAATAAGCATGGTGATAAGAACTAGGGACTGCTTTTTCCTAACACAAACCTTTGTTTCTAAGTCCCGATCAATACCAGGCCACCAAACATGTGAGCGGACAAGAGATTTTATTGCATTAATCCCTTGATGAGCACTGTGAAGTTCATCCAAAACAAATTTACGAAATTTTCCTGGGATAAACACACGGGAACCTCTAAGAATGATATTTTCTTCCACTGATAGTTCATTCCAGATGTGCCAAAAGGCTTGTAAATTTTCTAACACTTTCTTCGGCCATCCATTCTAAATATGGGACCTCAGACGACTCAGTGCAGGACACTTGTCTATCTCCCTTTCAATTAGATGTGCTGTCAGTGCGCTATCGTTCAACTGTCTGATGAGTAAGACTGACTCGACTGGCACTGGAGGATCTACAGATTCAGATTTTAGCGGAAGTCTACTGCAAGCATCAGCATTTCCATGTAACTTCCCTTTACGATACTCAATCTTATATACATATGCAGAAAAAGTTAAGGCCCATCGTTGTATACGAGCTGCAGCAACTGATGACACTGGTTTATCTTCAGACAATAGGGTTACTAATGGGCGATGGTCAGTGACTAAAGTAAATTTGCATCCTAACAGATAGTTCCTGAAACGAGTCACTCCAAAAACTAAAGCTAAAGTCTCTTTCTCGATGTGACTGTAATTCTTCCCCGCTTTTGTAAGGGAGCGAGAAGCAAACGCAATTGGGCGGTCGCCATCTGATGTTTTGTCTGAAAGTACCGCACCAAGACCATAAGGACTTGCATCACAAGCCAGAATGACTTCTTTGTCTTGCTCAAAATGCACAAGTAAGGAAGAGTTCTGCAAGACATCTTTAGCTGTTTTAAAAGCTTCTTTCTGGGGTAATTCCCATTTCCACGGCTGCTTACTTTCTAACAACTTGTATAATGGTGCTAACAAGGTAGACATATTTGGTAAAAACTTGGCATAACATGTTATTAAACCAATGAACGAGCGCAGTTAATCAACATTTGTTGGCTCAGGTGCCTCTGCAATTGCTCTCACCTTCGATTCAACTGGGTGCAGTCCATGTTTGTCTATGCGATGCCTAAGGTATTCCACAGATGATTTCAGGAATTCGCATTTCTCAGGGTGTAATCTTATACCTGCTGCTTGTAGACAGCTAAAGACTTTCTCTAAATTTTGCAAGTGCTCCTCTTTATCTTTACCAGTTACTAGCAAATCATCTAAATATATAGAAGCTCCTTTTGTGCCTTGTAAAATCTTCTCTATTTCTCTTTGAAAAATCACAGGAGCAGAGGCAATGCCAAAAGCAAGTTGAGTGTAACAGAGAAGGCCCCTGTGAGTATTTATCACCACCAGGCGTCTCGACTCTTCATCCAATTCTAGTTAGCAATAAGCATCCCGAAGATCTAACTTTGTGAATGCTGTACCACCTGACATTTCTGCAAACAAGTCCTTAATCTTTGGAAGGGGATATTGTTCCAGCTCTGTTGCTTTATTCACCGTCAACTTGAAATCACCACTGATTCTTATTCTTCCATCTTGTTTTAGCACCGGAACAATTGGAGTTGCCCAATCTGAGGTTTTTACAGGTTCTAAAATACCATCTGCAATGAGGCGATCAATTTCTGTGTCAATTTTCTCTTTGTAGGCATATGGAAGAGGACGGGCTTTGAAGAATTTTGGAACCGCGTCCTTCTTACATGTAAGGTGAACTTTGGCTCCTTTAAACAACCCCAAGTCTGGTGAGAAAACTTCACTAAATTTTTTTAGAAGACATCTAATGTGGGTTGACTGGCACTTACATTATGCAAACTGCGATTCATATTTGAGTCAAATGCATTCATGAGGCCTAGTGGAACAATCCAGTTCCGACCAGCTAAATTTGTGTTTCCTTCAGAAACCACCAGTAAAGGCAAATGTTCTGTTCTTGACTGGAACACCACATCTACATTTGTCACTCCCAGAATGCCAATGGGATGAGATGACTAGTAAAGGACTGGAGTTTAATTCCTGTTTGCTCTAAAGGAGGGGGAAATCTTCTAATTTTTTCAAACAATTTTACAGGCATTAAAGAAAATGGCGCTCCAGAATCAATTTCAAAAGTGATGGGTTGTCCCTGCACTCTACATGGGTAATTTTCCTTAACATCAGATAAGTGATACATAGTATACTGATTATGTTCCAACTTTTCCTTTGTTTCTGATAAAAGATTTACTTTTGGTTTGTAACTAAATTTATTTTTAGACAAACATACCTTTGCTAGGTGCCTAAGTTTCTTGCAGGTATGGCATATTGTGTTTTTATGCCTGCATTCTGATGCCTTATATTTTGGGTCTCCACAACGAAAACAATGTTTTCCTGTATCTGCAATGGATGCCGATTTAGCGTTTTCATATTTCCACGGCCTTTGCGCCGTAATTTTCAATTTCTGAACTTCAGAAATCAGAGATACCTTCAAATCCATTGCATCCCTTGCTGCTGCTTCCATCGAAACGGCGATTTCCGACGCATGCACAAGGGTTAAGTTCGATTCTGACAGCAATTTTTGTTGAATTCCTTCGTCCTGTATACCACACACTATTCTGTCTCGTAGCATCATACCCAGAGTGACTCCAAAATTGCAATATTTCGTCAATTTCCGGAGTTCCGCGATGTAATCGGCCACCGATTCGCCCGCGTGTCGCACGCGGCTATTGAACTTGAATCGCTCCATGATTTCTGAGGGCACCGGATCATAATGTCTATTTAGTATCCCAATTAGTTCTGTTAACGTCTTGGAGGTAGGTACTTCCGGCAATATCAAATTTCGGAGCAGTCCATACGTGGCAGATCCAACCACTGTTAAGAAAACAGCACGTTTTCTATTAGCCTCTTCGATCACGTTTGCGATGAAGAATTGCTCAATTCTTTCAGCATATTCGCTCCAGCACTCGTTTCCAGGGTTGAATTCTCCAATACAGCCAAAAGATGCCATGATAACACATAAAGAAATCCACCACGCGGTCGCTGAACGTCGATTAGGCTTAGCACACCGTCATCTGCCAAAGTCGCGATTTTTCTTAAAAATACGCGAAAATACGTTATATTTTCAAAAAATACATCGATAAGTCCATTCTCGTCGCCACTGAAGAGTTTTTTAAATTACTATTAGTAAGTTACGTTAAGAAATACACTAGATGCATAAAGATTAACTAGGTTTATTAATGGATCCAAGATCCAACCTGCATACATCGCGGCTAGCGTGAGACTGAGGTCCAATCGCCGATCACAACCGGGAAACATTTACATGTGCATGTGGTGCCATCTAGAGAGTTACAATGCAACTAATCTCGATTATAACAACATCAAACTTTATTGTGTGTCTATCTCCCATACAAAATGAGAATAACATCACTAAAATCCATGGGCCAGTTATGACCCATCCTGGTAGTTCTAGATATACAAGAAACATGGTAGTTCCAGATATACAAGAAACATGGTAGTTCTAGATATACAAGAAACACAGTAGTTCTAGTGTTAATGAAATTGCTGGTTTAACCGCTGAAATATTATTATAAATATACTTTAATGTAGATTTTTATCAAATAGTTTTATGGTTATATGAAAGTATTTTTAATTTTACTTTTTATGTTCTATGTAGTATTGTTATTTCTGCTTTCATATGATTTTTCTAAAGTAAATTTCTTATTTTTCAGATTGATCTTCAAAACCAGACAATACAAAATCTCCAAGATGCTCTAGTTAAATCTAAGCGGGCTTCAGATATTGCATTTCCAAAATCACCCCCTTCTATGACAAATATTAATTCAAATTTAATGAATGAAATGAAACATCCATCTAGAGGCTCTATTGTTGATATATAATTAGTTAATGTAATTTTTTTACATAAATTTGTAAAATCAGGTAGTATATACACATATACTTCAGCATTTATTTATTTATTTATTTTTGAAATTTATATTTTAATAAAATAAAACATTTATCAAATGCAGTTATCACTTTCTTAAAATGTTAGAAAAAATATCTTAGGCAGCTTCTTTTTTTTTTTCTTTTTTTTTTTTTGGGGGGGGGGGGGGGGGGTATTAAAATGCACGCATTGTATTTAAGTAAGTACTTAATGCAATCATTTATTTTTTTTTTGTATAAATTCTAATTATTACTTTATACTTTGGTTCACTTATTAATGGTACTGTTATTTCAAAATTGTTGAAGTTATAAGTCATTTAACATTTTTGACCAGTTATCAAGTTTTGTAGGAATGACATTGATCTACAAAAGAATGCCATTTGTATATGTGTGTATACCTGTGTATTCATATCTTATATTGCAACATTCATACACAATTGTATATATCTTTTAAATATTCAAGGAAAAATAGTATTATTGTGCATTAAAATCTCTAATGCCTTAAAAAAATGTTAATAGAAGGGTTTTTATTTTTTTAGTTATATTTCAATATAATGCCTAAAATATTATTAGTGTGCCTATTAGGAAATAACTTATATTCTTTTTTAACTTTATAATTAGTTTTAATTATTTCAAAATGCCTTTTCTTTTAAGGCAGTTTCTTTTTTTTCCCCTCTTTCATAAACACTTTTTTATTTTATTCTTTACTGAAAGAATGAAATGATGTATCAGCTAGTTTTAGCAATATATTTTTTATATCGGCTTGATTTCAGCCTCTACATTCTGACTCGCTTTTAAATGTCATAGTGGCATACATATTTAATTTGTCCTTAATGACTCTTTGATGATTTATTATTTAGTCTTCCATTTTCATTTTTGCTCAAATGAATTGTGTGCTATCAGTGTTTTTGAATTTATCATGTATTCTTTGCCGGTACTGTCTGACAAAAAAATCTGAAATGGTTGAATGTAGAGTTATGAAAGCTTTAGAAATGAAAGTATTGTTGCTTCACTTTAAATATTTTCACCATTACACACAATAAGTAGCTATGTAAGCTTCTTTTTAAACTATAACTTTCTTTTTAAACTATTTCCTTTAAAATTTGGCCTATCAAATTTTATTAACAATTATTTTGTTTTTTATTTCTCTTTGACATAAGTTATCTTTAATTATAATCAGAGGTGCCAAGCTCCCACTAATGTTCCGTAATATGTAGATTGATTTGACCCAGTTTAACAACGTTTTGAACCAGAAAATTTATTTGAAAAATCCTTATTTATTTAATTTTATATTTCTATGTGGAGTTAATTTAATTTCTTAAAAAGAATTCTAGTGTGAAACGTATTAAACCTGGGTTAAATTAACTGCCATATTACGGAAGATTAGTGGGAGCTTGGCACCTCTGTATAATTCAGGCTAAATAATAAAGGTTTAGCTTTTGATAATTATCAAAAGCTGGTTAAACTTCACTCACAGAAAATTAATTGAAATTATTTATCATAAGTATTATTAGAATGAAATTTTAAAAATATAAAATATTCTAAAAATATATTTAAATATATAGATTTGTCTTTCACTTATTTCACTTTATTTTCCCCTTTTTTTTTTAGTTTTGCATATTCAGTGTTTTGTTATTTTATATTAAGCTATTTAAATTTTTAAAAGCTTATTTTGTGACTGTAAAGCACTCACATGCTTCAAATTACATTTAGTAGCACACTATTAGGGGGTAATGTAAAATATTTTGCTGCATCATTTAAATCTTTAGAATTTTATTATGTGATGGTAAAGCACTCATATAGCCCTAATTATATTTATTCATAAAACATTTGTGGGTAATTTGAATTTTTTCAGTTTTGTGATTAATGAGATTTTCTATTCATCAAGCTTCAATTGTAATTTAATGTCTTATGTAATTAGTTTTCTAATGGAATTGTATTGCATGAGCATTTTAATATGACAAGGCGTTAAATGTACTATAAAATACAAATTTACTAGTGTTTTTAATCTGCAAGTATCCTCTATGTTAAATCAACACCACTATTTTCTTAACTAGCTGATAATGTACTGATGTTAACATCAACTACAGTGCATTATCAACTGCAATGGTTTTTTATATATTGCATCATTTTAATAATTTTATTCTTTATTATCAGAATTCTGAACTAAATTACAAAGCAATAATTTTCAGATTTATTATATGTAATAAATTTTTAAAGTGCTGTTACATTGTGTATAATTAGATTATTTTTTAGACAGCCTTTTACATCATGTTGTAAAGTATTTGTTTAGATTTTTTATACAATTGTTTACATAAGTGTGAAGTTAACATTTCATGCCTGATTTTTTTTTTCATGTTTGAAAATTGTTTGTTATGTTTATTATTATTCTTTTGTGATAGCTTTGTATAACAAGACTAAATATTTTTTATTATAATTTTTTGTCTGCTATTTAACATTTTTCTAAATTTGAAATTCAAGTACTGTTATTTATCCCTGTCTCTAGCTTTGTACTTAAATGAAAGCTATTTGCCTGTAAAATGATGAAATGCAAATATCTACTGAAGATATGGACATTTTCTGCCATTTTTTAAAAATGTATATACGGATTTCTATATAAAGGCAATTTGAGTACATTGAATGGAGAAAAAATATATATAAAACTACACAATATAGGTTAATGTTCTTGGTTAATATGCATAAATTACTGAAAGTGATTTTTTACATGTTTCCAATGAAAAAGAAGATATTCTGTGTATTACAGAAATCTGTTTACAACATGTATAAAATGGGGAACAATATTGTGACTTTGAAATAGTTGCATGGAGGTTAAAAACAAAAAAAAATTTTCTTAAATGATTCTGAATCTGCTTAAGCTAGGTTTACTTCCATAAACCATTTTTAAAAAAAATATCTATTGTTATTTTAATTAATAACAAATCTGATTCTGATTTAAATGAATAAAAAATGTCATGTAAATGTGTAAGCTTTTTTCTCTCTTGTGTTACTCAACCATTTTTATTTTATTATTTAAAAGATCTTTAATAAATTATATTAGACATCATTAGTATGGCTAAGTGTATTCGTGTATAATTTGGAACTATAGTATTAAATGATGCTAGTCATATTTGATAAGAACAATTTTTTTAGTTCAACTATAGAATGAAATAAATTTATTACATTAATATAGTGTGCTTGATAATCATATTAATTGTTTGCTTTACTCTGTTATATTCTTGTTTATTTCCTATTTTTTATTTGAGGATTTTTTTTTTTTTTTTTTTTTTTGGCAGAGCATTTTATTAAAATATTTACCTACCAGATAGGCACAGCAAATTTCCTCAATGATAAAATAAGCTTTTTCATGTGGAATCATGTTTTTGTCTGTATATTTCCCTCATTTGTTTCAATTGCAGTATGCTAACCAATTTTATTCATTTAATAGTGGTTCTTTTTATCTTCCATTGCTGATTGTTACATTTAATGAACTATTAGAATATACATTTTATTTCTGGAATTCAAAATCAAACTATCTTTTAAGGTTTATCATGGTTGCAAATTTCTGTTCATAAAATAATTATTTTGTCTATGTAGACTTGTTGTAAACTAAACAAGCCAAATACTGTTTATAATGTATAGCTATAAGATTTTTTTTTTTTGGTCCAATTTATTTTTCAAAGGAGTAAATGGTTTTTAAAAAGTGCAGAAAATGATTAATTTAAATTTTGATATATTTTTAAATAGTAGTTTGATCACTATATTTGTGTTAGTTCTTTCTGAATAAATTGTAATTTTAATTATCTCCCAAATATTTTTTCTTTACCTATCTAAACATTTAATATAAACATAGGTTAAATAAACAAGCAAATAAGCATAGTTACTGCTTATAAATGAGGGAAGTAAACTAAATTTATCAATATGCAGAAACAGCAGATCTACATATTGAGGCTATCTGAGGTAAAGAAACCTGCTGTCTTTTCTACTCACTCACCTCTCATGTTTTTTTTTTTTTTTTTTTTCATTTCTTAAAAAAATGATACATAAGTACAACAATATATTAGCCATCCTATGTGAGGTTAATTCTGACCTTACAAGTAATTTTTATACCATTCTTTCTTCAATTATACATCAGTTAAAATATCATTGATCTTTTTACAGTATATGTTACTGAAAATAATATAGATTTAAAATGTGTTGATTAATCTGTAAATGATTTTTAAAATCCTGATCACATATCTATTAATTATTGTTAAAAGAGCATTAACTGTTACATTCTGAAGTATTTTCAGTTTGAAAAAAAAAGTGATTTATTTGAAATGTGTCATGTTTGTGATATAGTGTGATATTTAGGTATGCCCTTTTAATTATTGTTATTCTTTTATGCTTTTAAAAAAGAATGTCCCTTTCTATCTTCTGTATTTTTCTTTTAAAAGTTCATTATGTATGTAGTAAAAATTAAACCACAACATTATTAAAGGAATATATGGGACCAACGAATTTTTATAGGTGGTTAATGAATTTAAGTAATATCTGACTGCATTTCTTTTGCTCAATATGAATTCAATTGTGTTATATTATAAAATGAGAGTTATTTTAATGTATATTGTAAATTTGTATTGTTGTGGTTAATGTATTCTGTGCAGAATTTTGCTCTTTTAAACACCTGTTGTGTATAATTTATTTGTTATGTATAGACTTATTTGGAAAGAATTATCCTTTTTAGCTTCCAGACTATGTGTTTAATTTTTTTAATTTTCTTGTTACCATTAAATTTTTACTTACCTGCATTTCTGAAATTTCTAAATTTAACCTGATAAGGAAAAAATAATAATAAAAATGACTGTTTTTACATAGCTTTTCAGATTGTTTTGCATAATGAACTAATGAAAATTGGTTAGTCTGTAGATGAAACTTTAAAGTTCAATTTACCTAGTCGTTTTGGCAGTAGTTAAATTGAAGAACTTGTAAATGAAAAGCGTGCTCTTTACTTTTTCATCTGGTAGCTAGATTAAAATTGTTCAATCCTGTTATGTTTGTTACTGTATTTTTGAAAAAAGGCACTTCGCCTTCCAGTGAAATTCTGATCATTCAAGTGAATTTTTTTTCTTGTGTTCATCTTTACTTCAATAGGTTATTTCTATCAAAATGATATCTAAAGCTAAAATTATGAAATACTGCATTAACACTGAGCTTTTATTTCTTTTAAATCAGAATTTTTGCGATGAATTTTAGTGATAAAAATGAAATGTAAAAGTATTTAGCTTTGTTTTTTTGTAAAGATTTTTTTTCTCTTTTGATGCAAGATAATTTTTTGTTTTATTAATAATTCCAAAGAAAGTAGGACTCAAATGCAAAGTGTTTTCCTGCCTTTGATAAGCTATTGATTTTGCCCCAATTGTGTTCTGTTCATGACTTAAAACCTTGTAAATTTGCATTTAACATTATGTTAATAGTAATTCCTGTGTATTTTTTATGCATTTTAAAATATCAAGTCATAAGAAGAAAGAAAAAAAGAGCAGAATAGTACAGATTTTTGCATTTATATTGAGATTTTCTTTTGTATGATTTAAGCTGCCAAAAAGGAAATCGAGTGAAATTAAATGTAAGAGTGCTTTACATAGCATTTCAGATGTTTTTTGTGTAATGAACTAATGAAAAATTGGTTAGTCTCTAGATGAAAATCTTAAATTCAGTTTACCTAGTGGTTTTGGCAGAAGTTAAATTGAAGAATTGCGAACGTGAAAAATGAAGTATTTATAAACCTACTTTAAAAGAATCCTGAAAATGTTGAAAGTTAAAATATGATGTACTTGAAATTTTATGCTTTTTTAATCTTCTGGTAAATTATATGAAAGTTTTAAACATGCTAAATGTGTGAAAGACTATTCAGCAGTCAATATTTATTATTATAAACAGAAGTTTTTTTATTTAAAATAATCTTTTTAAGAGTTGCCTAAACAGCTCAAAAATATTCTCAAAATTTACAATATTTTAGAGAAAAATTCCAGAAAAACACTGATCAGTAAACGTCCATGAAGAAAGAAATAGTAGTGTAAATTTGAGAACAGTTCTGATTTCTAAAGAATGATACTATATTATGGGTTTAAATTGTTTTAGAAATTTGTTTGCACTTATTACAGACAATTTGTTGATTTTGTTATTTGCTGATGATGTATTCTTGCTGTTGCTCATGTCACATGTAGCAGTAGTTTATTTTTCCATGTAGATTCGTGAATACAATAATTATATCCAAGATTTTATATTTTTTTGTAAATTTTGACACCAGAAGATTATAAATTTTGATTGCATATATTTATAGCAAAAATAATGTGAATACATAAATTTTGCTTGATATTATTTTATTTATTGACATTGTGTGTCCGTTGTTGTTAATTTCATTTTGTTGCTAATAATTTATTTTTCAAAGCAGACTGGTGCATATTATACCTGTTGTGTTACAGAATTTGCCTTAAATTTCAATTATAATGATATGTAGGAGATGAATTATTTGTATGCATTACTGGTGATGAGATTTTTGTGTTTCTTTTCAAATCTAGTCAAAGTCAACATATAAATATAAGGTGTTGGTGTATTTTAAGTTATTTAAGAAATATACTACTTTTAAATTATTTATTTATATAGAGTAGAGCTTCCCCAAGGGCCTATATCTCTGAAACACTGGTATTTTATTTATGGGATATTTTCTTTTAATTTATGTTTACACATATGTATGTTTGGTATGTTTGCATTCTCATTGAAAGTTTAAAAATATTTAGTTTAACTTACCAAACATTACAAATGAATTGCATAAATTAAGATATCTTAAATGGTATGAAGTTTCATGATAAAGTTATAATTATCACAATTCCCAATTTTCTCAGCCATAAATACCCGACTCTTATACTTTAGTATGCTAAACATTGGTAAGGCACTTATCAGTTAAGATAAGCTCATAAATGCTGTCTATCTTATCTAGTGATTTAGAGTATTGACTTCCATTTGAGATATGCTGAGAAGTTGGTTTTTATGTTCATAATCTTTAAAAAAATAAAAGATCCAGCAGCTTGGAGATTTCACATAAATTTTTATTGAGGAACACCAAGTTCATGACCTCAGCTCAGGTAGAGCTATGAAAGAGTTAATCTAATAGAAATAAATCATCAATTTCATGTCTAAGCTTTTCTTTAATGTGCATTTTTAGGTCTTTATTTCCAAGTAAACATAAATATTATTTTCATTAATATTTTACCTTTACATTTTCCTGGAGCAAGTATTTTCATGAAGTCAATTTTTTACTTGTGTTTGTTTATTTTTGAGGAAGAACAGAATGGAATGTTAGAAAACTTAAAATTAGAGGCAAAATGAATTTTAATATAAAAATCTGCTTTAAATAAACATAAAAAAAACTAGAAAATATAATCTAATAATGAAATTGCATATTATTCTTTTTCATCCTATTTCAAATTTTATACTTTACAAGATATTTCTAATAAACTTTATTTATTTGTCAACTTACTGAGGATTTAAAAGTTATAGCTGTAAATTTCATCAAATAAATTTAATCTAATTTCTGAAAAATCACTTTTTGCAGTATCAACTAATAAATATCCTTGGGGGGGGGGGGGGGGTCTTGCTTACTACTACATTTGGGCAAGCACAAAAATTGCATTTTCTTTTCTTTTTTTCATTGCAATATGTGACTTTGTCTATCTATTGTTGACTAAACGTAAATGAATTTTTTTAACAATAATATTTTAATTTTTAAAAATTTATATCAAGTAGTGTAGTAACATCTCTATTTGGAAAAAAAAAAGAAAAGAGCTTAAATCATTTATTTCAATACTTGTGTTGTTTTTTTACACACATTTGTGACTGATGTAATTATTAAATAAACTAAGATTGTAAATAACTTATTTAGTATATTTCCAATTATTTGAAACTAATAAATGCAATATTAGTTAAATTCGTCATTTTATTTTGTATTCTTTTTTCCTTTTCCATGTACATCATTATAAGTATGTAGAGTAAACATAACTAACATTTTACTCTGAACTATATCAAAATATTAGTATTCTATTATATATATATATATATAATATACAAAGGAGCCATAATTTATAATGAACTAGTTTGGCAATGGCTTAGTAAGATTATAAAATGTGATATTATCTGTCTGTAAAACTTTCTGTTAGGCCTAAGTGGTCTGATTGAATGAAAACTCCAAATACCATTCCCCCAAGGAAAACTTGTAATTTTGAAAATTAAGATAGAGCTAAAAGTGCTCATAAAATCAACTTAAGCAGCTCTTCTTTTTATGAACATAAGCCAGTGTGGTAAATGGACAAAATTAATTGTAAGCAAAAACAAAAATAACCCAATTTTTAAATTTTTGAAAAGTTTCCTTAATTCCATCTCCTTATTTAAATTTTCAATTCATATATTATTTGAAGTGAAGAACGTTTGAAATACTGGAAGGTAAATTCAATAATGAAATTGATTTTATCTGAAATTTAATTGTTTCTTCTGGTGCTCTTCAAATTGTTGTTTTTTTTTCCTGTGCAATTTTTAGAGGCTTCTTGTAGGGAGATCCTGTCCAAAGGAAAAAAAAATGAAGTATTGGTTCTAGCAGGAGTAGAAGTTTGGATTGTAGGAACTTTCATGATATTTTTGGACGGGTCACTTTTGGTTGACCATTTGATTATAGGATTTGAGGGAGACTAATTTAGGGATGAAAATATTAAAGACATGTCAGCTGCTCCTGACAACATGCAATTCTGGTAGTTACTTAAATAAAAATATCTTGCTAAATTAGCAACACAGGAACTTGTCTTTGATGCTGTGTCTTAATATTCTTTGTCTCTTATTGTGTATGCTTGCTGGGAGTAGAGAAAAATAGATTAATTTATGTCATTTATTCTTCTTTCTTTGCATGCTGTATGTAGTCAATTTTTGTTTTTTCCTCTCGTGCAGTTTAGTAAATAAAGCCTCCCTAGTACTGTGTGATTTAAATGTGTTTGAAGAGAAATGTAAATGTTTTTTTGTTTTCAGTTCTATTTTTTCGTTACTTTCTTCTGATTTCTATCTTCTCCTGTTTTGTTCATGGTCCGGTGAGTTAATGCACCATGAGTTTCATGGAGTCCGGTTGTCTTTGATTGTGTGTGTCGAGTTATAGCAAATATTCTGTTAGTGTGGAGAATAGTCATAAAATCAAAAGGAAGACATTACTCATTATCACAAGTAATGAATATGATTTTAACAATTGCACTCTTTACCAAAGATTTAATATTTTTGGTTTTGTTTAAAAAAATTAGGAAAGCACAAAAATTTATTTCCGTTGTTTTATTTTAAGTTGTCATATATCAATCCATATTTTTTCAGTAATTTTTTTTAGTAGCTCCTAGTAAAACACTATGAATCTCACAGATCATGGAGAGTTTGAACATGACAAAGATACTCCAATTTACAACTATCAATCATGTTAAAAAACATCCAGAGGCATCAGAATAATGAACTGAATTTTAATAAAAATTAAAACGAGCTTCTCTTCACATATTCTTTTCATATCATAAACTATTGCTCTAAAAGTCAATGTTTGCTTTCCTTCTTACTGTCCATGCTTCATTGGGTTGTACAGAAGTGTTTCATAAGCTTGCCAAGAGATAGCAGCAATGTGAGGGATGGATTTTTGGGCTCTTTATTCTATAATCATTTCACAGAATTTCACATTGGTCATACCTTGTTAAAGTGGTTGGTCAGAGATATCTCAAATGTTCCTCGCTAATGTTAAGCCTATGGAGTATAATACATACTTATTTTTAAAATATGTCTCCAGGAAATTAATATTTTTAACTTCTTTTTTCTGTGTACTGCTCTTAAAGGATCTCTCTTCTCTCTCTTTTTTTTTTTTTTAGTTGTCAAAATATTTTGAAAATATATTCTTAATTTATAATTTTATGTGTTAAAATCTTAGCAAAACTGAGTAACATTTTAACACTTCACATAAAATTAAGTATATATTTAAAAAATATTTTGACAATTAAAAAAAGAGGCAAAAAGATACAAGGTTCAAACTTACTGTTAATGGTGATTAGAGGACCCTGTAAGAATGCTATGCTACAGCCCAAAGTGCCTAAGGCGAATAAAAAAAAAAAAAAAAAAAAACCTCACTCAACAACTGGAAACTTTGACACATTTACGGACTGAACATTTTTAAACGTAAAGGCAGGGTAATTGAAGTGAATTGTAATCGAACAGTTTTTCAATTTTCGATAAATGAATTGCATCTCGAGTTATAAGCAATATTTTTGTCATGACAGCAGTTTATCCTTTCCAGCGCTATTGCATTGGGAAATCCACTTCAGAACATCAACTTTGACAGCACTTTCTGAAAGATTTTCTGTCTTTACCGAACATTGAAAAAACTGTTTAATTACATAGTTTCTAAATAAGAGCTCCTGTCAACCTCATGCATTTATAAACAAAAATGAATTCCGAAATATGTTAGAAAGTAGCTGGTTTGGCTTTATAGCAGTTCTCAAATCATCTGCTCAACAATGCAAAACTTTTTGACACATTTTCTGATTCATTTTTAAATGCAAATGCATCAAATTGTCAGGCCTGACTATTGAAGTGATTTGAAATTGAAATGAGTTTTCCATATTTTGATAAATAGATTACTTATCGAGTTATAAGCAATTCCTGTCACGTGACGAGACTTTTTTTCACTTCTCAGGTTGCCGCATTGTGAATTCGGTTCAAAACGCCAATATTGACGGTATTTTCTGAAAGATCTTCTGTCTTTACCAAAAAATAAAAGGTGATTTTGCTCCGAAAATTTAAAAAAAAATCGTTTACCAGTTTAAAAATTCGAACATAAGAAAACACCAGAAAAAATAATTGGGATTGAAAATAAATTTCTTAAGATAAAACCCTCTTAATGGATATTAACCACGAGTGAATCGTGTAATTGTGTCAAAAGATTGCACAAAAAATATCCCGAATTTTGATAAACGATCAAGAAAAAATATTGCGAATTTCGTCAAAAGTTCAGAAAAACTGCGAGTTTTGACAATTGGTCGTGGGAAAATATTACAAATTTTGCCTATCGATCACAAAAAAATAGTGTGTATTTCGACAAATGGGTGCATAAAAAATCAATTTAGTCAATCAGTCGCAGAAAAAAATCAATTTCATCAAATAATCGAGATTTTAAAAAAAAGCATGTTTTGTCAAAGGATCTCGGGAGGGGAAAATGCGAATTTCGTCAAAGGATCTCGGGGGTGGGGGGGGGAATGCGAATTTTGTCAAAGGATCGTGGTTAAAAAAAAAGTGAATTTCGTCAAAGGATCGCAGTAAAAATCGCGAATTTAGTCAGAGAATCACGGTAAAAAAGCGCGAAGTTTGTCAAAGGATCTCGGGGGGAAAAAAACGCGAACTTCGTCAAATTATCTCGGGAAACAAAACGCGAATTTTCGTCAATGGATAGCTGTAAAAAGCGAATTTCGTCAAAGGATCGTGGTTAAAAAACGCGAATTTCGTCGAAGGATCACGGTAAAAAATGTGAATTTTGTCAAGGATCGCAGACAAAAAGAAAAAAAAATCGCGAATTTCGTCAAAATTAAATGCATTGGGCTAAAAGACTGAAATAAGATTCCTTTATCAAATGTCAAAAGATCGCCGCCAAATGAAAAGAAACGCTAAAAATCGTATATTTGCAGAGGAGAAAATTTACTACATTGAGCTGAAGACTGAAACTGGATTCCTTTTACGAATGTCAAAAAGTTGCCACAAAGCATGGAAAATCGCATAAAAAATTCAAAATTAGCTGTAGGAATTTCGGATTCTTTTTACGCAAAAAAAAAAAAAAAAAAAACCTTAACTGCTTAATTGTTGGGTTTTTTGGACACTATAAATTAAAAATAGGAACTACACACCACTTTTTCCTTACTAAAATATTTGTTTTATATAATCGAAAAATGTCTGACAATTAATAAAGCTAAGATTGCAATTAAAAATTAATGGTGTCCAAAAGCTTTTAGTAACGAAAGAAGCAAACTTTTCTTGCCCGAACCGGGTTCGGGCAAAACAGTTAAGGGTTTAAAAAATTAAGAAAACTAATAAAAAAAAATCCCAAAATTGGTTTCGAGGTGCATAACTTCAGACATGCTGGTACTTTCAAGCCAAAGTTGCAGCTCTGCGCTCTTCAGAAAACATCACACACAAACATCTTTGTTTATTATTATAATAATAAAGTTTTTAATCTGAAACAATATACAGAACTTACTTTTGAAAAAATCGGTTAACCCGAACCCCACAGGAATCTAAATTCTGCCCGAACTGATAACAATTAGATTTAACCTGATCTACATCTGATGCAGGACTTAAATTCAGACATTAAAAATCGCGAATTTAGTCAAAGAATCACGGTAAAAAAGCGCGAACTTTGTCAAAGGATCTCGGGGGGGAAAAACGCGAACTTCGTGAAATTATCTCGGGAAACAAAACGCGAATTTTCGTCAATGGATAGCTGTAAAAAGCGAATTTCGTCAAAGGATCGTGGTTAAAAAACGCGAATTTCGTCGAAGGATCGCGGTAAAAAATGTGAATTTTGTCAAGGATCGCAGACAAAAAGAAAAAAAAATTGCGAATTTCGTCAAAATTAAATGCATTGGGCTAAAAGACTGAAATAAGATTCCTTTATCAAATGTCAAAAGATCGCCGCCAAATGAAAAGAAACGCTAAAAATCGTATATTTGCAGAGGAGAAAATTTACTACATTGAGCTGAAGACTGAAACTGGATTCCTTTTACGAATGTCAAAAAGTTGCCACAAAGCATGGAAAATCGCATAAAAAATTCAAAATTAGCTGTAGGAATTTCGGATTCTTTTTACGCAAAAAAAAAAAAAACAAACCTTAACCGCTTAATTGTTGGGTTTTTTGGACACTATAAATTAAAAATAGGAACTACACACCACTTTTTTCTTACTAAAATATTTGTTTTATATAATCGAAAAATGTCTGACAATTAATAAAGCTAAGATTGCAATTAAAAATTAATGGTGTCCAAAAGCTTTTAGTAACGAAAGAAGCAAACTTTTCTTGCCCGAACTGGGTTCGGGCAAAACAGTTAAGGGTTTAAAAAATTAAGAAAACTAATGAAAAAAAATCCCAAAATTGGCTTCGAGGTGCATAACTTCAGACATGCTGGTACTTTCAAGCCAAATGTTGCAGCTCTGCGCTCTTCAGAAAACATCACACACAAACATCTTTGTTTATTATTATAATAATAAAGTTTTTAATCTGAAACAATATACAGAACTTACTTTTGAAAAAATCGGTTAACCCGAACCCCACAGGAATCTAAATTCTGCCCGAACTGATAACAATTAGATTTAACCTGATCTACACCTGATGCAGGACTTAAATTCAGACATTTCTCTAGAAGGAATTTCTGTAGCTACGTAAGGAAAATACCCCCCCCCCCCCCCGGATCCTTACAGAAAATTATCTGTGAAGTTCAGAAAATATTTTTTTTTACTCAGAATCACCCCAGCAAAAAATGGAAAACGTGTTTCGATTACAAAGTTTATGTATAACACCTGCCAATTTTATGCTTTTCTGAACAAAAATTAATAAAAAAATATGTCAAAGTTGCCAGTTTAGATTTGAGTACCGCCTTAATAAAATACAAAATTCCGAAAATAATTTATGACCTAGACTCATATCTGCTAGGGCCTCATCTCAATCGACCCCGTGAAAATTCTATTTCAAGTCAAACCCGAAACCCGACAAAGAAATTTTACCAACCCGAAATCCGACACACTTCCAGCCGAACCCGAAGTGGGAGAAAATTATTTCAATATTTTAATACAATTTGGAAAAATAGTCTAGATTATATTTCTAACATAAGTTTTATCATTTATGTTGAAAAATGATCACATGTATGATCATTAATGTTCAAATATATAGTATGTTTCATCTGAAAAAAATATTCTAGACCTTTTTTTAAGAAAACCGGGTCAACCCGACCTGAAAAGGTCAACTCCCAACCCAAACCCGACCTGAAAAAAAAAAAAAAAAAAAAAAAAAAAAAAAAGCGTTAATTGGTCCTGTTCGGATAAACTCGAGTTACCCGATCCGCTGCAGTACTCTAGTCCCATAGTGAAGTCGAGACCACTAATTCTGCCCAGTTGACCCATCCGTTTAAACGTGGTGATGATTTACAGTAGAGTACCAATTATCCGAACACCCCTTTTTTGTCTATTTTCAGGACAGCCTTTATATCGAAAACATTTTCCAGATCGGTGGAATAATGCTGTTCCTATTCAACTTATGTGTTAAAAAAAAATACAATCCAACGCCTTTTTTTTTTTTTTTTTTTTTTTTTTTTTTTTTTTTTTGCTTAAATTTCAAATTTTGCAGTCCAGAAAATAATAAAAATTTAAAAAGATGAAAAAAATTGACATTTTTTTAAGGACAAATAAATAAATAAATAAAAATTAAACACGCAAGCACTAACAACTACCAGTCCTAAGTTTGGTTAAGATGTGATGGAAAATTGTGTTCACACAAAAGAACGATTATTTTAATCTACTTATCCACTACTATATTTTTAGGTAGATTTCGTAGGAAATACTACTTATTACATTCTCCCCTAAGTTGGAATTTTTGAAAAATTTTTGCAGATCTACGCCGATCATGACTCTCAGAACCCAAAACCACCCTCCAGTTCAAAACTTTAACTATCTATCTATGTCACTTTTTTATGCACACGATAACTGCAATAATTCTGCACAAATCTCTTCCAAACTGATAGTACATAAAATCAAGGGGCATAAAATCTCGGTTAAGTTCGTTAATGGGCAAAATCGAACCAAGGGGGAGGGGGGGGGGCTTTTTGTGAAAACAGAAAAAAAACATAATTTCTTAATTATGATACGTATCGAATCCGTTTAAAGTTATTATTACTTCTAGGAAAAGGGCCGAAAATTTATGTATGATAAATTTTTGATGATATTAAAAATGGCCCCAAGGGGGGGGGGGGGGGGGGGGGGGGAGTTAGAAGAAAAAAATCATAACTTTGTCCATTTGCAAGATATCAAATCTGCTTAAATTTATTATAAATCCTCTTAATATTATATAAAACTTTTAAATTGACAAGTTTTTTTATAGGACCCACCCTTAAGCAAAAAAAAAAAAATCCCTGCCGGCTCCACCTGCAAACAAGTTAGGTTTCGAAGTGGGCGGTTCCAACTATCGTATCATGGCAAAAAAAGTCATTTCTTCCGCAATTCCCAACAAACAGACACCCCACAGTCTGCGTCTTCGAAATCCACCTGTGCCTGTAGGCCGAGCTGTCAGTGATTTATAAAAACATACATTTGTACCATAAAAAATCTTTTACAAGTAAAATATGTATTTTAATCATTTGGCATAGCCAGGAACGTCCTTAAAATTCCATTTCCAATTATCCGATCTTTTGCATATCTAAACTACCGCCGGTCTCGAGAGGTTTCCATAATCGTTGCTCTACTATATCTGCACAGGGACTGATTTACAAATTTGGGGGCCTCGTTGCTTACAGCGGTCTTGAGTAAAAAAAAAAAAATATATATATATCATTAAAATGGTAATTATTAAGATAACCACCCCTGACTCTAATAATTTTGTGATATTTAATGATTTTTTTTATAAATTTTCTTCTCAATTTTTTAGCAGTAAAAGTTCTTATAACATCATAATAATCAATCTTTAGTGTTCTATGTCGCTGACGGTTTTTCGAATTTGGTTCCGAAAGTAAAAGTATCCTAATAAAAAAAAAAAAAAAAAAAAAAAAAAAAAAAAAAAAAACCTGTAAACAAAATCGACAAAGTAAAATACGGTCTTTGTAGAGATTGACCTCAACTATCCAATGAAAAAAAAATCTTTAAAAAATACTGAAATGCAAACGAGATATTTAAAAAAAATTCTCCCATAGAATTAATATTAGCAAGCGGGTGTTTTCGTGTGAGTGAAGTAGTTACTTTTAAATGAAAAAATAAATAAATAAACAGATTTTTCCATATTAATTTTGTTTAATAATAGTTAAAACTTCATCATATTTTTGCCTATAATTGAAAATTTTTCAGTAGCATTTGGGGCCCCCAGAAAATCAGGGGCCCTGGGCTCAGAATGCCCTGCCGTAAATCAGGCACTGTATGCAGAACTGAGCATAATTTCCGTCTCCACCACCGATCGACGATTGAGATTTTTACGCTTTCTGATTATTTGTAAAATCAACGCTTTGTAACACCTCCTCTAAGCTGACCCGATATTGTTGGTAAATGGTAGCGAATCGAATCAATGGCAAAGAGAAGTTTTGTAGAATTAGAAAATAGAACTTTTATTATGAATAATATCGATTCTAAAATTAATATATACAAGGGCAGGGGTCGGAAGTACCGTGCTACAAGTAGCGAAACTACTGTAGTCGCTATTTTTTACAGTAGTTTGTAGTGTAGCGTGCTACATTTTGAACAATGTAGTGTAGCAATTAGCGCGATACATAAAATCAGTAGTTTGTAGAGAGAACAGACGCTACTTTTAACGCTACTTTAGGGAAAAAAAGTGCTATTCTGCTAAGCACGTGGTCGAAACTCGTTTCTTTTGTGCAGAATTTGTTCTGCTCAAAAATTTCCAAATCGCAGTGGCAAATCCCAGCTGCAGTGTATAGCAACGCATTGCATGAAGTCATAGATTTTTTCCATTGACACTTGCTGTTGAAATCAAGTACTAACCTCAGTGCCCAAAGGAATTAATTTTCTTGTTGGCAACACTTGTCTATTTACTTGTAAAGATGTCTTCATGTTTTAACGCCAGATTTCTTGTTACTCAGAATTACTCCATTTACAGATTTATTTATTGTTTGCATTTAGGGTTGATTTTCTATAATTGTCTAGATTATAATATCTCTCTTAATTTTTCTACGAAATTTAAGTTTGTATAAACTAACGTTTTCGAGACGAACACAAAACATTTCCTTGTATGGTATCTTTCTTTTTTAATGCCCTCGGTTATGCCGCATTTATTTAATTGTATCCCGGCAGACGCGATATAACGAGTATTCACTTTATTATTTAATCCGTGTCTTCAATTTCTAGTGTAAATTGAACACTTTGACAAAATTTGAAAGTAGTGAAGTAGTGACTACTTTTGAAAAGTAGTTTGTAGTCGCTACTTTTTAAAACAAGTAGTTGTAGTTGTAGTTAACTACATTTTCGACAAAGTAGTTGTAGTTGTAGTTCGCTACAATAAGAAAGTATTTCCGACCCCTGTACAAGGGTTAGTTACATCATTTGATTATTTTTCGTGGGTCATCAACTTTCAATTTAGGATTCCTTGACTCGGAGTTTAATTCACACTACAAAGTCTTCTGCACAGCCCAGTCTGCCGTATTTACAATATTTAGTTCGCTCGGGCCTAGAAGTACCCGTTCCGTTCCTTCGGAATATATTCGTTTCTACGATGAATCAGAGTTAAGTTCGCTCGGGCCGAGATGTACCCATTCCGTTCCTCGGAATATCTTCGTTGGGGCTTTTTCCTGATACATGCCGTATCAATCCATTAGAGGTATGACCTCTCTAGCATTTCAACTACGCTAAGTGCGAAACAGATGTTTCTTACCCTCTTACCTGAGACTAACCTCACTTGTCGTGATCTTTTCCCAAACTGATCTCTCTAACTTTTAATCTCTCACAGGGGATTATTCACTAGGGGCGGGGATTTTGTCGAGGCGGATCATCTTGAAACTCTCCAGCCTCTCAGCAACTTTGGGATATGTCATTCCTATTCATAACAAGTCTGTTATTGGATGTTCTATGACAAAGGGCATAGAATTGTGTGCAGACATAAATTCGTGTGCAAAGTTCGTCTCCCCTTTCAGATGCTATCTCTGCCACGGCTTCGGCATAGATCAAAGTACAAGGCTCTTGCTTGGGTGACCCTTTTCCGATGCATCAGTGTCCGAGCGTTTCACCTGCAGCACAAAGGACTTTCGGCGTTTTGCCTATCTTCAAAGCTACGCTACCGTGGGAAGGTATGCAGGGAAAAGTTCCTTCTAACGTTCTCACGGGAAAGTTTAGGATGACACACACTGCACCTGGGTGAAAAGACTCAATTCTTTACAGCACCCCCTCCTCAAACGATTCTTAAGGGTAAAACACTAAGAATCTCTAAGTGGCGGATAAAGAATTGCAAGCTCAAATTACATCAGAGTGGCAAGAGATAAAACATACATGAATAAAATAACACTACTTTCATTTTCTTTTTGCGCGCTCTGATATGAAACATGAACAAATTTTGAAATAAAAAAAATAAAAACAAACTTAAAATATTTATGTACAAAAGTTTATCAAGAAATCTCATTAAATTCGACTCAGACAATCAACATGCGGAATGTCTCTGCCTGGGCGATGAGAAATTGCATAATTATAAGGTTGCAGAGCCAAGGACCACCTTAACAATCTAGGATTATTTCCAGAATTTCTTTTTAGAAATACCAAGGGTTTGTGATCCGTTTCGATAGAGAAGTTTTGTCCATCAATATAATGCCTTAATTTTTTTATCGCGAAAATAATTCCAGCACACTCTCTTTCAGTGGCGCAGAAACTTTTCTATCTATCGGTGAATTTGCGGCGTAAATATATAATGGGGTGTTCTTCCGATCCCTCTCTTTGAGTCAAAACAACGCCAATACCTAAGTCACTAGCATCAGTTTGTACTATGAATTCTTTCTGAAAATTAGGAGCATATAGCACCGGTTCTTCCGTAAGTTTCGTTTTCAAAGTCTCAAAGGCTTTGCCCATTTCGTCGCTCCATGCGATCTTTTCTTTTTTATTTTTCCCTTTAAGCGCTCTCGTAAATGGTTCTACAATCACTGCATAATCTTTTATGTAACGGGAATAATATCCAGCCATTCCTAAACATCTACGAATTTCAGTTTTCGATTTCGGAACCGGTAATTTCTTAATTGCCTTTACTTTTGCCTCAGCTGGCCTCCGACGTCCCTGTCCTACAATATGCCCAAGATATTTTACTGTTATCTGAGCGAACTTGCATTTCGCCAATTTGATTTTGAGTTTCGCGTCATTAACCCTTTTAAGTGCAATTTCTAGATGACGCATATGGTCCTCCCAACTATCTGAAAAGATCGCCATATCATCTAGATACGGTAAACAGAATTTCTCAAGCCCGTTTATCTATCGCGTTAAAATATTTGCTAACTCCACCCGTTTTTTATAAGGCTTTAACAAATTTCCGTGATAAAACTGGGATTTCTGTCACCTCCCAAGAACATTCACAATATAATTTGTTTCCGAAATTTTTGATTCAATTCTTCCCGGCCCTGTCCAACTATCTGACATATTATTTGGTTTACTGGTTGCCAAACCCAGTACCTCATCTCCCACGTTAAATTTCCTTTTTACCGCCTTTCTGTCAAACCAAAATTTCCTCTTTTCTCGTTCTGCTGACGTGCTTTCAACGGCTAAATCTCGACGTCTTTTTAACCTGTTCGTGAGATTAAACACGTATTCCTTCACGAATTCATTTTCCTCCGCTCCTCTTATCCATTTTCCAAACACTAACGCTTTCAAAAGCTTACTAACTTTTTGATGCCAACATTCAATACTATCGCTTATTGTGCGACACACTCTCGAATATCTCTTCTTAACACCGAACCTTTTTAGAAATGCGGTCGTTAAATTATTTATCAATCTTCTCCCAAGGTCTAAGTAACCTGACACATTTTCTTTAACTTTCGTTTTCCCTAAGTGAAATGACACTTTTTCTAGGCACGCGCCAAAAATATCTATCTGATAATTCAATGGAACAAACACCTGCATTTCTCCACTTACGCGATTGTCTCTCGCTTTTGCCACTATCAAAGAATCTCCTGCATCACAATGCGATTCTTCAACTTCCGTATTTTCTCTAATCTCTTTGAGAGATTGATCCCTGTCTTGTTCCATTTTACTATCCTCTCCCAATTTTTGCTAAGATCGAAGATCCCTCATTTAACGACAAAGGCGATAATCCCTTATCCACACTGACCAATTCAATAGGATTTTCTAGGTTTTCACCCTCTTCTTTTGAATTCAACGCTTCCGTTTCACTGCTCTCGCGAAAATTTCCCTCTTCTTTTTCTTTTACCGATTTCAAAGTTTCCGCTTCAACACTCCCGCTAGAAATATCTTCTTCTTTTACCGAATTCAAGGTTTCCGCTTTATCGCGCTGGCGAAAATTCTCCCAATTTCCCACGGAAATCATAATCTGTTTATTTTCTGGTTTTGGAGCTTGGTCAACCTTTGCCTGCTCTAACAACTTTTGAGTTCCATTACCCAACAAATAGTAATTCACGTCTGAATCTCTATTGTTTACTCCTGCCTTGGTTTTAATAACCCCCACACCTTCAATTTCTAACGTGACCTCTGCTATAGGTAAACAGTATAATTTACTGTCCAGCGGAGTTTTAATCCATACGTGGTCTCCATTCAATTTATCTTGACTAAGTCGTATGGGAGTAAATCAATCTCACTACCATTGTCCCTCAAAGCAGTTGCCTGAATTCCATTCACTAATATTTTACTCAAATAGGGGGAGAAGGTTTCTTCAAGTGTCGGCTTACTTTTTAAGTGACCGACCTGCGCAGCATCTCTCTTTTTAATTTCCGGACAATCTACTTTGTACTGACCGCTTTGCATACACGCGTAACACTTGACTTCATGCCTTTTTTCGAACGCCTTTTCCCTTTCTTTATTATCATTTCGATCCCTCCAATTTAAGTTAGTCTCCGGATTTCTGTTGCCATTTCGCACATTTTCAAAAGTTCTGGGTCTTTCAAATTTCTTCTCTACAGGTAGTTTAGGATTCCAAGTTATTTTCGACGGGCGTTTGATTGCCTCGTACGCATCTAAACGCCTCACCAATTCTTCCGTGTCTTTAATTTCCGCCCAGTTATCCATAAAATGTTCGCGCATTTCTAGAGACGCCCTCCTTTTGATCTGGTCCGTGACAAGCAAATTTTTCAATCCTTCAAAATCCGAAACTTGTAAGCATGACAGCCAACCTTCTAAAAAGCTATTAAGTTCGAAGATCAGGTCCTTCCAAACTGAATTAGGATTCCGCGGATGTTGACTAAACTTTTGTCGGTACGTCTCTGCATTCAAGCGATAGCGCTCTAACAATTTTTCTTTCACATATTGAAAATCATCAATTTTGTCTTCGGGTTCTCTCAAAATTAACTCGGCCATTCCCACAGGTAATAATGATAGTAAGTTCGTCACCAGCTCATCCGAATTTAGATTACATTTTTTTGCCTGTCTCTCGAATAAATTCAAAAACAACGAAATATCCGAATTCTTTTCATCAAAGCGGTGCATAATTGTTTTTAGGGGTAAATGATTCGTTCTAACTGAGATGGTACTGGATGCTGTACTCCAGTCATCAGACTCTTGTGTCGCTTTTAACCTAGCTAACTCATGTTCGCGTTCTTTTTCTTCCTTATCTGCCAATAATTTATTTTCCCTGTCTTTTTCTATAAGTTTAATCTGCGCTAATGCTAGCTTTTTCTCAAATCCCTCTGACGACTCTATCTTTTTTATAATTTTCGGTACTGTATCATTCTCTTCTAAAATGACCTCAAATTCGTTAGCTAACGTTTGCAAATCAGCTTTCCTAAAATATTTAAGCTCCGACATTTTAAAAGTTTAAATTAGAAATTATCTTTCCCACAATTATAAAACAATACAATAAGATTTAATGCTATTCCTACCAAGTACGCTAAAATATTACTGAAATATACACTCATAAAAAGTACGCTTAACAATAATATATAGGAAATATGCAACATATCAAAATAAGCAACTCTATCCTAACATCTACATTCACCTTGGTATTTGGTTATAAAATACATATGGTGTAAATTTTACACAAAACAACAATTTCAATTTCAAAAAGTACAGTAAAAATATTTAAATTGCAAAAGTCTTATTCAATTCCTCTTTCTTTTAATCAATGGTGGTCTT
This sequence comes from Maratus michaelseni, assembly GCA_963931845.1. Lineage (NCBI taxonomy): Eukaryota > Metazoa > Arthropoda > Arachnida > Araneae > Salticidae > Maratus > Maratus michaelseni. The sequence continues at coordinate 55,636,536 of OZ007586.1, read as the reverse complement.
AATCTCTGCATCCACTCTTAAAAGATTTAGAATAATTCACAAAAAAAATATAAAATCAACTCTGTTATCTTAAAATATGAACTGCGTTCGATATTTTTTTTTCTTTTTTTTTTTTTTCAAAGATCTCTCATTTATAGACTCAGCTAAAATTTTGTAACACTGCACAACTCTCAGTTTGCATCAATTTAATTCTACAATAACTTAATCTTAACTACAAAATTTGTCTATTAAATAAGTTACAGTTATATCGGAAACATATCTCATAATACTTCTTTATCTATTTTTCTACCGGAAAAATTTCTCAAAAATTTACTCTCACAAAAATAAACATACAACTTTCTTTTTTTTTCTAAAGCCTACAACACCTATACAAACACTAATAACAATTAAAGCCACTCTGAATATAAAAAGAGCTTACCTTCATTACTAAGAGTCTTTCAGGGCATCAGAAGCACAGACTTCAGACAGATGCACAGGAGCACAGACTTTCACGGGTGTACAGGAGCACAGACTTTTCCGGAAGCACAGGAGCACAGACTTTTCCGGAAGCACAGGAGCACAGACTTTTCCGGATGCACAGAAGCACAGACTTTTTCGGATGGGGAACTAGGTTTCTCTCGGATGCTTTGTTGATCCACGGGGACGTCTAAGGAGACTCAGGTCACAAGGAGACTCTTTCTTGGAGCACTTTGACGATTCAAATTCCAGATTTCACTCTTTGTCTTTAGAGATTGTCCTTAATTCTTGCTGATTTATCTCGCTGCTTGCCACCAGTTGTAACAACTCCTCTAAGCCGACCCGATATTGTTGGTAAATGGTAGCGAATCGAATCAATGGCAAAGAGAATTTTTGTAGAATTAGAAAATAGAACTTTTATTATGAATAATATCGATTCTAAAATTAATATGTACAAGGGTTAGTTACATCATTTGATTATTTTTCGTGGGTCATCAACTTTCAATTTAGGATCCCTTGACTCAGAGTTTAATTCACACTACAAAGTCTTCTGCACAGCCCAGTCTGCCGTATTTACAATATTAAGTTCGCTCGGGCCTAGAAGTACCCGTTCTGTTCCTTCGGAATATATTTGTTTCTACGATGAATCAGAGTTAAGTTCGCTCGGGCCGAGATGTACCCGTTCCGTTCCTCAGAATATCTTCGTTGGAGCTTTTTCCTGATACGTGCCATATCAATCCATTAGAGGTATGACCTCTCTAGCGTTTCAACTACGCTAAGTGCGAAACAGATGTTTCTTACCCTCTTACCTGAGAGTAACCTCTCTTGTCGTGATCTTTTCCCAAACTGATCTCTCTAACTTTTAATCTCTCACTGGGGATTTTTCACTAGAGGCGGGGATTTTGTCGAGGCGGATCATCTTGAAACTCTCCAGCCTCTCAGCAACTTTGGGATACGTCATTCCTATTCATAACAGGTCCGTATTGGATGTTCTATGACAAAGGGCATAGAATTGTGTGCAGACATAAATTCGTGTGCAAAGTTCGTCTCCCCTTTCAGATGCTATCTCTGCCACGGCTTCGGCATAGATCAAAGTACAAGGTCCCTGCTTGGATGACCCTTTTCTGATGCATCAGTGTCCGAGCGTTTCACCCGCAGCACAAAGGACTTTCGGCGTTTTGCCTATCTTCAAAGCTACGCTACCGTGGGAAGGTATGCAGGGAAAAGTTCCTTCTAACGTTCTCACGGGAAAGTTTAGGATGACACACACTGCACCTGGGTGAAAAGACTCAATTCTTTACAGCTTTTTAAGTCATTTCCGGTATTTTGGAGGATTATGAAGATATAAGAAGATATGATATAAGAAATTAATATATATAATTAGATTATATAGAAATATTAGATTATATAGAAATTAATTATATTGTATTACTATAATATTATATTACAGTTATAAATTAATTAGATTATATAGAAATTAATAGATATTATATAAGAAACCAAGTTCAACCAGAAATGACTTAAGAAGCGTTCGGTTTAACAACTAATCAGAAAGCATGATATAGTCTGTCTCAAAAGTTTAAGCACTCTGCAAATCTGGTTTAAAGTAATTGAAGAAGAAAATATTTTTTGCTAATTTACAATAAATACGCGACATTTAATCAAAATAAAATAAAATAAGCCATTTTGGGTGGTTAAAATAAAAAATATATTTATTTTTATTTAATTTTTCTTTTTTCTTGAAGAAACGCTTTCTCAAAAGTTTAAGCACTTTATGCAATTTTTTTTAGAAACACGAGATTGGCCGTGTGTAATGACGTTGTATGACATCATATTGCACTTTTATAAAAGTATAAAAGGTGGAGAAATTATTTCCTCTCGTTTTAAAAATGCCGAAGAGTAAAGAATTCACAAAATGTGAGATTTTGAAAGTTTTTATATTGAAATCGCAAAATAAAACTGTTTCTGAAATTGCAAAAGTTTTAAATCGATCAAAGCGAGGTATATATAGAGTACTCTCTAGAAATGATAATTTTAAGCGGAAACCAAGATGTAGATGACCACTTATGACGACTGTTCCGACTGATCGGAGAATACGGAGATTGGTATCTAGACAAAATATGTCCATACGACAAATTAAAAATAATCCAAGTGTACAGGTGTCCAAAGACACTGTACATAGACGTATTAAAGAGTGTGATTACATCATACTAAAGAAAATAGCTCGCAAACCGTCTCTCAAATTACATCACAAACAGGCAAGAATGAACTGGGCTGAAAAACACATGTCCTACGGGGACAAATGGCTTTTACTGTTTTATTCAAGTAAAAGTTCTGTAAAAATTATAAATCTGGTTGTTTTTGACATTGCGCATAAACTTTTGAAACAGTTTTTTTAAACATTTTTTTAATTATATTTTTTACAATTATGTAATTTATTTTTTTCTACTTTTGATATAATTTCTTTAAATAATGTTGCGAAATCTGAAAATTAAAAAATGTTATTCATTCTAACTTTTTATAATTCTTTGAAAATCGACATTTTATGCTTTTGCTTAAACTTTTGAGACAGGCCTTAATCGCAATCGTCTATCAGCGGTGGACAGGGAAATTATGCCAGAACTGAACGAAAATACGACGTCCGGCCTTTAAAAAAAAAAAAAAATAATAAAAAAAAAAAAAAATCCGCTCTAGAAAGCTAATCTCGAAATTTGCAGACATTGCAGTTCAAGTGGTGAGTCGGAATCGAAAAATGTTTTTTTTATTTTCCTGTAAATGTATTACGTCTTAAATTATAAGCTCCCCCAAAAAGTGCATTTTTTCTAATAATTGGGTTGTGTATTTAAAATTGACTTAAATTGCAAACTTTGTCATTATTTTCTGAAAGATTTTTCTTCTTTTTCAAAGAAAGAGAAAAACTCTGTTAGATTTCTTAGTATATAAAAAAAGAGTACTTGCAGATTTTAGGCAGTTAAGAATAAAAATAATTTGTGAATGTGTCAAAGTATCCAGCGGCATTTAATTTTTACAAAAGTTATAAATTATACTCAGAACTTAGGAATTATTGTTCTTATAATTCCTAGTATTTTTACAAAAAATATTCAGGTAAAAGTGATCATAAACAGAAACAGACATGGCTTCAATTTTGCATTTCTCAAAGATGAAAAATGTTCCAAGGAAACAAACCGGCTTTCTAAAATTTGATCACGATCCGCTCGCTACGCAAAACATACTATCTATTTATTATTGGAAGAAAATCAAAGCTCCGAAAATAAATCGAATCATCGGTGTCAGAAGTTCCGTTCAGTGTAAGTAGATGGCGGTAGTTACATGTCTTCCTTTTTACAGCCAAGAAAGAAATGGAATTGGTTATTGGGTAAAGCTGTTGTTACTTTTTTTCCATCTGGTTGTGGTGGGAAGAATTATCGATGTACAGTAGAATAATAATTTGTTATAAATAATAAAAAAAAAAAATCTTACGAAACTGAAAAAAAAAATAGCGGTCTTGTGGATTTATGTTCATAAAAATATTTCATTTTCTTACAAGGATCGCCATGGACTGTGTAATCGGCACCCAAGCGAAGATCATAGGGGTCATGACCCCCTTCTAAACGGTCACCTAATAGAAAAACCGGCGCTGTTCAAAGCACAAGAGTTTCAAATTAACGAATAAATCTTAATTTGGGTTGTCTGATTCCATGATATATTTACCTAAATTTCTTTATTTCATTTTTGTACCCATACTTTCTTTTGGAGCTCCCTTCATTTTGGACTCCCCCGCTCGCTCTCCGATAGTTTCGGCTCTGTATTCAGGTAAGAGTGATGAGTGATTCTAACCAGACATGACTTCAATTTTGCATTTCTCAAAGAGGAGAAATGATCGAAGGAAACAAACCGGCTTTCTAAAATTTGATCACGATCCGCTGGCTATGCAAAACATAACTATCTATTTATTATTGGACGAAGAATCAAAACTCTGAACCGAAAATAAATTGAATCATCAATGTCAGAAGCTCCGTTCAGTGTAAGTAGATGGCGGTGGTTACATATCTGCCATTTTATATCCAAGAAAGAATTAGCTGTTATTACTTTATCTCCATCTGGTTATGGAAAGAATAATTATCGATGTATAATTTGTTATAAATATAACAAAAATCTTACGAAACTGAAAAAAATCCCTGACGGTTCGGCATACAAGCACAGGTAGATTTCGAAGATGCAGACCGTGGGGCGCCTGTTTGTTGGGCATTGCGGAAGAAATGAACTTTTTGCCCAGATGCGGCAGTTGGAACCGTCCACTTTAAACCTAACTTGTCTGCAGGCGGAGCCGGCAGGTTTTTTTTTTTTTTTTTTTTTTTTTTTTTTTTTTTTTTTTTTTTGGGGGGGGGGGGGGGGGCTATAAGGGTTGGTCCTATAAGAAACTTGTCAGTATAAAAGTTTTAGATAATATTAAAAGGATTTATAATAAAATCAAGCGGATTTGATATCTTGTGAATTGACGAAGTTATGAATTTTTTGTCCTCCTAAAATCCCCCTTCCTCCCCCTCTTGGGGCCATTTTTAATGATATCAAAAATCTGTCATACACAAATTTTCGGCCCTTTTCCTAGAAGTAATAATAACTTTAAACGGATTCAATACGTATCATAATTAAGACATTATGGGGTTTTTTCTGTTTTAACAAAAAGCCCGCCCATCCCCCCCCCCCCCATTAACGAACTTGACCGAGATTTTATGCCCCTTGATTTTATGTATCAGTTTGGAAGAGATTTGTGTAGAATTATTGCAGTTATCGTGTCCATAAAAAAGTGACATAGATAGATAAAGTTTTGAACTGGGGGTGGTTCTGGGTTCTGGGAGTCATGATCTGCAAAAATGTTTCAAAAAATCCAACTTAGAGGAGAATGTATAATAGGTAGTATTTGTTACGAAATCTACCTAAAAATAGTGGCAGAGTGTTATAGGATCGCCCATGCCATGGACTGTGTCATCGGCAATCAGATCGGCTGAGAACAGCTCCTAGCTTCTTGAGCCCTCCTCTAGACTTCATAATCTTTTAATACGAATAAAATAATTTATTGCATTTAAGAATTTTAAAACTTTATAATCAAAAGTTTTATGACAATGGGGAGGATTTGCTTTCTACTTCTGTCTATATTTATATATCCTTAAAATAGAGTGGGGCAAGAGAAGCTGTGAATTAGCAAAATCAAAAAATTTCAAAGCCCCCTTTGACTTTGCCGATACTTGCAAGATCAATACACTATCCAAATCAGTTACTTTGATCAGTTGCTTACAGTGGTGGCCAAAAGTTTGGACATTTTTTGAAAGTTTCATGTTTTTAAACTTTGTGTGCTTGTAGAATATATCGTCGCTACCATGTCAAACTATCGAATATGAAAAAATGCATTTTTCATTACTTTTAAAAATGGGCCGATTGTCACCAGAAAATTTTAATAGCATTCTTCACCAAGTCTGCCAGTTTGACTTCCCTTTTTTTATTCAGAATTTTCAAATCCGAACCAGAAATTTCAAATAGATATTTTTGCGTTGTTTAATGACAGACATTTTGTGATTTCTTAAAGTAAAAATCTTTTTCACAAATTTTCTGGTATGAATTCGGCATCTCTGAATTAAAAAGAAGGCGAAATTGGCAACCCTGTTCTTCACAGAATTTTATTAGTATTTTTACTAGGTGAAGAAATCTAATAAAATTTAGTGGTGACAATCGGCGCAATTTTAAAAATAAGGAAAAATGCATTTTTTCATATTCGATAGTTTGACATGGTAGCAACGATATTAATTTTCACTTAAATACAAACGTTTATATATCAAATTGAAGGTAATTTAATGTAGAATTTAATAATAAAAACAGTATTACAATATCTGTATTACAAAAAAAGTTATGCTCATTTTAGTAGAACAAACACAAACAAATCGTTTTGAACAAGGACGTGTTTTGTAATAAAAGCGTACTAGCCAATCACAAACACTGTTCTGGGAACCAATCAAATGTTTGTAACTATAGTTTAGGTTATTTGGATGGTAAAAGAGTTATTGTTGTGGAAATATTTTGCGGAATGATGCATACTAGTACAATTAAATAGAGTATTGCTGTTTTTGAATATTTAAAGTCCTTTTTTTAATTAAACTAATTTTAAACAATGTCATCAACAAGAAGAACTAATTGGACATCTACAAAAAGAAGCCGAATTGTCATATTGATAGAAAATGGCCTCTCTTATGCTAAAATTGCAAGACAAGTTGGTGGTTCAGTGACTTGTTCTGGTGTACGAAAGTTCTGTTTACGTTATGAAAAAACGAAATCAGTGGAAAATAAGACCAAATCAGGCCGAAAAAAATGCACAAGTGCTACTGCCGATAGAAAAATTAAACGGCTATGCCTTCAAGATAGAAAAATTTCATCAGATGCCATTAGATGTGAAATGAATGCAGCGGGTAATGCAGTAAGTTCAAGAACAATAAGAAGAAGGTTATCAGGATTTGGACTACAAGCTAGAATTCCAAGGAAAAAAACATATTTAAATCAAAAGCAACGCGAAAAACGAGTTAAGTGGGCAAAAGAACACATTAAATCTAAATGGTCAGAAAATCAATGGAAGCAAGTAATCTGGAGCGATGAGAGTAAAATATCGCTCTTTGGTAGTGATGGTAGAAAATACGTGAGACGTAGAGTAGGAGAAGCACTTCATCCTGATTGCATTGAAGCAACTACAAAAAACCCAACAAATGTCATGATTTGGGCATGTATGTCTGCAAATGGTGTGGGCCGAATTCAAGTGATTGATGGCATCCTGAATGCCAAAAAATACATCGAAACTGTCCTGGAACCAAAATTGATACCTTCCATCAGGGATCTCTTCCCCAACAACGCACCATTTATTTTTCAGCAGGATTCAGCTCCATGCCACACAGCAAAAGTATGCAAAGCATGGTTTCAAAATAAAGGCATGGATATATTACCATGGCCAGGAAACAGCCCTGATCTCAATCCAATTGAAAATTTGTGGCGACGTTTGAAAATTCTTGTACGAAAAAAACGTCCATCCAATAAAAGACAACTTATTGAAGCTATAATTGATTCTTGGCACCATGTGATTACGAAAGATGAACTCCAAACACTCGTGTTGTTGTTGTTGTTTCTAATCCCAGATGGTTTAGCTATGCTAAACCATCTCCACAAAACCAAAGACTTCCAGAAAATCATGAAAGAGCGCTGGATTTTCCAAGATTTCACAGCGGGTAAAATTTAGGTATTTGATAATATGCAGAGGAGAGGCCTGGACTCCCGGGCACCGATGACACTCAGAAAATGTTTTCTGGCCCTGATGGAAAGATAGTCCTCTTAAGTGACCACTCATAAAGCGTGAGAGTGCCGTCTGTTGTTTCCTACAAAGATTAAATTGGAGAGACCATCCTAGTGTTTTAATAAAGTACCATGGATGAATAGGAGGTACTCTCCAAAGTGAATTTAATTCTTGTTTCTTAATCGAAGCTATTTCACTATAGGTTAATATTCTGTCTTCCTGGTGATCTTCAGCTGAGGCAGACTTGGCCAAGCCATCGGCCATTTCGTTTCCTCTCAGCCCAACATGTGACGGGATCCACTGAAAGTGGATGGAGTGTCTTGTAGATAAGCATTTCAATAGTTCCAGGATGTTCAGACTTGTTCTGTCCCCCATATTTGTCCAATTAATAAGATGCTGTATAGAGGCACGACTATCAGTTAAAATCCAAATGTCCTTGTACTCAAGTCCTGGTGTCAAATCAATAAAACAAAGGCCTTTATAAATAGCCAAAAGCTCAGATCTAAAAACCGAGCAATAATTAGCATTTCTTGCCTTTATGTCGAATGTACGATCCGGTGTCTCAATGTGAACACCACTGCCAGAAATACCTCCCACACCCCTACTGCCATCTGTAAACATTTTCAGGGCCGAAGGTGGAATGCAATGAATAGTTTCCTGTCCCATTTGTCTAGTAAATGCCGGGTTCTCAAGTTTTTTGCACACGTTGGTTAAAAGGTCCGTGTGAAAATGTATACGGCTAGGATCCAACCTAAGCTGCAATGAAGGCCTTAAGGAGTGGGGTTCCACATTATTAGAAGGCAGGCCCATCTCTTTCGCATAAGAAAAAGGGCCCAAACACTCGTTCACTCGATGAAAAGACGCTGTGAAGCTGTCTTAAAAAATAAGGGTTATCCTACTAATTATTGATTGTGTAAGTATCACTTTAAAAAAAATGCAAATCTAAGATAGATCTTACTATTAGTTGCATAACTTTTTTTATAATACAGATATTGTAATACTGTTTTTATTATTAAATTCTACATTAAATACCTTCAATTTGATATATAAACGTTTGTATTTAAGTGAAAATTAATATATTCTACAATCACACAAAGTTGAAAAACATGAAACTTTCAAAAAATGTCCACACTTTTGGCCACCACTGTATATACAGGGTGATTAGAAAATGAGTATACATTTGAAAAATTAATAATTCACGGAATAATGTAGGTACAGAGGTAAAAATTGGCACACATGCTTGGAATGACATGGGGTTTTATTGTAACCACACAAAAAAAAGGTTAAAAAATAAAAGGCCGACAGATGGCACTGAACAGGAAAACGTCAGTGACTCTGCCTGAGAATCGTGTATAAAAGGAGCTGTAATGAGAGAGAGAATCAGATGCACCAGCAATCGCAGCATGTTGACATTACCAGAAAAGGCAATGTTAGTGAAGCTCTACTATCAAAATGGGAAATCTGCCGCGATCGACCGACATCAATAGGCACTCTAAAAGACAACATCCAACGCCAATTTCTCACCATAACTACAGATATGCTGCACAGTGCTGTGCACAACATTGTCCCTCAGCTACAGCTATTGTTGCGGGATGACGGTGGACATGTTGAGCATTCGTTCTGAAGAACATCGTCTTTGCTTTGTCATAATTTGTTATGCTAACTATTGCTTTTCTTATAACAAGAAGTGCCATCTGTCGGCCATTTTATGAACTTTTTTGTGGATACAATAAAACCCCATGTCATTCCACACATGTGTGTCAATTTTTACCTCTCTACCTACATTATTCCGTGAGTTATTAATTTTTCAAATGTATACTCATTTTCTGATCACCCTGTATATATCTGACATATGTCATGCTGTAACTCTCTCATTTATGAACTGATTTTGATGTGACTGGTTATGTGTATAGGACATACCAAGGTCTCGACCGAGTTCGTTGGTCACCCGCCATCTTGTTTCAAAATAACGGCTTTTTAAAAATTCTAACAGATGTACACAAAAATTACAAATTGAAAAATATATATATATGTTAAATGTTAGAATGTGATACAAGGATTCTAGAACATTTTTTGTTTTTGCTATACCTTAAAAAATGACTGAGATAGGGCAGTTTGAAATTGTAGGGTGGCTGAGAATTTGAAACAATCTGATATTTGTTATGCTGCAACTCTCGCATTATCATGGTGGAAGATTAGCATTTTGGATGGTTCTCATGAAAGGGTATGACAACAGGGTTGATCACTCTGTCTGCATATTGGCGGGCAATCATTGTGCCTTGAACAATTACCAAGGCGGTCCTGCCGTAATAACTTACTAGCTGATCCCCGCCCGGCGTTACCCGGGCCCGTGATAACAAATTTTTAAAAAATCAAGTTTTTATTATTTTATATCTTTAACCCGATTTTGTATGAAATTATATATTTAAAAATGAAAAATTCGCGAAAAAAATATTGATATTTAGTGATAAAAGCGCTCATTTTCTTGTTTTTTTTCCCCTAGGGTCGTTTCACAGTTTTAAAATAAAAAGTTTTTTTTGTCCGAACTCTTTGAAATATTTATTGGTGATAAATAAAACGGTTTTACAGCACGTGTAAAAATTTCGTGAAAAAATATTGTTATCCAGCTGTAAAAGAAATGTTTTCTTCTCACTTTTTTGTTTGTTTGTTTGTTTTCGTGTCGGCTCCTTTAACATAGCAATAAAAAAATAGTTCTCATCTTCCGAACTCTCTGACATTTCAATCAATTTATTGGTGATAAATAAAACGGTTTTACAGCCCGTGTAAAAATTTCGTAAAAAATTTTCGTGTAAATATAACTGTATCCAAACTCTCTTTAAAAGTTTGCGAAAAAATATGCATATTTAGCAGTGAAAACATGAGTTCCTTAAAAAAAAAGCTTTAGCTTTCAACCTCAGAGCAAAAAATATTAGAAGGTCTATGCTTTCAATGCAATGGTACGGATTCATCCGTTTTCAATCAACCCTTTTCAATCCCTCTAGGCTAAACAGGTGAGGGTTTGGTTAATCAATCAGGTTTCCCGTTTCTGAGGGTAGAAACCTTCAAAAAACGTTGACGCATGTGCAAAGAGATGATTTTCATGTGGATTTGACAGAATGCGCTTTTCGTTTTAAATATATAGATTGCCCCCCCGCCCCCCAAAACCATCACGCCAGGAGTTGGACCTATGTACCACTCTAAAATCACACCAGGTTGAGCTTTTTCTCCAACACGACGACGGACATGTTGTCGAGAATTATTTCACCCCAGACAGAAATCTGGATTCATCCATGAACACAACTGACTGCCATTCACGCGTCCAGTTGCGTCTAGAAGTACACCAGACTAACCGTTCTTGGCAGTGCTATCGTGTTAACGGAACACATTGCACGGGGATCCAAGAGTGTAATACCCTGTTCACATCAGACATTTAAGATATCTTAGACCGCCGTTTTTGAGATCCGTCGTTCTTCCCGGAATTGAGTACCTGTCCACACCGCAAAATTCATCTAAGATAACTCACTGAACGTGTCCGAGATCTGAACAAACATAGAATGTGCTCATGCGCATATGTTAAAAGCAACCTCGACAGCCAATCGGCCTCCAGAGCCAATCAGATTGAGTGGTACTGGCTGTATCTAGCAATAGAAAGTTCGAACTCACGTATACCCTGTTCACATCCGACATTTAAGATATCTTAGACCGCCATTTTTGAGATGGTACCCTCCCGGAATTGCATACCTGTCCACACCGCAAAATTCATCTAAGATAACTCACTGAACATCACCGTGTCCGAGATCTGAACAAACATAGAATGTGCGCATGCGCATATGTTAAAGACAACCTCAGCAGCCAATCGGCCTCCAGATCCAATCAGAGTGAGTGGTACTGGCTGTATCTAGCAATAGAAAGTTCGAACTCACTAAGTGAGTGAGTCACTATTTGGCGGTTCTCATGTGGCGTCAGGGCCGAAACTAGGATCTTTTTCACCCGGGGCAAGCATGAATTGTGCCCCCCCCCCCCAACCTTTCCAAAATAAATTTATAAACAGTTTTTGATTCATTGCTTTTATTTTTTATTTTAAATCTGAAATAATTAAAGAAAGTATATTAATCTGAATATTGTTAGTTTTTTTTTTTTTTTTTTTTTTTTAGAAATCGACCTTCTGTTGGAATCATTTCACCTTATCATCACGATAAAGTCTGAAATACTGAACCAATTCGAGTCTAAGTGGGACAGAAAATTGATCTGCCAGTATCTTGAATGAGTTCGTTAAGGCTCCCGCTGAGCAAGCGCTCGGGAATACGGTGCTAATGTTAATCCAATGGGGCATTATTTTGCTAATATCTCGCTTGCATTTGAATATTTTTAAACGATTTTTTTTTGCACTGGATAGCAGAGATCAATCTCTTCTTCCTCCGTTGATTACTTTTTCGATTTTCTTTGCGTATTTTTTTTACGAAGATACTTTCATTTTCGGAACCGGTTTCGAAAGTGAAAGTATCTTCGTAAAAAAAATACGCAAAGAAAATCGAAAAAGTAATCAACGGCGGAAATAGAGATTGATCTCTGCTATCCAGTGCAAAAAAAGTCGTTTAAAAATATTCAAATGCAAGCGAGATATTAGCAAAATAATGCCCCATTGGATTCACATTAGCACCGTATTCGCGAGCGCTTGCTCAACGGGAGCTTTAATCAAGTATGTAGCCGTTATAGTTCGTTTACAGGGACACACAAAAGAAAAAAAAACATTTAAAACTTGACATCACGCGATAACATCCGAAATACGGAATGAATTTAAACCGAATTAGGACAGCGTATTGATCTTGGGAGAATTCATTAATCAACTGTTGTTTTGGTGAACCTATGTGGTCACCTACAATGAAAAAAACCAGCCCTGTTGAAAGAAAAGAGTATATGCCCAAAGAGTAAACCTTAATATCCCAGCATCTCACATCCGTCCGGCATGACTTCGTTACACTGCGCAGTGCTGAACCGCCTCATCAAAAATCGATTAGCAACCGGCCAACTAAGAAAAAGCAATTAAAGCAACAAGACGCACTGAAGCCACGTCGGCCTACAGATTTCGCAAACACATCTTCGCCAAACGAAGAGCAGGCGATTTCTCCCCCTGTTGCCAGGTATCAACTCGTTAAGCTAGGCAAAAGCCTGGCAGGTAGGGCCTGGTCAGCGGTCTAAAAAACAAGAGTATAAAATCAACGAATATACTTTTACTTTAGCTTGCCCGATTGCAAGTCTTTTTTGTTGATATTTCGTTATTTGTTTTTTGTACTGAAAGAAGAATCAAAATCCTACACCCCCCTTGTACACTGGCGCCCAGGGCATATGTCCCCTTTGCCCCTCCCCCCTAGTGTTGCGTTGTCCTTCTGTGTGGACTTAGGCTGGGTCTGCGGGTTCTAGAGCCTTCTTATGTCCACTGTCAATCACTCTCTGTACTGATATGGTACTACGTCCAGTCCTTCGGGAGATTTCACGATATCATCTCAGACATGCCAATTATCCGAGCCCTCTCAACGTCAGAAATATGCGTGTATCTGTCTTTACGCTTTGGCATCCCTGTCATGAAGGATTGCGTTATTATAAAAAAAACAGTATATGCTAAGAAACACAGTAAATATCCCCTTAATATATCCCCTTAATATCCAGAATTCTATGTACTGCATTTAAATAAAATGGTAATCATTTCATACCCTTCATAATGACATGCTTTGCTCCAAGTTTCATAAAAGTCTGGGCGTAACAATTTCCATTTCCAATAGTGTATATTAGAAATCACTTAAGAATGACAGGTAACTCGTTTGCATTACTCATAAAAACAACGATTGAACAACGACTAACGTTTATTTACTTCAGCGATAGCAGTGGAGTGGCATGTATGCTTGAGAAACTAAACTTTTTTACTCCTTCTTGTCTGAGGTTATTATAGGTGTATCAGTGTCCCCCAACTCCCCTTACGTTATTTGTGAGGTATCCGTTATGAAGGTTTTACTGTATTATTTCCAAAATCATAAAATATTAAGAGAATTCATAATAAGATTTCAAAGACTAGGGTGATCTATACCCCCATCCTCTTTGCATTGCTTATGAGTGTCATTAATTTAGAAGTAAGAAAAAAAGCGAGACTATAATTACAACAATTAAATCATTAAATATATATCCTAATACATATATTTTTTTCCGCTTTTACTTATATTTTTCTGTGATAGATGACAGCACTACACAATTTATTTTCGATTATACTTTTTTTTAACAATGTTTGAGCATAGATATAGCAGCCATTTTGAGTTAATGATGACTGGCTGTTTGTTAAGTACTTGTAATCTTGTTCAATCTACAATAAAATTTGTCTTTTTTGGTGAGTCTTGCACATTATTTTATGATCTAATTTCTCTTTAAGTTGAATAATTTGTTTATTTATCTAATTTCTGTTTAAGTTGCATATTTATTTATTTATTTTGTTATTTGAACCTCATGTGGGTTATTAATTTTCTTGTTTCATATATGTATGTTATTAGGGGCTTAATATTGTCGATTTTAGGCATAATGCTAACAATATTTGTTGAAATAACATATATTTACTATTAATATTCTTATAAAGACCTTCTGAAGATTGTATAAGATATTCATAGTTTTCAAATTTTTGCTTTTTCATCTTATCAAGTATAATTCCTATAGTGTCCATTCCAGCCGTACTCAACCTTTTTTTCTCGCGGGCCGCAAACATATGTTTGCGACGTTAGGCGGGCCGCAACGCACTTATAAGAGTCTAAAAAAGGCTAGTTAAAGTATTAAGTTAACAAAAGTAATATAACAAATCAATATCATAAAGTTAATACTATCAGTAGAGGTGAACGTTTGTCGCAGAAGAAATATTACGAAATATTTTAACACCACTATTTCCAAACAATAAACTTTGTGGTAGCCAATTGCAAATGTAGAAATAGGCTTCGATATTTGTTGTTTAGAAATAGAAAATTTTTAGAAAAAATTTTTGGTGCCAATGTTATTGTTTTTTTTTTTTTTTTTTTTTTTTTTTTTTTTTTTTTTTTTTTTATCGTGGTGCAAAAAAAAAAAAAAAAAAAAGATATATTTGTTCTCTTTTCAAAAATGTCTAGTTCAAGAAGGTGTGTGAAAGCGTGATAAAAAAATAACAAGGCGTGATAAAAAAAAAAAAAATAACAATAATAGAGTGTTTACGTTTAAAAAAAAAAACGGACATATCCTTTATCGTGTATTCGAAGTAAGAAAGATACTTTTATGTTTATATATTCGCATATATGCATAACATTTCACTTATATTTATAATTTTTAAATAATTTTAGATACTTTAAATTTAATATCAAGCTGATTTGTTAAAAGTAATAATAATAAATCTTTTTGTAGCTTATGCAGGCATTTTAACTAATAATTTCGATTAATCTGATATAATTTTGGAGAGATTTTGTCATACATGGGGCATGCATATTTTATGCAATATTTTTATATGCATATTTATGGGACTAGATATGATTTAATATAAAATTACATACTGCTTTTCTTACAAATATAGTTTTGAACTTGCAATTTTATGCTATGGTGGAAAAGATTTATATTCATTTTTCATAAAATATGTTTTCGTAGAAGTTTCAGGAATGATTTTGTGTTATCATATTAATAATAATAACGATAATGGTAAGCAAAAAATATTATTTTTATGATTTTATTTCGTTCTATTTCAAGTATAAATTAATGTTGCAGTTATTTTCATTTTTGCGTTAGATTGCACACTTTTTATGCATATTATTTTTCAGCATTTTAAACTATTTTATAAGTTTTAATACTTATGTATAGATATATATAACATTTTATTTCTGCTCATATTGAATTCCAAAAAAAAGTTTTTGCCTTGCAACACATGAACAAATGAACAAAAAGGCAAATAAAAAAAATAATAATAAGATTTCCAGTCATTTACTGTATGCAGATTTTACTTATGTTTCATAACTGGTAAAGTTGATATTTTTAATGTATACTATATTAACATTTTATATTTGAATTTTTATTCACAACATGTGAATATTTTAACGTAAGTAAAGTGTATATTTTTAATGTTGGTCACGAGAGGATGGTTATGAAAATTCATTACTACATAATAGTATTGTTTTCATGGTTTTTTATTGCAGTCATTTCTTTACATTTTTAAAGTGCTTTATTCAGTTGTTTTTGCGTAGAAATATTTAAAATTTTAATTTGCTGAATTTTTACTTCTGGTGGAGTGATGCCATATTTCTGCTTTTATTGGTCAGGTTTATATTTTACGGAACAAAATTCATAATGCTTGAGTTTTTTTTAAATAAATTATCATTCCTGTTCCTAGCTCCCTACAATTTCACATAGAAATTACATTTCAGTTCCATATATTTCTATTGATGAATGATATAATTCAGTTATATATTTTTTCCTCATTTAAAAAATAAATAAATAAATAAAATAAAATAAATAGATATATATTAAATGCATAATATTCATGGAGGTAAATTTGCAGTAAGATATAGAGTATTTCGTGAGTGTAGTTACTTCTGTTGTGGGACTATTTTCTAGAGATGGCCCTATGACTGAATGTTATGTTTCATGTCTGAGGTGAGTAAGATGGCCACTTACTCTTCTCGGATATGCAATGTGTTTACTTACACTCATGTTAAAATAATAATAATAATAATAATAATGCCATAATTACTTATGTTTAAGGTCTTTAATTTTACTTTCTTGTATTTTTCAAGGTGGTGGTAATTTAAAGTGTTTATTTCTAGTTATATGTTAATTGGTAAATGTTTTAATATCATTTTTAATTGCATTAAGATATCTGTGTATTTTGAGGCTAAGGTGCGTATTAAAGCTTTGTGCCAAAATTTTCCATTAATATATATATATATATCTTTTATTTCAGATCGTTGATTAAAAAACTTCATATTCAAAATTTAATTTCCCCAATGTTATTATATAATATGATATGGTCTGGTATAAATTTTACTTACTGTTTGTGTGCATAAAAAGAAGAAAAAATAATAAACGTTGAGTATGTTTATGGTTTAAACATTTGAAAGATATGCTCAATTATACTCTAATTGTGTCCCCTTTTTCCTCAATTAATATTCAAAGGTACAATAACATGGTGACTGAACATCAGTTAATCGTGAAAATAAAATTTTAATTAGTATATGTGCATTTATATGTTTTGTTATATATTATATTTTGCTTAAATTTTAAAGATTTTGTTGCTTTTTGAACAAAATGAATGCAATGTATATGGACACCGAATTTTTCTGCGATACTGTCATATGTCCATTCAAACTTTTATAGATATGGCATATTCACTCTTATCTTCGTTCATTAAAAAAAAAAAAAAAAAAAAAAAAACATTCTTGTACTTCATATATATTTTTAGGTCTTCTCATAGACAACATTTAAAATTTTAATGTCTTGTTACAGTCTGTTTACATTTTACAAAGATTTGTTTTTAAAATTTGGTTCAAAATTTCAAATATACTTTTAATATTTCATGCATTCGTATAATTCTCGATACAAGGAGATTATACTTCTACTTCATCGAATAATTCTAAATTCTCTTTTAATTTTTAATGTTTCATTTTTAAATGTAAGTATAGCTTCCATTGATTAAGTTTCTGTAGAATTAATCAAGATTGTTTTCATATTGAATCATATTGAGCGATCTCTCAATATAGTTTGGTGTAAAATTTTTCTTACATTTAAAAAAAAAAAAAAAAAAAAAAAAAAAAAAAAAATTTTTTTTTTTTGAGGACACATATTGTCATTTTTACCTTATTGTTTAAATTTTTATTCTAATTTTGCAATTCAGTTTCTTTTTCTGCTACTCACATCGCATACTGTATGACATTTCACTTTGCTATGTCGGTTCGATTCATTTTATTCTTACCTACAGTTACTCATTTCCTTCTATAATTTTTTAAATGTCAACAGTTTCACACGCCTTAGTTTATTTGGTCGTGACATTTAGTTCTACTGTCGTACTCAGTCGTATTTTTCCAGAATTTTTCTACTATTTCTTTCAACAAGAGGTATTTTGTGAGTATTCGCTGATAGTTGAATTACACAGTTGTACAAGGGTTATTTACATTTTTTTTTTCATTTCAAGTACTAGTGGATATTTGCGCAATCCTTCTTTTCGTACATTCTTGCACGCAGACTTGTATTACATAGCCGTACAATGTTTTCTTCTAGTACAAAGATTTTACAAAGTTTTCTCACCTATGAGTTCTGCATGTGAGATTGTAATTTTTCACACACATTTATGTGGGTTTTTTCTTTCCTATATACACTTTTCTTTTCAACTGCAGGTTTGCTACAGGTTTGCATACATTGTTCTGTATAAAATGTTGACTTATTTTTCTCCTCATTTATATATCAATTCACATTTCTACTGTATTTTTTTTGCAAATTTTTCTCATTTTTTTACACACTTGTTTCGGAATTTCTTTTACATATTTATGGTGTATAAAGTTCAACGACAAATTGTTCTTTTCTTCGATTCTGTATTTGCACACATTTCCAGTTGGTTCATTATGTTTGGCATCTTTTGTAGCCAGTGTTTTTCTTTTCTTCTTCTTCATTTTACACACATACACATTTTGTTGTACTCAAAATTGCTAGGCACAAATGGTTATTTTGGGTACATTTTACACACCTTGAATCTTTATTGCAATTTTCGCATTAAAAAAAAAAATTCTTGCATTTTATCATACTTAAATTTACTCTATCAACTAATATTTTTTAGAAAATTGACATTTTCTGCTCATTTTCTTCGAAGTGTAAAAAAACTATTTCATTTTCTCTTTGTTCATGACATATATTTTTGCAATATATTATAAATAATAATTAATTATTACAATATTAATTGTCCTGTTATTGTTAATTTTTCCTTTTAGGTCACATTTCATGTACTTTTTCTTATTTATATCATTATAACATAATTGTTGTGTTAAATCGCAGGGTTTCAAAAGAAAAATTTTATATTCACACAGATTTAACATGCACCTATCAATGCCACTTGTGTCATTGTCGATATGTTGGTAAATATTTTTCATATCAATCTTCACAATATTTTCTTTTAACGCATTTTCAGGTATTCCAAGCCCATTCTTATAATTTAGGTCCTCGAACATAATAAAATATTAATATTAATGTAAAATTTTTCTGTTTGTCAAATTCATGAATGCCCCTTAATCGCGGTATAGGTGTATTTATGAATATTTGGTTTGTAGAATAATTGTAGTATTATTTTTTTTGTTTTTATGTGACATGGCTGGACCATTTTTATGTTTTATGCTGCAGTGCTGCAAGACATGTATATATTTGACAAATTTTAAAATTTTTCTTGCATAGTACTTCTAATTTAAATTTAACAATTTGATTTTTTTTAAAAAATGTCAGAGCTTATTTTTTGGATTGGTAAGTAATTATTTGGTATATGTGATTTTCATGAAGTACTCCATATTTTACACTTACACAAATGCTTTTTGCAGGCTTTTCATATGCAAAGGTTGTCAAGATTCCTTCATATGGTCGACGATAAGTCTTGCATACATCTCTTTTTCTTCTTTTACACATGTACTTTATTGTATCACAAAAAAAAAAAAAAAAATAATAATGCGCTTACCTTTTCACTTCTCTTTGGCATTTTAAATTTCATTTGTTCACATTGCTTTCTTTTTAAATTCAAATAATAGTCTTTAAATTTTATTGTTAACAAAATTTTAAATTTTATTTAATTTTCCATATTTACAATTGTCACTTTTGCTCACGTTGATAGGATTTTTTTTAAGGTTAGGTATATAGTTGCAACATGTACAACAATTTCATTGGCTATACAATTTTATACCTCAAGATATTTCAGATTAACATATCTAATTAAGTAAATTATTTATGACTAGTTTTTTTTTTTTTTTTTTAAAGCATTATCAGAGTTACTCTTTACATTTCTATCAAACACAATCAAAGTTTGTATTTTCAGTTTAAAGCTTTCATGGCAATTGACAGTATCCAGTAAAAATTTTATAGTTTCAATATCAAAATACAGTGTCCATTTTTCTCTAGTTGAATGTAAATATTGGTGGTGTTTTATTTCTGCACACAGTATTTAGTACAAGTGCATATTTTTTTCTTTTTGCTTTTACATTTTTATATGTTATTTTAAAAATATGTATTTTATTCATATGCTGATTTTTAAGATTTTATCAGCACTTCAAGATATTATTTTGTGTTGATGATTAAAAAAAAATTAATATGAAGGCCAAACAACTGCCTCATCAAATTAGCCTGCAGGTAAATTTTTATCATGATCATGTGTAATAACAATTGCTAGCATTATATATATTTATGTGTACACCTTAAAAAAAATATAGCATTATTATATATTGGCCATTTCCTTTATCCGTCTTTTATGACGTGTCTTTATTAAAATAAAAGGAAAATGATGATTGTGTCTGCCATTTGGAACTATTATAGCTATAAGTATATATTTTATAAGCAGACAAAACATTTGAATTTGGTATACCTTGCACAACAAAGTGCTAAATTCTTTTAAATCAAGTACTTGTTTATATTTTTATATGATTTTTATGTGTTTATTACTTATTTTTGTATGGTGGTCTCCCAGGCTTTGAAATGTTTGTTTTATGGATATTACAGCTTGTTTTCAGTGTGTGCACATGTGTATCGCAACAAGGTCAGCATTTTTTTTCCTATGAAGGGGGAGTATATGTATATGATGAAGATCATATACATATTTTCAGTATTATTTAAAATTTATAGTTCCCTTATGTTTCCTAAAGATTAATTAAATTTTTATTTAAACCCTTTCTATTTTAAAGATTAAAAGCAATTATATTTCATCAAATACATTAGCGTTTCTTTTCTATCATTTTTATGTCTGGCTTCTAACCGCAAAAATGATCTTCCTTTTCTGCAAAAATACAGCTGCAAAATTATTCAATATGTACGTTAGATATTTTCATTATTCTTTCAAACTTTGCTTTCTGTCTGAAAAACTTAATGATAAATTCAAAACGTTTTTACATTTACGCTTTGGACCGAGCAGAATATTAACTTCCTGGTTTCAATGTAAATGCTGTCTTTAATTAATTCCCAACTGCCAAAATTCTATATGCTCATCAAAATAATTCATATACAGAAAGCCACATCTGACTTCTTTCTCATAACATCATTGATTGCTCCTCAAAAATTACGAAAATAGCAATATGTAGCCAGGCATGGCACTCCTTTGATTCATTCCCCCCTGTAAATTAATATGCCAGATGCCTAACTGTCCGAAATTCTTTCTGGCGAAAAATGTGCGATACACATGTATATTTGGTGTGGAAAACAAAGCATCGGCGAATGTATTGTAAAAATTAGAGCAGATCCTTTTTATCTCGGGTACGGAGAAGATCTAAACTTTCACCTCAAACTTTCAACTCTCTTTCTCTTCGAATAAAAACATTCCATGGAAATCATCTGTTTATTTATTGTTCTTGCCATGCATCTTTACACGGGAGGAGAACTATGCTAAAAAAAACGACGCAAAGTTATTATGCTTATTTCCTTCCGAAACGGCCAGAAGACACAAACAACGCCATAAAGACCTTCTGAAGATTGTATAAGATATTCATAGTTTTCAAATTTTTGCTTTTTCATCTTATCAAGTATAATTCCTATAGTGTCCATTCCAGCCGTACTCAACCTTTTTTTCTCGCGGGCCGCAAACATATGTTTGCGACGTTAGGCGGGCCGCAACGCACTTATAAGAGTCTAAAAAAAGGCTAGTTAAAGTATTAAGTTAACAAAAGTAATATAACAAATCAATATCATAAAGTTAATACTATCAGTAGAGGTGAACGTTTGTCGCAGAAGAAATATTACGAAATATTTTAACACCACTATTTCCAAACAATAAACTTTGTGGTAGCCAATTGCAAATGTAGAAATAGGCTTCGATATTTGTTGTTTAGAAATAGAAAATTTTTAGAAAAAATTTTTGGTGCCAATGTTTTTCCGCGACAAGCATTCACCCTAGTTATATATTAAGTAACACGGTATAAGTAATAAAACATTATAATATAACAATGCTGAATTTCCAAGTTCTAAAGGAAAAAATCAGGAGATTTTCTCTAGTAAATCAGTATTTTGCTCAATGCAGAAACTTTATTTTTCTTTAATTATAGAAATATATAGTGCAAATTTAATTAATTTGGAATAATATTTTCTTATAATGCAGTTTAAGAAATATATACAACACTGTAGTACAAATAGGACTACATGTAAAAAGAACTTTTGGCTATGAAAACGATTTTTGACATATTTGAACATAAGTTTAAATTAATTATAAATAACAGGGCAAATTTTGTCTTCCCATGAAAATATTTAAAACAACAGTGAAGATCTTAAATACTTTTTATGCACATCTAAATTCATTTCATAAATATGGATTAATGATTATGTGTCTCGGACCGCACATAAAAGTTCGCCGGGCCGCAGATTGAGTATGGCTGGTCCATTCCATTGCTTTTTATAATGTCTTACCCTTTGTTTTTCACATGTGTTTTCATTTTTAAATATATATATAGGTATAGATAGATACAGGGTGATCCCGAATTTATGGTACAAACTTTAAGAGTTGGTACAGGATACTGTAACAATAATTTATTGTATAGGAAACAGAATCCCTTACAATAAATTCAGAAATCCCTAGGGTCAGAAATCCCTTTATATAATCAAAAATATCACTCCAATCCGAAGTCGCGTTTCCGTTCATAACTTTAAGAGTAGTGAAGATATTTTAACAAAATTCGCAACAGACTCACCTTTGTATGAAATGTAAGGATATTATAAGGATTTCGTTAAACTATCTTCGCAACTATTAAAGTTATGAACGAAAACGCGACTTCGGATTGGAGTGATATTTTTGATTATATAAAGGGATTTCTGACCCTGGTTTCCTATTCAAAAACTGTTTGTTACAGTGTCCTGTACCGACCCTTAAAGTTTGTACCATGTATTCGGGATCACCCTGTATAAATCCATTAAATATGTACAGTAAAACCTCTGAATAACGGACACCTCAGGACTTCTGGAATTTTTTCTCTATTCAAAAGCGTCCGCTTTTTCGAGGTAAAAACATAGAAATATATAGGTGTCGGGGAATGAAAAGTATCAGGTAAATAGAGATGTCCGCTATTCGGGAGTGTTCGTTATATGTAAATTTTACTGTATAAGATAAGCTTTCGATTATAAATACGACGAACAGTGAAATAATGAGTTGAAAAAGGTAATAAAAGTCGTGCACTCTTTCCTGATTTCTGTCAATATCCCCCACAATATAAGCAAAATCTAGTGTAGATTACACAATATAAGCAAAATGTAGTGTAGAATGTGCCAGTAAAAATTTTAGTGTATGCATGTACGGTGACTAAGGTATTTCTTCCATAATCTTTACCTTCCTTTCAAAAGATTGTCGTTCACACAAAGTACATAGATAACGTCTATCGCGTCTTGACATAATCTTAATTTGATTTCACGTGCTATACTAGAATGTTGTAGAATACGTTTCTAATGCCTTTGTTGGTTTAATCTGGTGAAATAAAAAAGAAGAACGGCATACCCGCAAAATGACTAAATTGATATAAAGGATGTTCGTAAACTTTAAGGGTTTAACAAATTAAGAGGGATCATAGCACCCAACCAGGGTTTTCAGTTTGGCTTCCGTTTTTGTTCAGAAATTCCGAATTCATATCAAAAACTCCGAAAGAAGAATTTTTACTTTATGTAATCACGAAATGTCTGCTAAAGCAAAAATTACTATTCTGAATTTCTGGTATGAATTCAGAATAACACCATATTAAAATTTGTTACGATTGATCTTTTTTTTTACGAAAGTTAAAGTCTATAAAATAAAAAAAAAGATGAAAATAGATAGATAGACAAACATATGAGTTTTAGATAAAAATGATACTGTAACGGGACCATCTGCAGACGAAGACATAATATCCAAGAAGAAAAAGTAATGAAAATCGGACCATCTGTTCAAGAGTTATGCATGGATATGCATAGAAAACACAGATAAAGAATGTACATAGGTACAAATGAATTACATAAACATTTGCATTAACATTTCCCTATCATTATGGGTTACGTTATAACACGCGGGGGGAAAATTTCCTCCCACGTGACATTTTTATAACAAAAGAATGGAAAATCTCACAACCGGAGGTAAATTCTTTTTGGCCACATCTTGATATATTTTAGCTTGAAAGGTGCTATAAAGCTCAGAATGATCACGAACGATTTTCGCACATTTTTAAGTAATAGTTGTGAGCTGGGGTAGATTTTATCCCAGCGCGTGTGCTGACGGGTTAACGAAAATCGGTGGAATATTCAGATGATAAAGAAACCGGCTAAATGCTTATGAGAACAGTTGTATTATATTTCATGCATATAATTATTTACCAGTAGGCGAAGCGTCAGGGGCTGCTGCATCATTTTACTACCAGTATTATTATATATTAAATTTAGCCTTATTTAATCGTATAACGTTTAAAGATTAAATACGGGAAAATTTAACATATAATAATACTGGTTGTAAAATGATGCCCCATCCTACGCTACGTCACTGCTATTTAGTTATAGTATTTGTTTATAATACAATCTAGAAAAAAAAAACCCATAAAATCAAGTTTAATGTAAAAATATCAGACACTTTTCAATAACATTTTTATTAACATAGTAACAAAATACTTGAAGATTATAATAAAGCCACGAGTTTAAAAAAAAACTTCAAAGATTATAACGGCCTTTGAAGATAATATAGCTTTTTTCAGATCGAAAAAAAAACTGTGATAACATCTTTTTTAGTTATGGTATTTGTTGTAATTTAGTTATAGTATTTGTTTCTAATACAATCTAGAAAAAAAAAAAAGCAAAATCATGTTTAATATAAAAATAACAAACATTTTTCAATAATATTTTTATTTACATAGTAACAAAATAATTGAAGATTATAATAAAGCCACGCGTTTAAAAAAAACTTCAAAGTTTGTAACGGCCTTTGAAGATAGCTTGTTTCAGATCGAAAAAAAACTGTGATAATATTTTTTTTTCCTTTTTTTTTGCTAAGATATGTTTTTGATATAGCGTTAATGGCATGATAATTTGTTGAGTGCCGCTATCATCTAAAAAACGATAATATCGGACGATTAACGAGAGATAAAATTATTTATTTCGTTATTCGTTTTTCCTTTTCGTTTCCTGTTTTTTCAAAACAAGGCTGTACTTGAGATATTAATACGTTCGATGAAAAAATAAAGGACCCATTGATGTTTTTTCCGGTATCTTGTTTCTTGTTCGAGACATTAATTATCTGAAAAATTACGATTTCCTCTTTCCTTTCTGCTTTTAATTATTTCCACGAAATATTTCAAAAAAGGAAGAATAACCAAAACTTAAACTCGGAGTGAGATTCAAAAATACTCTACATTTGAATTTTTATTTTCTGATCGCATAGTATAAGGAAAATACAGAGTATCCACAAAGCCTCTTTACAATTTTAAGCTTTTATTAAAAACACAAATGAATAGATACATTGCACGGCAAGTAGTACAATATTAGGAATATTGAAGTTTTTATTTTTATTTTTTCACTGAGAAAAATGACACTTTCAAATCTCAGTAAATCGATGTTTTCATTTTGTTATGAAACTTTTTGTTTCAAATAGGACGATCCAATGCTTTCAATTCTGAAATACCAGAAATACTCAGAATAGTGAAACATGGACATACTCAAAACTGAGCCCATAGAGGTCAGTTCATACTCTTTTTTGAAACATGGACGTACTAAAAAATGAATAGAATCATTTCAAACTCATTTATAAAACATGGACATACTCAAAAATGAGCACATAGAAATCAGTTCATACTCATTTTTGAAACATGGACATACTCAAATAGGAGCACATAATGTTTTATTCTTGAGTACGTGCATGTTTTCAGAAATGAGTATGTACATGTTTCAAACTTGAGTCATTTTGATTCGGAGCCATTTTGACTATGCGACATACTCAGATTTGAGTATTTTTTTGCTCAGTTTTGAAAATGTCGTTTTTAGAGTGTTTGCATCCATTTTTGCAATTCTGCATCAACTTCTATATGGGTCAAAATCTCATAAGTGTAATTTTTGGCTGCTAATTTTCTGGTAATATCTGATTTTTAAAAGTCTCATATTATGCTCAATTTGAATTTTTAATAACCACTGATATATTGCAGAATAATAATTACTAGATTGGCACAAACTTTATTGAAAAATAATATATGTCATTTTTTATCAGACAAAACACAATTTGTAAGTGAATTGATTGAACACAAACTGTAAGTGACAGGGACAGTAGAGACATTTTTTACTCATTTGCCATTTTACTTAAAAAAGAAAATTTTTGGAATGTTGTATGTACTATTTTCAAAGACCCTATCAAACCTAAGATTAAATGGTTAGATATTAATTAACATTGGGGGACAATAGTGACGGTTAATAAAGGTACGCTTACCTTTTCCCCATTCTTTTCAATCGTGAAAATCTTCTTTATGAACTAACAGTCAGCAATCGCGACTTTTTAAGACCAACATGTGTTCCCCTACTGGAAACAATACTGAAAATGATTGGATACGGGCATCTGGTGGAAATATGAGGAAATTCAGACACCGGGACAGTAGTGACAAAAAAAGTGAGAGACACAACTTTAAACCCAACAAAAACATATCTTACACATTTCACACATATAAAAATTATATTATTATACTATATGGTATTCATATTTAGAATAAAAGCATTGGTTTTTCAATTTTTTTTTTAATAATCATTGTTTGTTGATAGTTTTAATGATCAAGTTATGGGTTGAGGACAGGGACAAGTAGTGACTTGTGAAATATTTAAATTCCATTTTAAAGATTAAAAAAAACATATTTTCACAGTAGAAGTAACATAATATTATAGAACAATCACAGAGAAACATTTTAACATTAAATGAGATTTTATATTGCCAAGAAAGGTCGAGAGATATACTGGAGACTGAGGAATCACACTTATGCGATTTTGACTCATATTAGCATCATTGGTTGCACGAAGCACTTCAAGGCGTTAATCGTTGACGTTTTCCTCTGATACTCTTTTTCGTCCATTCCTTGCTTTATCGAATACTGAGCCAGTCTCCGTGAATTTCTTGTGCCATTCACGAATTGATGG
Organism: Maratus michaelseni; assembly: GCA_963931845.1. Taxonomy (NCBI): domain Eukaryota; kingdom Metazoa; phylum Arthropoda; class Arachnida; order Araneae; family Salticidae; genus Maratus; species Maratus michaelseni. Next base: position 55,609,430 of record OZ007586.1, on the reverse strand, counting down.
ACGTGGGTAAAAGAAATTCCTTGAGACCGTCTCAGCATTGGATAAAGCAAGGAGTAGACGTGTGGACGAATAAAGAGTATCAGAGGAAAACTTTAATTGATGTTTTCTTCTTAAAACCCTCTCCTTATCTAGTAAATAATATTTACATCAGGTGTTTCTGTGTTTGGCCTAATATATTTTTCAAAATTTATGCCTAAATATTGCACATTTAATTATGGCCACACCGTATACAGGGTGATGTAGAATTGATTGGTCAAACTTTAAGGGATGGTAGAGCGTACTACAACACATAATTTTTGTAAAGGAAAGAGACTCCTGTGCGGATCGGGTACAACCACTGAGCTCAATAATAGAACGGAGGGCTAACACAACACACCGGTCTACATTCTACCGCAACCGCATCACACTTTTAATGCGCGCAAACAATGAATCCTGCATTTTTTTTTTTTTTTTTAATATAACGAACTTTTTTCAAACTTTCCGCATACTTTTTTTCATTTTTGCAAATTTTTACACAGTTTTCATATTTTTATGAGTAATACTTAATCCTTAAATGCATAGTGTATCAAATTGGCAACACTTTTTATTTAACTTTTAATAAATAAATCAAGTTCTTAGCAATCACTATATTTATATAGAAATATTAATCCTGTAAAAATAACACAAATATGCTACTAAATAACATTAAAAATCTATCTTAAAATTTCAGGTGTCTAATTCTTTATATAAGTATAAAAAAACACAATTCTAAAAGAAAAATTCATGCACCGTAGAGTTGACAAAATTTTCAAATTTCTTTGTTGAGCTTACATAAAATTTAATTTTTCACTAATATCAAATAAAATATTTGCGATGAATTTAAATGAAATGCGTAGTTTTTTCAATGACAAATATATATATCTGTGAAAATTGTAACAACTTCGTCGTAATTTAAAAATATAATCCAATTTTTAAATATCTATCTCATAATTCTGTATGGATGGAAATCTGTGTTTTGCCAAAAATTTTCATCGGAAATTCTTTGTCATTGTATTCATGGGCAGACCGCTGGATTCAATGTATTAGAATAAGAAGATAGCCCTCCGTACTATTGGGGAGCTCAGTGGGTACAGCCACTGCCACCGAGAAACACTCAAGGCCGACGGACAAGAAATGTGACGTCATCGCTAATGGACCGACTTCTCACATGTCAGTTATCAAAATCAATTTGAATTTTTCTATAAGAATATACTGGTAATTATCATTTTTTTTGGTCAGGGGAAAATACAGTAAAAAAAAAAAAAGATAATTACCATTATATTCTTATAGAAAAATTCAAATTGATTTTGTTAACTGACATGTGAGAAGTCGGTCCATTAGCGATGACGTCACATTTCTTGTCCGTCGGCCTTGAGTATTTCTCGGTGGCAGTGGTACAGCTCGACTAATTTTAATAGATTTTCAAAGATATCCTCGCTACCCATGTCAAACTATCGAATATGAAAAAATGCATTTTTCATTACTTTTTAAAATAGGCCGGATTGCCACCACTAAATTTTAATAGCATTCTTCACCAGGGCTGCCAGTTTGGCCTCCTTTTTTTATTCAGGAATTTCAAATCCGAACCCGAAATTTCAAATAGATATTTTTGCGTTGTTTAAAGACAGACATTTTGTGATTACTTAAACTAAAAATCTTTTTCACAAAATTTCCGGTATGAATTCGGCATTTCTGAATTAAAAAGAAGGCCAAATTGGCAACCCTGTTCTTCAGAGAATTTTATAAGTATTTTTACTAGGCGAAGAAATCTAATAAAATTTAGTGGTGACAATCGGCGCATTTTTAAAAGTAATGAAAAAGGCATTTTTTCAGATTCGATGGTAGCAACGAAATGGAAATCACGTAACGTCGTCATGGGAGAGTATTTAGGATTTATAATTATTTCTACAGGGTTGCCATAATTAAAATGACAGTACTCAGCGTACTCTGTAGCGCGATCTAATTACGAGAATGGAGCCAAATTTTGTATTATGATTAAACAAGACGGGGAATGAAAGATTCCGCTAAAATAGTTCCAAAAGTCACCGCTAGATGGAAATGTGGCGCTGTGTAATAGCCATATTGAATTTGAATTTAATCGCTAAATGTGCTAAATAAAAGTTAATTTTATTCCAGTATTGACTCTGCATGTATTAAACTCTCTTTTCTATTACACAGTCGGCATCTGATGTTTGCTTTCAGATGATGAAAACTGTATTTCGATAATTATATTAGGTAATGAATAGTCACGCATTAAAACTTTCCCATAGATTCTAAACATGAGATTTCGCGATCGGGGAGTTTGTGAAGCGCATTTTAACCTTTAAATGCCTAGAGTATCAAATTTGCAACACTTTTTATTTAACTTTTAATAAAAAAAAATCAAGTTCTTCGCAACCACTCTATTTATATCGAAATATTAATCCAGTAAAAATTACATAAATATGCTACTAAATAAAATGAAAAATATATCTTAAAATTTCTGGTGTCTAATCCTTAATATGAGTTTAAAAAAAAAAAAAAATTCTAAAAGAGAAATTCATGCATTGAAGGATTAAGAATTAGACACCAGAAATTTTAAGATATATTTTTAACTTTATTTAGTAGCATATTTATGCGATTTTTACAGGATTAATATTTCGATATAAATAGAGTGGTTGCGAAGAACTTGATTTATTTATTAAAAGTTAAATAAAAAGTGTTACAAATTTGATATTCTAGGCATTTAAGGATTAAAATTGATCATTTCTGAATCACCCTGTATATCATATCTTAGATTAAAATTAAAATTAGATGTTATTAAATTACATTTAGAAGAAGAAATAAAATGTAGAAAAAAATATAGACTTTACATTAAAATTAGACCACAAAAGAAGCAATCCAATGAAAGGGGGTCTAATTTTTGGCATTGGATGTGACTCCCTCCCCATGAGTCACGATTCAGTTGTCTCTTGAATCAATTGACTCATAAAAACAACTGTACTGTTGATCATACTTATACCAGTGAAGTAAATGTAAAACTTGTCTAAGAAGTATTTCAGAAATTATATTACGTAATTTGTATCTTGTTTGGCAGGTTTCAGAGCTTAATTAAAATTTGATTATATTAAATTACGTTTAGAAAAAGGAATAAAATGTAGAAAAAATATAGACTTTACATTAAAATTAGACCACAAAAGACGCATCAGTTGTCTCTTGACTCAATTGACTCCTAAAAACAACTGTACTGTTGATCATATTTATACCAGTTGAAGTAAATGTAAAACTTGTCTAAGAAGTATTAGGTAGGTATATTTAATATGTATACAAGATGTGAAGGTGTACAGTTCTGAAATTATTAAGTAATTTGTATCTTGTATGGCTTTTTTTAAGCAAATTTTACATGATATTTCAGTTTTACGGATTCTTTCCTCTTTATTTTGTTATTTAGCGTGGCTATTCTTATTCATTTAATTTATGTGGCCTAATGTTCTGCATATTCAGATTCCCTTGTGCGCAGTCCATTGGCGAGAAGGAAGGAAAACAAAGCCCTGAGATGATAAATATTTATCTGTAGCCATCTTCCGATATTTTGTTGTGTCGTCATAGGCCGCCGGTCTCTGAAACCTGTTTAGAAAAGCCGTCCTTTCAATTTTCAATGTCAACTACTACCTATACCTTGTAGTATCAAAACAGATATCTCCGAAATTTTTATCTTTCATAAATTCTGCAGGGGGTTTAGTTAGATAATAAGTTTGTATCAAAAATGTTAACCCATTTTAGGCCAAGCATACAAATTTTATAAAATGTAGTATTATTTGCATTGAAATTTGCAAAAAAGTTTTGTGCATGAAAAATAATATTTTATTTAATTTGACGTTACCATTATTAATTTACCATTAATAATTTACCATTAAATTTAAATTAAAAAAAAATTAGTTTTCTTATGGCATTTGTTTTATTTTTATTTTATTTACAGAACTTGCAACTTTACTCCATTATAAAAACATATGATTAATCTCAAGTGGAATAATTATACATTTTCAAAAAGTCGAATTTGTCAATAACTGTTTCAAGTAAAAAAACAGCGTATTTTGAAAATTTCTCAACAGAAAATGATTACTTCAATTGAATTACTAATATTTTATAGATGTCTCCAAAACCCTTAAAAATAGCAGAAAAATAAAATTAGTGTAAAATATACGTCACAGTGTTAATAAAAATATATTTATTGAAATGGTGCGTTTGCGCACCTTTGGCCGAAAATGGGTTTTAAGGAGAACCAGAAAGGTTTAAAGTGACGAAAAAATGTATTTTATTATTATTATTATTATTAGTAATGTTTGAACTGTTAACATGGTTCTGAAATACCTTTCTCAAGAACGCGAAACTTTCTGACGCGTTTTCTGACTGAGTTTTAAACGTAAAGCCATCAAATCGGCAAGCCTGACTATTGAAGCAGTTTGGAATCGATAAGCATTTTTAAATTTTTGATAAATAAATTATTTATCGAGTTATAAGAGATTCTTGTCAAGTGACGACAAGTTTCTCTTCACGCTAAAAACGGCATTTTCAAAAGTGAGCAAAAAATATTCAAATCTGAGTATGTCGCATAGTCTAAATGGCTAAGAATCAAAATTATTCAAGTTTGAAACATGTATATACTCATTTCTGAAAACATGCACACACTCAAGAATAAAACATCATGTGCTCATATTTGAGTATGTCCATGTTTTAAATAAAATTTTAAAAAATGCTAACAACACGCGGTGTTTCTAGTTTCTAGGTGGTCACCCTCCCAAGCACTAACCGCATCCGATGCAGCTTGACTTCGGGGATCGGACGAGAACCAGTATTTTCAGCATAATATGGCCGTTGGCAGTTATGAGCATCTTATTACGTTATTTTAGTTTTGATTATTTTGTGATTTGCGCTTCAAATTAATAAAAATGTGTAGAAATCACATTATTTTACGTTGATTCTCAACTGTGTGAATTATAAAACCGAAACTATTTGTTATTTTTTTTTCTACGGACCAATACAATACAGTTCCGCACATATACTAAAAACAAAAGCATTAAAGCAATTTTTGGTTGCTTTTAATTACAGCCTAATAACACACAGCGTAAATCGTGTTGAGATTCAATTCAGATTTCTGTCCATGTTTATCGATTTATTAGATTATTATTATTATTAACTTATTATAGATTTGCGAGGCATTTCAATTTTATTTTCGATGACATTTTTATTTATTTATTTATATTTTTGAATTGTACAACTACAAAAAGCAATATTACAGCGTAAATCGTATTCACCATTCTTCCTGTTCATATTTCTTTTTCTTTCTTTTCTTTTCTTTTCTTTCTTTTTTTTTTTTTTTTTTTTTTTTTTTTTTTTTGTAATGACTTTTTTTCTTATTATATATATATATATATATATATATATATATATATATATTTCAACTGTACTACGATATAAATTTGACGTTATCATAGACCTTTTAATATCTTTGCTCTGAGGTCGTTGTACACTCTCCGAAGTAGTAACCTTTCTGGATGCTGGTGGATCTCTGATGTTGCGGATCATGAGTGTCTCAAATGATTTGTGAGCTACTTCAGTCAATTTAGTAAAATCGTGGGTAGCTACATGATTCACGTTAGGAGGCGCTTGGTTCGATTTATCAAGATTTTTATGCTACAAGTTACCTATTTATTACATTTTTCTATCGTACTATACGATACAAAGGCAATGCGCATACTTCTATATGCTCATTTTTGAGTATTTCCATATTTCAAAAATGAGTTTGAACTGATTCTAATCATTTTTGAGTATGTCCCTGTTTCAAAAATGAGTGTGAACTGACCACTATGTGCTCCGCTTTGAGTATGTCTATGTTTCAATATTCTGAGTATTTCTGGTATTTCAGAATTGAAAGCATTAGGTCGTCCTATTTGAAACAAAAAGTTTCATAACAAAATGAGACCATCGATTTACTCAGATTTGAAAGTATCATTTTTTTCAGTGAACTTTCTCACGCTGGAGGGATTTGGTTTATAATGCCGATTTTGACAGTATTTTCTGAAAAATCGTCTGCGTTTACCAAAAAAGGGAAAACGCCATTCGATTGCATAGTTTCTGAATAAGAACATCTGCCAATTTCATGCGTTTCTGAACAAAAATGAATTCAGAAATGTTATGATTTGTACTTTGCATATCTTGTTTTTAATCTGGTTAGGGCTAAAAGAATTTTTTTCAGGTAATTATAAGTATGTCATGCATGTATTATGTCAACAAAAAAATTATTATACAAAAAAAAAAAAAAAAAAAAAAAAAAAAAAAAAATACAGATATTATTGCTTTTGGAATTTTGCAAAATATGTTCTCGTTTAGTAAGAACATTGTAAGTTGAAGTACAGGTAAGATTTTTATACTTATGATAAACAATCTCACGTTATAAAATGATATCTGATTTTTTTTAACACCAACACTTAATTTTCCTTGGTCATTTTTGCTAGCTGAGAATTTATTATTGCTATCAGAGTATTTCCTTATATGATATTAATAGAATTATGTTTGTTTGTTTCTAATTTAATGTTTATGCCATAAGGGGATATTTGCAGTCGCGAGGAAGATTATGTCCAAATATGCCAACTTGCTGCATTTTTTTTTTATATATTTATTGTAACTGGTTAAAACTACTAACACTTTATCATAAAACATTTTTATTACTTTGATGGTGATTAAACTTTATTTTGATTATCGTAATGGTAAAGTGTTGATTTTTTTTCAGGTTATGACTGTTAAAATTTTTATGTATCAGGATCAGCTATTTAAAATTTTTAAGCCTTGTATTTATTCGTACAGTGACATTTTTCTTTAATAATAATAATAAAAAAATACATCTTTGATAAAGTTTTGTTTGAAATTGCCTGTGTAATTTAGGTGAAGCAAGTGTAAGATGAGATCAACTTCAATATCTTTCTGGACTTTCTGTTGATTTTTTTTAAAAAAAGGTAAAAATATAGATATATAAAAAAATTTTTGCATAGCACTTAACTTATGCAATATGTACCGTTGCTCCCACTTGATTTTATGTACATATTTTAAGACTCTTATGGAAATTCATGGGTAATATTTAAATGTGAACAAAAATATTTATGATTATAAATTTTGTTTTGCATTTTAATACTTTATTACAAAATAAAAGTTGGTTTCATTTGAATAAACGAACAAACAAACAAAAAATAGATATAAATATATATATTGTACAAATAACTGTGGTGAAACTTATTTTTATTAATATTATTAAAAAAGACGCACCAGTGCTTCCACAGTAAATTATTCTTTGTCAATGAGATATGTTATTTATAAAATTTTTGATTTTCCACGGAAATTCAGGTAAAGATATTTTCTGTATTATTGTAGATAGTTTTGCATTTTAATATTATGATGAAGTGTAGGATATGGATGCAGTTTTCACAGATAAAAATTAATATACCTATATTATCATATTATAATAATATTTAGTTTATGTTCTACTGCCATGCGTCAAATTTTATAATTAAATGCCAAATTTTTCTACTTTGATATTTTTAACAAAACAAATTTTCCTGTACACATATAAAAGCTTTTATACATTTATTTTAACTTCAGTTACATTTTACATTTGCATGTCGTGTCTTGCCGTTCTCTAAACTTTCAAATAGTTTGATATTTTTAAAGAATTTTAAAATACTTACTTTCTTATTCCATTTACTTTTCATTAATTCGTATATTCTTGAGTCAATGGGATTATACTGTAGGTGAGTGGAATACAAGATTCCATTATTTTTATGATTTCTAGATTTAATTTTTCACTTTAAACGTTTTGATATACTCACACTTTCCTCTTAATAATATTTGTGGATATTGCACTTTTTATAATTGTGTTTCGGAATCTCTTTTCATTCATTGCATTGAGGTACCACAAGCAAGGAATGATTCAAAATTACCATTTTTGTTTCTCATTTGCTTTCTTATAGTGATTTAATCCCAAACATTAATAGGACTTCAGATGGGAATCTGAAATGTTTTGTTTTTGCCTTTCTCTTTCACTTTTAAATTTTTTAACTTAGATATTCTTTATCATTTAAGTGTGAGCCATTTTTACGATCTTCATTGCAGCTTATGCAAATGTTCTTTTTCTAGTTAATAGATCTTGAACAGTATTTTCATTTATTACAATATTGTTTTCTTTTTAAATGTTTTTACTTTGTTGAACTTTTCATCGTCATACTTCTTGCAAGGTATGTTTTGTCGTTTTGTGTGGATCCCCAGTTTTTCCCAGTTGATGACCATGTACGGTAAAATAATTTTTTTTACATAGCGGGTCTTGTGTGGAATTATGGTTTCCATGCTTCGGATTCTTGTGTCTTTCTAAATTTGTCAACGATTTCATTCAACAAGAAGTATTTTGGGAGTATTCGCCGTTATTCGAATTACATAGTTGTACAATGGATCTTTTCTTTTTTTTTCCCCTTCGAGTACTGGTGGATATTTGCGCAATTCTTTTTGTCGTACATTCTTGCACGCAGACGTATGTTTCACAGTTTTACAAAATTTTTCTCATACAAAGAGTTTACAAAAGTTTTTCACTTATATGTTCTACATGTGAGATTGTCATTTCAACATACATGTTTCTATGACTAAATTTTTCCAATTCACATTTCACACATATTTTTTTTCTCTTTAAAAAAAAAATCATTTAATTTTTTTTGCATACAATTGTCTGGATAAAGTTTTCACCGTATTTTTCGGCTCATCGGTATTTCAATTCACTGTCTTCTTGTAGCTTTTGTATTTTTTCTCAGTTTGACGATACTTCTTGTGAATTATGCTATATATTTATAGTGTACAGTCCAGCGGTAAATCTTTATTCTCTTCTTTTGTTCTTTTTATTTCACGTCATGGAGTTCTGATTCCCTTGTTTTCAGAAACATATCTTATTGTGGGCTGATACCTTTGTTATCAGATTATTATTTTGGCGTGTCTGATTCCTTGTTTTCAGATATATAACTTTTTGAGCGCTGGTACCTTGTTACCAGATTTTTTTTTTCTCTCATCCTTTATTTTTTATACATATACACTTTTGTTGTACTTAATATTGCTAGGCACAAATAGCTGTTTTGGGTACACTCTTCATACCGTTGGATTTTCTTTTAATGTCTCTTCTTTTTCACAGGTTAACAGTAAACATTTATGTTTATTTGATTTTTTAATGGTTGGACAAATTTTATTTTAACTTATTTTCTATGTATCGCATTCAAGACACACATGTTATTCAAATATCTTTTCAAACATAAAATACTTATATTTCTATTATTTTTGTCACTTTTCAGGTTACATTTCTATTTACACTTCTATATTACATGTTACTACTGATAAATCTTTCAAAATGCAATACAATTCAATTTTAATGTTTCAGATTTATCATTTCACCTATCAATCTCATTATGTTTAAATAAAGTATATGTACTGGTGTACTTTCTCTTTGAATATAACATGGTTACAGTATGTCGTATTTCAGGTATATTTTTTTGCAATTTATTCTCATACTTTCTGATTATTTTATATTTACAAGTTATTTACATTTTGCTATTATTAATTTTTATATACATTTTATACATACTCATTTTCACTTTATATTTGTATTTCTTTCATCGTTGACACAAACAAGTACACACCATGGTTACGGCATGTACAAGAAAACATGTACAGTTTTAAACATGTCGAACATGATTTTTTCTTTTCTTTCTTTCCCCTTTTTACATTTCTAATTTAATTTTAGGTATCTGTTTGGTAAGTATCATTTGCTTATAGGTGATGTTGATCAGTGCTCCACACCACACACATTTCCCTTTTACAGATCTGTCATATGAAAATTTCAGGGCATCTTCATATGGTGAACGATAGGTCTGTACCTTCAAATTTCTAACACACGTACTAGTTGAATTCACTTTGAGGCTTAATATGCTTACCTTTCATTTCACTTTATATTTTTAGGTCACTTTAAACTTAAAAAAAAAAAAAAAAATTATCATCAAGGTTTACATACCTCTTCCTTTTAATAAAATACTTCCACTGTATTTACATTTTTAATGCATTATTCTTGTGATTTTGGAATTGTTATGTCAAAATTCTATTCTCATACACCAGTCATATATCTAGTTCTTGATAGGAATTTCCTAAAAGTTAATTATATTGCCTGGTAGACACAATAATTTTTGGCAATACTTTTTGGCTTCAGTCTATTTTAAGTCATGATTTTTTTTCAGATATTTTTATAGTTTAGATACATAAGCGTTTGGCATTTTCGGCAACACCTCTAATTGTTGCATTGTTTAAAAAAAAATTATTGCAAATTGGCAGTATCCATATATTTTTTCATGCCTAAATTAATTAAGATTTTCATGTCAATATCCGAATTGTACTTCCAATTTATAAATTAAAAAAAAATAAAGTGAATAAAATTATAGATCCCAATTCAATATCCATATCTGCATCCATATTGTATATATTATTTTTGTATGCATATCAATTTTACAAGTATAAAGAGTATAAAGAGTTTATTTTTCTTGTAAGAACATTACAAGATGATTAAATGCAGGCCATAAATATGCATAAAATTTTACTTTTATATATTCATATATATGTTATCTTACTTATCATTGTTTGTTTACGTACTGATTTTCATGAGAACAATATAATTTTGCTATTTTTTATCCGTATGATTTTTATGTATTTGAAATATATGCTTCGAAGAAATACCACTTGACATCGGTTAACCTGCAGGTAAAGCATAAATTATTTTATGTTTTCTATTATTATTGCTAGCGTATATTATATTTGAATGTGTACACCATGAAAAGAATTTATAGGCCTTCCGTCTTTAATGACGTGAATTTTTAAAAGAAAAAGATATATCTTATTAATGTCTGATTACTATGTCTGATTTATATGCTGCAGCCTTTTTATAAAAAAATTATCAGACTTGACATTTTGGAGACGTTTTATGTCTATAGATGATAATGGTATACCTGGCACCATTGTTGTGTCTATTACATATTACAAGTACTTGCTATAATCTTATATTACTTTACATTATATGTTGTATTGTGTATGGTGGTCTTCGTCTTCATTTTATTTGAATATTTTGTGTTTATTTGTGTTTATGCCAATGCATTTCTTGCCAGCGACATTTTTTTTTCATTTTGCCAAAGGGGAGATATATATGATATAGAATCATATATATTTTGTGTTTTACTCTAAAATTTAATTTTCCTATCTTCAAGTTTCTCTATGTGAATTAATTTCTGTATTCAAAATCTTTTTATTCTTTAATCCGAAAAACAATCATTTCTTCCTAGCTTAAAATGTTCCCAGATATTTCTTCGTAACATTAAATGTACGTTTCTCTCATGCGGTTTCAATTCGAATATTAATGTACTGCAGATGACCGTAACATATGTTGTTTTGTCTTTCTTCGTATCTTGTGTTAAATGCAGGCACCGTTTTCATAATTTGACTGCTGCAAAAATATGCACTATAAACTCTTTTCGTTAGATTGTAATAACACATGCCTAATTTTCCCAAAACAACGCTCGGGTGTAAGTTAAAAAGTCACAAAAATTGATGTTCCGCCAAATTATGGTATCCTTTCATTTCTTATTCAAAAATGCTCAATATTGGTTTATTGCTAACTGTCAAAATTTGACGGTTCATGCCTGGCTAGAAATGTACGGATTGGCATGTTACATCTAATATGTTGGCGATAATGTATCTGTAAAATTAGATCAGATCTGCTCTCGCTTTTGTCGGATAAAGATGTAAAATTTTTGGTAGAATAAGCGAAGGCCACCCTCTCTGTTTTCTTGTGTCGATGTGTTGGTTTAATAAAAATAATTCCATGGATAACAAGACTTGATTTCATCTAATGCCTCTTGTATGGATTAATTATTTTAACAGGAAACGAACTTACGATTATTGCAGCACACGCATTGCACCATTATACCTCGGCAATTTTTAAGAAGAAATGTTCCTTACGATATATCGAGACTTTACACTATAAATGTATTCATCTTCGATGACACTTTAACATAAAAAAAATATGCGGATATTTTATGTGGTCATCGATTACCAGTATTCGATATTTTTGAAGAGTATGTTTCGTTACAAGATTTGTCTACATAAGGTATCCTGATGGTAATATGGCCATTGCAGTTAATATGGCCAATTCGTAATACAGTTACTAGTTTGAGTGAAATTTAAAAAAAATTGCACTTTAATCCAGTGGCGGGAAGTCAGAAGAGTTGGTTTAGCACCGCTTTAGCTGCATTCTCAGACCACGTGCACAAGAGAGCAGACATTGTTGTTTTGCTGTTAGTTAGGTTGGCATGTTATAAATTTGTCTCTGGTAGGTTCGTTATTTATCTAATTTAAACAGTTTATGATTATTTGTATATTTACCTGATATGTTAGATTGTATAATGTTGTTTTTAACTGCATGAACGAATTTCAATGTCAGAGTGTGCCGACAGAATACCGAAAACTCTTATAAAATTGATTTTTGTTGGCAATATGGCTAGGCAGGTGAAAAAAGCTATAGATATGAGATTGTGTTGTTTGTCGTAATTATGTGCATGAGGAAAATGTCGGAATTACCAGTAAAAATACAAAAAAACTTATTTGCCCTACAAGTGCGATTAAAAAAAAAAAATACCGTAAAAGTTTTATAATTGCTGCAAAATTTTGTCAAAATTTTCTTCATGGTTATTTTTTTAAAATTATTTTTATAAATTTTCAAATAATAAATTTGGTTTCCTAATAATTGTTGTTTTTTAAACGTTTAATATAAATCTTTTTATTTTATTTCACCTATGGACAATATTACCTGCATGTGGCCCTTACATGCTTTGGTATAAAAACATTTAACTCAACTATGATACTCGAACCATTGAATTTGTTCTATTTTTTGTATAAATGTGATGTCTATTACTTTTATAATTAAACTTTTTATATATATATATAAATGTGATGTCTATTACTTTTATACTATTACTAGACATTAGGCACTATTCTTCTTTAGTATAAAAATTTGATAATTAGTGTTTCAAAGGGTTGGCGCCACCCCTGTCTTTTAGTTACTACAAAACGTCCCATAGTGTATTAATTCTGATTAAATTAGTTTTTTTTTTTTTTTTCTAAACAATTTTATGTTTATTACTACTGGACATTGCATTAAACATGAATATGATTAAAAGTTGTTATTTAGGCTTTAAAAACCGATGGCGCATAGTGTGCGCCGCCCATGTCTTTATGTTACTACAAAATCCGCCCGTGTCTTTAAAAGTGAATTAATCTTATAAATGTTTAATAATTTTTAATAATCCTCAGTTGTAGAATTTTTTCGTTTACTTGAAAGTAATTATTCGAGCCTTTACTTTAATTTTGGAATTTCTACGCCTCTGATTCAAAAAGTAAAATATTTTAATTTTTTATTTAAAGGTTTTTTACTGTCTAGACGCGAGATTTAATAAAAATTGCGTGATATGCATGAAAAAATAACTGATAAACAAAGCTTTTTTGAAGTACAGATAAAAACATGAAAGGTTCATTTATCTTATTCGTTTGAAAAAATTATAAAGACTTGTGAATTAAAATCTTGACATTTCTATGGAGTTGGCCAATAATTCCGTGAGATTTTTCCAAGCAAACAACACAAAATTGACGTATCAAAATATTTCGAAATGTATTTCAACGCTTGATTTTAGTCCATCTTTCTAGAATGTCAAACGAATTTGAAAAAGTAAAGCCAATGTCATGAAGTGACATTTCTTTTTATTTAAATTTTCATGTTGTCGCTATCACTTCCCGTGGATTTTTTGGTGCAACTTTAAGGTTGTTCTCAAATCTAAACTGGCTAATTTTATGACATTTTTTTAAAAACCATTTTTCTTCGGGAATGTATGAAATTGGCAGGTATTCTTATTCAGAAACTTTGTAATCGAAAGACGTTTTCCATTTTTTGGTAAAGGCAGAAGATCTTTCAAAAAAGACTGTCAAAGTTGGCGTTTTGAACAGAATTCCCGCCGCAGTGCCGCGTGCAAGGGTAAAAACGTGTTTTCACATGACGCGAATCGCTTATAACTCGATAAGTAATTTAATTATCAAAAAATGGAAAACTCATTTCTATTCCAAAAACTAATTTCGATTCAATAGTCAAGCCTGTCTATTTGATGCATTTGCGTTTAAAAATGAATCAGAAATTGCGTCAGAAAATTTCGCGTTGTTGAACAGATCATTTGAGGACCACCTTAATGTTGAAATCATCACCAGAATGTAATTTTAAAGCTAATTTTGGCATAAGCCCTTTCTACGCAATAAAATATTACCCAAAATTAAATACCAGAAAAAGTAAACTGGTATTTTTTACATAAAAAATTTATAACTAATAAATAATAAAATAACTAATAAATAATAAAATTCAAAAGTCAGAAGTTGCTTGAACGTCTTTACGGACTGGCTAGGAGAGGGAGGGGGTGCTCAGGAGGCATTTTACGTTCTAAATAAAATCCAGCTTTTATTAAAAATCAGCAGAACGCACATAGTAAAGATGAAGGCATTTATTTATTTATGTTTTATAGAAGAAATATTTTCTAAATTGTAAAACACAATAACAAAAGTTGCAATAGCGTCAGGCAATTGGCGCCTTAATTGATGAATTGAATTAAAATTGAATTATATTTTCAATATTTTAAATTTCTATTTAAAATCCTTATATGAAAAGGTGTTACCAATGCGTCATAAACTGTAATACGACTGTAAAATTTTGTAAAAGAAAAATAATAAAATTATAAGAAAATACTATATAGATTTTCTAAAAAAGTACTACCCAACATATTTATTTTCTAATACAGTAAAGGCTGTTTATAATGGAATTCTGTTATAAACGGAGAAAAATATCATGGTCTAGCCAAACAATTCCATGCATTTATAACTTTTAAGACGAAAAATCTGTTTAAAACGCAACCGTTTTCGTCTAAGCAGGTTTTACTTTATCAGACATTGGTGGGGACATTGGAATTATTACCGGGGCCGGTGGTCTTTCTGTACGGCCCTGTCTATTGATAAAAATCGCCATGAATTTTTTCGCCAATCCAATATTAGCCTAATTTTATCATTTATGTATATTATTATTATTATTATTATTATTATTATTATTGTTATTACTATTATTGTTATTTGTTGTTGTTATTGTTGTTAAATACTCTTACAACTTCTTTATTGGTGTTCCCTCCTTACAAGTCATTTTAACAGATTATTCAATTTTTCAGTAAATAATCTTAGCCTCGAATCGATGATTTTATTGGGTTTTCTAAAAAGCCATAACGCATACCTTTACGTTATAACTTTAAGCTTTTTTGTTACCATGATTTCCGAATACTGATCTTCGCCTTAGCGAATTGTAGAATTCCTGCGCTTCGTTCATTTTATAGTACCGTAATTTTCGGATCAAAGAAACATGTTTAGAACTATAAAAATTTAACTATAAAACACTATAACTGTTAAAACTATAGAAATTTAATTTAATAAAAAGTAACTTATTTAAATCGATTTAATAAGTTAAACTTTCTGGTTTGAAACTTGTTTATTTGATACGTAGATTATACGCCAAAAATTATGGTATATCAATATTTTCGTAATCTAATAATATCGATGTTAGTGATTATATTTTGTTGCTATCTCGATATGAAGATGCTACGTAGCATGTGAATAACTTTTCCAACTTGTAGCTAATAGCGCAATTGGATTTAGACCAGTGATAAAATCGAATTCGTTATCGCATTGCGGTCAAGGTCAATAAACTGTTTTCAAAACACAATCTGAATTCGTTGTTAGATAACGGTTCGATTCTTCAACCTGTGGGTTAGCACAACAGCTGTTTTCTTACCTGATTTTATCATGCGTCATACAAATACAATTTTTTATAGCTCCGACATGAAAAATAAATTAAATTTTGTAGCATAAAAATGTCAAAGAATTCCAGACATCTTGTTTATACTCATAACTCAAGGACTTTTACTAATTCAAATCCTAAAATATTTTGAATTGTAGATGAATTTATAATCGCTGATTTTTTGCTAAATCAGACGTGAAAGCAACAGAGTGAAAAAAGTGTACTTTTCTACAGGCGTATGCCAATTCTACTATATATATATATAACCATTAATGAAACATTACCGAAACACCAACAAAAACAATGAAATTATGAATTAGTATGTAATAATTAATTGACAATGATAGTGGTCCCCAACACTCTGAATATAGATACCATATACAGATTTAAAAGACGAAATTAAATTAAAAATTGAAAAATTGAAATTTGTGGAATTTAGACAGAATCTTCAGGTCCCAAATGTCTAAATACCACAAATAAAATGTGTGGTTTCATCATCATATTAGCCATAACATTGCTAAAGAATATGATTTTGGGACTACCACTTCATACTAGAGAAAAAATCTGTGAAAAAATCATAAAGTTAAAAAAATAAAAACAATATTAAAAAGGAAATAAACCTTACCCATAAAAAAGAGAAAAAAAACAGTGAAATTTAATCATAAAGTTAAAAATACAACTGGATTAAAAAGGATATGGAAAAGAGCACAACATTTACCAGATATACAGGAGTCATCACATGACACAGGCAATGAATTGCAGAAAAGCAGAAAATCATTACATGTTGCCAAAATAAGTTATAAAAGATGATTGACCCTGGAATATTATTGTACAGCAAAGCAAAAACTCAAACCATGGTGCTGCCATCTATGAGAATTAGTGAATATTTTATGATTTAATAAAAGCAGTGGATTAAAATTATTAGTTAAAGATTAAACCAAATACTGTCTACTAAATAATAACAATTAGTTAAATAATAAATAAATATAATTAAATAATAAATAAAATTATGTTGATAAAATATTCAATTACATTAAAATAAAAATGGATGTATTAATGAAAAATTCTATGTTAAAAAATTCTATGTAAAATGGTAAAATTAATAATTATTGATTAATGCAACAGAAAAATATTTGTACCAGGCAATGACATAGCCACAATTAAATAGCTTTGCCAAAAATGCAACATCACTTAAATTAATTTATAATCAAAATAAAGATGCTAAGGATTTAAAATTAATTATATATATATATATATATATATATATATATATATATATATATATATATATATATATATATATATATATATATATATATATATATATATATATATATATATGTGTGTGTGTGTGTGTGTGTGTGTGTGTATGTATGTATGTATATATATTTTAAAATGAAAACACATGAGAAGAACGAAGGAAAAGATATTATAAAAAGCTATGGAATGATCACTGAAGGAAGTATACCCAAAAGGATGAAAAAGCAAAATTGGAAAACTATGAATATCTTATAGAATCTTCAGAAGGTCTTTATAAGAATATTCATAGTAAGTATATGTTATTTCATCAAATATTGTCAACATTATGCCTAAAATCGACAATATTAAGCCCCTAATAACATACACAAATGAAACCATAAAATCAAAAAACAACATGAGGTCCAAATAACAATATAGTAAATTCATGTTATTATGGAATGCTATTTACATTTGGGGCAATACAACATCCCGATATTTTTAAAACCCGAAAACCCAATACTTTTACATACTTCAATTATCTGCGAATAGTTTTTATAGACACAAATTATTTTACGAAATTTCATCACTTGTAAATAAATAATAATCATAATAAACTTATTTTGAGGGTATTGTGAGATTATCGGGAAATATGGAATAGGGGGTTAAAAATGAAGAAAAGAAACAAAATTTGGCAAAAAACAGATTTATTGGTATCAAGAGAGCATGATCAAAACGTAGCATCTAGGTAGTCAGCCAATATACTTCTTTTCCTACCTCAGATTTGTACAAATCACAAATATAAGGATCTGTCTTTGCGCCACCATAATCATGGAGTATTATGAGATATTAGTATTCCATATAACTCGACACCGCCGGTTTTTAGGGTTTCGTTCATCTCACGAAACCCTATTACCCCCGCTCCGTTGTCTGTCCGTCACAGAGCCATTCTCAAAAAGTATGTAACTTACAGAGTTGAAACTGAGTGTATAAATCTGAATAGCAGCTGTGAAGAGCTCAAAATATTAAAATTTGAAAAATTCGTATTATTTTAATAAATAGAGATAAAAAACCAAAATTCTAACAGCCTTTCCCTATTAAATTGAAACATTTTTCGTTATAGCCGATGCCAAAAATAAAAAATCCACGAGGAAATTCTTTCTACAATAATTAATTTTCTATTTAAAGAATTACTCTATGTTTGTTGCTGTGAATCGCAAGCTAAAAACGAGTATTACATCATAAAATGTTAGTATTTCGTTGTACATTATACTTAATTCCAATATAAAAGTGTTACTTCTAATAATGAATAAGAAACATTGAAAAATTGTCTCCTGAAACATTCCAAAGACGAAAAACAAATATGTATTCATACAACGTGGCCTGACGTCGACCGACGAACTGGGCGTTCTGGTGGGCATTCTGGAAATGTTTTTAAGTAGTTAATGATATTGCTGCTTGGTGGCAGGGTCTGATTACCAACGGGGCACACTTCCACCAGTAAAAAAGAATAGAATTTTTTCCCTTATTCGTGGATGAATAGGGCGTTTTATTAAGACGAAAATTTCTATTAAATTTTACTGGTGGAAGTGTGCCACATTGTGGCAATCAGGCTCTGCTTACTGGCTGCACTTTACCAAGCAGAAACATTTTATTTCCATATTACCAGGGCTACACTACATACCGGGCTTGCTCATTCATTATGATGACGTCACAAAAGGTGGCTGACTAGGAGGAAAGACATACAGCGATTGGCACAAAACGATGGGCGCATTGCTTTGGACCAATCGCTGGTCGCGGTCAGCCACCATTTGTGACGTTTTGAGAGTGAATGAGCAAGCCCGGTATCTAGTGTTGCCTTGATATTACCCGACTATTCCATAATACCAGGGCTACACTAGATACCGGGCTTGCTCATTCATTATCATGACGTCACAAATGGTGGCTGGCCGCTACCAGCGATTGGTGCAAAGCGAAACGGCAAAATTAAAGACATACAGCGATTGGTACAAAACGACGGGCTCGTCGCTTTGCACCAATCGCTGGTCGCGACCAGCCACCTTTTGTGACGTCATGATAATGAATGAGCAAGCCCGGTATCTAGTGTAGCCTTGATAATACTCGAAGTTCCTCTATATATTCATCGATACCATTGGTCAACAACATTTTTACTACTGGGGAAAATATAGGTATTCTAGACTAATTTGAGTGTGCTGATTTCAAATCTGAACTTTCACGTCAGGATCTCATCTCGAGTTGTAGAAACTACCAATGTTTAAATTTGACATTATGAGACTGTTTTACACAAATGAAAATTGAGCAATATTATTTGGTTCAGAGCGCAGTTTCACAATCTGGATATGTTATTTTAGATTGTTTTTTTTGTTTTTTTTTTTTTTTTTTGTTTTTTTTTTTTTTGAAATCCTGGATATCTTTGTCATACAGAAGTAACAGTCTGAGAGGTGATTTTTTGATTCACGCCATATCATGAATTGGTTAAAGAATTTGTTAGATTTTTTTTTTTCACACGCACAAAAAAAGTATTTCCCTAGCATTTAAATAACGGTCGCATTACAATTATTTAAATGAAATTGTACCTAAATTCAGACCGTATTTACATTAAAAAGACTTTTGAAGTATCCTTCTCCGTCTTGAAAAATTGTTATTCTCATTAAAATTCATGATACAACGTCTCAGAAAACTGTACTGAACTTTAGAAAAGTATGATTAGACGGAATATTCAACTTTCTAAACATTTAACAATCATTGTTTTTCTTTTACCTCTTAACGCCTTAACCATTAAGTTAATCCTGTATTGCATACAGTACAGCATATACGTGGTGCCCACCATTTGTCCTGAACTCCAACTTCCACACCAAAGTAATGATGGTAAGCAGTTTTCACTTTTGAAACAGCAGAATGGCAATAACTTTACATTCTGACGTGACAGGGAAATTTGGAGTTCAGATTTGGAATCAGAACACTCAGATTGGTCTAGAACACCAACAGTTGTCACAGTAGATGACAAAAAGTATTTTTTTGTTGACTAGTGTAATGGATTAAATGACCGTTTGCGTCTCATGATTGCCGCAGGAATTGTGGTTCATGAGGGATTCGTGTAGGATTGTAGCCATGCCAACTTATAAGAGCGAGGAGTGCCAGATTAGATATCGTCCAGGTAGAGCATTGGCGCGCAATGCCAACGGTCCTTGTTCGAATCCAGGATTGGGCACCTTTTCACTCTGTTGGTTTCACGCCTGATTTAGCAAAAAATCATCGATTATAAGTTCATCTAGTATTTCTACAGGCATATGCCAATTCTACAAAATATATATGTATAGTTTGAATTGATTTTATATAAACACATTCATGATAGCTGACGCGAATTCATGTCACATAGTGTAATATTTGGCGAATCTGGGCGGCCAAATTTATTTTTCTGCTTTAAGGGGGTTCTCAAATAACCTGCTCAACAACGCGAAACTTTTTGACACCATTTTCTGACTCATTTTTAAACGCAAAAAGCATAAAATTGGTAGGACTAACTGTGGAAGCGATTTGGAATCGAAATGAGTTTTCCATTTTTTGATAAATAGATTGCTTATCAAGTTATAAGCGAATCGTGTCACATGATGGCACGTTTTTCTCCATTCTCGCGCTTTCAACGTCGGGAATTCGGTTTAAAACGTCCACTTTCACAGTATTTTCTGCAAGATCTCTTGCCTTTGTCAAAAAATGGAAAACGTATTTTGATTACAAAGTTTCTGAATAAGAACACCTGCTAATTCATGCATTCCCAAACAAAAAGGAATTAAAAAATATGACATAAAGTAGCCAGCGTGGATTTGAGAGCAGCTTTAAGCTCATTTGAATCAATTAGTTAATCAAAAAATACGCTTTTTTAGCAAAAAATATTGTTTTTTAATAAAAAAGTATTCATATTTTACGGTTTTATGCTTATATTTGTTTAATGAAAAATAACAATGTTAAAATAAAGCCAATGCTTTTTGGAATTGGAATTCATGACAGACCTATATTTTCTAAAAATTCATCCAAATAGATTAACTCTTTCCACTCCTGTGACTCCACAGCAGTGCACATTCAACATATGACTTTTAAATTACCGGGACTGCAAAGAGTTAGTAGTTGGATTTTGTAAGAAATTAGGGCTATGATGTCTTACACTCACGCACCGTTTCTTTTTTTAAATCGGTTGTAAAAAGGAAAAATGTCGCAAAATTTTGGGTTTTTTTATCTTTAATGGTAACCTGGCTATTGTATTAAGTAAATTATTGGTTTGGCGCGAGCTTGGAAATTGCGCCAATCAAAAACTCGCCAAACATAGGTGCGTGAGTGTAAGTGTAACACATCTGTTCCGAAATTAGAAATGACAGTCTTTGAATGTTTAACCAAGGCTACACTAGATACCGGGCTTGCTCATTCATTATCATGACGTCACAAAAGGTGGCTGGTTGCGACCAGCGATTGGTGCAAAGCGACGAGCCCGTCGTTTTGTACCAATCGCTGTATGTCTTTAATTTTGTCGCTTCGCTTTGCACCAATCGCTGGTAGCGGCCAGCCACCATTTGTGACGTCATGATAATGAATGAGCAAGCCCGGTATCTAGTGTAGCCCTGGTTTAACCCGTCAGCACACGCGCCCCTTTCCATTACGTTACTACAGGCGCAGGATAAATTTTACCCCAATGGGTTTTCTTGTGTCAATTTCTCTCCGGTTTGATTATAAACAAAAATTTATATTTTGAAATAAACTGTAAATCAATAAAGAACATAATTTAACTTAAAATAAGAAGTTCTTTTATATTTAAAGCAAAAACAAAACATAAAATCTAGCACTAAGATTTTTTTCTGCATAGCATTACGTACAAAACTTTTACAATCCAAATTCAGCCATGAAAATACAAAAAAATATAAAACAGATATAGAGAAACTGTATGTTCAAAAGTTGTTAACGTTTAAAAGAACAATTATATCATTTGCATTGCATAAACATTTGCATTAACATTTTCCTATCATTATGGGTTACGTTATAACAAGCGTGGGGTAAATTTCCTACCACGTGACATTTTTATAACAAAAGAATGGAAAACCCATAACCGGAAGTAAATTCTTTTTGGCCACATCTTGATATATTTCAGCTTGAAAGGTACTATAAATCTCAGAATGATCACGAGCAATTTTCGCACATTTTTAAGTAATAGTTGTGAGCTGGGGTAGATTTTATCCCAGCGCGTGTGCTGACGGGTTAATTTTATCAGCAATTCTTTGAAGTGACATTCCGATGTCGTTATAAGGTAGAATATTTGGCCTCTTTCAAAGCCAGAAAGAGCCATTCTCCTCATCGCCAAAAAATATCACAAACTAAACGAATAGGCTCAGAATATCTGTTAAATGTTTTATTAAATGATAATGCGAAAATATCCACCAATCACGAGCCGCGGTTTCGATATATTTACGGCGTTCTTATCATTTTGCTCCATCGTAAATTTAGCAAAATACATATTATAAAACAGATTAAAAAATATATCTACAATTTATGTAAACGAATGCTTTAATATTAATCGGAATATCGTGTATTTAATTTTAACAGAAATATTTGCATAACAAACACGAACGGATTTCTTTGTTTTGTGTCGTTCCTGTCATTTTGCACCCCTATTGTTATAATATAGAGTGACAAAAAATATCTCGAACAAACGTTTCAGTGTATAATTCTTTTAATAACCACAGAATTAAAATCAGATTACTAATAGACAATATATAGATCTGCCATCCTACAGAGAAACTACAAGTTACCAAAGCAAAACAGTTTCCAGCAAAGTGGCAGCCTTTTGTTTTTATGTAGAAGCGAAACCTTAATTTTTTTTTTCATCAATGGGCTGCAATCTATTTCCGAAGAATTTCGCTCATTCCTCTTGCAGAGATTTATTCAGGGACTCCAAATATCTGTGAGATTTAGAACAAACTCTTCTCTGTAAAATGATCATGCAGAAAACCCCATCTGGTTGTAATCTATAGAGTTCAATGACCATTATTTGGCTCCTAATACCCTGTTCACATCGGACATTTAAGATATCTTAAACCGCCAGTTTTGAGGTGGTACCCTCCCGGAATTGATTACCTGTCCAGTAGGGCTGGGCGATATATCGATATAATCGATAAAACCGATATAAAATGCATACCGTGATACCGATATAAAAAAATCCTACCCAACGGTATATCGCAAATATCATAAATTTGACGAAAACCATGAAAACCACGATATTAAATCTCTTCCTCGTCTTCGAGTATTCATGAATACGAACGGTGTGAGCTCCCCCAGCCTAAACCATGATACACCGGATACAGCCTAACCATGATACAGCCATGATACTAAACCATGATACTAAACCATGATACAGCCTAAACCATGATACTAACGGTGTGGATTCTCGCAGCTGATAAGGTTTTTGAAAAGAGGAAGGGTGATTTTCTCCAGCTCTGAGCGCATGCGTGGGATATCGCCTATTCTTTCATTTCATTATGATATTCAGTGGCACTGGTGTGGATGAATATTCGAAGTTATTGAATGATGCGTACATTTAGGGCGATACAGAAAGGAAGTATTTTATTTGCAACAGTTGATTTAATGAGACAAATGAGCAAAGAATAATTCAGACATGTTTTTATTTGTTTTTTATAATTATTATTTTATGAAAAAAATATTAATTCCTTAGTAGTATTTATTAATGCATATTCTAGGGTAAAGAAGGATTTTTAAAAATGCAACTATTTTTACTTCAATAACGCGAGTTTTTTTCTCCCCAGAATTTATTTTAAAAATCGCGTTCGCGTGACAGAGAGAGAGAGAGATATGAGTATTTGGTATTTGATTGCCTCTGTATATATGACCACTGGTCACTGCCAAAAATCATTTGGTGGGAATTTTGCATTTAAAATTTTAAAACCATTAACCATTATTATATTTTATTTGCAACGGTGGAAATGAATATCATGCAATTTTAATTTTAATCGAATAAAATATGCTGAAATGTTTCTTCCCTATTTTTATGCGATTCCCCCCCCCCCCCTTCTTCACAAATGAGATATTAAAAAACAGTTTAGGCGATGGCGCGGCAAACAAGAAAAAGATAATATATATTTATTTCTTCATAATTTTAGTTGTAAAATATTAATGTAATATCTGATAAAAAATAATCGAATATGCAGATTATTCACTTTTTAATTATTTTTCATATTTCCATCCATTTTTTAAATTTTCTTCGTGTTTTTTAGGTGCGTTCGTAATTATATAAATACGTAGCACCTGTTGTCGTCGTCTGGTCCGGCCGTCTGTCTGTCCGTCTGTCCGCATACAACAATGCAAAAACTACCCAAACGAATGGTTTGAAATTTGAAATTTAAGATATATTATCTTTGCAAAATTTTGTCGAGACATTTCAAATTTTATGAAAATCGAATCAAAACTTTAGCAGATATTAATAAAAATATTTATTAAGAAATTTGATTTTTTTTTTTTTTTAATCGTTGCTTTCTTGTTATAGGAGTTTCCGAAGTTTAATTGTCAAGCGATCGAGATACTTTTTTTTTTATACCGCTAACCAGGCCCCTACCTGCCCGGCATGAATGCCTAGCTTAACGGGTTAGTACCTGGGTGCGGGGCGGAAATCGCCTGATCACAGCATGGCTGTGATCCACCTGACTATTGATTTGTTCACATCGCTGCTGTGCTTGCTCTCTTGTGATTTGCTACCGTTATCTTTGTTTGCCGGTTCAAGGTTTCTGTTTAACTTTGTTGAATTGACAGATTTAATAGGTCTCGTAATTTAGAACATTGATCAGGTGACGAGACCCTCACCTGACTAGGCACCCCCAGAGGTATTATTCACAGGTAACTTGGAGGGCTTTGCACCCACGACGGATTTTACATGCACCAGGTGCCATTAGCGTACATAGATTTTCATATTTACCATGTCTGTTGGCTTGCCACGTTCATGGTGGGTTGTCGCTGTAGTGTTTATCGCCTCTTTTATGGGCTGATTTCACTTCTTGTTGTATTTGTCTCTGTCAAGGCTTTTTGGCGTTTTTATAGGCTCGCCCCTGTTTTGGGTTGTTTTTTGTCTATCATTCATTGTTTTTTGTCTCTTTCTTGATATATTTTTACCTCTAGCTTGTGCTAGAGCTGGTTTTCACATTTTGAATCTTGGGCGATCGAGATACTTATTTTATAACAGAAATGAATCTGCAGACGATGTAATTCATTTCACAGAATTAAAAATCATCAAGATCGGAATATTTATATAACTAGCTATAGTACGAACGCACCTCATTTGTCACGTTTGACGTACAATTTCCAACTTGTTTCCATTATCATGAAAAAATGTGCTTGATGACCATTTAATACTCTAACCAGTCTTGAATTCCGATATTTTTCTCTAGGAGGTATTTCGAAGGTTCGGGATGGCGGGTAGCTGTGTGTATGTGGAGGGGGTGGGGGATTATCATGGGCGCCTGCAAGGGAGGATAATTGCCTCTCCCTGAATTTTGAAATTTAAATCTGTATTTTTTTTATGTTGAATAAAATATATAATTTACTTATCCCCAAGTAGCATGATTAATTACGCACTGACAGAAGAAAGAACTATGAAATTTTGGTCACCGGGGATCTGCCCGCTAAAACTCTCATGGAACAAAGTTTTTATTATTATTATTTTTTTTTTTTTTTTTTGAGTTTATGTGTTGAAAAATTAACTCATCTGACGAAAAAGAGATGTAAAAAAAAAATTGATATTTTTTATTTGTTAAATTTCTGTATTGCATGTTGAGGACTAGCAGCACAACTGTTTCAATATCCACCCCCTGTGTTTCGTCGGCGTCCATGGCATCAGCGTGTGTCTGAGAGGGGGGGGGGGGGGAGATTTGCACTTTCGGGACATCAATTAACCGAAAATGCCTCTAGGGACTCAGTATCACTCCTGAATTTCTCACTGACTGTAATGTTAAAGTAAAACAATTTCTGTTGAAATATTTTACATGATAGATAATGTTTCTCTGAAGTGTTTATTTCAGTTATTTGGGATTTTGAATATATCAGTACAGGAAATTGCTGATTGTTTTAATGTAATATATGCTGTTAAATTTATTATATTATAAATTGAGTGGAGGAGGGTGTGAAGCGAACCAATAATTACGACGAGCAAACCGAAAATTTTTGTTTGAATTGTTGTAATAATCAGTCCCATTACTTTGTTACAGTTTGTTACTTTATCTTTTTCTTGTTTGCCGCGCCATCGCCTAAACTGTTTTTTAATATCTCATTTGTGAAGAAGGGGGGGGGGGGAATCGCATAAAAATAGGGAAGAAACACTTCAGCATATTTTATTCGATTAAAATTAAAATTGCATGATATTCATATCTCTCTCTCTCTCTCACAAGAAGCTAAAATTTCATAAAGCGCAAATTGGCGAATAATTTAGTAAAACTTATTTTATATTATTTATAGATTTTTTATGCAAGTAATGCTCTTAAGATTTTATATATAACAATTGTTTTAATAATGTAATATGGAAGTATTTAAAGTTTCCATGTTTGGTGCCAGATGCGGTTTTACTAGCCCGTGTCCCTTGAAGGCGAAATTTTTATTCATTGCTACGAATGATATCTTTTAAATATATTTAAGTTTTAACCAAATTGTTTGTATATTTCCCGCTAGTTTGATTTTAGCGACTCAAACGGTCTATCTAATTCGCTTTCGTCTAAAGCCAGCCCTATTGTAGAAATACGAGTAAAACTGATTTTTAGGTAGATTTCGTAAGAAATACTACCTATTATATTCTCCCCTAAGTTGGTATTTTTGAAACATTTTTGAAGATCTACGCCGATCATGACTCCCAAAACCCAAAACCACCCCCCCCCCCCAGTTCAAAACTTTATCTATCTATCTATGTCACTTTTTTATGGACACGATAACTGCAATAATTCTGCACGAATCTCTTCCAAACGGATACATAAAATCAAGGGGCATAAAATCTCGGTCAAGCTCGTTAATGGGCAAAATCGAACCAGGAGGGGGAGGGGGAGTGCTTTTTGTGAAAACAGAAAAAACACCATAACTTCTTAATTATGATTCTTAATATTATCTAAAACGTTTATATTGACAAGTTTTTTTCATAAGACCAACCCTTATAGCAAAAAAAAAAAACAAAAAAAATCCCTGCCGGCTCCGCCTGTAAACAAGTTGGGAAACAAGTCTGGAAACAAGTAAGTTTGTGGGCGGTCCCAACTGCGGCATCATGGCAAAAAGGTCATTTCTTTCGCAATTCCCAACAAACAGGCGTCCCGCGGTCTGCGTCTTTGAAATCTACCTGTGCCTGTAGGCCAAGCCGTCAGGCATTTTTTTCTTTCTTTCTTCTTCTCAAAATATTCTTTTATTTATTCTGTATATTTAGTTTTAATATCACGATATATCGTCATATCGCGATATTTAGCTGACGATATACCACGATATTGAAATTGAGATATCGCCCAGCCCTACTGTCCAGACCTCAAAACTCATCTAAGATAACTCACTGAACATCACCGTAACCGAGATCTGAACAAACATACAATGTGCGCATGCGCATATATTAAAGGCAACCTCAACAGCCAATCGGCCTCCAGAGCCAATCAGAGTGAGTGGTACTGGCTGTATCTAGCAATAGGAACTTCGAACTCACTAAGTGAGTTTCTGGAACTCCCTTCAGTGAGTTCGGCAGTCTAAGATATCTTAACTATGCGATCTGAACGTAGTATTAGGCTGTTCTGAAATCCAAACTGGTTACCGTAATTTCTGGTGTATAACCCGCGACTCAAACAAATCGGTTTCGCATCAGAAATTTTATTTATTAAATAAAGTCAAGTAAGTACCAAGTACAAACAAGTTACATTTTATTAAATAAAATTTGTGGCTCGCAACCGATTTATTTGAGCCGCGTGTTATATACCAGAAATTACGGTACTTTCAGACATATTTGTTAATTCATTTTTGTTTGGAAACGCGTGAAATTGGCAGGTGTTTTTATTCAGAAACTTTATATAATCGAAAGGCGTTTTCCATTTCTCGATAAAGGCAGAAGATATTTTTAAAAAAATGCTGTCAAAGTCGGCGTTTTGAACGGAATTTCCGACGATGGAGCACGAGAAAGTTGAAAAGCGCGTCGTCACGTGACACGAATCGCTTATAACTCGATAAGTAATCTATTTATCAAAAAATGGAAAACTCATTTCGATTCCAAATCGCTCCAATAGTCAGGCCTGTCAATTTTATGTTTTTGCGATTAAAAATGAGTCAGAAAATGTGTCAGAAATTTTCGCGTTGTTGAGCAGGTTATTTTGAGAACCACCTTAAGAAGTCTGGTAGATGTGACTTGCACCATTCCTATGCTTTTCTTGTTCTGTGTGCTGAGGCAGAACCTCGCAAAAGAGGCTATTTTACATTGCCCAAGTACTCTTGGGATCATAGAAGCAAATAACTCTTCAATAGAGGTTTTAACGGCACGTTTAATGATTGACTTTGACGCCTTCATCAGCAAACGCAAGCGGGTATTTTCCAGTTGAACAAATCTGACCCCCAAACTACAGTGCCTAGAATACATAGTGTGGAAAACGGTTTTACCGTTTTTTAATTCAAAATTTTCGAATTCAAACCGGAAATTCTGAAAAAAGAATTTTTACTTTATGAAGTCACGAAACATCTGCCATTAAATAACCAAAAAAACACTATTGGGAATTTCTTGTATGAGTGCGAAATTTCGGAATTTAAAAAAAGCCAAACTGGTAATGCTTTAAAAAGTGCTAAAAAATTGTAGCCGATAAACGTGCAACGATGCGGTGCAATAATAGGGCGATCGCAGCGACGTCTGCTTTAAAGATAGATTTACCTCTAAAAGTAACCGTTTTACTATTGACAACCTGAACATAATTTCTGTTAATAAAATTTCTTTCTAAGAGTATATGTCAGATGTAACTAATTTTGAAGTTAGTTTTTTATCATATCTGGGAATTAATCTTTTCCATTCTTCTAGCAGCGATTCATCCTTTGGTATTCTAAATAGGGATAGTTTCTAGTTTGCTGTCTTGTATCGAGCACTGCAACCAGGCACAAAAGAATGCGTATCACGCTTTTTGGACAAGATCAATATCATTCATATTTTCAAAGCTTATGAAAATCACTATCCAAGTCAAAGCAAATAGGGTATAATTTAATTATTTAAAATATTTACCACCAGCTGAAACGTTTTCTCAGTTCGTTTCTCATACAATGTTTGCGCTGAAAAGAGCTAACAGAGAGTGGCGTAGCCAGAGAGAGGGAAGGGGGGGGGGTTCAAATGCTCTGGAAACCAGTAATATTATAAAGTTTTCTTCGCCTTCAAAATCGCAGAAAATTCTCCGATTAGATAAGGCAAAAATATTTTTGTAAAATTAGTGGTATCCAAACCATCTGGACCTCCACCCTGTCTCCGCCACTGCTAGAAGATGTCGCTGCGATCGACCCGTTATCTTTTCAGCATCGTTCTACATTTATCGGATTAAATTTTTTAGTACTATTTTGTAGCCGCTTTCCACACTATGTATTCTAGGCGCTGTACCCAAACCATATCGACTGCGAACTTTTGCCGTCTTTCGATAATGACTCAGCACTAAGTATAGTCGAACGAGTTCATTTGTGAAAATTTTGAAAAATCTTTCTGCTCCTGTTCATAACCGGGCGCCAGTGGCGTAGCTAGGATGGGTGACAGCCGGGGCGGATGTAAATGGTGTCCAACCCCCCCCCCCTCCCCCACGCACACACACACTACCATCACCAATACGAGTAGAAAGAAAAGAATTATTTTTTATTTTTTAAATTGCATGTACAGTAAAAATGTATCTGTTATATATTAGCCTTACAATAATTAATACTACATAGTAATGTAACTATTTATAATAAAAATAAAAGTAAACCTTTTTGTTTTATTAATGTAAATATTTATAACAAAAATAAAAGTAAAACCTAAACTTTAACAATTTTTATTTATGTTTAATTTCCCTTTACACAATAATCAAATTAACAGCAGTAAACACAGTTTAACTAAACTTAAATAAAAAATAATTAACTGTACACAACTTAGTATATTTTAAAATTTCCCTTTCACCGTTTTCATAGAAACAAAGTTGGATATTACGTCGTCGAAGTCTATATTTTGTGTGGCCTAGTGCTGTATAATCACCGTAGCAAGGTTACTCAATGCTCAACCGGCTATCACTCATTATTAACTGCAAATAGTTTTTAAACCCTTCGGCCGTGATTTTTTTTTTTCAATTTTGGGAAAAATTACTGTTATGCTAACAAAATTAAACTAGTCGTTGGGGGCCACCGTAATACTTACCCATCATGGATATGCATAATGTAAAATATTAAAATAAAAATGTGTAAACTACTTATAAAATGCATTGCAATTCAAATAAAATCGTGGCTTGATGACGTCACAAACTTTAAAGGCTCGATTACTGAATTGCTTGAAAGAGGTTTTTCCTTATAACTCCAAAAATAATAATCCTATTAACTAGCGGTTTATTGCATCTGATTAAGCGTCAAATTTCCAATTAAAATATATCTTTGAAGTGAAATTTGGATGAAATACAGGGTCATGAAAAATCGAAGAGTGTGGAAAATAGGATTCCAAATATCTCGGCAACTAATTATCCGATCGACTTCATGCTTTATTCAAAATTTATGTTTTTTTATTGTCTTTTATATTCATTTCTTAAAATAAACAATTTCGAAAATTTTTATATACCTTTCATCAGAACGAATATTTCGAGAGTCCGAAAAAAATTGTTCCGGTTAATCGAGGTTATTGAAATGAAATAGGCTTCTTCCCATTATTACATACTAAGTACATACCAAATTACAAGTCTCTATCTCAATTTTTTCGGGAGATAGAGCGTTTACAGACACACACACAGACACACACACAGACACACAGACGGACGGCAAAATTTTTTTTCTAAAAATATGTTTTTCGGAATCTCCAGTGTCTGAAACGTGTAAATCCGTCAAAATTTTTTTTTCGATTTTCAAAACGATTACAAGACTTACCCTATACTACGTATGATGGGTAAGTAAAATAGCTATCGGAATCACAGAAGTTAGGGTTTAATGAAAGTTAACGAACGCGTTCTTTACCAAAACCTCACAAATGTAGTTATTTTGCGTGTTTTTCATATAACATTAGTCTAAGGAAGAATTTTTGAAGACGTTTGGAAAATGTCGTATTACAACTAAATTAAACAAGCATAAAAATTTAGTAATATTTTTTATCTTTTATTACAAATTACCAATTCGGAAAAGGATTCCCAAAATTTAATTTAAAGAGTGAAACGTGTGCTTTAATTAAAAGAAATGCCAACGGCTTGCTAATAATTATGAAAATTATTATTATTATTATTATTACTAAATGCTAAACATAAGTGAAGTCATAATAGGAAATGTAGAGATTCATACTATCACTATTAGGTGCTGGAATTAATAAAAATAATATTTAAGACAAAATAATACTCAATAAAAAATATGTCCTATTAGTAGGACGTCAGGGCAGAAGGGGTTAATTAGCTTCATTTTACTAAAACTCGTCTCACAAAATGCGACTGACACGCAAACCGTTAAAAATAACTTTAACGATAAAACTAAGTTTGGAAGCGATTCTATAAAATCGCATTCAACAATAAAAATTCAAAACTCAACTGTAAGGCAAATTTCAAAATTCAACTATGTAAGGCAAATTTCAAAATTCAACTGTAAGGCAACCCAATCTTTCGTTTTTGAAACATCAAGATTGTCAGCTTTCAAA
The DNA here is from genome assembly GCA_963931845.1 of Maratus michaelseni. Lineage (NCBI taxonomy): Eukaryota > Metazoa > Arthropoda > Arachnida > Araneae > Salticidae > Maratus > Maratus michaelseni. The sequence goes on along the minus strand of OZ007586.1, from coordinate 55,577,313 downwards.
TGTCTTCTTAACCTTGGTGTTTTTAGGAAAATTTCTCTTTCAGACACTTCGTCATAGAAGGAAGTTAGTTTTGGTACATGGATTTTTAACTGTTCCTCACTTGTCAATAATAAATTGTTAGTTTTTTGTACTTCAAATCTTCCAGCAACATCTTGAATACCATTTGAACGAATTTGAATTTCAGAATCGAGGTATTCCAACATTTTTTTTCTGTTTTCATCTAGCAGAGATAATACTTCATCTGTAACTTGCTCTCCAGCCATTTTCTTTTGGCGGCGAATTCTGCGCCCAACAGGAATGTCGTTATCTTCAGATGTCTTGAGTGCATTTTCAAACGTTCTTTCTACAATTTCAGTCGTCTTTCTGTATATATACAGACGAAGTGCTTCTAATTTTACTAATGGTTTATCCAGGCTTAAGGCTTTGGCTTGCAATGACACCTGGGTGCAATTCATTTCCTTTAATACATCATTCCAGAAAAAGAGACAGCACAGGAAAGTGAAATTGAGGAGAGCAGACAAAAGGTTTTGTACAACTCCTGTTTATGTCCAAATATTCTCGTGAATCACGGAATTCTTTAATTGCTGCTATAACTTTATCAAATTTTTCTGCCGTTACTTTAACTGCAGCATAATCAGCACTCCATCGTGTTGTTGAAACTATCTTAACTGATATTCCATACTGTGTTTAATCAACACTTCCCACCGAGAAGTAGATGATACAGAGAAAAATGAATAAACTGCTTCCAAAGTTTAAAAAAAACGAACACAAGCGGGAAAAATTCTACCTTACGGCAGAATATAGATTGGCCCCCCACGGCTTTTATCGTTGAGATATTTTCAGCCAAGTCTAACTTGTCAAAGAAAAAAAAAATGGAACTAGCAAGCTACGCCCGCTACGCTGGTCAATTTCTCTTAATGCACCTTTAATCAAACAAAATACTGACCTTGAATTTGACCTCGTGTTTTAAAACCATATGGACCTTTACTTGGAATGTCCTTCTGCATTTCTGAAAACGATACGAACGCCATTGCGTTATTACATTTTTAAAGTGTCAGAAAAAATTTGGGCTGTTAAGGACAAACTCTTTTAGTTGATGATTTACAGTAGGATTTGGTAAAGAACGATAAAACCATTATGCTTATATACTATAACCATCCTTAAAAACTCATCTAAATAACAGTGAAGGTTCCGTCAAAATCCATTCGCCAGAATATTTTTAAAAGGCTAAGCTTTCATAACCGGGTTCATCTGATTATAAAACTTTCCCCCATAATTCGATAACTAAGCAAAGTAGAACAATATGCGAGATACTAAAACCATCTCTGATAAATTATATAACTAACAGTGCAAAATCCATTCCGCAAGGTTAGTAAACATTTCGTTTTTGAATCGGCGAAAAATGTAAGTTATAACTTAATAAAAAGTATTTACGATTCATAAAATACTAAATTAAAATTTTTTCATGCTTACGATTAAATAATAATTTAAAAAAAAAGAGGTTCGTGTTGAATAAATAGCGAGTCACAGCGCTTGGCACGGTTTGAAATAAAAATTATTTGTACATTCAGGGTTGAAATAAATGGCGCAAGTAGAGAGAAAATGAGCGTCCGGCCTCAGGAGGTGGCCTGTGGGCACGGACGAGGGAGGGCTGCCCACCTCCCGAAGTGTCATCCTCCTCCTGAAGTGCCCACCTCCTCACGAAGTGCCCTCCTCCCGAAGTGCCCTCCTCCACAACCTAAGATAAGGGGATTAATTAAGGATTAGTGTTAATTAATTTTAATTGCGAGACTTAGAAATTTTTCGAAGCAATTTTTTTTCAACTGTAGTACATAATATCGGGTAGAATTTTAACGAATTACAAATTTAATTAATTTTAATTGGGGAACTTAGAAATTTTCGCGAGATTTTTTTTTTCAACGAGAGTATGCAGTTTGATTAGGAGTGTATGCAGTAGAAGTGAACGATTAATTAAATGAAAATCGTAATTAAGAAATAAATTAAAAATAGTAATTAAGGAACTTAAGAATTTTCGCGAGATTTTTTTTTTTTTCAACGAGAGTAGGCCATTCGATATACATGTTAGAGTATATTTGAAAAGAGTTTTAAAAGTCAATAATGGTTTATTTAAAAATGGTGAATAATTAATTTTAATTGGAGAACTTAAGAAATTTTGGCGAGATTTTTTTCCCCCTCAACGAGAGTACGCAGTTTGCATGTGCAGTAGAATGGTAGATGCTAGTAATTAAAAAGGGTCATTAATTAATTTTAATTGGCGGACTTCAACATTTTTGGGGCAAACAGGCGCGTTTTAATGAATTCGATATAGGTTGTGGTAAAAAATATAGGGTCCCATATGAATTATACTGTACTCAATTTAATAGCTCCCCCCTCCCCCTCCCCCTCCCTTTTTTACCCAGAGGGGTCCTTCAATTGAAGTTAGGCTAACAATACAGATTGGTATAAAAAGAAGAATTTTAACGTGTATATAAAAGTGTAAATAAACAAGTATGAAAAATCATGCGTAGCGACATAATTCATGAATCACTTTCCAACATCATTGAAATGTTATGTGAACAAAATATAATTTTACCAGCTAGTGCATAGTTAATTAAAACAGTGAACAGATCCCCTTTTTAATAAAAAGGAACCCTTCACAAAAATCCAATTATGCATAAGGACCCTTCATAAAATCAGATAATTTACACTTTACCCTGTTTTTTTTTTCAATTCAAGTTAGGCTAAAAGTACAGCTTACACATCGATAGGTTCAAAATATAGAAATCCTTCAAAAGAAACTAGAAAAAGTTAAAGATTTAAGCCCTGATCATAAAATAATGCGACTACCCAGGGTCCTTCACAAATAATATAACCCTATTCCTATTCGAATCCCAGGGCCCTTCACAAAATAAATCCAATAGATTCATGTTATTTTATGGCGACAGAAATACGAAAGACCATTCATAAAAATCCAAGATCACTGTTTGAAAGAAAAGGCCCCTTCGCAATGTACCCTGTAAAAATATTTTAAGAAATAGACTGCTATTCTCAAATGAATACGAATTCATGCAATGTAAAAATAGGTTTTACACGAATGCATTTTTAGTATAACGTTCAAAATATAGATTTTAGAAAAAAAAATTACATATTTCACCAAATTTATCATACAAATCTGTAAAATAGGGTAGAGCGTTTCATGAAAAATAATTGAATTTCGAGTGATTATGCTTTAAAATTCATATTTATAACTGAAACTAAGAAATGAATGTTACCCCATCAACAGACGGATTGCTGAATCATAATGAGTCATATTATCAGATAAGCGAAGATCTTGCTTTGACACGGTGAATCACTCGCGATAAGGAATACGGCTATTGGGCTTTTTCACAAATTTAATCAGTTTCTGAGACATTTTGGGTAGGTAAATTATGATATAGAATCATTTATACATATCTTTATTCTAAATTATTATCTTCCTAACTTAATTTTTAATATATTAATTAATATTCTCTTCGCTAAAATATCTCTTATTCTAAAACCTCAAATGTTACTTCCTTTTCTCATATGAAAGACTATCTTTACTAAATGCAGCATGTACGTTATAAATCTATTTTAATTCCAATGCGGTTATAACAGATGTAATGTTATGTGTTCCGGACATTCATTGACAGCTGCTTGGGCGCCCAACCTTTTTCTGTTCATAAACAAATTGTGCAAGTAATGTAATTTCCCAGATACAATGTTTAGCTCTTTCCTTTGACTAAAATTCCTTTCCCACCGGGTTGCCCGCCTGTGTCCTTTAAAATTCACAAAAGTTACGGTTTCGCCAAATGTGGTAGCCTTTTCATTACATCCTCCCAAAACATTTATATTAATTATCCTTAACGTACATAAATTCTTTTGCGCGTCTGCGGGTTCTTGGCTCAATGTATTATCGAATCGTGGCGAGACAATCTACTGCCCAAACGGCAGATCACTCCTAGCTCTTGATCTGTCAACAACTGTTCTGAGCCTCTAATACCCGAGACCACCCCGTTCTTACCATCTTATACTTGCTATATCTCAATAAAAAACTTTCAGCTGAGATGTCTTCGTTCATTGGATATTTCATGTCTGCCTTCCTGGATGTAGAACCTTTGGGTATTTGTTACAACGCAAACTGTACGTACGAACGGCCCAAAAACTATCTGAATTCATGCGTTATGCATTAAAATATTTCAGCCCAACAATAATCATCATCATACATAGTTGGTGTGACCTACGGAAGGCAATATTTGATCATATAGTATAGTCGGGGTGGTCTCCGGTCTTCTCCTGTCGCCTATCCAGATGGTATCCAGTTCCTCTCCAATCCTTTCCCGGACCCCTCCAGTGATCTCCAATCATCTCATCTCATTTCGTTCATCTGCCAGTCATATCCCATAGTCTCAGATGGTCTCGGAATGAAATAACAGATTTTTAAAGCGATACTGTTCTGTATTTCTCAGGATTATGTGGATTTTTTTCTTCCGGATTTCCGGATCGCAATTTTCAAGCTATACAATTTTTCCTGAAGCCCCGTTTATGTTCCGAATTTCATTCATTTGCTTCATTCTACAAAATTTTACTAAAAGAAGAAAAATGTATCCGATGTTTAAGAACAATATGTTGTCATTCTATTACTATTATCAGAGCATGAACATTTTAACGCAAGTAAACGTGAACGTCGGATTCCAGTACTCTAAAATAAAATAAATATATAACGAACTTTATGCCAATGAGAAAAAGAAAACACATGTTCGCAAATTATTCTTCATTACTGATGGGATTTTACTGACTTGTGATAAAAATTTTCGCTGTGAAGATATGTTTTTTTTTTTTTTTCTTCGATCATAGTAAATTTCTCCTGCGGTCCAAGAATTTCGCTATCAAAACATGCAATGTCGGCGGTTTTTATTTTGCCTGGCCGGACGATAAAGCTTTCTTTGATCCCAGCTGTTCAATGCGCCGATTTCTTCCATCCGTTAAAACGGAACTTTTGCGCGAAACCTCTTAAGAGCAACTTTTTCCTTACCGCCATATATGATGGGCTGGCCCCAAAGTTTTGATCGAATGTGAATATCCCGGATATATCCATGAAACATTCGCTTATGCAAGTAACATTTTCATTTTTGGTGTATGTAATGTTTTTGATCTATACTAGGGCACTACAGGTAGTTTTTAAAGGTTTCAGGAGAAATTGACAAATATTATAATTTGTGGTAATGCTCATTCTCATATTTAAAAAAAAAAAAAAAAAAAAAAAACTTTAATTATTTTAAAAATTTTGTGTTTATATTTTTGGCCCATTATTTCTATAAAATCTGTGATGGGATAAATATTTATATAATTTCTTTCATAGTGATTTGCTAGGCCTTGTCCCGCTTGTTGTATGTACTTTTCAGATTTATCAATATCTCGATTCTCCCAAAAAAAATTTTTTTTCACTGTCGAGATATCTATGGTGATGGAAAAGAAAAGGTAAATTGGTATTTCAAAAGTATTTTAAATTATGATATTTTTTTCTCAAGCTAGTAACTGAGAAATTATAATACTTCTTTATATTTTAAAGAGTTTAGATATATATGTGTAAAAGAATACTGGCATGGTTAAAATAATAATAATAATAATTATAAAGAATTACATCATTGTTGTCATGTATATTTTAGTTTTTAAATATTTTGGTCTCTTTTAGGGATGTTTTTTTATCTGCACACACGATTATTCTTCTTCTCACAGATATTAATTACAATTTTTAGATATATTTGCTGGTCATGTCATTGTGCTATCTACTTAACTTTTAAAACGTTATGTACTTTAAAATATTTACATCAATTTTTTTAAACATTCTACTTAGTTATGCTCATCTTCGTACAGCTCTGAAATTATAATTTATTTGACTGAAAGATATTCATGTTTTAATCATTTTCATAGGCAATATTAAACTTTTAGGTAGATTAAATCTTTCGGCATACTTACATACTTGGAATATGATTTATTTTTTCAACGTTTTGTTACATTTTTGCACAAATTTTGTTTTTAAAAAGTAGGTTCAAGATTTATAATTTTTCTTTACATTTTATGCAGTTGTATAATTCTCGATTTAAGGACATTGCCATATATTTTTTCATGGAATAATTTAAAATTACACTTTTAAATTTAACATTCACTTTAAGTGTAAGTACATCTTTTCGTTGATTGATTTCTGCAGGGTTAGTGAACGATATTTGTTTATTTCACATTCAATCAAAGTGACCGGCCAATCACTGTGGTTATGTGTGAAATATTTCTTGCACTTTTCAAAGTTTTGATGTCATATTTTGTCATTTTAATTTCTAGTGTAAAATTTGTTTTAATTTGCTCAATTCTGAAAAAGTTCTCCATTTTACATTGTATTACTCACTTCGTACAATATATTTTTATGCTGTTAAAATTTTTGCACACGCCTTAATTTTATTTTGGTCGTGATATTTTGTACTTTTCAAGTACTCAGATTGTACGCCTACTTTTTACTTCTCTCTCATCGATTTATATTATGTTCTGTTCAATGTGTTCTGAAAATTCATCGTATTCAAGTAATTTACATATTTCACGTTGTTCATCGAAACTAGTATAGTAACTAGTATTTTCTTTCATCGTACATTCTACATTCGTAAGTACTCGTCATCCTAGGCACAAATAGTTTGTCGGATATACACACACACACACACACACACACTATTTTATTGCTGTTTCATATTTAAAATTTTTACATTTTATTGTATTTAAAAAAAATTGGCTCTATTATCTATTGTACACTGAAATCTTGACATTCCCCTACATGTTTTCGATGTGTAACAAGACGCATTTTTTATTATTTTGTCAGGACACATATTCAGGTAATATTTAAAATTTCAATATTTACCATGTTTATTTTTTAACAGTTTTCGTGGCAGGTCATGCAAATATTGTTTATCTTCTTTTGTTAACGTTTACATTACAGGTATCTTACTTGATACAAGGTTCAAAAAATTAAAAAAAAAAAAAATTCTGCTATTTTCTCATGTTCTATTTGTTTATGATTGCATTTTTCCAGAATATTTTCATTTTTCTGGTTTCTCCATATTACACGCAGTATCTTCCATGAAAGTCATTTATTAGCGTCCAACGTACAATGTTTTATTTTCTTACAAAGTTTTTTTCTTTTGAGTGCTGATGGACTTTTCGTAGATGATACTCCTTTCTACAATTTTTCAGAGCATTTTTGCAGTACAAAGGGGTACATAGCATATTTTTCTACAAAGTTTTACAATGTTTTTTCGCAGAATGCTTTGAATATAAAATTGTGGTCTTTCATTCACTGTTACACATGCAATTGTTTACATTGGTTCTCTATACTGTTTGGAATATTCATTTTCTCTTTATTTTACAATATACTCTTCCTTTTAAAACTATTTTTAGACACATTCATTTTCATTTTATGCAAAAATTCCAATGGTTCTCTCTCTCATCAGTTCATTTAAATTTTATAGTTTACCTCATTTTTGAACTGTGACTCTTCACGAATTGGTTCAATTTCAATCATTTTAATAGATAGTTGACATGACATTTATTCAAAAAAAAGAATTCTCTATCACAATATTTATTTATTCTTTACACTATTCATCGTATCTCTTTCCATGATTATAATATACTTCATGTAATTAAAAAAGAAAAAGAAAAATAAAAATAAATTCTGCTTATATAACAATTTAACTTCACATCATGGAATTCATCAGTTCAATATTTTTGAATTGAAATTTTAATAATGGTATAGGTAAATTTTTAATACATTTTTCACACATTTACTTCATGTTCTCTCATCAACGTACAATATGTACACATTTACAAAAAACATTTTCTTTAATTTATAGGATTTAATTTTTATAAATATGTCTTGTAAATGTCATTCTGGTAAATGCATTTTTCAGAAGTAATCTACACTACACACATACAAAATATAGATATACTAGATAGATAAATTTTCTTTTTGCATTCCTGTCATATGACATGTCTATGAGTCATATGGTAGACGTTAGGACTGCTTTCTCAACATTTTACACGCGTAGATTTTACTTTCTGATAGCGCATAATACCTACGGTGTTTACTTTTCAGTTTATATAATTATTTTTCCTATATATTTTTATTATTTTTAATCCCACACCTTTTACTTAAAAAAAAAAAAAAATCATATTTGTGGACACTACAATTTAATGGATAAAAATGTTACAAAAATTTTTTTAATCCAATTTTTGCTCATATGCACCAGTTTTTTTTTGCCATGTTGCTTACAATTTTTATAATACTTTTATGCAGTAGATTCATAATTTTGCACGTAATTTTATTTCCCATTGTCAGTATTAATACTTTGCACAGTGTCACTCTATTTTTAACATATTTTTGCCTAATAGATTTTTATTTTCACTTGAATAAAGGAAAACACTTGCTTATATTCAACTTTTATCTATACATGCATAATTATTGTTTATATATATACATTTGTATTTGTTTATATTTACTTTTCAATTTAAACTAGTTTTTGTTGTCATATTATATTTCTATATTAATGTTTATTATGATAAACATTTTTGAAGTAAAGCTAGCTAAAGTCAAAGAAATCTGCAGGTATGTATTTTACCATCATTATGAGAATTGCTAGCATTGAAAATTTTGATAATTGTGCACACATACATGTATATACATATGTATGAAAAATATATAGGCCTCCGTCAATTATGACGAGTATTATTGAAATGATAATTATTATATTGTTCTGTATTTTTAAATGCTGCAGCTGTTTGAAAAAAAGAAATGAAACAGAACATTTGTATGATTTAAAAAGAAATCATTTTAGGTACCTTTGCCCACATACTGAAAGTGCAACATTTTGAAAACAAGTACTTGTATATATTTTTATTTCTATATGTTTGTTTGTATTTTTGTTTTATTGTGTACTTTTGGGTGGTCTCCAAGTGTAATTGAATACTGAATTTTTGCAGGTACGTATAACAGTTTGTACCGATGTACATTGAGTTTGTACATTTTTTTTTCATTTTGTCGAAGGGGAGAATATGTATATGATATAGAATCATTTATACATATCTTTATTCTAAATTATTATCTTCCTAACTTAATTTTTAATATATTAATTAATATTCTCTTCGCTAAAATATCTCTTATTCTAAAACCTCAAATGTTACTTCCTTTTCTCATATGAAAGACTATCTTTACTAAATGCAGCATGTACGCTATAAATCTATTTTAATTCCAATGCGGTTATAACAGATGTAATGTTATGTGTTCCGGACATTCATTGACAGCTGCTTGGGCGCCCAACCTTTTTCTGTTCATAAACAAATTGTGCAAGTAATGTAATTTCCCAGATACAATGTTTAGCTCTTTCCTTTGACTAAAATTCCTTTCCCACCGGGTTGCCCGCCTGTGTCCTTTAAAATTCACAAAAGTTACGGTTTCGCCAAATGTGGTAGCCTTTTCATTACATCCTCCCAAAACATTTATATTAATTATCCTTAACGTACATAAATTCTTTTGCGCGTCTGCGGGTTCTTGGCTCAATGTATTATCGAATCGTGGCGAGACAATCTACTGCCCAAACGGCAGATCACTCCTAGCTCTTGATCTGTCAACAACTGTTCTGAGCCTCTAATACCCGAGACCACCCCGTTCTTACCATCTTATACTTGCTATATATCAATAAAAAACTTTCAGCTGAGATGTCTTCGTTCATTGGATATTTCATGTCTGCCTTCCTGGATGTAGAACCTTTGGGTATTTGTTACAACGCAAACTGTACGTACGAACGGCCCAAAAACTATCTGAATTCATGCGTTATGCATTAAAATATTTCAGCCCAACAATAATCATCATCATATAAATAAATGAAATGAGTTATTTAAAACTGTAAATGTATGCGAATTATTTCATATATAGTTATTAATCTGTTAAGTTTTAAAAGGCTTCATTACATCCTCCCAAAACATTTATATTAATTATCCTTAACGTACATAAATTCTTTTGCGCGTCTGCGGGTTCTTGGCTCAATGTATTATCGAATCGTGGCGAGACAATCTACTGCCCAAACGGCAGATCACTCCTAGCTCTTGATCTGTCAACAACTGTTCTGAGCCTCTAATACCCGAGACCACCCCGTTCTTACCATCTTATACTTGCTATATATCAATAAAAAACTTTCAGCTGAGATGTCTTCGTTCATTGGATATTTCATGTCTGCCTTCCTGGATAAACATCTGTGTATTTAGTGAAAAATAAGAACTAAGAAATAGCCCTTAAGAGGTACCCTTAAGAATTTTGAGGCAAACAGATGTTTAAATGAATTTGAACCTGTTTAAATGTATCTGTGTTTAAATGAATTTGATACAGGTTAGGGTAAAAAAAATACAGGTTCCCCTATAAGATATATGAATTTTAAATAATATAAAATTAAATTACATTCGTTTATGCTTTTTGTATAGAAAAATTATACTAAATTAAGTTTTTAGTATTCTAACTTAAAAAATTCTTTTGATGAATGAATAGAATAACTAAGCTTTGTTTTTATAATATATATATTGTACTATTTAGTTAGGGCATTATTTCAAAACTTTTTTGTTTTAATATTGAAAAAATATATATATACATAAAGTTATCTTACCTAAAAAGTGTAATCATAATGTACTGGACTTCATCGAAATTCGACCTTCTACTATGCTTGTCTTACAACAACTGAACGGTAATGTGTTTGATTATGTCTTAAAACCACGGGATATCGTGACGTCATGGATAAGGCATATGGTAGAATACAGAATGAATAGGTATTATAAGACAGAAAAATAAAATAATCATAAATCATAAATTTTGCATACTTCATACAAACACTTACAGTATGAGAAATGATTGCTAATATTAACCATATGAGAAAATGAATCATTAGCTAATCTTATTAGTGTATGTCATATTTAACTAACAGGCTCGAACATGCGAGAATTTTGACTAGAATTATTCGCTGAATGTAAAAAAATGATTTATATTTAGATCTAATATTTATATTGTTTAACATTTTAAAATCCTATTAAAAGTATATTCATTAGTATGCTTGAGAAAGGTCTATTTTTAAGACGAAACATTGTGTGAAGTGTCCTGTTTTAGGGTTAAAAGTTTTGTGAGGGGTCTGTTTGAAGGACCCTGTTTCGAAATGACTTAAGAACGCACAATTTATTCCTAAACATAACCATAATTACAAATAGTATAGTTTGTATGCATCATGAAAATACATGAATATATTTATATATTATACTATAGTTTTCGAAATATTTTTTCAATGTTAGATTCATATAATAAAGCGAGATTGATACCGTTAATGTATACGAATTCCTTCCTGTTACCCTTTATAGCTTCAACTCGATTCATTATATATGCTTCATTGTGTATTCAATGAAAAATAATAACTAAGAAATAAAATTAAAAATAGTAATTAAGAGGTAGCCTTAAGAATTTTTGCGATAAGAGATTGGTTTTAATTAAATAGATTAATGAATCTAATTCGCTACAAGTCATACTAAAATAGAAATTACACTAAAAATACAGAGTACCCCACAATATATATGAATTATACTCCACTAAATTTAATCGCACCCTCCCCTATTTTCATAGAAATGGCTTCAATATAATTTAGGCTAACAATATACAATTCAAAAAATACATAGTGACCACAAGAAGGATAGGAATTCGATATATACTACTACTTAAGTAAAATATAATTTCTCTTATCGCATAAAATATATTAACAAGTCCTGTTAAAATATATTGACAAGACATGAACTATTAATATGGGTTAAAACATATTGGTTATACAAAACATATATATAGAAATATATATATAAATTTATCATTACCTAAAAATTTCAAGCACGATTTACTGGACTTCACCTAAATTCAACTATATTCTTCACCACGTGGTTTGATGACATCACTGATCGAGATAACATTCTAGATAAGATTCACTGATAAGAACACACTTCAATTCATTTCTTCTAAAGAAAGTATATGAGTTGATTCTAAGGTCTAGGTATGTAGATATATAGTAGGTTAGTAGTAATATATTTTTAAAGTACTTTTTATTTTGTTTTAAAAGAAATGGTTATTTTTCTCTTTATGTAGGGTAGTCAAAATTAAAACATAAAATATTAAATTTAATCTTTAGTAATACAAAGACTTACACATACAGAAACGTATGTGGTGAAAAGTTATAGATATTAAACCCTGCTCATAAAATAATGCGGCTATTTATATATATATTTTTTCATTCATGTGCATCACATATAATTATAAAATTCAATTTTTTTGTTGTTGTTAAGGATAATCCAAAAATTCATGCAATAAAACGCTTGTGAAACCAAAAATTGGATATAATCTGTGTTCTAATTGTGAAAAAGTATTAGGTTGGAAACGCATATATGATTACAATCATCTATCAGAGATGTATACAGGGGAGCTGTACATATTGAATGTAACTTAAACTATAAGCAGTGTAAAACAAGTCCTGTTATATTCCATAACTCGAAAAACTATGATGGTCATCATATTATGACAAAGCTAGGAAAGTTCAAAGATCATGAAATCGACGTGATTGTCTCTTCTTCTATGAAGAATCATATAACCTTTAATATCAGAAAGCCAACATGTCCTATTTATATGGCCTTCATATATTATTTTCGTTTGCACTGGTTTTGAACCCGCGAACTTCAGCTTGGACTTATTATTGACACGCTAACCATTGGGATGACCGTGCCCTGATGCTTTCTCGCTTTCTTATAAATACTATCTATTACAATCACACTTTTTTCGACTCGTGATATATCATTTGAATCGACCTATATATATATATATATGTCGGGTTTGCTATACTATAGGTCTCTAAACTTTGCATATATGACTTTCATTATAACTTGATATGGAATACTTAACTTACCATATTCAAACACATAATATTTATAAGGATATAGAACAATGTCGTGATTTCTTTAACTTCTCTAAGTATTTAAAATCCCATCGTCTAAACCGGTCAAGTTTTGAACCCACAACCATATAATCAGACTTGTCATTTTATAGCCAGGACGCTAACAACAGGGCCAAGTGAGCCCCCCGCTTATTTTATAGTCACCCGCTTATTTTATAGCCTATTGGGATTAGTAAGCCTCAGGCTAATTTATATCCACCACGCTAACTATTGTGCTTAGTGAGCCCCTGCTTATTTTATAGTCAACATGCTAACTATTGGGCTTAGTGAGCCCCAGGCTAACTTATACCCACCACGCTAACTATTGGGCCTACTGAACACCCGCTTATTTTATAGCCACCATGCTAACCACAGGGCTAAGTTAGCCCCCGCTTATTTTATAGTCACCATGCTAAGTATTAGGCTGAGTGAGCCCCAGGCTATTTTATACCCACCAAGCTTACTGGGCTTAGTGAGCCCCCGCTTATTTTATAGCTAGCACAATAACCACAGGGCTAAGTGAGCCCCCGCTTATTATATAGTCGACACGCTAACTACTGGGCTGATTAAGCCCCAGGTATTCTATACCCATCACGCTAACTACTGGGCTAAGTGAGCCCCTGGTTATTTAGTCGCATGAATATGATTTCCAAGGTATATGTCCTAACTTGATTTAGACCATTGCCTATGGTAAGATAAAGCTGGGAAGTAAATTGGTAAACTATGTACATTTCCCTCGAAAACTCACTTGTATTTTATTAAATATCTGCAGAAATCAGCATAGTTTATTAAAATTATATACATTCTCATTAGTTTATGAATCTACTAACTTATAATATCTATATGGTAACTTGGATTATTAGTATTCCCACCTAAAAATTTCTTTCGTAGATTTAATATGATAAACACTAACATGAGACTGACTAAACTTTTACCATTTTCATTTCAACTTAGTTTTAGGAAATTTATCTACATAGCTTTAAATTTTACTGTTTAGTAAGTCTATAATTTCAAAGTATTATTTTTTAGTTCTAATATTCAAAACATATTCATATCGTTTTACATAGTAGGTATCAAATTAATTTAAAGTCATATTAAAAATATATATATACAAATACTATTCTTACCTAACACGCCAGCTAGCTAAGCACCCAACCGTCTCACACCAAGACTCTGAGAAAAGTGAATGCTTGTTCCGGGCCTTATCAGCTAATATAATCACTGATAAGATTTGATCACGTGATCTCTGACGTCACTGGTGACATATTGAATGATACCACATGGTCACGTGATATCACTTAATCAGTGACATCACATGTCACGTGATCAAATCTTATCAGTGATTATATTAGCTGATAAGGCCCGGAACAATCATTCACTTTTCTCAGAGTCTTGGTGTGAGACGGTTGGGTGCTTAGCTAGCTGGCGTGTTAGGTAAGAATAGTATTTGTGTATATATATTTTTAATATGACTTTAAATTAATTTGATACCTACTATGTAAAACGATATGAATATGTTTTGAATATTAGAACTAAAAAATAATACTTTGAAATAATAGACTTACTAAACAGTAAAATTTAAAGCTATGTAGATAAATTTCCTAAAACTAAGTTGAAATGAAAATGGTAAAAGTTTAGTCAGTCTCATGTTAGTGTTTATCATATTAAATCTACAAAAGAAATTTTTAAGTGGGAATATTAATAATCCAAGTTACCATATAGATATTATAAGTTAGTAGATTCATAAACTAATGAGAATGTCTATAATTTTAATAAACTATTCTGATTTCTGCAGATATTTAATAAAATACAAGTGAGTTTTCGAGGGAAATGTACATAGTTTACCAATTTACTTCCCAGCTTTATCTTACCATAGGCAATGGTCTAAATCAAGTTAGGACATATACCTTGGAAATCACATTCATGCGACTAAATAACCAGGGGCTCACTTAGCCCAGTAGTTAGCGTGATGGGTATAAAATACCTGGGGCTTAATCAGCCCAGTAGTTAGCGTGTTGACTATATAATAAGCGGGGGCTCACTTAGCCCTGTGGTTATTGTGGTAGCTATAAAATAAGCGGGGGCTCACTAAGCCCAGTAAGCGTGGTGGGTATAAAATAGCCTGGGGCTCACTCAGCCTAATACTTAGCATGGTGACTATAAAATAAGCGGGGGCTCACTTAGCCCTGTGGTTAGCATGGTGGCTATAAAATAAGCGGGTGTTCAGTAGGCCCAATAGTTAGCGTGGTGAGTATAAGTTAGCCTGGGGCTCACTAAGCCCAATAGTTAGCATGTTGACTATAAAATAAGCAGGGGCTCACTAAGCCCAATAGTTAGCGTGGTGGATATAAATTAGCCTGGGGCTTACTAAGCCCAATAGTTAGCGTGGTGACTATAAAATAAGCGGGGGGCTCACTTAGCCCTGTTGTTAGCGTCCTGGCTATAAAATGACAAGTCTGATTATATGGTTGTGGGTTCAAAACTTGACCGGTTTAGACGATGGGATTTTAAATACTTAGAGAAGTTAAAGAAATCACGACATTGTTCTATATCCTTATAAATATTATGTGTTTGAATATGGTAAGTTAAGTATTCCATATCAAGTTATAATGAAAGTCATATATGCAAAGTTTAGAGACCTCTAGTATAGCAAACCCGACATATATATATATATATATATATATATATATATATATATATATATATATATATATATATATATATATATATATATATAATGCGAAAACCACAAACCATACTTTCAATCCCGAATCTACTGAAACGGCAGAGAAAACAAACAAATCGACCTATATATATATATATATATATATATATATAAACTTATTGCAAAAATTAACCATTGAAACAGAAATAACTGATAGGTCGATTCAAATGATATATCACGAGTCGAAAAAAGTGTGATTGTAATAGATAGTATTTATAAGAAAGCGAGAAAGCATCAGGGCACGAACATCCCAATGGTTAGCGTATCAATAATAAGTCCAAGCTGAAGTTCGCGGGTTCAAAACCAGTGCAAACGAAAATAATATATGAAGGCCATATAAATAGGACATGTTGGCTTTCTGATATTAAAGGTTATATGATTCTTCATAGAAGAAGAGACAATCACGTCGATTTCATGATCTTTGAACTTTCCTAGCTTTGTCATAATATGATGACCAACATAGTTTTTCGAGTTAGGGAATATAACAGGAATTGTTTTACACTGCTTATAGTTTAAGTTACATTCAATATGTACAGCTCCCCTGTATACATCTCTGATAGATGATTGTAATCATATATGCGTTTCCAACCTAATACTTTTTCACAATTAGAACACAGATTATATCCAATTTTCGGTTTCAGAAGCGTTTTATTGCATGAGTTTTTGGATTATCCTTAACAACAACAAAAAAAAATTGAATTTTACAATTATATGTGATGCACATGAATGAAAAAATATATATATAAATAGTCGCATTATTTTATGAGCAGGGTTTAATATCTATAACTTTTCACCACATACGTTTCTGTATGTGTAAGTCTTTGTATTACTAAAGATTAAATTTAATATTTTATGTTTTAATTTTGACTACCCTACATAAAGAGAAAAATAACCATTTCTTTTAAAACAAAATAAAAAGTACTTTAAAATATATTACTACTAACCTACTATATATCTACATACCTAGACCTTAGAATCAACTCATATACTTTCTTTAGAAGAAATGAATTGAAATGTGTTCTTATCAGTGAATCTTATCTAGAATGTTATCGCGATCAGTGATGTCATCAAACCACGTGGTGAAGAATCTAGTTGAATTTAGGTGAAGTCCAGTAAATCGTGCTTGAAATTTTTAGGTAATGATAAATTTATATATATATATTTCTATATATATGTTTTGTATAACCAATATGTTTTAACTCATATTAATAGTTCATGTCTTGTCAATATATTTTAACAGGACTTGTTAATATATTTTATGCGATAAGAGAAATTATATTTTACTTAAGTAGTAGTATATATCGAATTCCTATCCTTCTTGTGGTCACTATGTATTTTTTGAATTGTATATTGTTAGCCTAAATTATATTGAAGCCATTTCTATGAAAATAGGGGAGTGTGCGATTAAATTTAGTGGAGTAAAATTCATATACAGTCCCTGGCCAAATTATTAGGCGCAATTGCTTTTATTATAATTTATTAAATATCTGGAAAGATACATGAGGAATTATCTTGAAACTTCAGGAGTGTAAACAACATAATAAACGTCATATAGTTCCGCGAAGATTTTTTCCCGAAACCCCATAAGGGGCCGTCAACAAATTGAAGAAAAACGAATATCTTTTGGATACCCTGTAAAAACTAATGTTGCAAAAAGCATTCAAACTGTAGATTATGATTAAGTGGCTTATTGTAATAATTTGGGTTCATTTTTATGAAGATAGCATGTATAATCGAAGAGAAATTCACGTTTTTATAAAAACAGTCTCAAATTTTACCAAGTTTTTTGCTTATAATTTGCAGAATTTTTAATATAAAAACAAGTTATTTTCAGAAAATATGACAAACAAAATTATACACAATACCCTGCAATCAGAATTAAAAAATAATAAAAATTGTAAGAAAAATGAGCAGATTTACTAAATATTGTTTCACTGCGCATGCGCGAATTCAATCAAAATATACTGTGCATAATATATTAGATTAATGTATAGACCAACTTTTATGAAAGTCTCAAAAACATAGCTTGAAAATTCTGATAGTAGTCGTCGATAGAATAAGCTCGAAATTCGCTGTTCCCAAAAAGGAAGCAAAAAGATAAGGGGTTGTATCCAAATATACAATGAGAGACACTTCATTCTTATTATGTCAACTTTCATAAGCTAGTATATTTGGATACAGCCCCTTATCTTTTTGCTTGCTTTTGGGAACAGCGAATTTCGAGCTTATTCTATCGACGACTACTATCAGAATTTTCAAGCTATGTTTTTGAGACTTTCATAGAAGTTGGTATATATATTAAGCTAATATATTATGCACAGTATATTTTGATTGAATTCGCGCATGCGCAGTGAAACAATATTTAGTAAATCTGCTCATTTTTCATACAATTTTTATTATTTTTTAATTCTGATTGCAGGGTATTGTGTATAATTTTGTTTGTCATATTTTCTGAAAATAACTTGTTTTTATATTAAAAACTCTGCAAATTATAAGCAAAAAACTTGGTAAAATTTGGGACTGTTTTTATAAAAACGGGAATTTCTCTTTGATTATACATGCTATCTTCATAAAAATCAACACACATTATTACAATAAGCCACTTAATCATAATCTATAGTTTGAATGCTTTTTGCAACATTAGTTTTTACAGGGTTATCCAAAAGATATTCGTTTTTCTTCAATTTGTTGACGGCCCCTTATGGGGTTTCGGGAAAAAATCTTCGCGGAAATATATGACGTTTATTATGTTGTGTACACTCCTGAAGTTTTAGGATAATTCCTCATGTATCTTTCCAGATATTTAATAAATTATAATAAAAACAACTGCGTCTAATAATTTGGCCAGGGACTGTATATTGTGGGGTACTCTGTATTTTTAGTGTAATTTCTATTTTAGTATGACTTGTATCGAATTAGATTCATTAACCTATTTAATTAAAACCAATCTCTTATCGCAAAAATTCTTAAGGCTACCTCTTAATTACTATTTTTAATTTTATTTCTTAGTTATTATTTTTCATTGAATACACAATGAAGCATATATAATGAATCGAGTTGAAGCTATAAAGGGTAACAGGAAGGAATTCGTATACATTAACGGTATCAATCTCGCTTTATTATATGAATCTAACATTGAAAAAATATTTCGAAAACTATAGTATAATATATAAATATATTCATGTATTTTCATGATGCATACAAACTATACTATTTGTAATTATGGTTATGTTTAGGAATAAATTGTGCGTTCTTAAGTCATTTCGAAAAAGGGTCCTTCAAACAGACCCCTCACAAAACTTTTAACCCTAAAACAGGACACTTCACACAATGTTTCGTCTTAAAAATAGACCTTTCTCAAGCATACTAATGAATATACTTTTAATAGGATTTTAAAATGTTAAACAAGATAAATATTAGATCTAAATATAAATCATTTTTTTACATTCAGCGAATAATTCTAGTCAAAATTCTCGCATGTTCGAGCCTGTTAGTTAAATATGACATACACTAATAAGATTAGCTAATGATTCATTTTCTTATATGGTTAATATTAGCAATCATTTCTCATACTGTAAGTGTTTGTATGAAGTATGCAAAATTTATGATTTATGATTATTTTATTTTTCTGTCTTATAATACCTATTCATTCTGTATTCTACCATATGCCTTATCCATGACATCACGATATCCCGTGGTTTTAAGAGATAAGCAAACACATTACCGTTCAGTTGTTGTAAGACAAGCATAGTAGAAGGTCGAATTTGGATGAAGTCCAGTACATTATGATTACACTTTTTAGGTAAGATAACTTTATGTATATATATATTTTTTCAATATTAAAACAAAAAATTTTTGAAATAATGCCCTAACTAAATAGTACAATATATATATTATAAAAACAAAGCTTAGTTATTCTATTCATTCCTCAAAAGAAGTTTTTAAGTTAGAATACTAAAAACTTAATTTAGTATAATTTTTCTATACAAAAAGCATAAACGAATGTAATTTAATTTTATATTATTTAAAATTCATATATCTTATAGGGGAACCTGTATTTTTTTTACCCTAACCTGTATCAAATTAATTTAAACACAGGTACATTTAAACAGGTTCAAATTCATTTAAACATGTGTTTGCCTCAAAATTCTTAAGGGTACCTCTTAATGGCTATTTCTTAGTTCTTACTTTTCACTAAATACACAGTGAAGCCTTTTAAAACTTAACAGATTAATAACTATATATGAAATAATTCGCATACATTTACAGTTTTAAATAGCTCATTTCATTCATTTACCTACCCAAAATGTCTCAGAAACTGATTAAATTTGTGAAAAAGCCCAATAACCGTATTCCTTATCGCGAGTGATTCACCGTGTCAAAGAGAGATCTTCGCTTATCTGATAATATGACTCATTATGATTCAGCAATCCGTCTGTTGATGGGGTAACATTCATTTCTTAGTTTCAGTTATAAATATGTATTTTAAAGCATAATCACTCGAAATTCAATTATTTTTCATGAAACGCTCTACCCTCTTTTACAGATTTGTATGATAAATTTGGTGAAATATGTAATTTTTTTTTCTAAAATCTATATTTTGAACGTTATACTAAAAATGCATTCGTGTAAACCCTATTTTTACATTGCATGAATTCGTATTCATTTGAGAATAGCAGTCTATTTCTTAAAATATTTTTACAGGGTACATTGCGAAGGGGCCTTTTCTTTCAAACAGTGATCTTGGATTTTTATGAAATTTCTCTCGTATTTCTGTCGCCATAAAATAACATGAATCTATTGGATTTATTTTGTGAAGGTCGCTGGGATTCGAATAGGAATAGGGTTATATTATTTGTGAAGGGCCCTGGGTAGTCGCATTATTTTATGATCAGGGCTTAAATCTTTAACTTTTTCTAGTTTCTTTTGAAGGATTTCTATATTTTGAACCTATCGATGTGTAAGCTGTACTTTTAGCCTAACTTGAATTGAAAAAAACAGGGTAAAGTGTACATTATCTGATTTTATGAAGGGTCCTTATGCATAATTGGATTTTTGTGAAGGGTTCCTTTTTATTAAAAAGGGGATCTGTTCACTATTTTAATTAACTATGCACTAGCTGATAAAATTATATTTTGTTCACATAACATTTCAATGATGTTGGAAAGTGATTCATGAATTATGTCGCTACGCATGATTTTTCATACTTGTTTATTTACAGTTTTATATATACGTTAAAATTCTTCTTTTTGTACCAATCTGTATTGTTAGCCTAACTTCAATTGAAGGACCCCTCTGGGTAAAAAACGGAGGGGGAAGGGGAGGGGGGAGCTATTAAATTGAGTACAGTATAATTCATACGGGACCCTATATTTTTTACCACAACCTATATCGAATTCATTAAAACGCGCCTGTTTGCCCCAAAAATGTTGAAGTCCGCCAATTAAAATTAATTAATGATCCTTTTTAATTACTAGCATCTACCATTCTACTGCACATGCAAACTGCGTACTCTCGTTGAGGGAAAAAAAAAATCTCGCCAAAATTTCTTAAGTTCTCCAATTTAAATTAATTATTCACCATTTTTAAATAAACCATTATTGACTTTTAAAACTCTTCTCAAATATACTCTAACCTGTATATCGAATGGCCTACTCTCGTTGAAAAAAAAAAAATCTCGCGAAAGTTCTTAAGTTCCTTAATTACTATTTTTAATTTATTTCTTAATTACTATTTTCATTTAATTAATCGTTCATTTCTACTGCATACACTCCTAATCAAACTGCATACTCTCGTTGAAAAAAAAAAATCTCGCGAAAATTTCTAAGTTCCCAATTAAAATTAATTAAATTTGTAATTCGTTAAAATTCTACCCGATATTATATACTACAGTTGAAAAAAAAAATTGCTTCGAAAAATGTCTAAGTCTCGCAATTAAAATTAATTAACACTAATCCTTAATTAATCCCCTTATCTTAGGTGGTGGAGGAGGGCACTTCGTGAGGAGGTGGGCACTTCGGGAGGTGGGCAGCCCTCCCTCCTCCCTCCTCCGTGCCCACAGCCCACCTCCTGAGGCCGGACGCTCATTTTCTCTCTACTGGCGTATTAGCATACATTTTGGCATGATATTGGTATAACGGAAAAGTACCGAAATATATCCAAAAACTTCGTTCCAACTTAGGCCAATTCTCTGTAGACTGTATTATGGAATAGATCAGCTTTAAAAAAAATAAATAAATTGTGTTACATTATGGTGTCTATGTGGTTCACATTATGGTGTCTATGGGGTTTTACATTATGGAGACTATGGAGAAAAATAATTTCCGTTGGATTTTAATGAAGAAACAATACTTCAAATATAATGAAATTGATATGCCTCACTGAGGGGGACTAAAATGTGCTATTTCTAGATAATTAAATAAAAATCATGCACTCGTGATATCATAATTCACTTTTATATTTTAACAGAATAATAAGTCTACTATATTGTTACTCATGCTATAGACAGTATACACGATACACGCCGGGACACATTGCAGTTATCATTATCTTTTTACGCGTGAAGGTTTCGCTATAGTATTTCATTGTGAAGGTAAGTAATTTTTGAAATTCAATATTTGTAAAGCGGCATAATCATTGGATTTGAAATTTATATTAAGAAAAATACAATTTTTAGGGTTTCGTTCATCTCACGAAACCTTATTACTTCCGCTCCGTTGTCTGTCCGTCACAGAGCCGTTCTCAGAACCTATATAACTTACAGAGTTGAAACCTTGTGTATATATAACTGAATACCTGCTATGAAGCTCAAAATATTAAAATTTGAAAAAATCGTATTATTTTAAAAAAATAGAGATAAGAAAACAAAATTCTAACAGCCTTTTCCTATTAAATTTAAACATTTTTCGTTATAGCAGTTGCCAACAACTAAAAATCCACAATAAAATTCTTTCTACAATAATTAATTTTCTATTGAACGATTTTTACGTGAAAAATGAAAATGAAATAAAAAGCTTCACCAATTGAAAAAAAAAAAGATTATGTCGTCATATGAGTAATAAAA
Source organism: Maratus michaelseni (assembly GCA_963931845.1). Taxonomy (NCBI): domain Eukaryota; kingdom Metazoa; phylum Arthropoda; class Arachnida; order Araneae; family Salticidae; genus Maratus; species Maratus michaelseni. The sequence goes on along the minus strand of OZ007586.1, from coordinate 55,554,473 downwards.
CGGAAATTTTCAAAGATTTCTCAATAATACAAGGAGTATGAGTATGTGTATGTACAGAAAACAGATTAATATCACGTCATTAGAGAATTAAAAAGAAAATTAATCTGACGTCATATCTGAAGTTTAACGGATTTCTCAAATGTTTGAGAATAATACAAAGCGAGTTTCAATATGAGTAATAGAGATTAGTAAATATATGAGTTTGAGGAACGTATTGAATCATGATAAAAACCAGATTATGGAAATATTCACATAGTTTAACATTTTGATATCGGGCTGGTTTAGATATTAAAAAAAAAACGAAACAAATAGACCGGTAAAATTTTACTTTATAAAAAACGGGACTTTTTTTTTAATGAAATTTATTTGGACTTATTAAAGAAAGGATAAAGTGTTTTGAAAGGAATATTAAACGAAACCATTTATGCGATCTTAGATCACACTTACCCATTTGTTTACCTTTCTAACGCAGTTTGTCTAACAATTTTGTGACAAATACTTTTCGAGCTTTTATTTTTTTCAGTCACTTCAAATGTTTCATTTTCCGAGATTAACCTGTGGCAACGATGGATGACAGTGACTTTTCATAAACATGAATTTTACGGTAGACTGAAAGAATTAGCCGTGTGTGGCTAACAAGAGGCATTTTGTGCAAAAGTATTTTGGCCACAGAAGTTAAGGGAATGATTAATACATCCGAAGAAAACATTTTTCTAATTTTTATACTTGATAATGGCTTGTACCCCCCCCCCCTCCCCCACCGTATATTCCACTCATATTAGCTGCATTGCCATAACCTTGAGAGCGGCACCTCATAATATCTAAACCATCATTATCAAGTTTTTTTAGAATTTATTTACTAAGATCAACAGATTTTTTACTTTTCAAGGGGAAAATCTTAAAAATGCTTCTTTTATTTCAACTTTCCTGTCACCAATTTTCACATAACGAATCACCCAAGACATTTGATCAGTATAAGCAACGAGAAATGACAAAAAACTTTCGACCCCCATTTAACCCCCTTAGTGGTTGAATTTTTAAAATCGCTGAAATCTGTGTTTAATTAACTTTTAGTAAATTTGTTATCCTGAATTTTGCGCTTTTAACTAAAACTGCTGATGAGATATGGTGAAAATGTGAAATCCCTGAAAATTTTCGACCCCCATTTAACCCACTTAGTGGTTGAATTTCTAAAATCGCCTGAAATACATGTTTAACTATTCTTTAGTAGAAATGTTATTCCTAATTTCACGCTCCTATTTAAAACTCCTGCTGAGATATGTTGAAAAGACGAAATTATCCAAAACTTTCGACCCCCCCCCATTTAACCAACTTAGGGTGTGAATTTTCAAAAATCCTTTCTTAGTGGGTGCCTACATTGTGTAACGAACATGTCTTCCAAATTTCATTATTCTAGGACAAACGGTTGAGGCTCGGCGTTGATTATGAGAAAATCAAGCAACTCTTTTATAAGTATAGATATGTGGTGTGCTGTCAAACATTGTGCCAAAATATACAGCGGATTTTATCTGTTCAAGAAGTTTGCTTTTAATGCAGTTTGATAAAATACTTATGAATTGATTTTGTATAACTGGCGACAGATAAGAAAATTTTGAGACGAACAATGTTCCAAATTCAATAGATGTTCTTTCAATACAGCATCATACTTTGAAAACAACTGCAACAATTCAAGAAAATTACCGCTAATTCAGGAAGTATTAAGTATTGCTTTTATCGTGTCCACACGAAATGGCAGATTTTGTTTAGCTAAAAATAGTGTGATATCCAATAATTTAGTCAACAGATACTTCCATTTCTTTCTTTAAGCATTCATTTGTTGCTAAAAATAGTGTGATATCCAATAATCTAGTCAACAGATACTTCCATTTCTTTCTTTAAGCATTCATTTGTTGCAAGGTTGTATGATCTATTTTTGAATGAAATCTGACTAACCAAATAAGGTAATCCCAAATCAAAGCGCTTTGTCGAAAAGTTCTCTTCAGATTCTTCCGTTTTCTAAATTGCTGAAATAAACTTTTCTGACCACACGTGACTCATACGTCACAGCCGCCTTCTGGTGGTTGAATATTACAATGATTGTGAGCATGAAGGATTTTGTTCAGTAGTGCATCTAGAGTTCCAAAGGGTGGAAAAAACCGGGTTTATTCCCGGGAATAAACCGGGTTTTTAAGGAGGGAAATTTTAAAAATTCCCGGGAGTTTTCAGAAAGTTTTAGCTTTGGAATTTTTTAATTTGTAAACAAAATGTTTTTTTTTACAAATGTAAACAAAACCAATAACATAAATACAGAAAAATAGCACAGTTTACCTGAAAACTAGCGAAATACATGCTTAAGCTGCAGAAATATTAAGTAAGAGAAATTAAAATAACAGAAGTAAGTAGATATTTTAATCGTGGATAGGTAAAAAGTGCGAGAGGAAGATGACAGATTCAGTCTCACATGAATATACACTGTAAAAAATCTTCAGCTTTTGCTGCATAGTCACTTCATCGCCTTTATAGATTACAGTAGAACCTCGATTAACCGAGCTTCGATTAATCGAGGTTTCTGTTAACCGAGCTGATAACAAAGTCTCATTTTTTTTGTGTGTGTGAATGAGCCTTGAAAAATATCACACATTTTAGTTCATTGTCCATGCTACAGGCTACATAATTATTCAAAAGAGAAGAGAGGATGAATCCCAGCAAAGGGTAAACCCACCGACAGACGGAGAACTATTTGAGATTACTAATCGCATTAAAAAGTGTGAAGAAGTTTTGGAAGAGGACATTTCCGAATGGCTGGACGTTGAAAACCAACATCCAAGTTTTCAAATCCTTAATGATGAAGAAATTATACAAGCCGTTAATACCTATTGGACATTAATGATGCTGACAATGAGGACCAGGACTTTGAGGATTCAAGGACTATAAGTCATACTGAAGGTGTTCAAGCACTAACAACTGCCCTAAAATATTTGGAGCAAAGAAGCGATGTTGCGCCGATATATCTTCTGCTGCTCAAAAATTGGCGTGATCGGACAGCCACTGATAGAAAATCTAGACTTAATTTAGAATTAAAAAAATTTCAATTTGCTTTTTAAAAATTTACTAGTTTTAGTTGATTTCTTTTTAAATTTGTTGAGCTGTGAAACATAACTTTATATATGTTTATTTTTATTATTCAAAAAACGTTTTACTGTATTTTATTCTAAGAGATGTTAAATTCGCGAGCACGGTTAGTTTTTATGCACAATTTCTATTAACCGAGATTTCCGATATCCGAGGTACTAGCGGTCCCAATTAGCTCGGATAATCGAGGTTGCACTGTACCTCTATTTTGCCCAATGAAACTGCTTCATAATATAGTAAAGTAACCGTTTTCGCTAAAAGCGGTGGAGTGTGTCTGCAGCAAAAGCTGAAGATTTTTAACAGTGTAAACATCCCACTTGTTCTTCGATTCAGACAATGTAAACAAAAAGAAAACGAACAAAACTAAAGGAAATTAATGCAAAAATACACTAACTCACAAGAAAATTAATATAGAGTATGCCTGAATAGCAAATATGCCAGTTAACAGAAATTTAAAAAAAATAATTTTTAAAGAATCATTCAAATCCTTACTAATTCCCTGTCGCCATTGTTGTAAAGCGAATGAGTTATAATAAATTATAAAAACTTAGGGCAGAAATTTTTTTGAATTAATAGTGAAAACCTATTTAAAACTTTTCAGAACAGTGACTGAAATTTCTTAAAAATAGAAAAATTAAATAGAAAATGACTAGATTTGTTTACTTTCAAAACTCCTTCAAAATTTCCAATATTCCCCAAAATTCCGGGTTTATTCCCAAAAATTCCCGGGTTTATTCCCGTCAGTCAAAAACTGTGGGTTTTTTGCAACTCTATGCATACCTAATTTAGACACCCCATTCTGTGTAAAATTTCAGATTTTCCAAGAAGAGAAAATTAACTCTGTTGCGTGATGCGCTGGAAATTTCATTTTATGGTCAGAATTATTTTTCCAAAATCTTACAAGATTATATATATTTTTTTGCAAATAAAGATCGGGTGTCCTCCCTTAGAGGGTGACACCCGGGGCGGACCGCCCCCCCCCCCCCTTAGCTACGCCACTGCCGGGCGCGTTTCTTTGGTGCTACCCATTTTTGAAGTCTTGCTTTTTTGTTAGGCACCGTAATTTTCCGGCACTATATCAGTTTTTAAGGTTGGCATACAAGGAACTCTTTCACAATTTGTCGAACTGTCTTCCGATTGAATTTCATCTCGTTCCCGACATTTCTTTTCGAAACGTTGGGAGTGCGTCCAATCTCTCTTTACGATCACTTTGCGTTTTCTGGAAATGTTGACAGTTCGTTTTCACCTTGTTTTGGTCTGTTCCTATTATGGCCAAGCTAGTAAAAAGGTTTCACAGCATTCGGCACCAGAGACGTCCTTGGGATGAGGCCAGAGGGTGCCATCATGCCACTTTTATTTAAAAGTAAATTTCTTCTTATTTACTCGCTATTTTCAACGTTCCATAAGACAAAGACTATTAAATTTATTAATTATTTAATTATTTTCTATAAAAAAGTGGTATGATGTCACCCCCTGGCTGCACACTATGGACGCCTCTGTTCGACACAGTCTAACGTGGAACATTCACCATCCGAGCGCACCCTCATTGCATCAGTGCTTCATGACTTCAGCATGTAATGCAAGAATCACGTTTTTCTTGGAGTTTATTATCACAAAACTTAAGCAACCTGTATCATTGAGATCCGAGGTTTATTTTTTATTTACAAATATTAAGGTTTTTGGATGGATTTGGTGGTGTTTTTTTTATTTCAATTTGAACTTTGTTCAAGTTTTTTTTTTTTTTTTTTCTGTAACTCTGTATTTCTCCTTTGATAGAAGAAAGTCATAATTCGAAAAAAATACGTTCCCGAGAAGATCTATTCAAACGATATGTCACATTTTGATAATGTATCACATTTTTCAAATGGAAAGTCTTATCAGAGCATTGTAGGAGCTAGCTACTCCACCTATAAAGTGAAACTTGTTTTTTGAGTGTGAGCATTTTGTCCGATGCCTAACATGTGTGCGTGAATCTATCCTTTATTTTTTTTAATTTTCACTAGTGCAATTCTGCCTCTTTGAATCTGAGTTTCGCGGCTATTTCTTGTCGTTTTATATATTAATTAGGTTGCGGTGGTCAGCTGGTGAACTATAAATATGGGATTGAAAGGTTGAATGAGCGTATTCGAGTCGAGTGCTGCCTCACAGAGTGGTCTGAGACTTAGCTTTGGATTGGAAGTTCGCTTTACTACCACGTGCTCGAAGATTGCTGTCTTGTATTAGCCAAAGAGTTCATCATTTGGTAAGAAGTTGCTTCGCCGTATCTTAATACAGTACTTGGCGGAAACGACGGGTTTCTAGTTTCTAGTTGCATTTTAGGACAGTTGAATTGTGTTCTAGTAAAGTATTTTCAGAGACACATTTTACGACAGCGAAGGCATTTTGGATAAAATCTTGAAAAGCCATTTTCTATTGCATGTTTTCATTGATAGTTTGCCTTTAAATTGAATTGAGAGTTAGTGGATTGGAAATTGAATCTAAATTTGAACAGCATAGTAAAATTCTCCCGCTCCGCTGCTCATCCACACTACTTTTCGTTTTAATAAACATTGTTTTTTTAACGTCAACCTGTGTCATGCCGACCGTATTACGTGACGTGGCGGACACCTGCGTTACCAGCGATACTCCATTTGCTTAACAATAATTGGTCTATTTGTTGTTTAAATACTGGTTGTACTAATAACTATGCGGCAAAACGTCAACGTAAATTTTATGTTGATTTTCGGGTATGAGCTTTTGTAGGATTATCTAAAATGTACCAATACTAAATGCAATAAGTGTAATATCGCGTGAAACAACGATATGATAATTTATAACTTATAATATTTTATGTCACATAAAATTCAATAAATGACATTAAAGTATACGAAACGAAACATACATCATGTTTTTATGGAGGATTTTTTAAAATCTAAAATGTTCTGACACTAAATACCGTATGTGAAACAACATTATAACATTTCATGATATTGCATAAAATCCAGCATGTGACATTGCAATAAAGGAACAAAGCATACATCAGGCTAGAGATCTGCATGGGTCCGGGCCTGAATTGAGACCTACCTATACCTGGCCCAGCAAACTTTCAAATACACCGGGTCGGCAGAATAAAGACAATTTTTTTAAAAGTTCACACTGAGTCGATAAAAAAAATAAACGGGCTGGTCTGAAAAGAATTAAATGGACCAGTCGGACTTATAAATAATTAAGGGATATACACTGAGTGGCCAAAAAATTAGAGACACCCTCTAATAATGAGTTGGTCCACCTTTAGCTCTGATATCAGCCGATATTCTTCTTGGCATGGACTCAACAAGTTGCTGAGGAATGTTAGCCCATGCTGACATAATGGCAGCTGTAAGTTGGGTCAGATTGGATGGTGGCGTTTCCAAGTTTTGAAATGCTTTTTCGATTTCGTCCCACAAATGCTCAATAGGATTGAGGTCAGGGAACTGAGTTGGCCAATGGAAGCGGGTTAAACTCAAATTGATGTTCGTCAAACCAATTTAAGATCGATCGAGCACGGTGGCAAGGTGCATTGTCCTGCTGAAAGTGACCATCTCCATAAGGAAAAATTATAGCCATGTACGAATGCACGTAATCGACAACGATGTTGAGGTGAGCTGTGCTGTTCAAAGTTGTGTCCACATATATCAAGGTACCCAGTGTACTAAAGGAAAAAATTCCCCACACAATAATTCTACCGCCACCAGCCGGAAGTGTTGTCACTTGGTAGGAGGGTCCATGAATTCGTGCTGTTTGCGCCATATTCTGACACTGCCATCTGCATGATGGAGCAGGAAACGAGATTCATCGGACCAGGCTACTTTTTTCCAGTCCTCAAGTGACCAATTTCGTCGTTCCTTTGCCCACAAAAGGCGACTTTTCCTATTTTTCTGTGATACCAAAGGTACTCTTGATGGTCTCCTGCTGCTAAAGCCCATCCTTTGCACATAGTCCGTCTTGTTGTATGTTGGAATATGCTTTGTGATGCAATTGCATTGATTTCAGCTGTAATTTGTCGTATTGTTGCCCTTCTGTTGTTGCGGACTATTCGCCTTTCACCTTTCTCGTTCATCAGCCGTTTTATAGCTTGAAGTTTTTTCCTCGACTACCACTCTCTAAACACCCGAAATACTGACAGAAAATCGTAAAAGAGTCGTCGTTTCAGATATGCTGGCATCGCTCTTCTTGCACCGACCATCATCCCTTGTTCAAAGTCACTTAACTATTTCGTCTTACCCATTTTTACAGTAACTTCCATGCGAACTACGTCGTACGAAGCTGAGAGTTCCTTATATAAGCAACTTTGCGTTGTTACGTCCTTCTACGTCACTGTCGGACTGGTTTACTTTCAAATAAAGTGTGTCTCTATTTTTTGGCCACTCAGTGTAAAGATATATCTAATTTAAAAGGGTCGGACTAAGTCGACAAAATATGAACAATTTTCGCTAAACCTGGCTGGCCGAGAATAAGTATAAATGTGCTGACAAGCCAATTCTAGATTGACAACATCAATACAGAAATTTAACATGTTCAAGCGTAGAGATCAGCATCAGACAGCTACATCGTGTCTGAGATCGGGCTTAAATTTTTTCAGCAGACTCCGACCGGATCAGGCGCTTACTTATTTTTTTCTTCTACATAATTTGCCGTGCACAGATCTGGATTTAATTTGTGTGGATTTTTTGGAATTTGTGTGCTTTAACGTTGTTTAACTTTAACTTATGTCTTATGTCTCTGTACCCACGCAAAGTTAAGATTTTCTGGCTATAATTTGGCTTCAACGGGCCTTTAGGCTTTTTATTAGATTTTTGGGGTATTTTTGTTTTATTTTCTGTTTTTTTGGTTCTACCATTCGCCTAATCGCTTTATGAATCTCCGACTCAAACGTTTAAAATTTTTTAATCATTTATGGTTTTTAATTGTCTTACTTGGAATTTATAGCATTAGAATTCGCGTGTTTTAGCGTTGTTTAGCTTTATGTTATGTCTCTGGACTTAATTGTTCCTGGAACGTGTAGGGCAGACATTTTTTTTTTTTTTTTTTTTTATAGCAAAGATAATAGTGATAATGAAGTTTTGTCAACGGAATCTTTGGAAATATACTTCAATAAATAAAAGAGAAATATTTTAAAAAATCTATTTTTTTATTATAAAGTTTTAAAAGTTATGATATTTTTAGCCTTTTTTTTATTTTATACTACATTATTTTTTTTAATGAGTCTCTATTTGAATGTAATACTCTAAGAGTCTAAATAATTATTAATGTTGCTATTCTGTATTCTATGGCTTTCGAAACTGTAGTCTGAAATTTGTTATAAAATTTACGCATAAATATGTATGCAGTACTCTTTTTAAAAAAATCTTAATTGTACGTTTAAAAAAAATCGGAATTTTTTGCAGAAATTGAGTCGAGTTAGGCCATTTCATAGATTTTTCCACGGGTCGGGCCGTGAACTGCGAAAATATAAGCGGGTTAGGACGGGTCTGGTTCAAAATTTCAGTTTTCACACCAGGTCGGGTCAAGATAGCTTCATTTCCTGGCCGGGCCAGGAAATTTCGGCCCGTACAGAATTCTTACACCAGGCTTTTCCTGTTTTTAGGAGAATTACATAAGTGGCTGACTTTCATAAATTTATTTAGCGAAGACTAATTTTTTCATTAGAAGTTAATTAAACTATTTTATTCCATAACAAAGTATCAAAAATGTATTGCACCAGGTTAAGTAAATTGTACTTGCATACTATAAATAGTTTAAATATCGATACTGAAAATAGTAATTTTTTAAATTGTAACACATTTAATCGTCACACATTTAACACGTCTATCCAAGGAGACATGTGTGAGATTTTATTTGTAGTATAATTGTAAAATATCGTAACAGAAACCTAATTGAATGAAAAAAGACGGATTGCTCGTTCAAACTGATTTCAAAAATCTGTTTTTATTAAAGGCAATGCTATATTTATCAATCGAATGCGCTTTGCTACTGAATTAATAGTTTTAATTTAAGTAATTATTTTTATTTTTATTCACTTTGAGTTCCAAATTATTAATTTAAATTGAAAAGTACATTTTTGAACAAGTCTTTTCAATAAAACGAGTTTTTTATTCACTTATGTTATATATTCTTTATTTTCATTATTTTATCTCATTAATTTGGTGATACATCCTTGTTACGGTGCTATTTATCGGTGTAATTTTCAATTTAGAAATAGTCATTTATAAATTCCGTATTTTGACGTTTTGGATTAAGGTAATTACCACACTTTTCCAGCTAGACAAACAACATTCGCTTTTCACACCGCCTGTTTCGAAATCATAGAGCGGTGAACTCGATTTTCAGCATAGATCTGTAAGTTGCAGGTTTTCGAATGCATTAAATATGTTTAGCCAATCACTTTGAACAATTTGTATAATTTTGTGATAAAAAACAGTATCTAATTTTTAGTCGAGTTAAAAAAAAGGAAAAAGAATAGAGGTCTTTAATAAAATTTATGTATTATATTTTATATAAATTCACACATAAATTCGGCATTGATATAGAGATTTTGGCAATTTTACTTTCAAAGGACACATTTTTAAAATGGGAATTTAATGTTTATTAGCATTAGTCCATTTAATTTATATTGTCATTCATCTATAGCTTTTCAGTCCATGCACAATATGTAATTTTCGTAAAAACACGCAAATCGCTATGAACTTCAAGAACTCGTGCAAGAGAAAGAGGGGTTATATTAACCCCTTCAGGGGCAAAGTACTATTGGAGCTATAATATTTAAATGATTGGTTGACACCAAGATTCATGAACGAATTTATTTTAAAATAAGTAAAAGCTTTCCTTCATGTACTTCAGTGGTTCCCAACGGGGGGCGTACGCCCCACAGGGGGGCAATTTGACTTTTCAGGGGGGCAATTCCTGATTTTTGTGAACTCATACCCTCTGAATTATTTTTGTAATAGTAATGCTGTAGACTGAAAATAAAAGTTACACATTCAAATTTAAAGCAACAAAATGAAAAAAAACAAGTTTTTTATTCATTTTACTTACCCATCATACGTAGTACAGGGTAAATCTTGTAATCGTTTTGAAAATCGAAAAAAATTTTTTGACGGATTTACACGTTTCAGACACTGGAGATTCCGAAAAACATATTTTTAGAAAAAAAAAAATTGCCGTCCGTCTGTGTGTCTGTGTGTGTGTGTGTGTGTGTGTGTGTCTGTGTGTGTGTCTGTGTGTGTGTCTGTGTGTCTGTAAACGCTCTATCTCCCGAAAAAATTGAGATACAGACTTACAATTTGGTATGTACTTAGTATGTAATAATGGGAAGAAGCCTATTTCATTTCAATAACCTCGATTAACCGGAACTATTTTTTTCGGATTCTCGAAATATTCGTTCTGATAAAAGGTATATAAAAATTTTCGAAATTGTTTATTTTAAGAAATGAATATAACAATAAAAAACATAAATTTTACATAAAGCATGAAGTCGATCGGATAATTAGTTGCCGAGATATTTGGAATCCTATTTTCCACACTCTTCGATTTTTCATGACCCTGTATTTCATCCAAATTTCACTTTAAAGATATATTTTAATTGGAAATTTGACGCTTAATCAGATGCAATAAACCGCTAGTTAATAGGATTATTATTTTTGGAGTTATAAGGAAAAACCTCTTTCAAGCAATTCAGTAATCAAGCCTTTAAAGTTTATGACGTCATCAAGCCACGATTTTATTTGAATTGCAATGCATTTTATAAGTAGTTTACACATTTTTATTTTAATATTTTACATTATGCATATCCATGATGGGTAAGTATTACGGTGGCCCCCAACGACTAGTTTTAAAAGGTCTCCATTCAAAAGTTTTAAATACAACTCTACCAGAATAATTATAGAAAAAAATGTTTAAGCCGAACAGTTGATGTCGGTTAAGGGGCTTCCGAGTTGCGATCAACTTTACGCCCAGTCTATATGTGAGTAACCTGTCTTGTAAATATTGAGCCGTTGGGAAAAGTTAAACGTAGTATTAACTACACAAGAAAGAACAATTAAAAATATATTTAGATACTTTTATGTATTTAAAAATTCTTTATAATTTTTCCGATTTATAAGTATTTTAGAATTTTAAACAACTTTTTCCATTATTTATTGAATGAGTCGCACTGCAATATGTCACATGGAAATCAATTTTACACATGAAACTATTCAAGTGTATATTTAACAATTACTTGACGACCTTCCCTTTACAGAATCCTTTATCACGTTTTATTCTGATTAGAAATTGTTGTGTAATTTAATCGCAGAAACTCTGTGACTAAATAAGACAAAAATGTTTAATTCAAAATTATTGATTGGTCTAATCAAGGATTCTGAGCACTCTATACATCACGCATACGTGGCGACCGTTACGAAGAGATTAAAAGTGACCCTTTATGTGCCAACGATACTTTAAACTACAAGTAGTATCAAATGATTATAAAAAAAATATTTTATTCATTTTTTACGTTCGGTATGTTTGAGGATCAATGTTAAATGTTTTTTACTCTATCAGTTCATTCATTTAAATTTTTATAAGAATTATATTTTTTAGGGGGAGGGGGGGGGGCATCATCATTTTAGAGATGCTTTGGTGGGGCACGGGCAAAAAAGGTTGGGAACCACTGATGTACTTTATAAATTCAAAATTTGATTATAAAATTCTGGTGTCAATGTGGCATTTTGGGATTAAAATTAAGTGGTATATATAATATACCGGCGCCCTTCAAGGGGTTAAACAGCAAGCCGAACATATTTGCTATAAGAACTTAAGCCGAATCTCTTGCATTAGTAAAAATTACAAGGCTGAATTCGAATTTTCTTTATAACTTTAACAAGTTCCCTCTTACGGAGCAGCCCATCTCTTCAATTTATGGTTTAATGGCTCCACCAAAATTCTGTGTAATGTTTATTTTTACCTGGATGGGGGAGAGCGGGAGTAACTCCGCTCATCATACTCTCCCCGCCCCCACTATCAACCACCAAACTCTCTCACTAATTTAACTATAATGAAGCTATTTCCATGAAATTTCAGTACAAAAGTGCCAGACAATTTCAGTACAACAGCGCAGCGATGGGTTTCAACCTTTACTTTGTTTATGTGAACTGTGACAACCGTACGGGACGTGCTGAAAGTGGACTCTAATCTGCATCAGCATCAAAATAACACTGAGCTAGACGCTCCCTATTTCGGAATGTAGCTGACAGCACATAGGGTATCACTGACAGAAGTATTGTGCATTTCCCACAATTCTAGTGGTGTCATCCTATTTACGGCAAAGCAAGTCTGATAAAAACATCGTTACTTGATTAGTGTTAAAGTTATGAACCGAAATCCGGATTTGGTTAGACTTTATATATTTCACTGAATCACAATTATGGCAAAGATCTATGAGAAATATTTGTCTTGTTATGTATTATTGGTCTAGATTCCTGTACGGTTCGGGTTATACCACATCCGAACCCAAAAATTCTGTTTGAAGTTTACCTGAATACCGACCAGAATCCGATAGCAAAACTTTCGTTGACCCAAAACTCGACCCGAACCCGACACACACTTCAAATCAAAACTGACCCGAACCCGACACACACTTCAACTCAAAACTGACCCGAAACGAAAGAAAAATGACTCTAAGAATATTTAATTTCTAATCTCAGATTTAATCAGCGATTAAATAAATTCTGCATAAAAATACTGCTTCTACTTCTAGGCGGATCATAATTGTGATAATATTATTATAATTATTGAACAATTTAATTTTATTACAATTATGGAAAAAAAATAGTCTATAATTATTATCTCTAATATCAATTTTATCTTGTAAAAAGGAAAAGACACATATGTATATGCTCATTTACATTAAATATCTATAATTTTTCCTCTGGCACAATATTCTGAACTTTCTTTAGAAAAGTCAGGTTAGCCAGAACACGACTCGAAAGCATCATAACCTAACTCGAAACTGGTTCGAACCTTGAACAATTATTGTCGATCCCACAACGAAAGAATTAGCTGCAACCCGAACCGAACCGACCCGAATCGCGGGTTAGGTCGGATTCGAGTAAAATTCGGTTACTCGACCCGATACAGGACTTTATATCATGACTCTTTTTTTTTGTTGTTGTTGCAAGAAATCGAGAACACATTTTAGCTAAGAAGTTTTCATATTCACTGCAAGGCACCTTTTTTCCTTGTCTAAAGTTTGCGGGAATGAACGAGGGCTGGAGCTGCCAATGCTCTACCAGCTGAGCCATGCCGGACGAATCTGGAGGACATAATTCACCTAGTTAACCTTACTAATCATAGCATCTGGTCTGATATCTGAATCAGCTCAACAGAATAAATCGGATGGTAATGAAACTCCAGCAAACGCTGGATACGTAATTACACTAACCAAGAGATCCCTGGTTCGAAAATCCTGGTCTGGACATTTTTCGCCCAGTTGGGATATTACAACTCATATGATTTCTTTACCAATTTGAATAATTGTGTTATAATTAATCTATTGCCTAATACACAAGTTTTTCCTTAAGAAAATGTATTTCCAGAAACTTGCAATACTATACAAATTCTTATAAAAAAAACTTAATTTGGAGAGATCATTTGTATCAAAATAAGTATGAAAAACACCGTTTATCTTCTCCGCATTTAGTGATTGAACTCTGCTGATGTGATAAGCTATGCTATGATAACAAAAATCAAATAAAATGAGTGACGTGAAGTAGTAATTTATGAGCATTATCAGCAGATATTTTTGATAAAATGATAATGTCACCGAGATACGTTTTATTTACACATTTTACCTTGTATGTTTTTTTAGGAATGAATATAGCTCCTTCTAAAATTAGTTTGTTTTGTTGTTACCATTACTGATTGCTATCTGCCATTACCGGAAATGATAAAACTCCATAAAATAAAAAGAGGATTATATGTATCATCAACGTTTAAAGAATAGTTAAAATGATTTTTTACGGTTTATATAGCTTTTTTTAAGAAAAGGTCAAACATAATTTATTTTAACACGTGTCAGAATAAATGTGTCTGATATACAGGGCTGTTCCTTAAGTCTGTTTGGCCTCAAATATAGTTGATAAATTTGGTGGAGTTTTTGGTGGTAAAGCTGGTGGAGTTAGTTATAGTCTAGGTATAGTAAAACATGTATTTAATTTTTAATCACAGATTTAATCAGCGATTAAATAAGGCGAAACCTTCTGCATAAAATACTGGTTCTAGGCGGACCCCAGTCAGTGTTGCCAGATTGGGGATTTTTTTTAAAAATTCAGATTGTTTGACTGTCACCACTTTTTTGAAATAGAAATATTCGGCCTATTTAATGACATATTAAAAATTCTGAAAAATAAAGCGAATTATACTGTTTTAAAAAAGTGGTGGCAGTCAAATAATCTGAATTAAAAAAAAATCCCTAATCTGGCAACACATAACTAACAGTTGTAAACCCCTGCGCAGCACGATAAAGTACCTCGTGTCCGTAGATAAAATGAAAACCGGACCCGAGTCTAATGAAAGAAAATTGCACCACATCCGTGCAAAACTCTAACGATCACTAATGTCATCATAATGCATAGCTGCTAAGTTTCCCCCTTTTTTTACATCAGATAATTTATTTAATAAATGAAACGAAATAAGCATACAGCATAGGAACAAGAAATATTTTATTAAATAAATCGTCTGGTTCAAAATAAATTAATTTTACTTGAAAAAAGAGCGAAAGGTTGGAAACTGTGATACTGTGTGGATATGAGCACTGCTGAATAATTTTCTATACGTTATCCTTACATACTTTTTGAACTCTGATATATGGAGCGAACCGTTTTTTCGGCCCTCGTGCTTTTCGTCTCTTTTTTCAATTCCTGCTATTAGTTCACACTCTCCCTATATACATTTATATATCTTGTTCAAATTTTCAATCGTTAATGAAATACTTTTTATTCATCCTCTCAAGTTCAAATACATTTTTTTAAAACTTGTAGTGGATGACACTTGATGTTAATACAGTTTTTTCAAATATTAATTAATTAATTAAATTAAATTAATTAATTTTAGTTTTATATGGGAGAAAAAATATCAACGCGCAGCCGACTTATTTCAGACATTAGTTCCATTTAAAAGCGCAGTCGGTTAATCTCTGAGCTCGTAACCACGAGGTCCCAGGACCTGGGACGGAAGGAAATTCTCCCGTACTCGAAAATAAATTTCTCTTATATAAGATATAAATACCGTCAGTGTAGATCGTTGGAAAAAAATGTCTTTTTGATCTAAGTAGGAATTGACTTATTTATTTTATTTTATTTTTTTATATTACTTGTTTTACTTTCTGAACACATACAGTACGTCAAGTATTGTAACCATGACTTGTACAGGGATGAAAGTGTTGCGCCCCAATGGGCCGATTGTCACCATTAAATTTTAATAGTATTCGCTTTATTTAATGACCAGAATTTCTTGGTAATAAGGCGAAGAATAGTAATATTAAAATTTAGTAGTGACAATTGGCCCACTGTGGCGGAGCGTTTTCACACATGTTTCCATGTGTGTGTGCTAACTCCTAATCGGTAATTCCCACTGAGTTACCATTTGGCTAATATGTTATAGTTAGACGACTGTCGCAAGAACTGTATATATTTTCGTAAATCGATCGACGGATTAGGTATTTAATCCTTTTTTAACCCTCTAAGCGTGTGGAACGTAATATTCCGTTCACTAAGCTCTAGGTTTCACTGCAATATATGCAATGTTTAAGATAATATATTTCTATAGATTTAATGAATTTTCCAAACATTGAAGAATGATTAATACTCTCAAGGGTTACATTCATATTTGTAATTAAGTTTTATTTATAATGCTGAAAGAATCATATTTTTTTAGCATTTAAAACAAAATGCAGAGAAAGCAACATTACAATTTTACGCTTTTTCAAAACGCTCAGAGGGTTAAACAATTTTGTGACTCATTCTACAGGAAAAATCACCAAGAAAATTCGACAGAGTATTAATGATAAATATTGTGGCGATAGAATCAAGTATTAGTAGCGCAGAGGCAACGTCTCTAGTTTCAAAATGAACGGACCAGAATTCGAATCCAGTCTATTCTATTGTATCAGAAATTTAAAGCTGGTCCCTAGGGTGGGCGCTGTCTGTCTGTCTGTATCAGAAATTTATGGGTTAGGGGATCTCCCACTGTTTCCGTCCTTAGCATAGAGCCAGACGAAGTTTTGGTCGGGGTATCTACGTTTTCAGAGATTTTTTCCACTTGTTTGTGGCTCGCAGTTGAATTTCCCTACCGGCAGGGATATAAACTAAAACCTTTTTTGTTAAATCGCCCTGTTTGGTTTAACGTGTCAAAAATGTATAAAATATCCCTTTTTTAACTTTCTTCCCCACATGTACACCAGTTTTTGGAAAGCCGAGTAGAGTCACTCCACGTTTTTTTTTAGCTTGCGTTCGTAATTATATAAATACGTAAGCATTTATAGTCGTCGTCTGGTCCGTTCGTCCGTCCGTCTGTCCGCATATAACAGCGCAAAAACTACCCAACCGAATGGTTTGAAATGTAATATATAATCGTTGCAGAATTTTGTCGAGTCATTTCAAATTTGATGAAAATCGAATCAAAACTTCAAAAGATATTATTAAAAGTTTTCTTCACTCTATTAACTCCTATCCCATCGTACATAATCTATATGATAAAAGCGGAAGTCAAGTGACTGATGAAAACAAATACGGGCTAACAATTTCTTTTTTCATATGCCAGGCGGCTATTTTTTCGAATAAAATTGCACAAAAGTTACATTTTTAGAAAGATCGTTCCAAAAGAGAGAGATGAGTTACATGCAAATAATATGTATAGATTTTGAGATAACGTCAGTTAAAATTAGGTTAACAGCCCAATATTTATCCCAATATCCATTAAAGTAAATAAACAAAATAAGAGATTCGTTCATCGTGAATCACAGACATATTAAACCATAGAGATAATAATTCGCAAAGCAAGATCTCCATGGTGAATTTTGCAGCGCTATCTGGTGTCGAAAAAAATATTGGCATATGTAAACGTGGCATGCACACGTAATAAGAGAAAAGAAAGGCATGACCATTTCGCTCATAACAGACGATATAATTCATTTCACCGAAATAATAATGAAGATTTTTTTACATTGTAAAACTAGTTATAGTAAGAACGTACTTTATTTGTCACGTTTAACATACAATTTCCAACTTGTTTCTTTGTGTGGTCACTATCACGTAAAATATTTCTAGAACTGTTTCTGTCCATGAAATTGGTCGTTTTTACCCATTTTACCTTCCTATCTAATTTACGCCTCTGAATTCATCAGTGGCAGTTCAATCCTAATTTTATTCCTCTAAACTGTAGACCTATTTTCAAATAAACGAATGTTTTTAACCTACTTAAGAAGAAAACAGCCACACCTTAAACAACCGTAAATGTATTATAAAACGAGAACATATATTCTTTATCTTTCGTTTGTTTTTCCTTTTTTGCATTGTTAGACATCTTACATCAGCGAGATTCTTGTTCGTCACAGAAGATAACGATGACTCTCTAATATTTATGAAAGTTTCTTTCAGTGCTAAGAATTAAATATATTTTGAGAAAATTTCTTTCAGTGACAGAATTAAATTTATTCATGTATAAGAGTGCATGTCCTACATAAGTGTTGCCAGGTCCACTGTCAGAAAATCGGGACATAAAAATACACAGTAGATTCTATGAAACCGGAACCTGTATACAGGGTTTGCAAATATCATGATATTTTCGAAAATATCTAAATTATCCGATATTTTGATATATTTCCGATATTTTTAATATATATTCGATATTTTTAAACAGTTCACTTATTGATGATTATAAATATTTACATAGACTTAATATAAATTAGAAACTAAAACATATTGCACTTAGCATGAAAAATACACTAATACATATTCTAAATTATAAAACGAGAGAACATATATTCATTATTTTTCGTTTGTTGTTCCTTTTTTGCATTGTTGGACATCTTACATCAGCGCGATTTTTGTTCGTTACAAAAGATAACGACGACTCTCTAATATTTATGAAAGTTTCTTTCAGTGCTAAGAATGAAATATATTTTGAGAAAATTTCTTTCAGTGACAGAATGAAATATATTCATGCAAGAGTGCATGTCCTATATAGTGTTGCCAGGTTCACTGTCATAAAA
This sequence comes from Maratus michaelseni, assembly GCA_963931845.1. Lineage (NCBI taxonomy): Eukaryota > Metazoa > Arthropoda > Arachnida > Araneae > Salticidae > Maratus > Maratus michaelseni. The sequence continues at coordinate 55,536,076 of OZ007586.1, read as the reverse complement.
AACGGAACAGGTGATTTTAAATCGGGACATAAAAATACAATAAATTCTATGAAACCGGAACCTGTATACAGGGTTCGTAAATATCATGATACAGTCGGATTCGGTTAAGACGCTCACTGTTATTACGCGATCCCGCTTAAAACACGGATTTTTCAGACTTAAACATCGCCCATAAGACTAATACAAAATATATAATTTGCATTGGATAAGCTAAAGTCAATCTCTATGCACGCTCCTTTGTACTTTTCCGATTTTGATTACGAGTTTTTTTTATTAAGATACTTTCACTTTCGGAACCGGTTTCAAAAATAAAAATATCCTCAATAAAAAAACTGATGCTATCCAATGAATATATATATATATATATATATATATATATATAAATATTGAAATACCAACGAGATATAGTAAATTATTTTCCTCATAGGATTAACATCAGCGATCGGAGTGAGCATCTGAGTGAAGTAGCCTCTTAATGCAGTGAGCTTTTAAAATTTTCCCAGTGGGATCTTCCGTAATCCGGTTCTGCCTCTCGGTTCCGCCTGTTCCGCAAGTAGCGGCGAATAATTGTATTACTACTACTTGATCATCAGACCCCCTTTTTTTTAATTTTGACGCTTATTTAAGAATTAGTTTTACCTTACTAGGGTGCGTACACATCTATCAGAATTTTTAAATATAATTTTTTTGCCTGATTTAGCCGCAGAAAATCATTACAAATTCTGCTGTTTAAATACTAAATAAAAATTCTCTTACTTTAAATTGTGGTGGCAGATTCCTTGGAAATTCCAAGTAGTATGGGCATGAGCATTCGTACTTTGCCTTACGAAGTAGAGCGCTTAATCGATATGATTTTTCTTAAAGGGGCTACTCCGCAAGCAGAGGGGTTACTCCGTGCATATGGAGCCGGTGCACAGGGTCGAGGCTGGGGTCTTTAAGCCCGACCTAGTAGCGTACTCTCCTGAGCAAGTCATCGTCATCGACGCTCAGGTGGTAAATGATCAGATACATCTCGACTCGGCTCATAGAACAAAGAGCCAAAAATATGAAAGCGCCTTACGCGCCAGTTTACAACCCCTACGACCCCGGGGAGTCTTATTTTCATCTTTCACCACCAACTGGCGCGGCGTAATGTCGGCGGCCTCCATAGATGACCTTTGTACGTTTGGTGTTATCAATAAAAAAGAATTAAAGGTCATCAGTACGAGGGTCCTTCTTGGTGGGGTCGCTGCTTGGCGCTTTCATCAGCATATGACGACGCGTAACCCGCGTCTGAAGGAGGGGGTCGGATGAGGATCACATCAGCTGTCTCTTCGTGGGAGAGGCCTGCCGTGAAGTGGCCGTATGTGGGGCCCCTTCAGTCGAAGGAGCGGGTGGATGGATGGGCCCACAAAAAAAAAAAAAAAAAAAAAAAAAAAAAATGTTCTCAAATAACCTGCTCAACAACGCGAAACTTTCTGACACATTTCCTGACTAATTTTTTAACGGAAAGGCATATAAAAGTGGCAGGCCCGACTATGGAAGCGACTTGGAATCGAAATAAGTTTTCCCTTTAATAATAAATAAATTACTTATCTAGTTATAAGCGATTCGTGTCACCTGACGACACGTTTTTTACCTTTCTCGTGCTGCCGCGTCGGAAATTCGGTTCAAAACGCCGACTTTGACGGTATTTTCTGAAAGATCTTATGCCTTTACCCATAGCTGCCAACTTTTACGCTTTTTTGTTACCACAAAAATTTAATATAAAATTTTGTGTTATTTAATTAACTAATTGCGGTGATTTAATAAGATAAAATATATTATTAAATTTTAGTGGTACGAGAAAAGCGTAAAAGTTGGCAGCTATGCTTCACCAAAAAACGGAAAATGTCTCTCGATTACATTAGTTTCTGAATAAGATCATCTGCCAATTTCATGCATTTCCGAACAAAAATGAATTCAGAAATGTTGCAGAAAGTAGCTCTTTTGGATTTGAGAACAGCCTTAAGTTATACCTTATTAATATCCGAATATCAACCGCAATCCCAAATCCATCAGTTTTAATGTCCGAAAAAAAATGAATAGTTGTTTGGTATGATTCTCTTAAACGGATCAATCATATGGCATGTAATGGAATTCCTTTCTCTTCCGTAAGCAAACACTAAAAGAAGTTATTTCCTCCGAAATGCCCTTGACCATGACAACTCTTCAAGGTTACTTAAGCTTCGAATGCAAAAAAAGAAAAAGAAATTCTTACTACGCACTGCTATAACAGTTTCCACTCAGACCGTAAACAACTTCGACGGCCGTAAATGTAGAACCGGCACGCTGTTTCTCATTTTCAAGCTAATTTTTTTTCACGTACAATTTCAGAAAACAAATAATAGATCACGTCAAAGACACTGATATTTTTTTCCTGGCGAACGACGGAGAAAAACGGAAATGGAATAGAAACAGGAATAGCTAATAAGGTATCACATAGTGGCGTTCGGGTTTTATCTTTCGTATGTTATATCCGGCGTTTTAAAATATTATTAACTGGAGTAGACGAGTAAGTAAAAAAGGGAACCATTATAACATCACTCGTGTGTCTGTTTGTCCGTATGTCACAGCCGTTCAGTGTTGAATGCAGAGGGTGCCCAGGGGGATATCCCCCCCCCGGAGCATTGAAATGTCCCCCCCCCGGAAGATTTGATATTTGAAACTTTAAATGGTTAAAAAGTGCAATTCCCCAAACCCCGGAGCTCTGATAATGTCACCCCCCGGAGCCACAGAAATCCCTCCCGGAAAAAAGTGTCTGAATTCAACACTGCAGCCGTTTTTCTCGAAAACCATGGAACGTGGACATTTCACACTTGGCAGAGCTATAAAGGCTATTCACCCACATATTTAGAAATTATTAGCCATTCATAAATATTTTTAGGAAAAAATTAGGGGAGGGAGGGGGGGGGGTTCCTTGATTTTTTTCTTTTTTTTTTTTTTGTACATCGTTCGAAAGATCTCGTAACACCGAACTCAAAAATATGTTTGTTAGTTGAGCTTAAGCCGAAAGGTAGGCCTCCCCGCCCGATTTGACTTTGACCTTGTTTTAATTTTCGGTATTATGTTTTCAGAGATATCGTCAAAAATGTACTGGTAACCTATTTACGAATTTACTGAAACTAAAATTGTGATAAAATTAGGGGTAGTAGTAGTTTATTTAAACCTTACAGGAAAACATATAGAGATTATTCTAGGTCTTATAGTTTTTGATAAAATCGCACTTTTTCGTTACACACAAACTTTACTTTGCGGCGCTCAGCGGGGGAGTTAAGGAGCGCTCTAGGCACCTATCGACGCGGGATCATCCAAGAATTGTTGATAATGATTTTCGAAAAAAAAAAAAAAAATTGGCGGTAATTAGCCGAGATATTAATTAAAAACGTATCTTGAAACCCGCGGCATGGATCAAGGCGGCGTTGCAACTTTGCGACCCCCTTTCAAAGTACGCTTAGCACAATGCCAAGTTTAAACTTTGTACAAGGTCTTTGTTTTAGGTAAGGCGAGGCTTCATATCTTTCTGTCTCTGAACGTTATTTATTATATACCCATCTATATTTTACTGGTATATATAACTATATACAATACAACGTTGTATAGTTTTTACAAAGTCTTTTTATTCTTTTAGCAATGATTTTTAGTAATTAAAAAAATTATATTTGACTGAACCCTTTGGGCACGAATAAAATTCGCACTTGACCAATTATTTTTAACGAATTCGGACCACTTTTCCCGATAAAGTCGTTCTGAAATGGTTCATTCCATTTTTATGCAATGACAAATCTGCTTTCTGGTAGGACGCTGGTTACTTACACTATATGCATTTTCAATATACTTCGCAAAGTCAGTTTCCTTGGTCTTCCTTTTGGGTTAGTAACTATTATAAAAACGCATTTGGCTGACCTACCGCACTTTTTTTAACCGACCCTATTTGAGATCAATAGAAAGCTTTGTCTTTTGTTCGATTATAGACAGTAGAAAAAAAAAAAATCCTGAGGTTACTAAATTTTTTTAGTAAATTTGTATTCCATAGAGTTTTTTAGTAACCGGTATATATAAACCGGAATCGTTGCTAGCTGTTTTCAAGTAATTCTTACAGATTTTCTTGTAACTGAGTAAGAATACAAACATTTTTTTAGTAATTGCAAGGATCAATGAGAAAAACAAAATTTTTTTTATTAGATCGATCCTTTTTTGTGTAGTAGTAAGAAAAACTAGACTAGGATCTCGGGTCTTCAAAGTGCCATGTCATGCCAACGAAAGGATGAAGTGGGGAGCACGGTCGTCATTGAGAAGGCAATGAAAATTACATAGAGTATAGTCAAGAAGTTCCAATTTCGAATCCTGTTTCAGTGATAGCTGATTATACTGGATTGGGTTCCGTTTTAAACCGAATCTGTTTTAAACTGGTTTGTTTAACACTTGTGTGCAAAAGATGAACGTAATTAGTGTTGCCAGGTGTCCCGATTTACGCGGGACGTCCCGATTTTCACGGCCACAAGTCTTGTCCCGCGTAACCACTGAGAGGACACCAAAAGTTCCGATTTTTCATGATGTACCAATTCTTTTAAATTTCTTTTAATACCATGCTTTTATTGGTCTATACATCGAGTGGAACTTAATGCAGTAATACCTGTAAAGATAGAACCTGTTTATAATGATTTTTAGGTAGATTTCGTAAGAAATACTACCTATTACATTCTCACCTAAGTTGGAAATTTTGAAAAATTTTTGCAGATCTACGCCGATCATGACTCCCAGAACCCAAAACCACCCCCAGTTCAAAACTTTATCTATCAATCAATCTATCTATCTATCTATCTATGTCACTTTTTTATGAACACGATAACTGGAAAAATTCTGCATAAATCTCTTCCAAACTGATACATAAAATCAAGGGGCATAAAATATCGGTCAAGTTCGTTAATGGGCAAAATCGAACCACGGGGGGAGGGGGGTGAAAACAGAAACACCCCCCATAATTTCTTAATTATTATACATATCGAATCCGTTTAAAGTTATTATTACTTCTAGGAAAAGGGCCGAAAATGTATGTATGACAGATTTTTGATATAATTAAAAATGGCCCCAAGGGGGGGGGGGGAAGGGGGGTTTTAGAAAGAAAAATCATAGCTTCGTCAATTCACAAGATATCAAATCCGCGTAAATTTATTATTAATCCTCTTAACATTATCTAAAACTTTTATATTGACAAGTTTTTTATAGGACCAACCGTTATAGCAAAAAAAAAAAAAAAAAAAAAAAAAAAAAAAAAAAAATTTAAATTAAAAAAAATTAAAAAAAAAATCCCTGCCGGCTCCACCTGCAAACAAGTTATTTTTCGAAGTAGGCGGTTCCAACTCCCGCATCTTTTCGAAACTGATACATAAAATCAAGGGGCATAAAATCTCGGTCAAGTTTGTTAATGGGCAAAATCGAACCGGGGGGGGGGGGCTTTTTGTGAAAACAGAAAAAACCCAATAATTTCTTAATTATGATACGTATAGAATCCGTTTGAAGTTATTATTACTTCTAGGAGAAGGGCCGAAAATTTATGTATGACAGATTTTTGATATAATTAAAAATTGCCCTACAGGAGGGGGGGAGGGGGGTTTTAGAAGTAAAAAATTTCATAACTACGTCAATTCCCAAGATTTCAAATCCGCTTAAATTTATTATAAATCCTCTTAATATTATCTAAAACTTTTATATTGGCACGTTTTTTATAGGACCAACCGTTATAGCAAAAAAAAACAAAAAAAAAAAAACAAAAAAAAAAAAAAAAATTTTTTTTTTTTTTTTTTTTTTAAATCCCTGCCGGCTCCGGCTGCAAACAAGTTATTTTTCGAAGTAGGCGGTTCCAACTCCCGCATTTTTTCGAAACTGATACATAAAATCAAGGGGCATAAAATCTCGGTCTAGTTTGTTAATGGGCAAAATCGAACCGGGGGGGGGGGGCTTTTTGTGAAAACAGAAAAAACCCAATAATTTCTTAATTATGATACGTATCGAATCCGTTTGAAGTTATTATTACTTCTAGGAGAAGGGCCGAAAATTTATGTATGACAGATTTTTGATATAATTAAAAATTGCCTTAAAGGGGGGGGAGGGGGGGTTTAGAAGAAAAAAATTCATAACTTCGTCAATTCCCAAGATTTCAAATCCGCTTAAATTTATTATAAATCTTCTTAATATTATCTAAAACTTTTATATTGACATGTTTTTTATAGGACCAACTGTTATAGCAAAAAAAAAAAAAAAAAAAAAAAAAAAATCCCTGCCGGCTCCGCCTGCAAACAAGTTATTTTTCGAAGTATGCGGTTCCAACTCCCGCATCTTTTCGAAACTGATACATAAAATCAAGGGGCATAAAATCTCGGTCAAGTTCGTTAATGGGCAAAATCGAACCAAGGGGGGGATAGGGGGGGGGGCTTTTTGTGAAAACAGAAAAAAACCCATAATTTCTTAATTATGATATGTATCGAATCCGTTTGAAGTTATTATTATTACTTCTAGGAGAAGGGCCGAAAATTTATGTATGACAGATTTTTGATATAATTAAAAATTGCCTTAAAGGGGGGAGGGGGGTTTTAGAAGAAAAAATTCATAACTTCGTCAATTCCCAAGATTTCAAATCCGCTTAAATTTATTATAAATCCTCTTAATATTATCTAAAACTTTTATACTGACAAGTTTTTTATAGGACCAACTCTTATAGCAAAAAAAAAAAAAAAAAAAAAAAAAAAATATATATATATATATATATATAATCCCTGCTGGCTCCGCCTGCAAACAAGTTAGATTTCGAAGTAGGTGGTTCCAACTGCCGCATCATCGCAAAAAGGTCATTTCTTCCGCTATTCCCGACAAACAGGCGCCCACGGTCTGCGTCTTCGAAATCTACTTGTGCCTGTAGGCCGAGCCGTCAGGGATTTTTTTTTTACTCCCTTCGAAGGGAATACCTTACAATACAAATCTATATACCTAGACGGAAACCTGTCTAAAGTAGAATTTTTTGCGTTTCCTAGCGCTTCCGTATTCACAAGTTTAACTATACTTTGTTCAGTTTACTCTCTGAAACGGAACCTTTTTATAGCGGAATTCTGTTTTTAAAGTAATGTCTCCTTAGGATAGAAATACTATACAATCATACCTGCTAAACTGGAATTTTGTTTCAGTCATAACGATTCCACTTTCACAGGTGTTACTGTGTAAGATTGTTGTGTTTATTTAGTATAGTAAAACCTGCTAAGATGAAAGGGCAAGGCAACGGAGAAAAAATCTTTTTTAAATCAGTTTCCGTTTTAGCAGGTATAATTGTATGGTATTTCTACCGTAGGGACAATGAAAGTCTTACGTTTAAGATGGGATTCTGTTATAGACAGGTTTACTTTTAATAGGGTTTACTGTATTTTTATGTTTCGATTTAAAACTCGTTGTCCCGCTTTTGTTGTCTCTCCGTGTCTTGTCCCGCTTTTTGTGATACTGGACCTGGTAACACTAAACGTAATGCTCCTGACCAACGCACTAGGATAGTGTATGATTAAAGGACAGGGCCTCGTTAAGGCTTTTTTAGGTAGATTTCGTAAGAAATACTACCTATTACATTCTCCCCTAAGTTGGAATTTTTGAAAAATTTTTGCAGATCTACGCCGATCATGACTCCCGGAACCCAAAACCACCCCCAGTTCAAACCTTTATCTATCTATCTATCTATCTATCTATGTATCTATCTATCTATCTATGTCAAAAAAAATAAAATAAAAATTCCTGCCGGCTCCGCCTGCAAACAAGTTAGATTTCGAAGTGGGTGGTCCCAACATCCGGATCATGGCAAATAGGTCTTCCTTCTACAATTCCCAATAAACAGGCGCCCCACGGTCCGCGTCTTCGAAATCTACCTGTGCCTGTAGGCCGAGCCGTCAGGGATTTTTTCTTTTGTGTTTTAGCAAAATAATTGCTGAATGTTTCATTTTTTAAATTTTACATACTCGATTACAACGTTTCGATCACTGTTGAGTTCAGAAACTTTTCTCCGTGAGAAATTTTCGAAGTTAAGGGGAGGGACATTATGGAGTTGAAGAGGGAGGGGGGTGGGGTTGTATTTAAAAAACATCAAATCTCATACCTTTCGGGGGACAGTTTGATGCTTCTGGGGTGAATATCTCCCCTGTGCTGTCCTCTGAATTCATCACTGGTTTCTATTATCTGTAAAACAAAAGCATTAGAATTTCATCCCATTCTTGTTTTTAAAATTATAATTACTGGTAGTTGCAACTGTTCCTCGACCGTGATAAATAGGTTTTTGAGTTATGCAACTTAGACTGATTTACTCGTCGATAATGGTACGGTAACCAGAACTAGAAACTAATAGAACCTAGCGTTCGATTAAATAAATTCCTTGTTGAAATATAGGTCGTTGTAATTGGGGATATTCCGCCAGAAGGGGCCGCCGTGATAGCGATTTTTGTGCCATTTTGCTATTGTATCATCGGAAAGTGTATGACGTTATGGATGTAATTGAACCAAACTTCATGTATACGTTTTTGATAATGCGCGTCAGGTCTCAGTTGAAAATGAGGATATTTTCCCAGAAAAGGGCGCTGCGATAGTGATTTTTGTGCAATTTTCTCGATTTTTTGCAGTTTAAATTACGAATTTATACATATTTTTCGGCGAAATTTTATATTTAGATGAAGTGTAATAGGCCGAGGTTTGTATAAAGTTTTGGAGATTATCTGCCTGAAGGTGGCGCTATGATAGCAAAACTTGTTCAATTTTCGGCAAGCTGTTGAACCCTCCCGAGTGTCTGAGAGCTTTCCTGCATTTTCGTAAAATTGTTCGTAAAACTAATGTTAATTCAAATTTTCTTTCCCTGTTTGTTTCTAAATAACACTTCATATCTCTTTATTTTACATAGACCCTAAAATACAATTTTGTTGAACATATGTCTGTCTACAGCTGATTTAAGTTGGTTTTGGGAAACGACAAATCACGGGCAAATCGCTTAGAGGGTGAAAAAAACCTACTGAATCACCCAATTGTCCAATGTAGGTTTAATTTGTATATTTGTAATAAGCAAACATTAATTTTCACTTTTTTTTATAATATTACCCATTGATTAGGCTTCATTGCGAATCCCCCCCTCCCCCTCAATGGTTTTGAAACCTTTATTGGCAAAAAACTTGAAGGGTAGTTAAAAAAAAAAACATGTACGAGATAGAAGAAAATTTTGGGATTGACACATCCGACTCATTAGTTATATATATATCGTGATGGAAAAGATCGTGAAAAAAAAAACAGACGGAAATAAGTGTCGAAGTTTAGTGACAGACAATTAATTTGCCATAAGACAGTTTTGCAGAGAGAGCATAAACGTCCTTGGCTGAATTTTTATATAATTGTATGTGTCATTCGTATTATTTGATTAGGGGTGCTGTGAAGTGAAGATGTGTTTCGTTTCCCATTTTCTGCAACTCTGCAACATCTAGACTCTTTAACTAGTCGGATGTGTCAATCACTAAACTTTGTTGTGTCTGATAAAACATGTGTAGACTTCAAAAAGCGTAATTTTTTTAATTATGCATTTTAGGAACAAAAAACGAGAAGCTTAAAAAATGCGTAGTTAAAATATCTGTCATTTATTTATTTTATTACACTTCAAGTTTTTTGTCAATAAATATTTCATAACCAGGGGGTGTGGGGAATTTGCAATGAAGTCTATTCAACGGGAAATACGAGGGTTATTTTTAAAGTAAGGTCTGTTACAAAATAGCTCTTTAAATCTTGAACGCTTGAAGCAAAGCTCATGCGCGCAGATTCCCTGCATCCAATGCGCTATAGCAGACACCAATTGTGCCCCTACTGTGTCAGGGGGCCACTTCAGAGTGAGCAATAAACATGTTCAAGTCGATTGATCCTACCACGAACTCTGAAATGCAGCCAATATTCCGGATTTAGACATCAAGAACATTGAGAGCATTGAACAGTCATCGCCAGATCTGTGAGGTGTATGACACCATTGCAGTGAGTCCCCACACACCTGCTGCTCAAGCATAATCTTTTGGGTTGGAGCAATTTGACACCCTTCAAACAGTCCTGATCTCGCGCCGAGTGACTATAACCCCTTCCGATAACTGAAATCGTTTCTTGGTGGCCAGCAATTCAACACTGACGAAGAAGTGGTAACCGTGGTTAAAGTGGTACTTTCCTCACAGGCGGTGGCATTCTACGAGGAAGGATTACAAAAACTCGTGGGACGTTACGACAAATGTTTCAACAGACATGGAAACTATATAAAAAAGTAGAAAAATTTATGAAGAATATTGTAAAAAATAAATTTTCTTAATGTGCTTAGTATATTTTTTTAATTGCAAAACGGACCTTACTTTAAAAATAATCCCCGTATACTAAAAAATGTGAAAAATTTTGCTTATTACAAATATGCAAATTAAACCTAGATTGGAGAGTTGGGTGATTCAGTGTGATTTTTTTTTCAACAGCTACCGCCCTCGTCCCGATAATCGAGCAAAATTCGCTATCACAGCGCCACCTTCAGGCTGATTTTCTCTAAAATTTTATACAAACCTCAGTCTATGACATCACATCTAAATATCAAATTTTTTCGAAAAAATATTCATAAATTCGTCACTTAAATTGCAAAAAATCAAGAAAATCGCTATCACAGCGACCCCCTTTTGGGGGAATATCCCCATTTTTAACTGGAACTAAACGTCCATAGTCAAAAACGTATATATATGAAGTTTAGTTCAATTCCATGCATAACTTCATAGACTTTCCGGTGATAAAAGAAAAATCGCACAAAAATCGCTATCACTGCGCCTCCTTCTGGCGGAAAATCCCCACTTTTATCTGGGTACTGCTGGCCATAGCCAAAAACATACGTATGAAGTTTGGTTAAATTCTACGCATACACTTTTAGATGCTAAAAAAGAGGGCACACATACACACGGACAGACAGACATTTTGTAAGAACCTGTTTTTCGGCATCTCTGACCCTTAAATGTGTAAATCCGTCGAAAACCGAAATTTGAAAAAAAATTCGATTACAATACTTTCTTCTATTCTAGATAGAAGAATGTAAAAATCTTTGAACTATTTGTTTAGCGAAAAATATTTCGTTATAATTTCCTTGTGTGTTTCTGTTTATTGAACTAATTTTTAAATCAATTTCACATTTCATTCTATCTGGGATCAAATTATCATCATTATTATTATTCGATCAAGATATAAACCATACTTTTTACCTTTAGTTTCATTCTTTTAATAGTGAGCGTCAAAAAACTAGTTGTACCTTAACTTTTGGAGGCCAGCCGGCTAGTGTATTACAGAATAAACAGAAAGCGTGATTTCCTGTTGAAATGCTGCTAGAGAGTCAACCCAAACAAGTAGATATTATTATTAGAGATTTTCGTTTTCTGCACCCCCTTGACTAGAGTGGCCAGGTACAATATGGCAAAAAGCGAGACTGTCGCTTCTTATCCGTATATATACAAACATATACTACTTTTTTATCCTGATAAAATATGTAAGGACCTTATAAAATATTGGTAGACTGTTTATTATTATTATTATTATTAAATAGCTTTTATAATTTCAACTCACTTCTCTTGTTAGATAATTTTTTTTCCGACACCAACGTCAACATACATTAGAAAATATATTATCTAATAGAGTAACCAAAAATAAAAATAAAATCCCTGATAAAAACATGATGCGATTGTTGCAGTTTTATTAGGTAGATTTCGTAAGAAATACTACCTATTACATTCTCACCTAAGTTGGAAATTTTGAAAAAATTTTGCAGATCTACGCCGATCATGACTCCCAGAACCCAAAACCACCCCCAGTTCAAAAGTTTATCTATCTATCTATCTATCTATCTATCTATCTATGTCACTTTTTTCTGACCACGATAACTGGAAAAATTCTGCAAAAATCTCTCCCAAACTGATACATAAAATCAAAGGTCATAAAATCTCGGTCAAGTTCGTTAATGGGCAAAATCGAACCAAAGGGGGGGATGGGGGGGCTTTTTGTGAAAACAGAAAAATCCTCATAATTTCTTTATTATAATACGTATCGAATCCGTTTAAAGTTATTATTACTTCTAGGAAAAGGGCCAAAAATGTATGTATGACAGATTTTTGATATAATTAAAAATTGCCTTAAGGGGGGAGGGAAGGGGGGTTTTAGAAGAAAGAAATTCATAACTTCGTCAATTCTCAAGATTTCAAATCCGCTTAAATTTATTATAAATCTTCTTAATATTATTTAAAACTTTTATATTGACAAGTTTTTTATAGGACTAACCGTTATAGCAAAAAAAATTAAAAACAAAAAAATCCCTGCCGGCTCCGCCTGCAAACAAGTTATTTTTCGAAGTAGGCGATTCCAACTCCCGCATCTTTTCGAAACTGATACATAAAATTAAGTGGCGTAAAATCTTGGTCAAGTTCGTTAATGGGCAAAATCGAACCAGGGGGGGGGATTGGGGGGGACTTTTTGTGAAAACAGAAAAAAAAAACATAATTTCTTAATTATGATACGTATCGAATCCGTTTGAAGTTATTATTACTTCTAGGAGAAGGGCCGAAAATTTATGTATGACAGATTTTTGATGTAATTAAAAATTGCCTTAAGAGGAGGGGGGGGGGAAGGGGGGTTTTAGAAGAAAAAAATTCATAACTTCGTCAATTCCCAAGATTTCAAATCCGCTTAAATTTATTATAAATCCTCTTAATATTATCTAAAACTTTTATATTGACATGTTTTTTATAGGACCAACTCTTATAGCAAAAAAAAAAAAAAAAAAAAAAAAAATCCTTGCTGGCTCCGCCTGCAAACAAGTTTCGTTTCGAAGTAGGCGGTTCCAACTGCAGCATCATCACAAAAGGTCATTTCTTCCGCAATTCCCGACAAACAGGCACCCCACGTTCTGCGTCTTCGAAATCTACCTGTGCCTGTAGGCCGAGCCGTCAGGGATTTTTTAATTATATGTACGTTTCTTTGGAATTTACAGTATTCAATCTGTCATAAAAATTCCACACAACGTAACTTATAGAGATCAAGTCTTAAATTAAAAACCTTTAATTATTTTTGTTTAACTGTTCAAAGTTTTAAGAACTTAAAGAGTAAGGAATAGCATGATACGTATGAAAATATAAAAGAGGTTGTGCATTCAAAACAAAAAAATTGGGACATTTGGTGTCTTTTAACCCCCAAAATCGGGATATCTGGTAACATTTACCCTTAACTAGTGTTGCCAGGTCCAGTATCACAAAAAAATGGGACAGGGAGACAAAAACTGCGGGACAACGATTTCTAAATTGGGACATAAAAATATAATAAACCGTATTAAAACGGAATCTGTCTATAACGGAATCCTGTTTTAAACACAAAAATTTCATTGTCCTTACGGTAATAATACTATACAATTATACCTGACAAGACAGAAACCTCTTTAAAACGGAAATTTTCTTCGTTTTTTTTTTATTTATTCCGCCTTAGCAGGTTTTATTATATTAAACACAATAATCTCATAGCGTATCTGTAAAAGCGGAATCAATGAACAATTATTATTATTATTATTATTTTACTTTTAAAACAGAATTTCTTTATAAAAAGGTCCGGTTTCACAGGATTTACTGAATAAAGTACAGTCAAATCTATAAAAACAGAAGCCTTGTGAACCGCAAAATATTCCGTTTTAGACCGTCTTTATATAGACAGGTAGGTTTGAAAGGGATTCCTTTCAAAGTGGCTACAAACATTTTCCGTTATAGACTTATAGTTTTACCTGTTTTACTGGATTAAGTTCCACTCGATACAAACTAGTGCTCCCGATGCGATACGATTTTCAGTTATACGTTTAACCGATATACTTATATACGTATAATACGTATTTAAGAAATACGTATACCTTAAAATATACGTTTAAACGTATCCGGATACGTATAGGCGTATATCGGTTAAACGTATAATTCAAGTATACGTTTAATTCAAGTATACGTATATTTCAAGCATCGTATTTACTTTTAATGCCAATGGATCTCATCTGTGTTACGTCACTGGAAATCGGTGGCGTTACTTTAGCAATCTGTATAATATGTTTCATACATAGAATCTTGTTATCTTTCCCTATAAACGATTATTATAAATATCTAACGAAAGTAAAAAAGACTTTTTGGGCAAATAAGGAGAATATACACGTTCCAGATTTATTGTTAATCCTTATTAAGTAATATTTTTTCGTAATTTAAAAAATATACATTTATTTTTGTGTGCGTATACTCAAATTGCGCTCGGGAGGTCAAATGTTGTTCTTTCCACGGTGCTAATGTTTTCTACTCTGTGTTAATGTATAACGCAATTTCATTGTTTTAACCATGACACTCGTGGTATTTTTTATACAAAGTGTATGTGCATTATTGCTTTTAATATGTTGCTTTGCACATATCGCTTTTTAAGAATTGTTGTTCATTTTGACAAATTTCTTTTTTTGTGTTAGTACCTAAAAATTTCGATTACTTATAGCCGGACAAATAATCGTCACTGCTGGTTTCAGAACGCAATCACACAAGCTTAAAATGACTTGCCTTCTCTTTTCTTTTTTGCTGTAAAACGTATTTTCAAAATATTTTTAATATAGAAAAAAGTATTCTTAAATCAAATAAAAGTATGTTTAGTTAGTTATTTGTTGCGGCCGATTATCTGTACTAGGAATATAGGCCGTTGGGGGGAGGGCCCTCCGTGGGGTGCTTTAAAATAAAAATAACATTATGAAACTTCCCAGGAGTTTTGATTGATCAATGTCCGTATAAAATATGAAGTCAATGTAAGTTTGTGTTCTGCAATACTAATGTTTCGGGCCACGCTATAAATCAAAATAAGCTATGTGCGTGTGTTACAGATATGCGAAAGGTAAATCATTTCATAGTAAATGATTTCGTAATTAATAGTTTAGATTTGAGAGGGGGGGGGGGAGACAAAATCTTAACTAAGAAAAAAATATTCCGATTTTTTTTTTTTTTTTTTTTTTTTTTTTTTTTTTGCAAGTACTGACTGCACAGGACACAGCGGCTGTTTTTCAAAGTCTCTGATCCACAGACCAGCAGGAAAAAGATAATTTTCTAAGCAATGAACGAAAACCGTTTAAACGTTTATACGTTTAACCGCTGGTGTAAGATCCGTATATACGATGTACCGTATATGCTGTTTCGTATAATACGTATAACCGCCTTGGTCGTATCATACGTATCCAAAATCTCACCCCGTATAATACGTATTATACGTATACTCGCATAAACGTTTAATAGGGAGCACTAATACAAACTAACGAGTAGCATGGTACGAAAAGTAATTTAAAAGAATTAGTGTATTAAGAAAAATCGGGACATTTGGCGTCCCGCGGAGTGGTTATGCGGGACAGGTCTTGGGGCTCCTGGAAATCAGGACACCTGGCAATGGCAACACTACCCTTAACCCTCCTTTGTAAGAAAATGTCCATTCGCAATTGTTTTAAACTCTGGGACTCAAGTACTTAACCGGCCCACTTTCCGCAGTTCCCCAGTTCAGAACTCCACGATGCACATACATGCTCTATCTTATCTATAATGACATCCTTGTCAATTTTCAAAGCATACAAAAGACGATACCATAAAAATAAGACATAGAATTCTTTAACATTTATAGGATATGAAAGCACAAAAAATAAATTTTTATCAACTTCTTTTAAGTGGAAATTGAGTTTAGCGAAACTATATCACTACATAAACACGATAGAGAAAGTTTGACAGCTCCAATCATGATTATTTCCCCCTTTTATTTTCAGTTTTAATACTCTTCTGTTTTGAATATTGCCAGCACACACACACAAAAAAAAAAGATAAAAAAAATAAGCTTACTCAGATGACGTAACTCATATAAACTTTTTCTTATCTCCAAGATAAAAATTACGTATATGCGAGATTATTTTTATTTTCCAACAAATTCATTTTTCTTATTGAAGCAAATTAAAGGGTGCACTGTTTGCTACGGATTTCCTCTTTATGTTACGTGACTTTTGTGCTGCGAATGATTATGTAAAAAGAAATGCCGAGTGGACAAAATATTTGCGTCCTTTTATTATCCCAGACATTTGGCTCTCGGCGATCTTAAGATAAGATTTGTTAAGATATTGCTTAAATATTGAAAGCTTTGTGAGTTCATAACGTTTCGATGCTTTATTTTCTAGAGACTATTGTTTCTGGTAATCGATTATGTTTTACGTAATGTCCAATGGCGGTCGGTCGTAAAAAACTAACTAAATTATGCTTTTGAAAATATTATGTAACACCACATAAGGGTGATCCCGAATTCATGGTACAAACTTTAAAGGTCGGTACAGGACACTGTAACAATTATTTATTGTACAGGAAACCAGAGTCAGAAATCTATTTATTTAGTCAAAATTACAGGGCGTTTAACTCCAATCCGAAGTCGCGTTTTCGTTCATAAGTTTAACAGTAGTGAAGATATTTTGACAAAATTTGCAACAGTATGAATTGCAAGGATATTGAAAGGATTTCGTTAGAAGGACATGTTTCCGTTTAAAGCATGATTCCGTTATAAACAGGTACAGTTTTTTGATGCTCTATTATGTAGTGATATCTGTGGTTGCAACATCAGGAATGCCCTTTTCTGCCGACCGTATGGATTTCGTCTTCGAATTCATGGTACAAACTTTAAGGGTTGGTACAGGACACTGTAACAATCATTTATTGTATAGGAAACCAGGTTCAGAAATCCATTTATTTAGTCAAAATTACAGGGCGTTTAACTCCAATCCGAAGTCGCGTTTTCGTTCATAATTTTAACAGTAGTGAAGATATTTTAACAAAATTTGCAACAGTAGGAATTGTAAGGATATTGAAAGGATTTCTTTAAAGTATCTTCATTAATTCAAAAATATAGTAGTAGATAGGTAGATAGCAAAAAAGCTTTGGATTGTTTTTTGCCTTAAAGAAGGTCTTCTTTTCAATGCAGCCATCTCACGAATTCTTCTTAAATACATGTGTTGAATAGGATCAGCATTTTCTTTAATTTACTTTACTTTACTACTTGAGAGAGACTACTCAGAGTAGGAACCAAATCTGTAGAGCATAGATGCCCCACCCGGTCCCTTTTAACGAGGTTAAAAAAATACAAAATCCCGCCGGTAAAAGCGACTGAGGGTGGGGTAGTGAACAATAGATAAATGAGTCGTTCCAACGATTTCATAGCTGATTGGCTGAAATTCTAAATTGCTTGAAAATCGCCAGTCTTTTTCCGGCCGGCGGGAAAAAAATTGAGTCAAATTCGAACGAAAAGTTGCACGAATTATACTTTGCTCCTACTGATCCACTGTTCTGGAAAACGTTTTCAAATTCAAGGGCCGTCCGGCAAACATTTCAGACAAAAACAAGAACGAAAAATCATGCGTTAAGCATACATAATGAAACACTTTCCAACACATTCAAAATGCTATAAAAAAACGCAATAGATTATTAAGGTAAAATATTATATCTAAGTAAACAATTTGAAAAACGCATAACATATTTGAAAAGCTAATTTCAGTAATTACTACTAATAATTAGAAAAAATATCCGGATTTTTTTTGTATTCTAAAATTTAGTTCGGTTAGGGAAGGCATAGCACATTTTAAAATTGCCATTCGGCAATTTCCGCCAATTATTGGCTTTGCACTCGAGATCTTTTTTGCAGCCCTGTATATGATCTATAGAATTATACACGCCAAGCAAATGTGCAAAAAATTAGTTAAATTTAAAAACGCATGCCACGAAGGAAAACGTACTTCAGGCAATTATTTTTCATAGACAGTAACTGTAACCGAATTCTTTTGTGTGTCCCTCTAAATGAACGATGAGTGCTATGTACTCCATAATCTATAGTAAGCATCTTGTCCTTCACTTCAGTGACATATATAAATTTCAATATGTTTGAAGTATAGTAACATCATTAAAATACACCGTAAACGATTTCCCCCCAATAAACCATAATGTAATGGAATTCTTTTGAGTGTCCCTGTAAATGAACTATAAATGTTACACACTTCATTTTGAATAACGATCATGCCAGAGTAAACCTCAATAACATATAACAATTGCATGGCAATCCGAATATAATTACGCGAGTTAGAGGACGGAAAGACGGCAGACAGACCAGTATTGAATTCAGGGGTGGCCCGGGGAGAATCCCCCCCCCCCCCGGAGCATTGAAATTCCACCTCCCGGAAGATTTAAGATATTATGCTTTTAATGGTTAAAAAATGCTATCCCTCCCCCCGGAACTCTACAATGTCCCTCCCGGAGCCACAGAAATCCCTCTCGGAGAAACGTGTCTGAATTCAACACTGAGACAGACAGACAAACCGAATTCATAAGAACTTTTCAATTTTGTTGGAAAGTGTTAAAAAAGGGTTTTCGGATAATTGGATAGTTTGGTTGATTGGAGTTCGGATAATCAGCGCTCCACTGTATTTGAAAACTTTGTTTCCTAAGTTCTCCCATGAAATGAATTGTCAGCGGAATTCGTTTCGAAGGGAGACGGTATTCCTTATCTCTTCTCGGCGTTATTTTGAGAGTAGCATGGAAGAACGACTAGTTCCATGGAGAGTAGCAGATTGACTGGCTTATTGCGGGAAGAGAGTGGTGCAGTGAAGGGACACGCTGAATGAATAGCGTATTACTGAAACTGTACACAGGCTGTAACAGATATTCGCTATTTTTGTCAGTAGCTCCCAGTACAGTCCTGAGCGGGTACCCGCAAATTCTATTAAAAGTCAACTCCCAACACACGACCCGAGTCCGAAATATTTTAACCCGAACCCGACTCGCAGCCTGTAGGCAAAGGAAATTGGTCCAAAATTTAATGTAATTATGAAGAAATAGTTATTTGTAATCATATATCTAACATCAGTTTTATATTTTATGTTGAGATACCGGTTTTTCATCATTGTCTTTTAATGTTTTTTAATGATTTTTTTTCCCTTTTTTTAAAAATCTGAGATCGGTGTCTAACGGGGTATTTTCATACTTTTTCGATTTTGGTTGCAGTTTTTTCTTTCTTTCTTTTTCTTTTTCTTTCTTTCTTTTTTTTTTCTTGAAAATGCGTTTGGTTTTGGAACCGGTTTCGAAATGGTAAGTGTCCCCAGAAGAAAACAAACTGCAGCCAAATTCGAAAATATACGAAAATATCTGGTTAGACTACATAATTTTGAAAAATTATGAAAGCGCCTTAGCTGTTAATTATTATGATTGAGAATTCGATTTAAAATTTGAAAAATCTAGATAACCCTATTTTCTCTGAATGTATAATAATTTATATTCAGTGCGACAGTCAAATAAGTCATAGTTCACATAGGGAGTCCCTAGATGCCAAAACAAGTTGGACCACTTAATGCAAGTTTCACGAAACCCTTCATATCTCAAATTACTAAATATTGACTTACTTCACTGTCATTCTAACCCCTCATTTTTTGGACGCACTTTTTAAGAACAACAAAGGTTGACTGATTTAATCGGAGATTTTTGTGATTAAATAAGGCGAAGGTTTCTCTATGTTGAAAGTGATATCCAAAAATCGTAGTAGTTGATTGCTGCAGATAACGCTTACTGCGGTAGTGCTTAAAAGCTAGTCCAGGTCTAATGTACTCTAAAAACTTTAATTCTTTTTTAGCCTTTCAATTTTCAAACACGCGTAAAAAATGTTATGGGTCTTAATTTCTCACATTATCTGAAATTGTATAAACCTTCAACAAATTTGGAAAAAAAATTCTGAATAATTAATATTTAACATCGTAATGATGTGGAAGATGTTCTTTAGCAGATTACTGTAGTAACTCTCAGATTAATGTATCAGATTTCGTCTAATACTATACAGCATAACTGTAGTAATCAAACGAAAATTATCAATGCTATCTAAATATAGTAGAGATGAAAACTGCGGACACTTTTTGAAATTTTCATGTTTTTGAAATATGCTTATCGAAATTGAAAAAGTTTCATGCAATACAAATATTTATAAACTGAAATAAAATTGAAGAATAAAATTGAAAAATATTAAAGTTGAACTGAAACAAAAAGAAAATTCAAATTCCATTAATACGAAAAATATTACCTTACGTTTAATCTCAAAAAGAAAATTTAAAAATATGATAAATTTCAAATTTTGAAATAGAAAATCCGAAAATTCTGAAAAAATACAAGGAGTCCCAATTGAAATGTTTCATGTAATGCAAATATTTATAAACTGAAAAAAGAATTGAAGAATAAAATTGAAAAATATTCAAATTAAACTGAAACAAAAAGAAAATTCAAATTCCATTAATATGAAAAATATTACCTTACGTTTAATCTCAAAAAGAAATTTAAAAAATATATTAATTTTAAATTTTGAAATAGATGCAATCATCTGAAAAATCGGAAAACATGCAAGGAGTCCCAGTTGAAATGTTTCATGTAATGCAAATATTTATAAACTGAAAAAAATTGCAAAATAAAATTGCAAAATATTAAAATTGAAATGAAACAAAAAAAAAATTCAAATTCCATTAATCCGAAAAATATTACCTTATACGTATAATCTCAAAAAAAAAAAAAAAAAAAAAAAAAAAAGATAAATTTTACATTTTAAAATAGATGCAATCGTCCGAAAATTCTAAAAAAATGCAAGGTGGTCTCAAATTAAACTAGATATTTCACAGGGGACTATAGAAAAAACTATTTGTCACAAAGTCATGAAATTTTCTGAGTGTCTAAGAAGATATAGGAAATTCTTTCTAAGAGTAAAAGAAAAAAAAAAAGTTTCAAAAATCACCAAACCTTTCATTTTTTTTTTTTAATTATAAAAATTTAAAGAAATGTATTTCTCAAATGTAAATGTTATGACATATATGTAACATCTCGTATACGTGAATGTTAAGTATATTTAAATAGATTTTGCAATTTTGAAATGATAACATAAAAATATACATATAAAATTTTCTCAATAACATCTAAAAAATTCAGGGCGATAGTCTTAATATTTTTTGATAAACCAAAAAAAAAAAGTTGCTGTATAGACGGATCCACAGACAAACGATAAAATTGTCAATTTATACATTGATAAGATAGAGAGAAAAATATTTGGAAAGTTCTACAAAAATATTTAAATAGTTTCATCACTGACGAATGATAAGAAAATCTTTCTTTTACTGCGTTTTCAATTAATAATCTTACTTATATAATCCTAGCTATGGAAAATTATCAAGACGAAATGCAAGGTGTCCCAAATTAAACTAGATATTTCACATAGCAAAAACCGTTCTTCAGAAATTCGTGGTTTAGTGAGTGTATAAGCTGGTGATAGGAATTTTTTCTTGAGAAAAAAAAAATCTTTTCAAAAATCACCAAATATTTCATGTTTTAAATTATAAAAATTTAAAGAAATGTATTTCTCTAATTTAAATATAGTCTATCGTGACATATGTAACATCTTGTATACGTGAATGTTAAGTATATTTAAACAAATTTTGCATTTTTGAAATGATAGCATAAAAAAATACATATATAATTTTCTCAGTAACGTATAAAAAATTCAAGGCGATCTTCTCAATATATTTTAATAATAATAATAAAAAAGGCTGGATAGACGGATTCACCAGACAAACGATAATATTATCAATTTATATTGATAAGCTAAAAAAAAAATAATATAATTGGAAATTTCTACAAAAATATTTAAATAAATTCATCATTTATGAATGATAACAAAATCTTTTTTTTTTTTGCTACGTTTTCCATTAATAATCTACTTATATAATCCTAGTTAATGGAAAATTATTCAGACGAAATGCAGGTGTCCCAAATTAAACTAGATATTTCAACTTTCTTCAGAAATTCAGGAAATTTAGTGAGTGTCGAAGAAGATGATAGGAATTCTTTCAAGAGAGAAAAAAATCGTTTCAAATATCACCAAATCTAACATTTTTTTAATTATAAAAAAATTAAAGACATGTATTTCTCAAAAGTAAATATCGCGACATATGTAAATGTTAAGTATATTTGAATATATTTTGCATTTTTGAAATAACAACATAAAAGTATACGCATGTAATTTTCTCAATAACACATTAAAAAAAAATTCAAGGCGATCGTCTTAATATTTTTTAATAAACCAAAAAAAAAAAAAAAAAAAAAAAAAAAAAGTTGCTGGATAGACGGACCCACAGACAAACTATAAAATTATCAATCTATGCACTGATAAGCTAAAGTGAAAAATATTTGGAAATTTCCACTAAAATATTTAAATAGTTTCATCATTTACGAATGATAACGAAACCTTTCTTTTACTACGTTTTCATTTAATAATCTACAATAATCTACTTATATAATTCTAGCTAATGGAAAATTATCAAAAGGTGCGATTTAGAGCCTTGCTTGCAAATGTTCTTAAAAAAAAAAAATTCAAAACGCTGTTAAAAGAAAAAGTATTTGACATTCAAAACAAGATGACCTTCAACTAATGCACTCAGTTACGCATGGCTATACGAAAGAGATGAGGCTTAAATCGCAGGATGTTAGAAAAGAAAACAAAGATTGGAAAACGCGGCATGTAACGCTTCAAATCCAGTGTTTATTTTCGAATTATAGAAAAAGCGAACTTCAAATATGTTTCTCGTTTAATAATTAGGGCTGCATGAAAGGAAGCTATAAACTCGCAAACGTCTCAAATTTTTAAAGGGAAAAATTTTATTAAGAAGATTTTAATGAAGTTTTATATATTTACTTAGCATAACACAAATAAAATTAAATTAAAATTACCTGCCGTTACAATTCGGGCTCTGATTTCAAAGTTTCTTCGAATCTGTTATTTATATACAAATAAAATTTTCGAACTTTTGATGTTAATGATTATTTTTTTAAAGATATTATTTTGAATATGTTAATTTGTTTTAACATTTTACTGGCAGGCTAGGAGTGACGACAATTTTTATATTAACTCGTGCCACAATTTGCAAAAGAAAAATTCTTTGTGGTAGATTTCTCTTGGAAGTATCCTAGTCTAAGTGTATATAGCAGAGATTATTTTTCAAAAAGTGGTGCGGGTAGAATAAAGAAATAGTCGCTGGGACGACATATGTCCCAATCTACTAATCAAAGAGTTAATATTATACGGTATTCCTCTACGGAGAGAAATAGAGAATATTTTTACAATACTAAAAAATAGAGATGAGTTCGGGCTCTTTTTTCGGAGCCCGAGCCTGCCCAACCCTGACGATTTGAAATCCGATCCCTCCCGAACCCGAAATTTTTTATTTCAGCAGAGCTTGAGTCCAATACCAAAAGTACGCTGTAGGAAATTGTTATTAACATTTTAAAAATGTTTCAATATAAATTTTCTCATTTAAAAATATCTTCTTTCATAGAAATAAGTATTATCCTAAGTACTCCTCCATGACAAAATTTCGTGAAACGAAAAAAGCAGAATGACAGTGTATATGCAAACATATACCTTTTTTAAATACTGATAAAATATTTACAAGACTTAAAGAAATGAATTATCAATAACGGTGCACTGCTTTTTCATACGAATTAGCTTTTATAAGTTCAATTTCTTTTCCTTTGTTAAATAATTTTTTACCAACCCCAGCGTCATATCAACATACATTAAGAAAATATACCATCGAATTGAACAGGGACGGCGAAACTTTTTTCATTCCCGTGCAATAACCAAAACAAATTAGTGGATCTAAATTAACGAAACAAACGTACTTCAATTTTTGTATATAAGGATTAAAAAATATGGGTAATATACACGTATTACAGTGTAATACAATGTGTGTTCGAAAAGTTCGGTGAATGGTCTCATGTACAGCTGCTGGAAACTGTCAGCAAACGCTTCTTTCGGTATCGCTCGAAGCACTGTTGTCACACGTTGTTGAGTCTCTGCAATGTCTGTAAAGCGTAGTCCTTTCAGGTGGGGAAACAAGAATAAGTCTGCAGGTGCCAGATCTGGGGAATATGGAGGGTGGTCAAGAACTGCCCCCTTGCTCATCCTCGATACCTTCCTTTCTGTCTCTAAAGTGTTTAAACCCCTCAAAAACACTTTCACTCATTGCTTCAACACCGTACAATTGTACTAACATTTAATGAGTCTCCATCGCTGTTTTTCTAATTTAAAGCAAAACTTCATGTTCACGCGTTGCTCCATTTCGCAATGAAGTTCTCACACTGACTGCGTTAGATTGGTCGCTGCGAGCAATTCTGCTTGACTTTAGTGATTTGGACTATATAGGGCAGAGTTGACATGTATCTCAATGAATATGCGTGGGCGCAACATCCTGACCAGCGTGGTTTTTAAAATATAGGACCATTCGCCGAACTTTTCAAACGCACCGTGTAAGTATAGTAAAAATTATATTTTAGAAAGTAATAAAAAAGTTAACGCGATTTCTGTTATTTCATTTTGCATGCCAAATAATTAATATCGTGCCCATACGTAGTTACTTTTAATGGAAAACAAGCTGAACAGAAGAAACTGAAAAGTGATTTTTATTTGAGTTTGTCTTATGACTCTTTTCTGAAAATAGTGATTCTCAGGCTTAGGAAGAGGGAAAATTTTTCAAAATGGCCAATTTCATATCAAGTCGCCATAATTTCATCATCGGCATCCTTGCTTTATAATGCCTATGATAATCTTTCTTTTCGACATTATCCTACTCTATTAATTTGATTAATTATTGAGCCCATATTGAAATATATTGGAATTCATTAAGTTGTATTTAATTTTTTACAATTTCAGAAAAAGAAAGCTTTTAGAAAATTAGACAAGCTTTAGGTTGTGTAAATTCGTATGTTTTGTGTAATTTCATTCTGTTTTGAATTGCAACTTCAATTAATGCCGTGCCGAAAATGCTCTCTTTCAAGAGAACTATCGCGCGGGTGCTATACGTTCCCCATCATTGGAATAGAGTAACCAAAGAAAAAAAAAAAAAAACTCTCATAAAAATCGTGATGAGAAAGATAACTTCGATTGCAAATCACTTCAACAACAATGCCTGCAAGTATCAACCTTTTATAGTTAAAAAAATCCCTGACGGCTCGGCCTACAGGCAAAGGTAGATTTCGAAGACGCAGACCGTGGGGCGCCTGTTTGTTGGGAATTGCGCAAGAAATGACCTTTTTGCCATGATGCGATAGTTGGAACCACCCACTTCGAAACCTAACTTGTTTGCAGGCGGAGTTGGCAGGGATTTGTTTGGTTTTTTATTTTTTTTTGCTATAAGGGTTAGTCCTATAAAAAACTTGTCAATATAAAAGTTTTAGATAATATTAAGAGGATTTATAATAAATTTAAGCGGATTTGATATCTTGTGAATTGACGAAGTTATAAATTTTTTTCTTCTAAAACCCCCCTCCCCCCCCCCTTGGGCCATTTTTAATGATATCAAAAATAAATCTGTCATACATACATTTTTGGCCCTTTTCCTAGAAGTAATAATAACTTTAAACGGATTGGATACGTATAATGATTAAGAAATTAAGGGTTTTTTTCTGTTTTCACAAAAAGCCCCCCCACCCCCCCCCCCCCCTGGTTCGATTTTGCCCATTAACGAACATGACCGAGATTTTATGCTCCTTGATTTTATGTATCAGTTTGGAAGAGATTTGTGCAGAAATTTTCAAGTTATCGTGTCCATAAAACAGTAACATAGATAGATAAATAGATAGATAGATAGATAGATAGATAGATAAAGTTTTGAACTGGGGGTGGTTTTGGGTTCTGGGAGTCAGAATCGGCGTAGATCTGCAAAATTTTTCAAAAATTCCAACTTAAGGGAGAATGTAATGGGTAGTATTTCTTACGAAATCTACCTAAAATGCGTCAGAAAGTTTCGTGTTGTTGAGGTTAAAAAATGTGATAAAAAATGTATCCATACACTGTTTATCAGGTCATAAGTTTCTTATTTTTCTTTCTTTTCAGGGTGTCATTAATTGAAAATAATAAGTGGACCAAGACTAACTTTTGAAAAAAGAAAATTTATTTTAAAATGCTATTGGAAGTATGAAAAGGTAGCAAAAGTACAAAGACAATATCTTCAGGCAGATCCATCGTGACTTAGAATTCATCGGATAAAAGATAAGTTTGAAATGAATGGATGTTCAGAGACAACGTTCCGAAACCGCAATTGAACAAGAATGCGCCACAACACCCAATGAAGTGTTAGTTGAAGTTTGTGAATCGATAGCCCAGCGTTATCAGCAGTGTATGGACCCGAACGGTCATAACTTTGAACATCTGCGGTAGGACGAAAAGTTATACATTTTAAGTTATACATGTAGATTCTTTTGTAATTTAAATATTAATTATATGTGAATAAAAAATTAAGTTATAATCAATCAAACTGTGTATACATTTTTTTGAATCACCATTTTTTTTTTTTTTTTTTTTTTTTTTTTGAGAACCTCCTTAAGAGGCTACTTCACTCAATCGAAAACACCCGCTCGCTAATGTTAATCCTATGAGGGAAATATTTTGCGATATCTCGTTCGCATTTCAATATTTTTAAATGACTTTTTTTGCGTAGGATAGCTGAGGTCAAACTGTTTGCACGCTCCTTTGTACTTTTTCGATTTTTGCTGCAGTTTTTTTCATTAAGATACTTTCACTTTCGAAACCGGTTCCGAAAGTGAAAGTATCTTAATGAAAAAAACTTTTAATCAAAATCGAAAAAGTACAAAGGAGCGTGCATAGAGATTGACCTCAACTATCCAATGCAAAAAAAAAAAAAAAAAAAAAATTTAAAATATTGAAATGCGAACGAGATATCGTAAAATATTTCCCTCATAGGATTAACATTAGCGAGCGGGTGTTTTCGACTGAGTGAAGTAGCCTCTTAAGAATCAAGGCGACAAACAAAAAATCAATTACCGGAATTTAGCACTTCTTGAAGAGAAAGTTCTAAATGAAAACACATTTTTTCTCCCTTCCAGACATTATTATTTGCATTTTTCTTTCAGCTTTAATCACTATTCGCACGTGAAGTCTCTGTGGATGTGTACATGCTTTGATTCTCCGCTCGTAAAACTGTACATAAATCTCAAATGAATTGCATTGTTTCGTAATGCGTTACCTTTCCTATACTGTATATAGTTATCTTTTCTCGAGCTGTCTAGATTTAGGTAAGAAAATATGATTTTTGATAGTGGCGAAAGACAAGCCTAATTGTAATGTTTTTCATCCCAAATGAAGCAGAATATTCAAGAAAACTTACGTTGAATTGGTGCTAGTGATAAAATAAATATTTTATTCTCAGATACAGGGAGGCCAAAAAATAACTTTCCCCGGTTTAGAAACATTTGTAGTTAAAACATATCGATGGAATAAGACCACATTTTATATTTAGATTTTTGAAGTCACATGCACAGAAAAAAATAAAACCCAATTTATGTGGAAAGATTCTTAGGTATGTGCCCAAATTGGGCTATGCCTGTTTTGGTTACCACTGTGTATCCATTTTGGGCATTGTTAAATACCCATTTAAAAAAAATAATAAAAACATTTTGGCCAGGGCCTTTTTTTATTCAGAAATTCCGAATTCATGTGGGAAATTCAGGAAAAATAAACTAAACTCGACGTAGTGACAAAATGTCTGTATTGAATAAAGCAAATTTACTTGAATTTCTGGTAAGAATGCGGAATTTTTGAATTAAATAAAAGGCCAAACTGGCAACCCTGCTGCGCAGCGAAGTGTTCAGGTTCATTAAAATTAAATTTGCCATTTAAATTCAGATATTGTTATCTCTTATTTAGATTTATCGCTTTCACAAGTATATCAAAATCATACATCCTTAGTTTGTAATTGAGTTCATGTGTAAATGCGAACGTGTCATCTTTTGCGTATCGAGCAATTTTTTTACTGATATTTTATTGTTGTTGTTGTTTATTCCTGGACAAATTGTTCCAAGATAAACAAAAACTGGTGTATGCATTTATATCAGGCCATGACCGAAGCGATACTGTTATCAACCAAGTTGATAAAACGCTTTATCTAATGATATATGTCGTAAAAAATATCCACTTGAATTTTGTGTTAACGAACTGTTCAAAATAATTGTTTTAACTTTTTTTTTTTTTTTTTTTTTTTTTTGCCTTTTAAAAATTTTAAATTAATTGTTTCAGTGAATGCGAGCATTTATCATTCAAGATTATAAAAATTAATTATATATAGCGGGCATTAAATTAATGGAATACTGAAGTCTTATTAGGTTTTACGAATAAATTTTAATATATATTCGAATATATTATTATATTATATTATCAAAAGAATAACATTTTAAGTTTGGACATTTTTTAAGTAATAAAGCCATGTTTCTGAACAACAACTAAAAAAACATTATTTTGTAAATGAAGAATAAAAAGATTCAAAATTGGTATTTGAAAAATTGGGGAAAATGCATCAGTTGAACATTCTTAGAAAAAACAGAAAAATCATTGAAGATTCCATAACCTCTTGAGAACTGAAGTTAAAATAAGTACTATATACACATTCATTGCTTTCTCACAAACAAAATGAGAAAATATATGAGAAAAATAACCTTTTTAACACTTTCCAACATAGTTGAAAAGTGTTTATGAATTCGATTTGTCTGTCTGTCCGTGCTCTAACGCGCGTAAATATGCCCGGATCGTCATGCAATTGATATATGTTATTGAGACTTACTGTGGTATATTCGGTATTGAAAAGAAAGTGTGTAGCACTTATTTGTCTAATATTTATTTGTCCCGTAATATTTTTTTTTTTTACAGGGACACTCAAAATAATTCCGTTACATTGCCGTCTATGGGGAAAAATCATTCGCGGATTATTTGAATGATGTTACACAATTTAAAACAAATTGAAATTGATATATATCACTGAGGTGCACTACAAGAGACTAATTATAGAGTATGGTGTGCATAGCACTTATTCCCTTTATAGGGATACTCAAAAGAATGCCGTAACATTACGGTCTATGACGAAAAATCGTTTACAGTTTATTTTAATATTTTTTCACTATTTCAAACATATTGAAATTGATATATATCACTAACGTGGATTACAAGAGGCTTACTATAGAATATTGTGTGTATAGCTTTCATCGATCATTTACATGCACGCACAAAATAATTCGGTTAAAGTACTGCTTATTAATAATAATTGCTGGGAATGCTTTTTCAGATGCTGAACGCGTTTTTAAATTTAACTCAATTTTTGTCTATTACTTAGTGTGTATAAATTGTATAGATTGCATACAGAGCAGCACAAAAGTTCTTGAGTGCATTTCCGTTTATTGTCGGAAATTGCAGAAGGGAAATTTTAAACTGTGCTACGCGTTTCCCGAACTAAAATTTGGCATTCTATTTAGTATATGTACAAATCTATAGATCATATACAGTGTTGCACAAAAGAGCTCGGATATTTTTCCGAATAGTGTTGGAAATTCCTGAAATTGGATTTTTAAATATGTTATGCGTTTCCAAAATTGTTTAGTTAGATATCATCTTACAGCTTTACGGTAAAGATTAGCAAAATTATTTTGGAAGTGTTGGAAAGTGTTACATAATCTATATTTGACGCATGATTTTTCGTTCTTGTTTTAAAATTGATTTTGAGGGGACTGGTAATTTAGGATCACAAATATGGGTCTGAAATTACTTGCCCCCTTAAAATCATATACAGGGTGATTTTTTTTTTTAAAGTTGTGAAGTAAAATCCTATAACTAAAGAACCACTGATTCAAATGACCTGAAATTTTACCAGTATGCTCCCAAAACAATGGGAATTTTTTAGACGTGGTTGAAAAAAAAACTTAAAATCGCACCGACAGATGGCGTTGTATATGCAGTGAAGTCGGGAGACGAGCTTGCACACGACACAGGCACAGTGGCGATAAAAACGTGAAACACGCACACCTCGTGTCCATTATTCTACTGATATCCTCGCAATGACTGTGACATTGACGGAACGTACATCGTTAGTGAAACTGTATTATTAGAATAATGACCGCGCAGCAACTGCTCTTAGGAGATTCAGGACATTTAAGAATTTAAGAAAAGGTCCAATGGTGACAGAAGGCCTTCGGAAGATGGTTTCTGAAAGTACCGTTCATTGTTTTCCTTCCACTGACGATATTTTTTGTTTCTGATAACTTACAGCGCCATCTGTCGGTGCGATTTTAAGTTTTTTTTTAACCACACCTAAAAAATCCCCATTGCTTTGGGAGCATACTGGTGAAATTTTAAGTCATTTTGATCAGTGGTTCTTTTGTTATAGGATTTTACTTTCACAACTTAAAAAAAAAAATCACACTGTATATTATTTCTTTTGTCAACATCCCTCTTTCTATGCATTTACGAAACGCACAGCAATGAATGAGGTGTCATTCGAGGCTTTTCAATCGGCTTCTGACATAGTACACGCACATTTCGTTAAAACATGTTTTTTGATTAGAAATTGTAGTTAATTAAAAATTAAATCAGCATTGTTTTCATAAATGAGACGAAAGATTTTTCTCAAATCAATGTTGCCACTAACTACATAAATAAAATACCACATTATATCGTGTTTAACAATTATTATAAAAATAAATAAATAAATAGTACAAAAAACATAAAGTTTGATGTCTCCGCACCGCACACGTTTATTTTATATTTATGATTAAAAAGCAAAATTGAAATTGAAATATTTAGAAAAAAAGACACCATCTGTAGATCAATCGAAGCGGAGGCATTTCACGTGTAGCCTAAATGGTATGGTTTCTTATAATAGATAAAATTTTATTTTTTCATTTATTTTTCTGTGTCCCATGTATTTCCCGAAGCGGATGACGTCATCCTGTAATGTAGTTAAAATGCGATTTTTTTCCCCTCGAGCGTGCCTTTTACTATCTTCGATCAGTTTTTACTGTTAAGTTTGATGGAATAAATGAGATGATATTCTGGCTTGGCTAATGTTAGTTGTATATATTTTTTTATCCTTAATTTTTCTTTAGAATTTTATGCCAGTATAAAAAATATTAGGCATTCCTAAAAAAATATGAGACTGGAATGAGAAATCCTCGCACGGGTTCACTGGTATCAATTTGAGTATCACCTAAATTCACGCAGTAACAAATTGAAGGGCTTTAAACAAGTGAATGATCTACAAATCCTCAAACATTTTTATTGTAAAGGGTTCAAGTAGACGTCAGATGCCGACGATGTGCGTTTTTAAAAATGGTCTCCGTAAATTTTAAATATTTTTAGGAAGATGATAAAATTTCCTCAAGCGGAAATTTCAAAGTTTATAGTGATTTTTTAAACACTTCAAATTTAAGGAGATAATTTTTTTAAACGCACATCGCTGGCATCTGACGTGTAATTTCTGATGGTGAAAACCGTATTCTAAAAATTATATTAGGTAATGAGTCATTGCGTTTCTAAATTTTCCCATTGGTTAACATGGGATTTCGCGATCGGGGAGTTTCAGTGAAGCGACCTCTGAACGAACGAATGCCGACATATTCGCGCCAACGAATTTTTATTGCTCAAATGTGTTGTTTCCAATTATTTTTTGACACCACTTTTCGCATTATTTCATTGTTGAAATTTTGAGATTAGATAAGGCGAAATTTTCTGTGTAAAAATACTGCATGCCAAATTTACTTCATTTTGATGTTAAATGAAAGACTTTAGTTTACAGGCTAAAGTTGTTTCATTATATGAAAAATCAGGTGCTTTTCCAGTATAAGGGCCTTGGCGAGATAGAGAAAAGGGCCTGGGCAAAAGAAGGAAATTTGATAGAATTTTTTCTGGCAATCTATTCACATCTATTCTGTTTCATCTACACAAAAAATTTTACATTATTTATACAATATATTTAATATAAAAAGACATTTATATATTTTTATATAAAAGCAGAAGTAAATTTATATAAATAATAATAATAATAATAATAATAATAATAATAATATATATATATATATATATAATATATGTATGTATATATAAATTTTTGAATAGCGACAAAACTGACCAAATCTCCAATTTTTTAAAGATAGGTAAGAATAAAGTGTATAAAGAATACTATAAAGTTAATAAATAATTAACCCATTCAAACATCAAATATATATATATATATATAATTATAATATCTATAAGTACCAAAAACTGATTAGCTTCGCAAGATTTAGTGCACTTATAAATTTGAAAAAAAAAAAAGCAATGTAACAGGGTTCGTACACATTTACCACAATTTTTTAACATAATTTTTCTATTTAATATTTAAATAGCAGAAATTGCTGACGTCACGTTTAATTGCAGGATTTGTAATACTTTTCTGCATTTAAATAAGCCGAAAAATTCTATTAAAAATTGTGGTAAAAGCGTACTAACCCTGTAACTTGTATACTAATATAGTTAGTAGTTAATACATATTTAATTTTAATAAACTTAAAGATAAGTATTTAGACAGACTTTCAGAAACGGTATCAAATACTTTGTTGTGCAAAATGATCAGTGCAGATTGATGTTGTGCAGAACATCTTTAGTCTGAAGGAATTTTTAAAATCCAGTTTTATAACACAACGCGAATGCGAAAGCCAGGCTTATATCGTGAAAAAAAAATTCTGGTAAAAGTGTACGAACCCTATGTAAGGTATCTAAATTGAGATTTATTTAATGATAGCAAAAAACTACGTACATTTCTTGCTCATTATAACAGAATTATTATTTTTTCTCTTCATTATTTCATAATCTATAATTGTTTTATTTATTGAGCTATATAGATTGCCTTTTGAAATAATAGATAAATAGATCATTTTTTTCTATTATTCCTAAATTTTTAAACAGAAAATCAGACGGCTAATGTATAAGCGGTAACGCAAGATGTGATAACTGAAAAGCAAAAAAAATACGAACTTTTGCTCTGCTTTATATCTACAGACAGCGAGTACATTTACATCCATATTTATCTCATCTATAAATCCTATTATTTTTATCTACGTACACAGCTTCTTCTAGAATTAAATGCCTGGCTTTGGTTTAACATTTATTCAAATTCAAGGATTTGGACACAAGTATTTTTTTTCTTTCCTGTGCTGTCGGGCGTGGAAATTCGATTCCAAATAATAACTTTGACAACATTTTCTGAAAAAACTTCTGCCTTTACCGAAAACGAAAAAAAAAAAAAAAAAAAAAAAAAACAGTTCGATTCCACAGTTTCTGAAATTGCCAATTTGATACGTTTGCGAACAAAAAAGAATTTTAAAATGTATCAGAAAGTAGCCAGTTTTGATATGAGGTCTTGCTTTTTTCAATAGTGCAAAAATTTCGTTAATATAAGATTATGTATTCAAATTTATGCAAACAATGGTCTTCAAATAATCTTATATTGGGACTAACGCATCACTTAATTTAAAGCTTTCCTGGTGCTGCAACACATATTATCAAAAAGTGTTAGCAGAAACAACAAATACTATTATTTTTGTAACGTAGCATGGGTCGGATTGTACACGATCCGAGCCCGAAAATTATACCTAATGTCGACCCGAACCCGAAAATTCTGCCCAATATCAAACCGAACCCGACAAAAAAAAAAAATTCGTCAACTGGAAACCCGAAGTGAACCTGACACATTTCAAACCAAACCCGAACGCGACTCGAACCTGAAGAGGAAGAAAATAAACTCATATTTTAATTCAATTATGGAAATGTAGTCTACAATTATGTGTCTAATATCAATTTTATCTTTTTTGTAAAAAAATGTGCATATATACACTCAATAATTTTAAAATATAGGGTGATTATTATAATAGTCCAGTAGAAATAGCATTTTACCTTACAAAAATTCGGGTAGTTCTAATTTTTGGGTATGTTGTAAAGGTTGACCCTCTAATAAAAAAAACAAGTTTTCGACCTTCTAGACCTTGTGCGTTTTTCACAATATTGAAAAAACCAATATTTTTCGGCACATTTTTCGATTTTTCTTAAATAACTCAATTTTAGTGCATTTTACAGAAAAAAGCACTGTTACTATTTTGTAGAGGATAAAATTCTCTACAACATGCAGTATTCAGGTTTGTAAATTGTCCAAATAGGGGGTAAGATACGGAGCCGGAAAAATAAGGTAAAATTTGCAAAAAATGCAAAAATCCACTAAAGACGTTAGTTTTTGCTTAATAACATACTTTTAGTGCGTTTCAGAGACAAAAGCACTGTTACCATTTTGTAGAGCATAAAATTCTCTACAACATGCAGTATTCATGTTTGTAAATTGCCCAAATAGGGGGTAAGATACGGAGCCGGGAAAAGGGTTAAATTTGAAAAAAATATGTAAAAATCCACAAATAACGTTAGTTTTTGCTTAATAACCCACTTTTATTGCATTTTAGAAACAGAATTGTCATAATCAACTTTTTAGAGCATGAGTTAGTCGATAGTTTCATTTATTATAGGTTGACCCACTAATAAAAAAACCAAGTTTTCGACCTTCTAGACCTTGTGCGTTTTTCACAATATTGAAAAAACCAATATTTTTCGGCACTTTTTTTTATTTTTCTTAAATAACTCAATTTTAGTGCATTTTACAGAAAAAGCACTTTCACCATTTTGTAGAGCGAAAAATTCTCTACAACATGCAGTATTCAGATTTGTAAATTGTCCAAATAGGGGGTAAGATGCGGAGCCGGGAAAATAGGGTAAAATTTGCAAAAATCCACTAAAGACATTAGTTTTTGCTTAATAACCTACTTTTAGTGCGTTTTAGAGACAAACGCACCTTCATCATTTTGTAGAGCATAAAATTCTCTACAACATGCAGTATTCATGTTTGTAAATTGTCCAAATAGGGGGTAAGATACGGAGCCGGGAAAATAGGGTTAAATTTGGAAAAAATGTAGAAATCCACAAATGACGTTAGTTTTTGCTTAATAACCTACTTTTAGTGCGTTTCAGAG
The DNA here is from genome assembly GCA_963931845.1 of Maratus michaelseni. Classification (NCBI taxonomy): domain Eukaryota; kingdom Metazoa; phylum Arthropoda; class Arachnida; order Araneae; family Salticidae; genus Maratus; species Maratus michaelseni. The sequence goes on along the minus strand of OZ007586.1, from coordinate 55,501,037 downwards.
ACAAAAGCACTTTCACCATTTTGTAGAGTATAAAATTCTCTACAACATGCAGTATTCTATTATAATTAATTAATTGCATCGTTTAATCAATATAAAAAAATAAAAGCTCGTTTTTAAATTAATGACTTGTCGGGCGGTATTTTTTTGTTTTAACCATAAATTGCATTATTCTGATTTTTAGAGTCTATTATAGACAATTAATGATCTAATAAATGAAACTTATAGACTACTTCATGCTTTACAAACTTTATATTGACACTTTTGTCTGTAAAACGCACTAAAAGTAGGTTATTAAGCAAAAACTAACGTCTTTAGTGGATTTTTGCATTTTTTCCAAATGTTACCCTATTTTCCCGGCTCCGTATCTTACCCCCTATTTGGACAATTTACAAACATGAATACTGCATGTTGTAAAGAATTTTATGCTCTACAAAATGATGAAAGTGCTTTTGTCTCTAAAACGCATTAAAAGTAGGTTATTAAGCAAAAACTAACGTCTTTAGTGGATTTTTTCAAATTTTACCCTATTTTCCCGGCTCCGTATCTTACCCCCTATTTGGACAATTTACAAATCTGAATACTGCACGTTGTAGAGAATTTTATGCTCTACAAAATGGTGAAAGTGCTTTTTCAGTAAAATGCACTAAAATTGAGTTATTTAAGAAAAATAAAAAAAAGTGCCGAAAAATATTGTTTTTTTTCAATATTGTGAAAAACGCACAAGGTCTAGAAGGTCGAAAACTTGGTTTTTTTTATTAGAGGGTCAACCTATAATAAATGAAACTATCGACTATCTCCTGCTCTGAAAAGTTGATTATGACAATTTTGTTTCTAAAATGCACTAAAAGTGGGTTATTAAGCAAAAACTAACGTCATTTGTGGATTTTTACATTTTTTTCCAAATTTAACCCTTATCCCGGCTCCGTATCTTACCCCTTATTTGGACAATTTACAAACATGAATACTGCATGTTGCAGAGAATTTTATGCTCTACAAAATGGTAACAGTGCTTTTTTCTGCAAAATGCACTAAAATTGAGTTATTTAAGAAAAATCGAAAAAAGTGCCGAAAAATATCGGTTTTTTCAATATTGTGAAAAACGCACAAGGTCTAGAAGGTCGAAAACTTGTTTTTTATATTAGAGGGTCAACCTTTACAGCATACCCAAAAATCAGAACTACCCGAATTTTTGTAAGGCAAGGCCCTTTTTTGCGCTATTTCTACTGGACTATAATTAAAGTCCACTTTCAAAATGCTGTAAAAAAGGAACCACTGGTCAAACTGACTTCAAATTTGAACTGAATATACTGGAAGAAGGGCGAAACTGTATGGCATAAGAAAGAACAAGTTTCAAAGTGTATCAATAGATGGCGCTGTAAGCGGCATAACGAAAGTGGACTGGACTACAGGTGAGATTTCTAATCTAAATATGACGGCTTTGGCATGAGTTGCACAGTATACCAACCGAACTGTTCAATGTGTTGTGCATGAGTGTTTCGGTTGTTTGACGGGAAAAATGACTTCCAAATCAGTCAACAGTTGTGGCTCTGTTAGTGGAAAACCCATCCACCACGGCGGCGTACCACATTGGATGGATAAAATCGGTTTTTACTTGTCCTTGGGCCAAATACCGCATAAAAAGCACATAATGACTCGGTTTTTAATTGCACATGAGTGTCTTTTAATTTGCATAGTATGCCGCTTACAGCGCCATCTATTGATACACTTTGGAACTTTTTTTCTTATGCCATACCGTTTCCTCCTTCTTCCAGTATATTCAGTTAAAATTTGAAGTCCTTCTGACCAGTGGTTCTTTTTTTACAGCATTTTGAATGTAGGCCTTTAATTAAAATCACCCTGTATATAGTTTATTTTTTTAATTGAAAAATATTAAGCACTTTCTTTGAAAAATCGAATTAACCCGAAACCGAGCCGAAAGAATCAAAACTCAACCCGAAAGAGTCCCGAACCTGAAAAAGCTAAAGTCAACCCAACCGGAATTCGATGCGCAATGAAACAAATTAGCGTCAACTGATACCGAACCGAACAACAGATTGGGTCGGGATCGGGTTAAGTCATGTAACCCGACCCAATGCAGGACTCTATTCTAGTGTACCTTCTTGTTAAGGAAGGGTGCATATAACATCTCGACAGTGTAAGACGAAAGAGATTTGGCATGATATATATAGTTTTCTAATGCGTTTACAAACAGATATACAAGTTATTTTTTTCTCCTTTAAAAAAGATATATTTTAGTTCATTTATAATACAAAACAATCTTGTTTCATACATAATTTTATTTAATGTGAATATTTATTTTTTACTTACATCTGTCCAAATATGTTTATAACAAGGTTATGCGGTAGGTAAACTTTTGGCAGATGATCTTGTTCAGATCTTGTCAAAAATTGGCTGATGATCTTGTTCAAAAACACTGTAATCGAAAGACGTTTTCCGTTTCTTGGTAAAAGTATAAGATCGTTCAGAAAATACTGTGAAAGTCGGCGTTTTGAACCGAATTCGACGCAGCAGCACGTGAAAAGGAAAAACGTGTATACGTGACATGAATCGCTTATAATTTGATAAGTAATTTATTTATCAAAAAATGGAAAACTCATTTCGATTCTAAATCACATTCATAGACAGGCCTGTTAATTTTATGCTTTTGCTTTTAAAAATGAGTCTGAACGTTTCGCGTTGTTGAACAGGTCATTTGAAAACCACCTTAAGAAACGGTTTATTCTATTGTGTGAGATCTCAAATTAATAACATAAAAATATTAACTAATACTGTATATTTTGGCTTATTCAACAATGTATTAGGAAGTTTAATTTTACGTTCATAGCTTATTGTTACGCGTTCAGAAATAGAAAGAAACAAAAAGTTCATTTTCATTTTCATATATCTACCCATAAAAAATCGGCATCCAGCAAACTGAATATATATATGTCGGCGATAAGATAATAAAATTAGTACGTAAAACATTAATAGTAATAAGATTATTATGCAATACACACTAATAAATAGCAAAAAATCCGCTTCGAGCAAATGGACATCGAGCAAATTTTCCATTGGTCATAAAAACCTCAAATTACAATAAAAAAAGGAATCACTTTCCTCTTGTACAATTTATAGTATATTTTATCATAAATGTGATAAAGAGATTCTTAGAATATTCTAGAGAAAAATCATTGAATTAGAATAAATGTTAAATCAAAGCCAGACATTTAATTCTAGAAGAAGCTGTGTACATAGATAAAAATAAGGATGGAGATTAAATGATGTAAATGTACTCACTATAAAGCAGAGCAAAAATTCGTATTTTTTTCCCTTTTCAGTTATCACATCTGCATTACCGCCTATACATTAACTGTCCAATTTTCTATTGCAACGTTTAGTAATAATAGAAAAAAAATGATATATTATCCATTATTTCAAAATGCAATCTGTATATCTCAACAAATAAAACACTTTTAGATTATGAAATAACAGAGAGAGAATAATAATTCTATTATAATGAGCAAGAAATATATGTAGGGTTTTGTTATCATTAAATAATGTATGAAATTGCTTTTTTCTTTTTCAAATTTAAAAGTTCACTAAATCCTGCGAGTATAATCAATTTTTCCTATAATGAAACCACTTTAGCCGAAGATCAAAATAAAATAAATTGGTTGCAGTATTTTTCTCTCACATACTTTCAAAAGAACCGGCCTTGCAGCTAACAGTGAAAATTTTATCAGTTAAAAATAAATGAGTGGAGTCGTTGCATCATCTTCCCAACACGGTTCTCATTAGTGTTGCCAGGTGCAGTGTCCGAAAAAGTCGGACCAGTGTTGCCAGTGGGCTACTTTTTTTTAATGCAGTTTTTTTTTTTATTGCCACCAGTTTTTTGAGAAAGTGAAATTCGTGTAATTTAATGACAGATTAAATAAATGAAAAATAAGGCAATTTATACCATTTCAAAAAAGTGGTGCCAATCAAGCAATCTGAATTTTAAAAAAGTAGCCTACTGGCAACACTGAGTCGGACAACGGCTTCTAAATTAGAACCTAAAAATATAGTAACCCTATTAAATCGGAACCTGTTTATAATGGAATCCTGTCTTAAACTTGAAAATTTCACTGTACCTAGGGTAATAAAAACATACAATTATAGTTGCAAAGACGGAAACCTGTTTAAAACGGAAATTTTCTCTAAACCCTTTCGATTCCTTCTTAGCAGGTTTTACTATACTAAATGAACACAACAATCTTAACTGTAAACCAATGAAAGTGGAATCACTGGGACAATGAAATTTTTGCTCTTAAAACAAAATTCCGTCATAAACAGGTCCGTTTTCACACAGTTTACTGGGCAAACTAGACTAAAACCTGTGAAAATAGAATCGCTATGATCCAAAAAAAAAAAAAAAAAATCCGTTTTAGACATTTTTCTGCCTAGGCTGATAGAATTGTAAGGTATTCTTTTTGATGGGGCCTCAAAAAATGTCCGTTATAGACAGGTTCTGTCTTCCCGATCACGGAGTTCCACTCAATGCACACTAACGAATAGCACGGTACGAAAAAAAGTTTAAAAGAATTTGTGTATCATGAAAAATCGGGACTTTCGGCGTCCTTAGCAGTGGTTTTGCGGAACAGGTCTTGGAACCCTTGAAAATCGGGACGTCCCGCGCAAATAAGGGCACATGACAGCACTTTCTCATGCACCGTCTTGTTATTAGTTGTTGTTTTAACTCCTTTCGCTCTGGTGGGTGAATTTCTTCCCACTTAATTTTAATCCCCAAATGTCCCAATGGCACCGTAATTTTGAAACAAAATTGTCTGTTTATTATTATACACGAACTTATTTACTTAATAGTATTTATTTATTTTCAAATAAATTTGATCGAAAATTCCGGTGCCATAGTGACATTTGGAGATTAAAATTAAATGGGAAGAAATTCACCCACCAGAGTGAATAGGGTTTAAAGGAGCGCAGACACAAAAATTTTTTAGGAGCTCTAATTTAAAGGATGACTATAACAGCGATGAATTCAAGGGATTGCCAGGGGAAGGAGAATTCTACCCGCCGAGTAAATAACATTTTTCCTGTTATGGCTTTTTAAATTTTGGGAAGTTTTAATTTATTTTCAATTTATTATTTTATAACAATTAATTCGATAGAAAATGATATAGGGAATAAGATTCCTTAATTGGTATAAAAATAATAAATATTCATTCAGACCTGCTGCTTAGGCAACAATACTAGGAGAAAAAAGCAGCAAAGGATTTAAATTTAATTTCATTATCTAATTATACTTCTAAAAAAAGTATCACAGACTTGTGTGAAAATATTGTGGAACAGTAGAATAAACGTGTAAAAAACATTTTTTTTTTTTTTTTTTTTTTTTTTTTTTTTGTTTGCATTGCCACTAGATGACGGTATAGAGATGTGTTTGTTTGTCATGAATTTGGTGGTATGATTTTTTTGCTTTTCAAATTCCTTCCAACACACGTATCAAGTGTAGCATTATTTCCATTTTTTGATAGCTTCATTCAAGAAAAAGAAATAAACTGATCAAGATGTGTCGAAATAAATACGGATAGGGCTCGAGCTATGAGTGAAACTGTTAATTGTTTGATCAGCTTTGTTGATGCTAAAGGACAACATGTAGTTTGGACACACTGTTGTATTCACCGTGTGTCGCTGGTAACTAAAACAATGCGTGAAGATTTGAAGACTACATTAACGAAGTTGTTTCAGTAGTAAATTATATCCTGCCCACTACGCCTATCATATTTATTCTTTATTTAAGTGAAAGAGAAAAGTTACGTAAATTAACCCCAGCAAAAAATTTTAAAGATCCCTCTGACTTCGGTGCGACCAAAATTCGAATAGTTTCCCTCTCAAAAATTTCCTCAAAAGCATTCCATCTTTGGCAATACAGCCAAGTTTGGCCGTTGCTTAAACACACCGTCACTTTCTATTTCGAAACCGATTCCGGAAAAAATAAAAAAATCTGAAACCAAAATTGAAAAAGTAAAAACTAACCCGTGTAAAGACTGCCCTCAGCTATCCTATGAAAAAAAGTGTATATATATTAAAATGCAAGCGAGAAATTTGTAAAGGAAGCTCCCATGGGTTTAACATTAGCGTTCAAGTTTCTCCGCCTGAATCTAGGAGTATAGAAAAGAGAAGAGTAGACATATCAATCTTCCCCTATGGAAAGTTTTGACACCGGCAAACGAGTTCTTGCCCCCTCTCGTGTGTCCGTCATATTTGACTTTGACCGATAGCAGTCTCCACTGTAAGACGCAGACAAATATGGCGGACGCACGAGGTAGAAGGAACGGCTTCAAGCATGGAAGTGACGCCAATTATGACTATTCCATCCATGAACATAGAACTAAGGAAGGACTTCTAACGAAATAGTGTTATATCGTGTGTGACTTTGGAACGAAATGGCAGCTGCACAGCTACGCGCACGGTTCTGCGCAACCAGCGAGAATCCCTGCTAAGGCAGCGCCACTTACAGCATCAAACCGAAACTGTATATCAGATACCCACCAGACGACAGATGGTTTAAAGAAGCAGACGAACTGGTGACGTATGGAGAAGCTGTCTTACACATGCGCCACCTATTTGAGACATTTTTTTCAGGAATTATTTTCTTCTTGGAAAGGCTCTTTCGTTAGTCCTTCTTTAGATCTATGTTCATGATTCGATTTATTGGATCTTCCTTGACATGAATAGTGTAGGCTAAGACTCCTATAATAGGAGCTGACGCATATCCATTTTGTTTTGGATTATTGGTACCCAGTTCAGCATCAATGTACCGCAGCCTGAGCTGGGGGTTGCCTAAGACGCCTATAATAGAACAGGTTCTGATTAGCTTGGTTTTTCGACTGGGCTCCAATTCGGGTGCCAAATCTGCGAGGATGGTGTCATCCTCTATTGTAGGAGTTCTAGTGTAGGCTCTAAGTGAAAATCACGGAGGTCCAACTATCTTAATCCATGAAGAAAACACCCACAAGCTGATGCGAATCCTATGGGGGCGTTCTTTTCACATTTCTCGTTTGCATTTTAATATATTTAAATGATTTTTGTAATAGGATAGCTCAGGTCGATATTCAACATTGTTAGTTTGCACTTTTTGGATTTCGGTTGCAGTTTTTTCACTGAGACTATAACCACTTTTGGAACCAATAATTACAAACAAAAATCTTCAACCAAAATCGAAAAAGTAAAAACTAACCCGGTTAGAGATCAACCACGGCTATCCTATGAGAAAAAAATATTTAAATGCAAATGAGAAATCTGAAATGAACACTCCCATTTTCATAGGACTAACATTAGGTTGCGAGTTTTGTCGTGTGACTATAGCGTAGGCTCTTAATATTAACATTCGGTTAGAAAATAAGATATATTGCATAAAATCCTGATATTAAGGAAAAAAAGAATAAATTCGTCTTCCGTTATAATCTAAATTTTATATGTATATATACTGAATGAGTTTGTTTTTGGGAACAAAATTTCTGCATAATGCGCATTCAATTTATAATATGTGGAACAAATCTCGTGAATAACTGTTGCATTTGACAGATTTCTATGAATAGAAATTCTTTATGTTTTTTACGATCTCTCTCAATATCGTCAAGGTTTATAGGTATAATAGCCTTGAAATATCACATGACAACAGAGAAGACATATGATTCTGCTTCAAATAAGCTTGAACAACTAACTTTATCACGAACTACTTCTAGTAGTTAGAATAGGAGAGAAAAAAATTAAAAGATAAATATTTATGCATAATGCAAAAGGATCTCATTCAATGTGGTAAAGAATCCCTAAAATTTATTTGCAAGCTTAGCGAAAATAGCTCTTAGCATAGCTGAAAAGCTATAATTAGGAACACTAGAATAAGGGTAATATCATATCCAGTGGTTGGAGTATCATAGTTCAGATTTATTCCAAAAATGACGGGACCAGGACACGAACCTGGGTACTTTGGTTTGCCGTGCCAACGCTCTTCCTACTGAGCTATCCCAACCATATCCTGACTGGCATAATTTAATCTTATTTGTTTGTATGCCAGCCAGGATATCGTTGGGATAGCTCAGTAGGAAGAGCATTGACACGACAAGTAAAAGTACCCTGGTTCCAGTCCTGTGGTCCCTGCATTTTTCGCTCTGTTGGAATAAATTTCAACTATGATACTCCAACCATTGAATATGATTTACCTAGTTGAAAAATCTCTTTCCTCTGTTCATTATAAGGCTAATATTATTGATAATGATGCTAGGGTTCGCAAAATTCTACCGCAATTTTCAAATACAGAAGGTGTTTATAATTAAAGTCCCACTTTCAAAATGCTGCAAAAAAGGAACCACTGGTCAGAATCACTTCAAATTTGAAATTAATATACTGGAAGAAGGGGGAAACGGTATGGCATAAGAAACAAAAAGTTCCAAAGTGTATCAATAGAGGGCGCTGTAAGCGGCATAACGAAAGGGGATTCGGTTACAAGTTACATTTTTAATCGAAATACGACGTCTTTAGCATGAGTTGCACATTATACCAACCGTGCTGTTCAATGGGCATGAGTGTTTCGGTTGTTTGATGGAAAAAATGACTTCCAAATCACTCAACAGTTGCGGTACTGTTAGTGGACAGCCCATCCACCACGGCAAGGTCGTACCACATTGGATGGGGAAAATCGGTTTTTAATTGTCCTTGGGCAAAAAACCGCATAAAAAGCACACAATGATTCAGTTTTTATTTGCGCATGAGTGTCTTTTAATTTGCATAGTATGCCGCTTACAGCGCCATCTATTGATACACTTTGGAACTTTTTTTCTTACGCCATACCGTTTCCCCCTTCTTTCAGTATATTCAGTTCAAATTTGAAGTTATTCTGACCGGTGGTTCTTTTTAACACTTTCCAACCTAGTTGAAAAGTGTTTATGACTTCGATTTGTCTGGCCGTCTGCCGTATGGCCGTCTGCCGTCTGCCGTCTGTCCGTGCTCTAACTCCCGTAAATATGCTAGGATTGCCCTGCATTTTTTATATGTTATTGTCGTTATCAATAGCATGTTTCCTATTTCAACTGAAGTGTGTAGCACTTATAGTTTTTTTACAGGGACACTCATAAGAACTCCGTTACATTACGGCCTATGGGGAAAAATCATTTGCGGTTTATTTTAATGATGTTACACAATTTCAAACACATTGTAATTGATATATATCACTAAGGTGCATTACAAGAAGCTTAATATGGAATAGGGTGTGCATAGCACTTATAGTTACTTTACAGGGACAGTCAAAAGAAATCCGTTACATTACGTCTATGGAGAAAAATCGTTTGCGGTTTAATTAAATAAAAAATGTTTCACTATTTTAAACACTTTTCAATTTATATATAACACTAAGGTGCATTACAAGAGGCTTACTACAGAATATTTTGTGTATAGCAGTCATCGTTCATTTACAGGGACGCCCAAACAATTCTCTACTGTCTGTTAACAATAATTCCTGGAAGTGCGTTTTAAGTTGCTGAACGCGATTTAAAATTTAACTCACTTTTTGTCTATTACTTGGTCTGTATAAATTCTGTAGATCATATACAGGGCAGCACAAAAGTTCGCGAACACATTTCCGTTTATGAACAGAAAATCCAGAAGGAGAATTTTAAACTGTGCTATGCGTTTCCTAACTAAACTAACATTTAGCATCCTATGTAGTATATATAAAAATCTATAGATCCTATAAGGGCTGAATAAAAGTATTCGGATATTTTCCCGAATATTGTATGTATTGGAAATTCCTGAAATTACGTTTTTAAATATGTTATGCATTTTCCAAATTGTTTACTTAGATATTATCTTTCAGCTTATTAAACGGTAATGATTTGTAAAATTATTTTGGAAGCGTTGGAAAGTGTTACATAATCTATGCTTGACGCATGATTTTTCGTTCTTGTTTTACATCATTTTGAAAGTGGGACTTTAATTATAATGTAGAATGTTTCGATTTATTTAATCGCAGAAAAATATTACAAATTATATGATTAAACGCAGAAGGATTTCTAATCAGAAGAACGAAAATTTTGAAACAGCAAAATCAGCAAGAGAAGTAACTTTTTCTTAAGTTGGTTCTCAAATTCAAACTGGCTATTTTCTGACAAATTTTACAATCCATTTTTGTTCGCAAAAATATCAAATTGGCACGTGCTCCTATTGAAAAATTATGTAATCGAACTGGTTTTCTCTTTTTTTTTCGGTAAAGGCAGAAACATCTTCAGAAAATACTGTCAAAGTATACTTTTGAACCGAATTACCAGACGCGACAGCCCAGGAAAAGGAAAAACTGCCGTCCTGCGATAATAATAGCTTATAATTGCAGATGTATTAATTTAACGGAAAATGAAAAACATTGTTCGATTGCAAATAAGTTAAATAATCATGCCTGCAAGTGTCATGATTTTATGCTTAAAAATGAGTCAGAAAATGAGTCAAAAAGTTTCGCGTTGTTGAGCGGGATTTTTTTTTTTTTTTTTTTTTTTTTGAGAACCACTTTAATAAACGAATTGCTTGCAATTGTTCAAAAATCATATTACTATAATTGTTTATTATTATTATTATTATTATTATTATTATTTGATTATTTTGGGCGATTCAATGTAATCTACGTTGTTGTCATTTGAGTGTCTATATAAATAAAAGACTGATACGCACATGGCGTACGCTCAGTTTAGAAGTTTTGGTCCAAATTGTGGCAATCTACATTCCATAATTTGGCAATACTCGCTTAGACAAGTGCTATTAACCCATTTTCGGCCAAAGGTGCGTAAACGCACCATTTCAATAAATATTTTTTTATTAACACTGTGACGTATATTTTTCGCTAATTTTATTTTTCTGCTATGTTTAAAGGTTCTGGAGACATCTATAAAATATTAGTAATTCAATTGAAGTAATCCCTTTCTGTTGAGAAATTTTCAAAATACGCTGGTTTTTTACTTGAAACGGTTATTGACAAATTCGACTTTTTGAAAATGTATAATTATTCCACTTGAGATTAATCATATGTTTCTATAATGGAGTAAAGTTGCAAGTTCTGTAAGTAAAATAAAAATAAAACAAATGCCATAAGAAAACTTCAAATTTTTTATTTAAATTTAATAATAAATTAATAATAATAAATTAATAATGGTAACGTCATATTAAATAAAATATTATTTTTGATGTCTTAATGAATGTAATTTAAGCAAATTTCTATGCAAATAATAGCACATTTTATAACTTGGCCGAAAATGGGTTAAACGAAGACAAGTTAAGAAACATTAACTTGATATAATGGCAATGTCCTCTTTACCAATAAAATTTGATTGCTGATATGTTGCCACTATCCTATATATGAAGGTCTAGGTGACCATCGCTGGCGATATCGTCTAAAATCCTCTCGACGAATCAAATTTTATTGCTCATGTGTCGAAACTTTCTTATTTAGAAAGTCACCCTAGTTGCTCATATCTGAGTATTTTGTACAAAATATTTTCGAAATATCAAATTTTACTTCTGGTATGCCACCTCACCAACATTTATTAAGCCAATCTATTGCTCACCGTTTGCGTTTGAAACATAATAGACAATCATATATTGAAAAAAATTAACTTGTCCCTGTAAAATAAACTATACACGCTACGATGAATCAGTTTAGTGTAAAACCTTCCTACTAGAATTGTACTATAAATATGTTACATTTAAATCTGTTCAGTGCTTATTGAAAAATATTGAGGAATTTAGTTTATTTTTCATTTATATCATTTTTTTATTTATTTGATGAAATATTCGACGATATTCTTTTTTTTTTTTTTTTTTAATTTACACACAGTTCATTGTTGCTCCAGTTCTTTATGTATACAGGGAGCTTTAGTTCATTGTTACTCAATATCCTATTCACAGAGCTTTTTGAGTATAATACACGCATACCTTTGGATTTTTTTTCATTTTAAAATATTTATACATCATATATTTTTGACTTTTAAATTTTTAAACAAGTTTAGATTTAATGTCCTCGTTGTCATTGTTGAATTGATATTGATTATGTTTGGATATAATTCTTTAGGATATGTAAAAAAAAAGTTTTTTTAATATGTTTTACAGAGTTGTCACTTAATCAGAATGTTTTGCAAGAGTTTACAGTGTTTCAATTTTGTGATAATATATTCTACATTTATTGAATTTATAAAATCGATAATTTTTTTTTAATAAAGGGGGAGGGTAAATGATCAATTTTTTGTCCAGATAATTATCAACGGCGGAAACGCCCTCCACCGGTGTTTATTATTTTTGTTATATCTCAGACATTGAAGTAGAATTTTACTTTATTTTTTTGATTTCGCGGTTGGAACCTGTAAGTCCCAGCGACTACATTTTTAATTAAATTCGTACCACTTTTTGAAGAATAACATATACCATACACTTATACTAGGATGTTTTCAAGAGATATCTACCACAAACAGTTGTTATTGTGGGACTCTGGGAACAAAGGCCAATTGGGCCCCTTTTCTCTAGAAAATTGCATTAGAAACATGACAAATACATTTATGTGCACTTTAAAATTTAAACCATTAGCTTTATTAAAAAAGAATATTGTATAGACATATGCAAAAATGCATTAAAAATTATGGTAAGGCAGAATTTTCTGCACTACACACTATTTAGAGCAAGAAAACTCCAAACCTAAAGGATTAAATGAAACATATTTAATGCAATATACGATCTTCTCGACCTTTCGAAGTTTACATTGCATTGCATTGTCGTTATTGAAGGACACTGAATGATGTTGTTTAGATGAATGAAAAAAATTATTTTTGTCTATGAACTATAAATGGCAATTTATGTATATATGTATCTTCAAAGAGTGGACAAAATTCATTTTGGGCCCCCCTGAAATTGTGGATCTGGAGCACATGCCACGTATTCCCCTGTGATAATCAGATCCTGATTGTGGTCAGTTTTTCCAGTGAGCTAATTGTTTTTAATTCAGGTTTCTTGATTGCCACCAGTTTAAGAAAGTAAAATTCACTTTATTTAATGACAGATTAAATACGGTGAAAACAAGGCAAATTATACCATTTCAAAAAAGTGGTACGAATCAAGCAATCTGGATTTTTATTTTTTTAAGTAGCCCACTGGCAACATTGATTGTGGTACGATCGAATATAAAAATAGTCTCTTGTCCTGTGTCCTTTCTCCTAATCAAAAAATTAAGGGATTTAAATTGTTTATTTCGAGATGCTTCTATTGTATTTATGATACAAAAGATAGACATATCGAAATAAGGTTAGAAACTGTTACTGAAATTGTGAATTAGTGGGAGTTTTAAAGAATTTTGTCCTGGGTCTATCTTGTTTATCAGTAATCAGTAAGGATTAATTTTTAAAAAGATTTTTAGCAGGTCAAACCGTCATGTTTTAACGGTACCATACGAGCTAAATAAAATTATAAACGAAATGAAAAAAAAAATACTTTTCAGATAATACTATGTTGAACAATTTAAACCACTAAAAGATGTTTTTATTTTATTACATTATGTAAAACAGAGGTGATGTGGGATAAAAATCCTCTCCTACGCCACAAATTATATATATTACACACTACTATCTAAAGTGTAATTTGCATAAATAATGCCTATAATATTTAATTGTTTTGAAAAGTATACCACTCAGTTAATTGATAATAATAATAATAGTAATGAAATTATGTAACCTAATTTGTGTTCATAGCTGTACGTGATATGAATAAATGTTAGTCTCCTCTCCTCTTTGATATTCTACTGATTATCTGAGAGTAGAACAATAAGTTAAAGAGAACCATAAAATGATGCAATCCATTGCAGCATTTAATTTATTCCATCTTTGACGTACTCTTTGTAAACACCTCTTTTCGCTTTGCTACAAAACTCGAAACTGTTATTATTTCAAGCTTCGATCTACTTTGATTATGGCACCGAGAAGCGCGTGCCCCGGGGCCTGATTAAAACATAGGCCATGGCCCAGGGACCGCTGATTTGGGGGACCCCTCAAAGTTGATATGTAGTTTTCTTAAAGCTGATATTTTAAATCTGTTTTGATCTTGTGTTAATTGTATTAATTATTTTGTATTTATAGGATAGGATGAAAAAGAAAGAATATGTTTATCTAAGACATTTTGCAGTAATAGGAAGAAGTTGCCCCAATGAATACCAGACACTGGGCCGCTTTTTGTCTTCGTCGGGTCTTTATTGATTTCACGCATACACACTGTAAAATAATGATTTCATAGAAAAATAGTCGTTGGGGGCCATCGTAATACTTACTCATCATGGATATGAATAATATGAAATATGAAAATAAAACATGTATAAACTATTTATAAAATGCATTGCAATTCGAATAAAATCGTGGCTTGATAACGTCATAAACTTTAAATGCTCTATTACTGGATTGCGTAAAAGAAACATCCTTATAACTCCAAAATTCATAATCATATGAACTAACGGTTTACTGCGTCGGATTAAGCGTCTCATTTCCAATTAAAATACATCTTTGAATTGAAATTTGAATGAAATACAGGGTCCTGAAAAATCGAAGAGTGTGGAAATAGGATTACAAATATCTCAGCAACTCATTATTCGATCAAGTTCATTCTTTATGCAAAATTTATGTTTTCTTATTGGCTTTTATATTCACTCCTTAAAATAAACAATTTCGAAAATTTTTATATACCTTTTATCAGAACGAATATTTCGAGAGTCCGAAAAAAATAATTCCGCATAATCGAGGTTACTGAAATTCAATAAGCTTCTTCCCATTATTACATATTAAGTACATACTGAATTTCAAGTCTCTATCTCAATTTTTTCGGGAGATAGAGCGCTTACAGACACACACACAAATACACAGACAGACGAACGGCAATTTTTTTTTTCCTAAAAATATGTTTTTCGGAATCTCCAGTATGGTGTAAAATCTCGATATATCGTAAGGAACATTTCTTCTTAAACATTGCCGAGGTATAATGGTGCAATGCGTGTGCTGCAATAATCATAAATTTGTTTCCTGGGAAAATAAATAAATCCATACAAGAGGCATTAGATGAAAACAAGTCTTGCAATCCATGGAATTCTTTTTATTTATACCAGCACAACTTCGACACAAGAAATCAGAGAGGGTGGACTTCGCTTATTCTACCAAAAATTACATGTTTATCCGACAAAAGAAAGAGAAGATCTGATCTAATTTTTCAGATTCATTATCGCCAACACATTAGATGTAACATGCCAATCGTTACATTTCTAGCCAGGCATAACCGTCAAACTTTTGACAGTTAGAGCAATAAACCAATATTGAGCATTTTTGAATAAGAAATGAAAGGATACCATAATTTGGCGGAACATCAATTTTTGTGATTTTTAACTTACAGCAGAGCGTTGTTTTGGGAAAGCTAGGCATGTGTTATTATAATCTAACGAAAAGAGTTTATAGTGCATATTTTTGCAGCAGTCAAATTATGAAAACGGTGCCTGTATTTAACACAAGATACGAAGAAAGACAAAACAACATATGTCACGGTCATCTGCAGTACATTAATATTCGAATCGAAACCGCATGAGAGTAACGTACATTTAATGTTACGAAGAAGTATCTGGGAGCATTTTAGCTAGGAAGAAATGATTGTTTTTCGGATTAAAGAATAAAAAGATTTTGAATACAGAAATTAATTCACATAGAGAAACTTTAAGATAGGAAAATTAAATTTTAGAGTAAAACGAAAAATATATATGATTCTATATCATAGTGTCTGTCAGTCACTTTTTTTTTTTTTTGATTTTCAAAACAATTACAAAATTTACCTTATACTACGTATGACGGGTAAGTAAAACAGTCAACCAGGACACAAGTATAAGACTTTCTTTTACGGAAATAATCTGTATTTCTTAGGAAATTACGGACAAAATCCGTTAAAATAACAGAAAGTTCATAATAAATACAACTTATTTCGTAAAATGAACAGTTTCATACTGGCGTCCTGGATGACAGTATTTTTTCTGTAAAATCAACAGATTTTTTTTACAACCCAAGGTGGGCCAAAATTAGGTATACAGTAATTGTTTAGAGCACTTTGTTTCCTCAATTTAATTATTTATTTACAGGCAGTAGGAATAATTGCAGAGAATTTAAATGCAGAAGAAAATATGGAGTATAGGATAGTGTTAGAAAAATGAAACTGTCCAGACGGGTACGGGCGGTGTCTACATGCATTTAACTCTTAGTTCCCAATGTATTATCAAAGTGTGACTCTTTTTGTTTTGTTCCGTAATACTTGAAAACATCGCTACAGGCAAGTTAAGGCTTATCGTTTTTGAGGAACTAATGAATGCTTCTCGATATATAATCAAATCAATACTTTCCATTATAATCAGGTGCGTTTTATAACTATGCAAGCTTCATTATGCTCTTTTGACTCCGACACTTCAACGTTGCCCATCAGGTTTTGTGTTTACCATGACTTATTAGATGAATAATAGAATATTTTACACTATTTATCGCTAGTATAATAGATTTAGAAGTATTGTGTATGAAAACTCTCAAGGAATTATTACTCCAGTGCCCAATGTTTTCCTCAAACATAATGAAATTGATATGGATTACTGAGATGTACTACAATATGTTTTCTTATAAGAATAATGTTAAATATAATTTTTTCTAAAAGATTGAATTTGGATTGATTTTATGATTGATTCAAAATCGCCGGCAAACTTTGAAAATCAAGGAAATACGAGAATTTTTCCGTTCAGTATAAAATAAAAAAATATCTAACTAAAAAAATCAAAAATCTGAATATCAGATGCAATCGTATCTGTCTTTGTCTATTCGGAACCAAATTTGCAGATCTGTATGTGCAATAGATTTCCAGAGCCATGGCGTACAGGCATACCCACAAACACTTTCTTTTATTAATACAAATGCAGACTTCAAAACAAGAATGTATTTTCTCCTTGCTAAAGACAGTAACTCAAATTAACGAGTTTTCGAATCCCTTTTCATGATTAATGCTAAGTAACTCCTGTAAATGCAAAGTAGCCTCAGAATACGAGATCTGTGACTGTGCTGACTTCCCCTTCTCCTGAATCACCTGTAAAGAGTTAGGTTTAAAATATTTAAATACATTTTTTAGAAATTGCGTGTCAAAATCCACAAAAACGGAAAAAAATGCGAATGAAAATGGTATATAATTTTTGACCGGGTGAATCAAATTTACTAAAATATATGCAGCTAATTTCGTACATAGAATTGTATAGTTAAAGTACATAGTTAAAGTAGCTCGAATAATTTTTATTACCTATATGCTTGAACAGATAGGCAGACAGACATGAAAATATTTTGTAGTTTCTACACGAGACCTCTACTGTGGCGTTCATGGAATAAATATGTGAAAATAAATCATATGCAATATTGATTTGGCAAAATATTTTTTCACACCCAGCAGCATGCCTTTATTTTCTGTTTCCAAAAAAACAGAATAAATTTGCTGTGTAAAAATATCTTTTTAACAGAATTATGTTGCAAGAAACTATCTAAGCTGAAGGAATATGAAAGGTATTTCAGCAGCAAACCACGAAAGAAAATGTATGTATGAATGTACACCTGAGTTTATTGCAGGCCCGATTTAAAAATATTCCTTTGGGAGTCATGCGCACTGACTTGACACGGTGCTCCCATGTGTATACTATGTAATGAAATGAAATGAGTCTATGCATACATGTCTTATATAACTTTTAGATGCATACGCATAATTAGACACTTTTAATGCCTTAAGAAGGCACTTAAAAAAAGTCCTTCCGGCCTGTACCGGGAGGAAAAGGTAGCTTTCCTATATCTTCGTTTTAAAATTTTAGCTAATGTTACACGAAAACAGCAAATTAAAATGCAAAGAAACGTTTACAAAACGTTAATACTGAATTTGAATAAGAAAGTCGCCAAATTATTGAGCAATAGCCAAATTGGCTTCATTTATGAAGATTTATTTTGGTCGCCAAATTTGGCGATATTTCGCCAAATGTCCCCAATTTTGGCGCTAACGGATATGAATATATAGTTTTATGCGTATGATTGGGAAAATTATTACAACAATGAAAGAAAATAATTTGCGAGTAATCGCGTTAACGTGCAGTTTTGTTTCAAAATGTCAGCCACCCTAGAATTTCAAACTGCTCTATCTCAGCCATTTTTTAAGATAGAGGTAAACCAAAAAATGCTCTGGAATCCTTGCATCAAGGCCTAACACGTAATTAAAAAATAAATTTCAATTTTTTACTTTTTTGTATATTTATTTTAGTTTTAAATATTTAAATGGCCGCCATCTTGAAACAAAATGGCGGACCAAGCTGGCCAACGAACTCGGTCGAGACATTGGTTAGCTTAATACACACAATTAGTTTCATCAAAATTGATTTATAAATACGAGCGTTATCGTATGACATAGGTCAGATATATATATATATATATATATATATATATATAATTATAATATCTATGAATTTCAAAAACATATCAAGTTCTAATATCATTCTACTAAAATCTACAAAGAGATAATTAATGATATTGTGTAATCAGAATACCACATAGCTAATAATTAACTTGTGCAATCATAAAATTACCATAGCATGTGCTTCAATGGTAATTAGCCAAATTTACTCATACCTGAAGAATATTTAAAAAGAAAGAGAGAGAAAGGGGAAAAAATTATAAATTGGAGTTGCTATTAAGTAAACACAAATGGATTAATAAATTAATTATGAACATTATTCAGTGGAAAAACTGGACCACAAGAGAACCAATCAAGAATTGGATATGAAAAAACACATGTGGATGTACTCGTCAGCTTGGCTGCACCCACATGTGTTTTAAAAATAATTCAGTATTTCATAATTCTACTGGCATGATGTTAAGAACAGTAGAATCAGCCAAGTATACTGAATTATTACCAGACAACAATTGGAAAAATTTAAAATTGGAAATATGTAAAATGTAAATAAAAAACCATTAAGAAATATATAATATATCACTTACAACGATTATCCTAAAATCTTTATAAATCACCACACTAAATTACCACCAGATATCATTTTTGAAATAATATTGGAATTTAGAACCCTTAAATTGTAGAAAAAATGTTTTACTCACAAGAATGATACAGAATCCTCAAAATATAGCAACTTCTGCATAATGATCAATTCCATATGGCACGTATCAAACATGTTGACATTCGAGTCGAGTTGAGAGAAATGATTTGAAAGACAAGTTGAGAGCTCATTTTTTTAAAAACACAACTCGATCAATGACACCCCAACACAAAATAATTCAAAAACACACAAAACTATTCTGTTGATAATACTCTTATAACAAAATTATATCCGTGAATATATAATTACTCCATCTAATTTTAATTCCTGAAAGTAAAATTAATATACAAGCAATAGCTCCCTCTATAGTTAAATTAAAAATAATATCTATAATATCATCAACTAACTAAAACGTAAAGTGTCGCCATCTGTTGGTATTATAATTATTCATAATTAATATTTAGTTACATATCCATATTATTATTAACATAATCACTTCATTAAATTTAATCAATATATCAATTTTAATAAACAATACTTCCTTGTAGTTTTAATATTAAATTCGAATAAAATCCTACAGTATGAATAAAAATACACAGAATTTATTCATCCTGCACAGCATTTCAGATCTTCTTAACAAGAGTATATTTTGTAAAAGAGATATTATTTTAAAACAAAGTGCTTTGCTGCCAGCTGTGTTAAACCACTGATATATATTATAAACTTATAATTAAATTATTAATTTTTTATTGTTACTTCTACTTAAATATATTTTAGACTTGTTATTAAATAATTAATGTATTGTTTATACTTATACTTAATTATATTTTAGATTTCAGAGATTAATTTAATATCAAATTAAATAATTATTATTATCACTACTGTGCTTCAATCAAATTTATGCTATGCAGTAATTAAAAATACTTATTAAATTTAATTTCATAGATAAAAATAAAAAACTATATATATATTTATACACTTTGCAAATAGATATGTTTGTGAGTTATAATAACCAATGTTATCCATGTATAATTTTATGTGTTATTGTATAAGTTAAATTATAAATGTATGAAAACTGCTCATCAATGACACCCTAAACATATGTGATCGGCAACGCACAATCACATACTATACAGAGTGTATATAATGTTCAATCAAATTTTAAATTTCCTAATATGTTATAATTGTATTAATGTATGTTATAATTGTAATATTATATCTAGTGTTATATGTTATCGCACATTAAAACAAAAATTTAGTACATACAGTGTTAATAATTAAATGATATAATAAATGTTATTTAAAAGAGTTGATAATTGAATTTATCATAAAAATTGGATAACCATATATTTTTGCTTGATCTCGAATAAATCTAATATTTTTGTTTTTATTTATATCTGAGCATAAGTATTTTATACGATGTAGATAATTGATAATTATATTTTTATATACAGATTTATGTAAACATGAAGCATAATTGGTAAAAATATTTACTTTAAATGGAAAATCAAATCTCTTATCATAAATATCAAAAATTAATTTATAATTATTATTAATATTGATTTTTAAGTCAAGAAAGTTAATATTATTATTAATTAAATCATTTTCGCTTAATTTAAGTTGAGTAGGATAAAAATTGAGTGGTGATGTGCAATTTTTTTCATTGAAATAAAATATGATAATGTCATCAATATATCGATAAAATACATAATCATTGTTCGTACTAATATTTCTTTCATAATAATATAAGTAAAGGTCAAAGAGAATACTAGATGCTGTTCCGCCCTGCGGAATTCCCTGGCATTGTTTATAAATAATGTTGTCATATATGATGTAATTATTATGCAATGTAAAATTTAGTAAAGTTTTAAAAAAATTTACTGAAATATGTTCTTTTAATTTAAATTGAGATTTAAATTCTTTAAATAATATACACATTGTTTTATGTAAGTCTTTTATATCAATGTTATTAAATAAATCATTAAAATCCAATGTTTTTATGAATTTTACCGGATTGATATTATGTATTTTATTAATGAGTTGAAAACTGTTTTTTAGGCAATGTTGGTTATTATGTTTTAACGTTATATCATATATCTGCTTTAAAATATTAAGTAGTAAATTACTTGCATTATTATTATATGTGTTACACCCGATGGTAACAGTGCGAAATTTTATAGGATTTTTATGAAATTTTGGATTTATAACAAGATAAGGATAATTTAAATTATTACATTTGATTTTTAGTAATTTGTGATAATTTAATAATTTTCTATTATTTATTTCAATATTTAATTTAGTTTTATTAAAAATATTACTTGTGTTGATTGCATTGTGAATTAACACTTTATAGTATTCTTTACAAATGATAGCATAATTATTTGGAGATTTATCTACATAAGTAATTATAAATTTGTTTTGTAATTCTGATATATGTTTATTTATATTATTAAAAGCTGCATGTGTAATATGATGATAATTTTTTATAATTTCATTTTTCATTTTATCTATAACAGAAAATCTCCATTCACTAAAATACTCGATTTGTTTATTGTAATCAATAGCAATTTTATATATAAATAAATCAATATCTTGAATAAACTGCAATATTATGGATTTGATATTACACTTATATGGAAGGCGAAATTTTGTTCCATTATGCATTAAGTTTTGTAAAATAGGTTGTTCTACAATATTAAGATCACCAGTAATGATATGACCATGTGTTGTATTTATGTACTTTTGATATTTTGGGTCATTACAATAACATGGGTAATTATTTGAAGAGACCATTTGTTTTGCAAAAGAATTGTAATTAAAAATTTTACGTCCAAGTGTGCGATTATATTTGTATGTCTTGTGAATGGTAAAATTTTTTATTGGAAAATTGTTAGTAATGTTGTTTATTATATTGTGTAAATTGATATTATTAAATACATGATTGGAAAAATTTATAATTAATTGTGTATTATTAGTTTTATATTTAGGTTTATTAGAAAGACATGTATTTAATAGGTTTGCTCTATAATGTAGAATATCATAAAAGATATCACAAAAGTGTGTAGAATATTGATTCTTTTTAAATACCTTGAAATATTGGTTCAAATATTTCTTTTTTATACTAAAAACATGTTTTCTTATATCAAGCCAACAATATATATATATATATATATATATATATATATATATATATATGGATATATCTATATATATAAATCAACATTTGAACGGAGGGTGGTTTTGGGGTCTGGGGGGGTCATGATCGGTGAAAATATATCGAAATTTTCCGGAACTGCTTTCCTCCGAACGGCTGCAATAGGTAGCTTTATACTTTTTTGTATTGAAAGCTACCTAATAATAACAGAATGTCAAATTATTGAACAATATTACAAGTACACAGCTATACAGGGAACATTAATGACAATAATGAAAGTGAAGAAAATGCATTCTAGGCTCTTGTACTTATTAATATTTTTTTAATGATATGTTTGCATAGTAACGTTACATCTGTATCTGTTTAATGGTTTCCAAATGAGATAATAATTTTTGACAATAAAATAGTTTTAGGATCTAGTATACATATATTGCTACAATTCAACATAAAAATATGTAAATAATAACAGTCTACTGCAGTTTTAAAAAAATTCTACAGATTTAGTCAATGGTTCACGTGCCAATAGCTTAATGTGACCTGGTTTTTATGAGCCTTTTTGTATAAAAAAGCAGGAATACCCTCAGATGCTCACACGGTTTGAAAGGCGTCCTTTCAGTGTCTTTCAGCAAATCTCTGGGCCATACCTGTTATTAAAATATACATTAATATTAAATATATAATAAACAAAATCAGATCCTATTTTTATCTTAATTTTACATGATTTTCAAACCACCACATTTTATTTTCCAGGATCTGTTATTTTATAAAGCATATAACACAATCAGGCCCACGTGCCAATAGCGTAGTGTGACCTGGTTTTTATGAGCCTTTTTGTATAAAAAAGCAGGGATACCCTCAGATGCTCACACGGTTTGAAAGGCGTTCTTTCAGTGTTTTTCAGCAAATCTCCGGGCTATACCTGTTATTAAAATATACATTAATATTAAATACAGTGGACTCTCTCTATTCTGAACACTCATGGGACCGACCAAAAATGTTCAGATTAAGGGGGTGTTCATTATAGAGGGAGATTGGGAAATGCATTACTACTACTGCTATGTATTGAGTTTATAGACTGTATAAAGACTGTTTATAGACTTACTTAGCCTGGTTAACCATGCAAGTTACCGAGATGGAGGTGCTGAATTTAGACACTATTTAAAAAGTTATACTATTAAAAAAATTTTACAAAACATACAATACATTACTTGAAAACGTAATAGGTACATTACTTAAAAAAGTGAGTAATTTTAGTCTGTTTTTGGATTGTGTATGCTCGTGCAGCGTACATATTATCTAGTTGTTTAAGAAGTGAAAAGGCTTCTGGGTGATGTTCAACCGCATAGTTCAACAAGTCTTGAATCCCTTGGCCATATTGCTTGAAGGTAATCATATTTCTTGTTTCACCTGTCGCTTCTGGTTCTGCTTCGTTTTCACTAACCTCTTCCTCTTCAACGATGTTGTCGCAAACAGGAAGGCTTACGTCGGCTTCGAGATAAGCTCAAGGTTCAATTTCAGTATGAAGCTCCTGAAGAATTGACCCCAAGGCACTCACAGCTGTTGCTTCTTGGTCCTCTGTCCTTTATTGCTCATTCTCACATGGGAATCCATCTTTGTAGAAGCATTTTTGGATGGTGTAGGGGGTTACTTCATTCCAAGCCATTGATATCAATGCACAGCATCCATGACATTGACCTTCTTCGTTAGTTCGGTTGCCGAATTTGTCTCTTCCATTACTACAGACATTTTCTTCAAAAAATGAATTCGGTAGTGAGCTTTAAAGGTCTTGATTACTCCTTGATCCAGTGGTTGGATTATAGAAGTACAGTTCGGTGGCAGGAACTTCAGGCTCACGTTGCTCAGTTGCACATTTGAATGTGATTTTGCATTATGCACAAAAAGAAGAAATTTTCTTCCTTCTCTCTTCATCATCTCGTTAATGCCCTCCAAAAATTGTGAGAAAATTGTGAATGTCATCCAGGATTTTCGGTTTTATTTATAATGCACAGGCAATTATGCTATCTTCACATTTTTGAAGCATCGTGGTTTTTCACTTTTTTCGATCACAAGTGGTTTGAGCTTCTCACCCGTAAAACTGGCACAGAGCATGACGGTAAGTCTTTCTTTTGGCATTTTTCCGCCCACGGATTTCTCGCTTCTTTCTGCTAGGGTTTTATTTGGAAAAGCTCTGAAAAACAGGCCGGTTTCGTCGGTATTGAAAATGTTAGCGGCATCGAAATCCTTCGTTACATCCGGAAGCTTTCTTTTCCATTCCTCTAGAGTGTCGATATTTACGTCTGTAGCTTCACCATTGATTATTTTGAATTCGATGTTTTGTCAACTTTTAAAGCGAGTCAGCCATCCTTCTGATGCCTTGAATTTCGTGATTTTCTCCTCTTCTGAAAAATCCAGAGCAATCTGCTTTAGCAGGAGTGCAGTGACAGGAAGATACTTCGTTCTCATTTGGCAAAATAAACTTCCAGACGTGATTGTTTATGTTCTCGTTTCCCGTTTTCTTTTCTAAAATTCTACACTTTGAGGAAGGTTTATTTGCTTTAAAAGTGGCTATAATTTCTTTCGCTTTCTTGCTGATGGCGTTGACTTGACCTACTGAAATTCTAAATTCAGATGCAATTTTCCTTTGACTTACTTTTGATTTTAATTTTTGAACAACTTCGTATTTTTCCTGAAGCTTCAATTCTTTCCGTTTTTTTGTTTTCCTACTTATTTTTGACATATCTGCGTAAGTATTGTGCTTCTTTCTCTGCAACGATAGTGAAATGGCGAATTTTTTTTACCTTTGCCGAGCAGAAAGGAAGAAAGAAACAGAAGCGATAATGCTGCCAACCAGGTGTGCAGAAAAGAAACCATAATCCTTTTTTGACCACTTCCTCTAACACCTGTTGTCTCTTATCTGTCATTGGGGTGGGCATTTCTGTTGTGCAATCTTTCTATTTTTATCTCAGCTCGGGAGAGGAGGAATCACGTGGCAGGTTTTTTATATTATTTTTTCTTGTATCTCTTTGCATAAAAATTGATTGTTTTGATCATTTTATTTAATTTGATTATCATGATTTGTTTTTCTAAAATGACAACAATTTCATATCCGCACTTTTTTGTTTATTAAAAACATAAGAATGTTCTAGTTAGTTGAGACATGTACGGTAAAGACAAAAATATTCTTTCCTTTTTTTTTTTTTTTTTTTTTTTTTTTTTTAAAAATAAATGTTTTGTTTGTTTTGTTAACTGGAGATTTTATCTAAATTATTCAAACAAATTTCAGCATCGCGTAGATCTAAAAATCTAGAAATTTTGTCTGTTTATTTTTAAATCTAGTTCATTGAACCCTTTTATTCTTCTGCAACACTTTTCCGAATTTCCATGATGCGGGAATACCCCGAATTCCGACTACAAACACACGTTCAGTTTACAGAGAGGTGGGTTAGAATGGGAATCAAAAGTAACGTTCATAATGATGGGGTGTTCAGATTAGAGGGTGTTCAGAATACAGAGAGTTCATCTTTTGTTAAGTCTATGGAGTTTCGCCGGGACCGTCTAAAAGTGTTCATAATACCGGGGTGTTCACATTAGAGAGTGTTCAGATAGAGAGAGTCCACTGTATATAATAAACAAAATCAGATCCTATTTTTATCTTAATTTTACATGATTTTCAAACCACCACATTTTATTTTCCAGGATCTGTTATTTTATAAAGCATATAACACAAACAGACCCACGTGCCAATAGCTTAATGTGACCTGGTTTTTATGAGCCTTTTTGTATAAAAAAGCAGGAATACCCTCAGATACTCACACGGTTTGAAAGGCGTCCTTTCAGTGTTTTTCAGCAAATCTCCGGGCTATACCTGTTATTA
The DNA here is from genome assembly GCA_963931845.1 of Maratus michaelseni. Taxonomy (NCBI): domain Eukaryota; kingdom Metazoa; phylum Arthropoda; class Arachnida; order Araneae; family Salticidae; genus Maratus; species Maratus michaelseni. The sequence continues at coordinate 55,474,856 of OZ007586.1, read as the reverse complement.
AAATATACATTAATATTAAATATATAATAAACAAAATCAGATCCTATTTTTATCTTAATTTTACATGATTTTCAAACCACCACATTTTATTTTCCAGGATCTGTTATTTTATAAAGCATATAACACAAACAGACCCACGTGCCAATAGCTTAATGTGACCTGGTTTTTATGAGCCTTTTTGTATAAAAAAGCAGGAATACCCTCAGATGCTTACACGGTTTGAAAGGCGTCCTTTCAGTGTTTTTCAGTAAATATCCGGGCTATACCTGTTATTAAAATATACATTAATAATAAATATATAATAAACAAAATCAGATCCTATTTTTATCTTAATTTTACATGATTTTCAAACCACCACATTTTATTTTCCAGGATCTGTTATTTTATAAAGCATATAACACAAACAGACCCACGTGCCAATAGCTTAATGTGACCTGGTTTTTATGAGCCTTTTTGTATAAAAAAGCAGGAATACCCTCAGATGCTCACACGGTTTGAAAGGCGTCCTTTCAGTGTTTTTCAGCAAATCTCCGGGCTATACCTGTTATTAAAATATACATTAATATTAAATATATAATAAACAAAATCAGATCCTATTTTTATCTTAATTTTACATGATTTTCAAACCACCACATTTTATTTTCCAGGATCTGTTATTTTATAAAGCATATAACACAAACAGACCCACGTGCCAATAGCTTAATGTGACCTGGTTTTTATGAGCCTTTTTGTATAAAAAAGCAGGAATACCTCAGATGCTCACACGGTTTGAAAGGCGTCCTTTCAGTGTTTTTCAGCAAATCTCCGGGCTATACCTGTTATTAAAATATACATTAATATTAAATATATAATAAACAAAATCAGATCCTAATATTTTTATCTTAATTTTACATGATTTTCAAACCACCACATTTTATTTTCCAGGATCTGTTATTTTATAAAGCATATAACACAAATTTATTATTGTCACACCTATGATGTCCTTTAAAATTAAGAAAGCCCCACTTCAAACAAAGTAAAATAATATTGAATGGGAAAGTTACCGACAACTTTTAGCAACCGACTTTTAGCATGTTTTAACTCACTTTGAAATAAGATATTAAAATTCTAGATAATGTGTACTCTGTTTGAGGAACAAGTATAGATTAGGAGTTGTAATGAATATTTTAACCATATAAAAAAAAAAAATCCTTCCAACTAAAATTCATGTCTTAGGAACAAGAATTTTATTATAAATTAGTCACTTGAAAACTACAACCTTACCTCTTAATTATGTTTACCTAACCTTCTTGCATTTCACGTTTGGATGTCCACCTTGTAAGCAATTTCTAGTTCAATGGAGGAAAGAATGGTTAATTCCGTTTATTCTTGATATGATACTTATTCAGTGAGATTGATATTTTTGTAATCGTTGCTATAATTGTATATTTACTCAGTTAATAGCGGATGTTTTTATATAAAAGAATTTCCGTAACAGTGTGTGATCGCACCAAACTTCTCTTCGTATTTTTCATTAGCCCAGAGATCTATAAAAATATTATTAAATGTCTTTGCAGTGATCCAGAAAGTTATATCTAACTTCCTTATTTTGATTCTTTTTTATCATTTTATAATTTATTTATTCGGTTGAATTTATTTATTCATTAATGGATGAACGGGCACTGCGCAATTCGACTTTTGTAATTGAATGCGTTTTCAGAGCCTGTAAAAGCAAACTCGTGATTTAGTTTTGACGTGCTTTGCACAGTTTTTTCAAACAGAATATCCAGTAAAATACGTGAAAATGGAACCTGTACACTATACAACCTGTTAAAGCGGAGTCGCTAGGGGCAGGAAAATAATTCCGTTTAAAACAGTATTCCGTCTTAGCAGGTATAATTATATGGTACTTCTTCTGTTGGGCCGATGAATTTTTTTCATTTTCGACAGGATATTGTAAAAGCAAACTCGCGGTTTAGTTTTGACGTTTATTTTATATTTGAATGCTTTCCACGGTTTTTTCAAAAAGAAAATCTAGTAAAACCTGTGGAAATTGAACCTGTATACAGTACAACCTGTGAAAACGGAGTCGCTATACAGACCGGAAAATAATTCAGTTTAAAACAGTATTCAGTCTTAGCAGATATCTATGGCACTTTTCTTCTATCAGGACGAGGAATTTTTTTTCATTTATAGCAGGATATTGTAAAAGGCAAACTTGCTGTTTAGTTTGGACGTTTATCTTACATTTGAATGCTTTCCATAGTTTTTTTTTTCAAAAATAATATCCTGTAAAACCTGTGGAATTGGAACCTGTACACAATACAACCAATAAAAACGGAGTCGCTATAGAAGTAGGAAAATAATTCCGTTTAAGACAGTATTCCGTTTTAGCATGTCCATCTCAGTTATGCATATCAATCGCATTATGTTTGAAATATCGCAACATCATTTAAAGTCACCTCAAACGATTTTTCCACACACACTCTAAAAACGACATTTTCAAAACTGAGCAAAAAATATCTCTATAATCAAATCTAAGTAGGTCGCATAGTCAAAATAGTTCCGAATCAAAATGACTCAAGTTTGAAACATGTATATACTCATTTCCGAAAACATGCACATACTCAAGAATAAAGTATCATGTGCTCATATTTCAGTATGTCAATGTTTCAAAAATAAGTATGAAACTTACTTCTATGTGCTCATTTTTGAGTATTTCCATGTTTCAAAAATGAGTTTGAACCATTGACATCTCATACAAATAGACGTCATAGGATGAGCAACCCTATCTTGAAGAAAAGATGTCCTTCCCACCAGCACGTGCTGGTGGGAGAATATTATGCCAAACAGGTTTTTTCCCCGTCAAACTGCCACTGGAATTCCACAGCATCCCACCGTTTCGTTTCTGGATCTGTTTCTTTTATTACGAGAACGGAAACAGAAAGTTGCCAAGAAAGGGATTGCCGCCAGAAAGCGTCACCTTTTCGCCGTTTTTTCGCGATAAAAGGTGAAAGATATTTCTTCAACTCTCTCGGGAGAGAAGAAAGGAATCCGGTGTCCATTTATATTAGAAGTCAATGGTTTGAACTGATTCTAATCATTTTTGAGTATGTCCATGTTTCAAAAATGAGTATGAACGGACCTCTATGTGCTCAGTTTTGAGTATGTCCATGATTCCATATTCTGAGTATTTCTGGTATTTCAGAATTGAAAGCAATGGGTCGTCCTATTTGAAACAAAAAGTTTCATAACAAAATAAAAACATCGATTTACTCAGATTTGAAAGTGTCATTTTTCTCAGTTCAGGGTTCCACCATAATGTAACGGATTTTTTTTTCAATGTCCCTTTAAACGAACTATAAATGCTACACACATAATTTTCAATAGAGAACATGCTACAGAAAACCTCAAATATATGTGAATCCAAATATATTTACAAGAGTTAGAGCACGAGCAGGCGGTAGAAAAATCGAAGTCATAAGCACTTTTCAGCTATGTTGGAAAGTGTAAAAAATGTGTATATACATAACACTTTGCTGAACAACCTATGTTTCAAAACCTTTATAGTAAATCTAAGGAATCTCGAGACAAAATTCAATGATAGAACTATAGTAAATATAGATCCTAAATTTTTATCAAAACAATCAAAACATCTTAGAAAAATAATATATCCTGCCGGGGGCCAAAAAACAATGCTTATCTACCTATCTTCTGAACTTTTCTAATATTTCTTCATATTTCTAGGTTCATTTCTCCAAAGTCCAACAATCAAAATTTGTCGCACTAGAAAACAAAGCTAATAATCTGATTTTAGTTTCTTCTCAAATCTAGTTCTATATAAAAAAAAATTATCGATCTTTACCAAAAATGGAGATATATTTTATAAAATATATAAAAGCTGTTATTTTGATAATAATTGAATTAATAAATAACCATTTTCAAAGATTTTTTTAGTCTTTTACTTTTTGCAGTAAGCATAAAAAATTCAAGACGGTTATCAATTTTAACTTATAATATATATGTTGTTTTTATTTTTATATAGTTTTTCTTTATATGTTTTAAGTAACAAAGTAACTTGTTTCGGAAAAGGTAAAATAATTAAAAAAAAAAAAATTCTTACTTGATTTGATGAAGTTAAAAAAATAATCAATAACATATAAATACAGGGAGAAAAATATATTATTTACCAGTATATTATGTATCAGTTAGGTTACAACGGATATAAGTAATATTCAGCTTTTTTTTTCAGTAAGAAAGGCAGTTGAAAGATGTTTGCAGTTTTGTATATACAAATTTATAACCAACTACGTATGGAAAAGGATCAGAAAATAATTAATAATTTATAAATGCAATGACCACAGAACTATGACTAAAGAGGAATTGACTTATCCCCCAAAAGGCGAAGCTTTAACTGTAACTGGTTCCTAGGGACTGATTACCGCCGGGTCCAAATTCCACCAATAAATTTGAATAGACATTTTCTCCTTATTTAAACGCCTTATTCATATACAATTTTGTCAGAATTAAGGCAAAAATATTGAGTCGTTTTTACTGATGAAAGTTTACCCCGGTGGTGGTTAGGCCCTGCGGATCCGCTAGATTGTGACAACATAAACAATCCTCCTGTCCAGGGGTGTAAAAACTGGCCGCCAATGGGATGATTGTTACTACTAAATTTTGTTAGTATTCTTCGCCTAAATTTTATTAGTATACTTCGCCTAAATTGTATTAGTATTCATATTAGGCGAAGAATACTGAAAATTTAGTGGTGGCAATCGGCCCATTGGCGCCCAGTTTTTACACCCTTGCTCAATGGCAGTGAAAACGAGTATAATACTGCCGGGGAAAACTTCCACCAGTAAAAACGAATAGAAATGTTTGCATTATTTATGACAGAAATCTGGCATGAATACAGCGTTTAAATACGGTAAAAATTTTCTATTATAATTTATTGGTGGAAGTTTGTCCCGGATATAATCAGGCCTTCTTGATCCGACGTAAACAAACAACAGACGCCATCTTGTGACAACATAATCAGTTACTTCACTCGCAATTGATAGACACTTACATTGCACAGTGTGGTATTTAGTCCCAAAACATGGCCAAAAATGATTTTTTTAAAAATCTGTTTCCTACCCTGTATATTATTCCTCAAAAAGTTAATAGTTACTGCATCCAAACCCGAAACGTGCAATGCGCTAGTACAACACAGCTCGCCACGCGATCAGTCCGAAGTTGCCGTTTGCTTCCAGTGGTCCGGTGATTTTACGATGCGCTCAGATTTTAGTGTTTTAAATTCTCCTGCAGTTTTGTGTCTAAACAATTTAGTGGTTGTTGTTGTGATGGATTATGCTTTATACACACTACATTTACCTAGTGAATATCCTGCAGATTTTTTGTCTATATGGTCGACAACTTAGGTACAGTTAATAGTGGCATAAATAATTATTTCTAATATTTAGAAAGGGTTTTGTTATATTTTTAAACATATTTAAGCGATGAAAACTATTGTTTAATACGCAGTACTTAGTATATAAGGCAATTATAAAAAAATCAGCCGCCCGAAACCGTCCCCCTATTTTAAACGAATTTTTTTGTTGGTTCCTATAATTTTTTATATAAATTACTGCTATTTATTTTTTTATTTATTTTGATAACAGGGTCTTCTGAATTGAGATCTTTGACTCGAAATGAGTTGTATACCATTATGCAATGCTCAAATGAGTCAACATTTGATGGAAATCATCAATTTATGGAGCAAGAATTATTGAGAAATTATTCTGAAGGTGATCCAAGGAAAGCTGAGATGAAGCAAAAGCTCTCCGTTATTAAAAATCAATTCAAACAAAAATGGGTAGCTACTCATAAAAACAAGGACAATATTTGGAGAAAACAATACTAATACAAAATTAATACAGAAGAATTTGAAAAATATTGCTAAGAGACGGCTGAACTGTATGTGTCGCTATATGGTTTTTATCCAATGTCCCTTACAATGCACAAGGTACATCGTCATGGAGCAGACGTTATAAAAAGAGCTATTCTGCCAATAGGCCAACTATCTGAAGAAGCTGCAGAAGCTCGCAATAAACATATTAGGTCATTTAAATTAAACTACAGAAGAAAATTTTCGCGAGTGGCCGGTACATTGATGTCCTGAATAGGCTTCTTTTAACTTCTGACCCCCTAATAACTGGCATGAAATGCAACACAAACTGGGAAAGAAAGCCCTTATCGTCTGAAGTTTTACATGTGTTATCAGAAAGTGGTATTACAAATGTTAGTATTCTTAAAGACAGTAATAGTGATGAAACTGATGAATAAATGTTTTCATTTATAAATAAGACTTTATTTTACCGCTTTCACTCTACAATTCAAATAAAAAAGAAAACTGCTCACTTAAACCGAGGACATTGAGATCACAGGCTTTTCACACTAATTGTACATTATACTCTTGCCTCTCGAAAAGTAAGGAAATCGACTATATATTAAAGGGGATCAGCCCCCCATTCCCCCCTTTATATTTAACCAATGAACCCCCAAAACTAACCAGAGAAGTGCTTTATTACAATGAATATATATACAAAATTTGAAGAAAATCGGATAATTCTGCATGAAAAACCCATTTATCTAAATTAAGGGGGAGTTAGCCCCCCGCTCTCCCCTTTATACTTAACCAATGAACCCCAAAACTAATCAAAGAAGCGCCTTATCACACTGGACCTATAAACAAAATTTGAAGCAAAACGGTTATTTCTATCAAGAGTTATCGCGTTACGTACATACATACGTACATACATACATACATACGTACGTACATACATACGTACGTACATACAGAACCGGCGGGAACATTAGCTCTCAGGCTTTGATAGCCTGTTAGCTAATAAAAACGTAGATGTGTAGCTTTTAGAGGTATAAAATAATTTTGGCCAGGTTTTGGGACTAAATACCACACTGTGCATTGGTAGACCATTGGTAGACACTTCTCCTCCTCTTTATTCATAGCTCCATTACTGTGACAAGGTTACATTATTTATATTTGTATAAACCAGGTTACAACAATTTGTTTAGTGATTTGTAGACAGTAGCGTTAAACAGCGCCAGACGTAAAAAAAGATAAGAGTGCTCCAATTCGGCCTTTTTTAAAGATAAGTAAGCATGCTTTTCATGACACGGAAATTATATTTACGATACACTGATAGTAATATCCCAGAATACACGCTTTTAATCAGGAACATTTTAGAAAAAGATATGTGCGATATATTCACAAATTATAAAATAACATATCCATTTCTTCCGCAGCATATATTATATTTGTAGCAATGCGTAAATTCTGAGAGGCCCTCTAAAGAACACGCCATCTCTAATTAATCTTTCAATTAATCACAGCCGACGGAGTCTTTCTACAAACCTAAAACCCATCCGACAGATGGAAATAGGTTCTAGTTTCAGAACCGGGACATTTTTTTTATGTTCCTGACATTTCCTTCTTTTACGCAGAAATCATTTTTTATCTTATTCTCAGGGTAAGAAAAGATTTCTCTAACATTGATAATCAGTTAGAGTTTTTCGAATGTAAGTTGAAAATGCAAATTACGTAAAACAATTTAATTTTTTTAATTTTCAATTTTGCCCTTAAAAAAAGAAGCATATTTCAGATCAGTCTAAAAATGTATAATTCATATAATTTCACAATATATAAGCCCATAAAATATAAAATTAGAAACTTTATACTCTTTAATATTTTCCAAGCTTTTGAAAGAAATTAAAATACAGTCTTAAACATTTCAATATCTTGCTTAATAGCCAAACCCCCTCAGATATTAAAGGATATAATTTGCAGTAAAATTGACACAAGTAATTTTGAGAATTATTCAGGAGTATTGTGAAATACCAATTATTAAAGAAGACAGATCAAAGAATTACTATATTGGCATGACAAACAGGAAATTTAGTAATAGAAAAAAGGAGCATACAACTGATATTAAGTACTATAGAAAAATCACAGCCCTGGCAAGATTATATATCAATAAGAAACCATCCAAATAAATTTCAAAGAAAGTAAGATTATTTTTCCCTCCAATCTCTACTTTCCATCCATTATAAAAGAAACCATAATGATTGTAACCCGTTCAAATACAATCAATATGTACCGATGCAGCATAATTTAACCACTTCACTCCCAGGCATAATTTAGCTGGTAAAATGTTTGTGTCATAAATCATTTAATAACTTCCGTGATGGATGTAAGGTCGTTAAAGGATTTACAACGTTATCATAATACGTATAAAATAATATATAAAACTTGCACATTATATACATACACTGATATACATACATACAGTATATCAGGGTGGCTAGTGGTCAGGGGAAAATACAGTCAAAAAAAGTGGTAAACACCAGTATATTCTTATAAAAAAAAATTCATGTTGATTATTTGATCGAATAATCAACATGAATTTTTTTATAAAAATATATTGGTGTTTGCCACTTTTTTTTTACTGTATTTTTCCATGACCACCAGTCCCTGTATATACATAAAACTTAGGAATTTATTTCCATTCTATTTATTTTCTTTCTATTTATTTTCTTTTATTTTTTCTTATAATGACGTAAGATGTATAGTGAACGTATTGGTGTACGTAATGGTCACTGATTACTGAAATGAGAAGACGTACGCAGCGTAAATCCTGGTCGCTGATTGCTGAAAGGAGAGGACGTACGCAGCGTACGTAATGGGAGTGAAGAGGTTAATTTACCAAAATTGTGGCTTGAGTTACTCCATGGTTACAGATATGGAAATAAACATACAAGTAAAAATAAAAAAATAACTAGCTTAATTTAAAATCGTACGTGAAAAGTTAAATAATGGCGTTCCAAATAATAACTTCATAGACCGTGCAATTGTAGAATATTCTTATTTGTTTTGATAATGGCTCTGGTGGAGCTGAAACATGTCAACAGTCTAATAAAACTTATTTTACTGTTTATAAATTTTTATTTTACTTATTTTAGCAATTAAAAGAATTATTATTATAAGGTGTTATAGTTTGTTATATTTTTATAGAGATCTGACATTAACCTTTTGGTTAAAGGCCAGGACTGGCGACTATTTTTATATTCAGTCGTACCACAATTTACCAAAATTTTTCTTTGTGGTAGATATCACTTGAAAATATCCCAGTATAAGTTTATGGCAGAGATTATTTTTTTTAAATGGTACGAATCGAATTAAAAAAATAGTTGCTGGGACGTATATGTCCCGACCCCGTAATCAAAGGTTTCGCACATTAACCACCAAAACTATAAGGTACGGGATTTCAAATATTTTGCTGAAAGTCGTTTGCCACCACCACAAATTCCAAAGGTAATCTTTGCTTTATTTAATCGCAAAGTTTTTGTCACTGAAAAAGGAATTTTTTTACATTCTCAGATAATGGTAGCAAGGTAGTTAATTTAAGCATACGCATTTACTTTGACAGTTGCGTCAAAGCAACACCAGTTACAGCCCTCTGAACGCACTGACACAAAATTGGTAGCTGTGGTACACGTTTTTTTTTTTTTTTTTTCCACAATCCCTTGGATTTGAATACCACTATTATCTAAAAGTATTATTCCCCTTATTTAATTGCATAAATATAAGTTAAAGAATATTTTTAGAAATTACTGGTATATCAAGTCATGTGGGACCGTACAAACTCTGAAAAAAATTCCTCTAAGACCTCCCTCCATTTTTGTGTCAGCGCGTAGGCCTAGTATTCAGAAGGCTGTGTACTAGCGATTAATGGATTAAATTCATAAAAAAACACTTTTACGCATATGTGTATACAAGGTGTCCCAAAAACATTGACCTTGACTTTTATTCCTTAAATATTGATCATAGACATGTAATATAAATTACAAAGGTAGGTAAAAAAGGGTACATAATTTTGTGAAATCAATTAAAATTTTCAGGGGATTATATTTGAACAAATACAAAATTAATTTTTATACGACCCCCGTACAAAAAAATTTCCCCAATGAGTAAAATGTGCCCCATACTCTAATAAGGTCATATGCAAAATTTCAGCGTTTTATCAGAAAAAAGTCACAGAGATGTGATTAATCAAAATTGCTGAGGGGTTAATAACGACATCATCACAATTATTAATTATTTATGCAAACATTGTTTTCATTCGTAATTTGTGTACGACCCCTGAAACGCGATCATTCAACATGATTTTTCTCCTTTGCGCACTCATATCCAGGCATCGAAAAGTGGTTTAAGATGGTTCTCAAATGACCTTCTCAACAACGCGGAACTTTCTGACTCATTTTCTGACTCATTTTTTAACGTAAAGGCATAAAATTAACAGGTCTGACTATTGAAGCGTTTTGGAATCGAAATGAGTTTTCCATTTTTTGATAGATTACTTATCGATTTATAAGCAGTTCGTGTCACGAGATGATACCGTTTTCCCGCTTAGCGAGCTGTTGTGACGAGAATTCGGTTCAAAATGCCGACTTTAACGGTATTTTCTGAAAGATCCAAAGCCTTTACCAATAAATGGAAAACGTGTTTCGATAACATTGTTTTTGAGTAAGAACACCTGCCAATTTCATGCGTTTCCGAACAAAAATGAATTTAAAAATATGTCGGAAATTAGCCAGTTTGGATTTGAGAACAGTCTTAAGAGGCTACTTCACTCAGACGAAAACACCAGCTCGCTAATGATAATCCTATGGAGGAAATATTTTAAAATATCTTGTTCGCATTTCAATATTTTTAAATGATTTTTTTTTTTACATTGGATAGCTGAGGTCAATCTCTATGCACGCTCCTTTGTACTTTTTAGATTTTTGTTGCAGTTTTTTTTATTGAGGATACTTTCACTTTCAAAACCGGTTCCGAAAGTGAAAGTATCTTAATAAAAAAACTTGTAACCAAAATCGAAAAAGTACAAAGGAGCGTGCATAGAGATGGACTTCAGCTATCCAATGCAAAAAAAAAAAAAAAAAAAAAAAAAAAATCATTTAAAAATATTGAAATACGAACGAGATATCTTAAAATATTTCCTCCATAGGATTAACATTAGCGAGCGGGTGTTTTCGTCTGAGTAAAGTTAGCCTCTTAAGTCACCATTTATGGATTTTCATATCTCTTCGACTTTTTATGATAAAATGCTGAAATTTTGTACAAGACATTATTAGTGTATGGGGCACATTTTACTTATTGTGAATTTTTTTGTAATTGTTTGGGCCATATAAAAATTTAACTTTTGTATTTCTTCAAATTTAATCCCCTGAAATTTTTAATCGATTTCATAAAATTGTACACAATTTTTTACGCAACTTTGTAATTTATAATATATGTCATATATGTCTATGAGCAATATTTAAGGAATAAATGCCGAGGTCAATGTTTTTGGGACACCCTATATATATATATATATTACCATTAAATGAACGTTACAACCACCAACAAAAACTGTGAAACTATGAATAAAATTAAAATAACAAATTGACAACAAAACAGGTCCCCCCAACAAACTGAACATAGATACCAAAAACATAGTATTTAAAAAAAAAAAATCCATTTAATATTTCAATCTCATAATTCACAGTCACCTTGTTTACTCTTAGAACTCGTAACAATTTTCCGCGATTAAAATTCCGTTAAAATTTTGCGGCAAATCTGTACGTACCCTGTATACATGATAAGAACCATAAGTTTATTTAGCAAGTTTTAATGTACTTACTTCAATTATGTGTAAATTATATATATATATATAACCATTAATTAAACCAAGACCTCCTTATCATAGTATCAGACCTCTCAATCAGCAAGTTGCCTTTGACCGCTATATACTTGTCCTGCTACTAGCGCCATCAATCGTCCGTAATAGTATTTACGACACGAAATCACACGAAATTTTTTCACAGCTCCATTTGTTCTATGCATTTGCTTATGAACTAGTAGTTTTCCTACCACTAAAATTTTATAGTAAATTTTATCTTATTAAATTGACAAGATCGTGTGATTACATGACGAAAAAAATTCTATTAAATTTTAGTGGTAAGAGAAAAGCGTAAGAGTTGGCAGCTATGCGGTAGCAGACCAGCTAGATTTTTCTATAGATTTTTCTATTATATTTTTGGATACCAGTTTTTTAGTAGAGACAATTTTGTTTTGTTTGATCGGAGAATTCTGGGATTTAAAAGAACAACATTTTCTCTAAAAATATACTGGTGTTCAAAAAGCCCGAAACATGGCAACTGTGCGGTAGTATCCACCAGGCGGCGATACTTTCCGGAGAAAGTCAATTAATAAGTTGGCAATTACCGCGGACATTTTCTCCCATAGACTTTCTCCGGATTGTCAAGTCTGATCTATGATAAGGGAGTCTTGAATTAAACATTACCGCAACACCAACAAATACTGTGAAATTATGAATAAAAATAAAATAACTAAATTGACAACAATACTGTTACTCCCAACACACGGAATACAGATTCCAAATACATAGTACAAAGAAAAAGCAGAAATTGAATAACAGAAATTGAATAATGGAAATTTGTGGCATTTAGACAGAATCTTGAGGTCCTAAATGCCTAAATTTCCACATATAATATGTGTGGTTTCATCTTCATATTAGCCATAAAATAGCTAAAGAATATGAATTTGGGACAACCACACTCAGAATGTAGAGAAATACACAATGAAACAACAATTTAGTTCAAAATAAAACATGATTAAATAGGATTGAGGGGGGAAAAATAAAATAAAAACATGAAATTACCCCATTTGAAAGCAAAATCCATACTTGAATCAGCATATATTACAAATTACAAGAATTGGAGTTTTAAGCATATGTTGCCAAAAGAAAGGAAAAAAGTTATTTAAAAATTGATGGACCATGGATCAAGGGGCAACATGTAATGCATAGCCAAGCACATACCCCAATATATAAAACCAGCACCCTGTATAGAAAAATTAAAATTGAATTTCACCATATATATATTTTTTTTCAGCCTTCTCAGAACGCATATTTTACATATTTACGTACCCTTTTTTATAAAATCTATTAAATCTACATTATTAAATTTTTTTATGTACGTATAACTAATACGTTTCTTTAAAACGATCTAAAATTTTGGATGTAACTATTATATTACAGAAGCTGTACAAGGATACATTTTTTTTTTCTATAAAATTTCTGAATGTTTCAGTATTAATTTATTTTTTAAATTCATTTATTTAAAAAAAATTAAACTTGCTTATTATTATTAAATTATATATTTTTAACCTTTATGTAAAATTTGAAGAAGTTTTCTGCATTATACTTATTTAAAAAAAATGTCTAACCTATAGGTATACATTTTGGTAAAGGTAAGTAAAATACTCTTAGTAAATAAAATTATACATTTAGCAAGTATTTATTGTGCTATATCTAAACTAAAATATATCTATTTTAAATGAGAAAAAAATTAACTTGTCGAGGTAAACAATAACAATGAACTAAGTAACACATTTGTTTTATAGACAAATTATATGGTATTAAACATCATTTTAAACATTCTCCGTTCGCGCTCCGAGATATTATAAATGTTCCCTTAGCTTCTTAAAGGGCGGTGGAAATTTTTTTTATACCACTTAATTTTAATCAAGATTTGTACCAGAATTTTTAACAAAATTTCGCTTTTATAAGTTTAGTGATAGATTAAAAAAAAAAAAAAAAAAAAAAAAAAAACTGCAAAATTACATTTCCTTATTTTCAAATAACATTTTTTGAAAATTCTGATGTCAATTCAACATTACAGAAACACAATTACTTGCCCCTGAGACCTTCTGAAATGCAGTAAGTCATTACAGGATGTCGCAGTGGGTTGCAAATTTTAAGAGGCATGTAACTATATTACACAATTACAACAAACAATTTTTGTATGAGAAACAAGGGTGCAAAATGTCACATACAAAGAGCGTTCAACTTGACTCTCCTTTCGGAATGTAGTCGACGTTACATACTGTGTATCTGACCAAATTACTGTATACTCTCATCACTTTTCGTGTTGTCACCACATGTCACACAAAGCAAAGTAAGTGTTGAAAATGTTGTTAAAATATCTTTATTATTTTTAAAGTTGAGGGTTTAAAAAAACGAATTCGGATTGGAGTATAAAGCCCCGTATTTCTGACTGGAAAAATATATTGCGGTCCTAGTTTACTATACAATTTTTTTTTGTAATATTATACACACTCTTAAAATTAGTTAGGAAATACTCTGTACATACACTGTTAGAAATGGATACTCAAATTCCACGAAATTTTCTTCGTTTTTGACGAAACTGTTTCCTGGGAAATGCTCCGAGCGAATATTTCGTCAAATCGAGTAAGTTTGTATCCTCAGAAATGTGACGAAATTAATTTCGTCAAATTGCTTATTCGAGAGTGTTAAAAAGAGGCAGGTGGCGCCTTCTCTTGACAATTTTAGAAGCATCTGTAATTGACAGGGGAAAAAAATAAGGTCACGTTTCTCAAGTCTTCAACGGGATACGAACGCGCGACCTTCGGTGTGGTAGACTACAGCACGAGACCACTGAGCAAGCGGGAGTTGCATAAATTGGATTTTAAATGTATCTACAGGATGTTTATATTTATAAAAGGTAGAATGTATTTTTATCGGTGCTGTTATAATTTCTGCATGTTTTAATTAATAAGGCTAGATTATTATTAAGGTTTTTCTATGGTTAATAAATAATTAGAATATGGCTTGATTAATATAATTTATTAAAGAAATTTCCTTTGTTCAATGAATGATTAGCATATGGTCTAGTTAATTTGTTGGTCAGAAATAATAAATTTTGAAGTGCATATTGGAAGAGAGTTCATCAATTTTAGATGTTAAGATTTTTACACGTTACTGTTTATAGAGGAGAAAGCGATTAGTTATGCATATTTTAAATTTGATTGTTATATGAATATATTTTTTAAATAAAACAAAGCTCCTAATTTTATTTATTTTTTTTAACCATTGGGAAAATGGTTGTTGCTTTCGGTCGAAAATGGACCAAATGATGTTCGCATTTTACTATTTTAACCGTTTTTACGAAATTCTGTAACTTTAAAAGAATTTTTTAAGCGTTTTTAACAAAATTCTGTAACTTTATAGAAAAATTTATCTTTGAATAGGCAATAGAAATGCATAAAATCGTTACAAAAATGTTAAAGTTACAAAAAGGATAGACGCAAGTTTATCAGATATGAAAAATAAAGTAGAAATTTAGTACTTTCGTGTTATAGCGGTCCCCAAGGATGAAATATTTTTGTTTCTGTTTTCATCAATATATTGTAAATTTGGTACTTTCGTGTTATTATTATTATTATTATTATTATTTTTGAATGATTTTGTAACAACAAAAATAATCTGGCCGTGAATGGGGAAACATTTTCGTCAAATATTTGAGATTTTCCATTTCATTAAAAATCATTTGAGACGAAATGATTGTCAAAAATGATGAAATACAGCTCAAGAATTGCGGAATCGTCAAAAGTGAGAGTTTATTTTTGACAGTGAGGAAACAGTTTCATCAGATATTTGAGGATTCGCGTTTCGTCAAAAACCACGTGACTCTGTGAAGAAATGATTGTCAAAAATAACGAATTAAGGCCTAAGGATTGCCGAATCGTCAAAATTGTTTTATTTCTGAAAGTGTAAGGAAGTCATTAGAGAGACAAATGTGTTAGGTTAGGCATATTTTGCGTAATAATGTCACACGCAAAATATTTTTTTTTAATGTCTTTGTTCAGCAATGAACTTAACTGTGCAATATTGTGCAATTTAGCAGTGGCATAAAGTCAGGAGACGCTGGATCATTTTACTAATAGTATTATTAATGTACTAAATCTGGCCTTATTTAATTGTATAACGTTTAGATTAAATAAGGCCAAACTATAATAATACTGTTAGTAAAATGATCCACCGCCCACCGACGCTACGTTGCAGCAATTTGGAAGTATTCAACTAAATAGAAGAAGTGTATAGGAAAAATGGTTAGTTTAAGGAAATATATAATATATAACGATTCTTTTTATCGGATACTGTTTCCATAGTGTAGTCGAGTCGCTGATTTGTAAAGTTAAGACTAATAAGGCTAAGACCAAGACTAATAAGGCACATCATTATTGCAGAAAAAGCTCCCTTCAGCTTCTATTGTTTTTTCTTCTAATTTAAGTATATAGAGAGGTGGAGGCAGGGGTCGGAAAAACTACTTTTTGTTTGTAGCGAACTACAACTACAACTACTTTATGAAAAATGTAGTTAACTACAACTACTTATTTTAAAAAGTAGCGACTACAAACTACTTTTCAAAAGTAGTCACTACTTCGCTACTTTTCGCTACTTTAGTTATCATCGCTAATTAAATACACCGCAAACGATTTTTCCCTACAGACCATATTGTAACAGAATTCTTTTGAATGTCCCTGTAAGCGAGATATAAATGCTACACATTTCATTTTCTATACTGAGCATTATATGGTAAACTTCAATAACATATAAAACTTTCATGGGCGTCCGAGTTAGAGCACGGACAGACAGACAAAGCGAATTCATAGACACTTTTTAATTATGTTGGAAAGTGTTGAAAAGAGGAAATTTGAAAACAAAAATTGTAATAATCTTACAAATTTATGAGTGATATAGCACAGTAGCGCTTAAGGTTGTTCTCAAATCCCTTGCTCAACAACTCGAAACTTTCTGATACATTATCTGACTCATTTTTAAACACAAAGGCATAAAATTGGCAGGTCTGACTACTGAAGCGATTTGGAATCGAAATAAATTTTTCATTTTTTGATAAATAAATTACTTATCGGGTTATAAGCGATTCGTGTCACGTTTTTTCCCTTTCCCCTGCTGCGGCGTCGGAAATTCGGCTGAAAACGCCGCCTTTGACAGTGTTTTCTGAAAAATCTTCTGTCTTTACCAAAAAATAAAATAAAATAAAATAAAGAATAGTGGAAAACGTCTTTCTGTTACAAAGCTTCTGAATAAGAACACCTGCATTTTCATGTGTTTCCGAACAAAAATGAATTAAAGAATATGTCATAAAATAGCCAGTTTGGATTTTCGAAAAGCTTTAAGAGCGGATAGCCCTTGGTAAATTTGAATACACATTATTTTTTAAAAATAAAGCTAAATAGCCCTATTTCTTTACAATTTAAATATGGTTCTTGAAAGCAATTTAAAAATTGAACAACATCATATAGACTTGCATAAGTTAAAGCCTAGCTTTTCTTTTCCTTTCTATCTCTTTTTGTTTGTTTCCCTTTGAAAACCCGAATTTCAACATACTGGGCTTTAGATCCATTCTGGAGTCAAAGATAGAGATATTTCATTAAAACACCAAGCTAACCAATATCAAATCAATTATAAAACATTATAAATCAATTATTTTAGCGATAAAAAACCTATGCAGCTAAAGTAAAAATAAAATTAAGCATTCTTAGGCATTTTTTAAAATGATATATTTTTATTTCCAACCACCTTTGGTTTATCTATTGGAATCTTCAAAAGGAAATATGCAGTAAATTGATTTGTATGCTACATTGGACAAATATTTCACAACGATTAAAAGACGTATTAATAAAATAATTTTTTGCGATAATAAACAGTTCGATAAGAATACTTTCTGAAACAGGGTTCTTAATTCGAAAATACTATTTTTAATGATTTATGAATTTTACTGAATAACGATTTAGATATTCGGTGCGAGATGCGATCCAGTAATTATTATTAATAAAGAAAATGCTAACTCACCTCTATGTTCAACTTCAAGTTGTAAGCAGATTATTTTGATACTGATAACTTCTTTTTAATTGGACAAAGTTTACATGTTACAGAATAATTACCACTTTCTTGTTGTTCTATAACGTCAAAATATTCATTATATGCCGACCAGGGCAGTTTTATACTATTGTCTATCATTCTATTACATTAATCTCAAAAGAAGAATCCCCACATTAAAACACAACATATAATAATGAGTAAGAAGACAAAGGGTTGCCAGCAAGAAAATTATTTTTTTTTGATGAATGAGTACTTTGCGGTTTTATCTGCAAATCCAGCAAATAATAGATCACGGGCATGCTGACACATTACGTTTCAGCTGCTAGTTTGTTTGAAGGCAAAAATCATTCCTTCCTAGTGCACTTTTAATAATAAAATGGTGTACTTGTTCCTTTTTCTGTGCTTTTTCGAATATATATATATATATATGCTTTTTCGAATATATATATATATATATATAATTAGAGTTCTAACGATTTTAAACTGGCAGGAAGCGAGCAGAAATTTTGTTCGAAGGGGAATATTTTAGATGATTTATTATTTATTTAATGTTACCAGACAACAAAGAATACGGAACTTAAAAAAAGAAGAGTTTTAAATTTTGTATATGGAGAGGTGGGGGAGATTTTAGGGGAAGGGGAATAATTTATAATACTGATTATTTATCGTCACTACAGAGCACTATTTAAGGCAGAAGAATTTTTTATATAAAAATAAAAATAACTTAAAGATTTATAGATTTATTTGCATGCTGGAGAGGGGGGGGGAGGGAGAAGAGTAAATTATGGGAGGTTAGGGGACAATTTAGATGATTACTTATGTATTATTATTAGGTATTATCATGTGGCAATTTTTTTTTTCAAATAAAGAGTTTTAAATATTTGAATCTGTATGCTGGAGGAGGGGCAAAAAGGGAAGCGTAAATTTTGGGGACAAGGAAATAATTTTTATTTATTGTCCTTAGAGAGCAACAAATGGAATGAAAGATTTTATTTTTGTATAAAAGTAAAGATTTAAAAATATTTTAAACTCCTTTGTATGCTACTAGGGGGAAGCGTGAATTTCAGAGGTTAGGGATAATTTAGATGATTTATGTTTAGATAAATTCGTTATTTTTTTTTTTTTTTTTTAATAAAGATTTTACATTTTTTTGCTTGCTGGGGGTGGGAGGCAAAAGGGAGAAGAAATTAATCAGATAAAGACTTGACATAGCCAGGCGACTATATTTTGGTAAAAACAATCATAGTCGTATAAAAATACATTATATTGAGAAGATTTCTATGGATTCAAATAACAATAAACGAAGTTTCTGACACCCAAACTGTGAAAATGACAGTTAATTTGTGACCGTGCCCGTCGTCTATGGAGAAATATATGACACTGATATGCAACTGAGATTTGTCGCTGACGTTCGCAAATTGTTGCAGAGAACATATTTCGCACAAAAAAAGAGTTATGATCATGTGATTGGAAGATTGGCTCTTTTTTCCTCCCTTTTAAAGTAGCGTCAAAAGTAGCGTCGATGCTCGCTACAAACTACTGATATTTTGTATCGCGCTACTCGCTACACTACACTTTTTTTAATGTAGCGCGCTACACTACAAACTGCGGAAAAAAGTAGCGCGCTACTTCCGAGTTCTGGGTGGAGGATATGTTGGAGAAATTAGGTGGAGAAAAGGCATTACATCATTAATGGTTGTATTAAAATCTTTTGATTGATATTTGGGGCAGTCCGTGCCGAAAGCTCCCGGGCATCGCACTGCACATCTGACCATTTATTAATGTAGAATAGCACTGAACTCATCACTTTTCACCGAAAAGTTGGGCAGAATTTGAAGTTTGGAAAGAATAATATTGTTGTGCTGAGAAATTAACTTAAGCGCAGATTTTGATTTGAGCATTAGATTTTAAAGTTAGAAAATTATACAGAAAAATAATTTGGGAATTTAATTTGAATTTTGAATTTTTAAAAAGGCCTTTTTTATTACCTTTTATATATAGTTACGAGCCTGCTTATCCTTTTCAAAATTTCGTAGAACTCAAAGAGTGATCACGAAATTTTGACATATGAAATATGTTACCTTTAACCACGTCGTGCCCAAGACATTCACGGGCAGCGTAGGCTACGCCTGTTTTATTCAGATTGTTTCCTTCCCACCAGTTTTTTAAAATAGTATAATTGACTTTATTCTCACATTAGTTTATCTGCCTATTAAATAAGGCGAATATTTCTACTTAAAAAAAACTGGTGGTAATCAAGCAATCAGAACGATTAAGGGGTTAAGATTTTTTTTCCAAGGAACGGACAGTGTTGCCCGTGGGCTACTTTTTAAAATTCAAATTGCTTGATTGGCACCACTTTTTTTAAGTGGTATAATTTTCATTGTTTTGTCTTGTTTAATCTGTCATTAAATAAGGCAAACTTTACTTTCTCAAAAAACTGATGGCAATCAATAAAATTGAATAAAAGAAGTAGCCCACTGGCAACGGATAGAAATATTTCAACAGATTCGAATTCTTCCTTGCTCCAAGTACGCTTTAATAAAATCTATTTGAGGCGCATTGCTTAATCACGCAAAATTTTCCAGTTTTAACGAAATATTTACAATGCACTTTTTGTTTGTAAGTCTATTTAAAAATCGTCATAAAATTGTACAGGATGTTCGTATATATCACCGCACAAACTTTGCAGAACGAGAATCCCCACCCAGAGGACATGAAAAGTGTCCAAAGAACCATACTTCTAAAACACATAGTTTTCGAGAAAAATAGAAAAGAAAACAGTATGACGTCAGATCCGGAGCACCGGAAATAATTTTTATTGAGTGTTATGATATTGCAAACCAGATGAGAAACAAGATTAAAAAAAATAAAAGGCTTTAAAACATAAAAATTGTACCCATAGACTTGTGAAAGGGGGAAATTAAAAAAAGGCATGGTTGGTTGGTTGGGGATTTATGACGGTCGATTATCTTCACGAGAGATATAGGGGAAGTGCTCTCAGTGGGGAAGTTCTCTCAGTGGGGGTCTTTCTAAGTGAACCTAATACCCCCGTTCAAATCATCTTAGACCGCCGAACTCACTGAGAGAGTTCCACAAACTCACTCAGTGAGTTTGAACTTTCTATTGCTAGATACAACCACTACCACTCACTTTGATTGGCTCTGGAGGCTAACTTTAAATGATTGGCTGTTGAGGCTGGCTTTAACTTATGCGCATGCGCACATTCTGTGTTTGTTTAGATCTTAGACACGGTGATGTTCAGTGAGTTATCTTAGATGAATTTTGCGGTGTGAACAGGTATTCAATTCCGGGAGAGTACTACCCTGAAAAATGGCGATCTAAGATATCTTAAATATCGAGTACGAACAGGGTATAACCCGTATTTACAAAAAAGGCATAGACCGTAAGGCGTGTGTAAAATCTGCAAATGAACAGCTTTGGTTAGTCTTTTCATTCGCTAAACAATCTGATAACAGTGACAGGAGATGGAGCTTCATTTTCATATGGTAATTCGGTAATTGTAGACTTTAAAGACACTCTTCTGTCTACAATTATAGCATATGACACTGCTAATTGTAGATGGAAATTAATTCTTTCGTACAATGGGAATCGGCTAATCGGGATTTCCGACGACGTACTTATAGATGCCACTCAGTTTAAAAAAGCTGCAAATTTCAAAATAATTACCAGGGATCTGTTTAGGAAAAAACTGGGTCCTTTAAAGGACTCTTCACAAAATTTTTCATTTCAAAAAAGCACCCTTCACAAAATTATTTTCCCTAAAACAGGACCCTTCACAAAATTATTTGTCTTAAAAGTAGGTTTTTCACAAAATTTTTCCATCCTTAAACCAAACATTTCACAAATTAATCATTTAAAAGTAAAATCTGACCTGTCACTTTTACATATATAAAGAAAATATATGTATTTTATATCCATATATCTTCTTAAAAATGCATAAACAAGAACCTGAATATAACGACCATTTCAAATTCACAAAATTATGATTAGATTTTTCACAAATACAAAAAGCTGTTCACAATTTCACAAAAACAGGACCCTGTGAAAAAAGTCTGGACAGACCCCTGATTACGTGATTAACACGTACGCCTCATTTACTCTCTTCTCAAAGACACTTCAGTTTTCAACCGATATTTAAAGTTCGTGATGTTTTCTGGTCTCTTTTATTGTTTTTATTGGTAAGTCCCCACTGACACACGTGTATATTTTTGTAATTCATTCCATTTTCTGTCTGAATTTAATATTTTTTCTATATAAATTTGTTGTTTATTACTCTTATGCTATTACTAGACATTGCATTGAAGAAGAATATAATAAAATGTTGATATTTAGGCTTTAAAAAGTGTTGGCATATGGAGTACGCCACCCGTGTCTTTCTGTTACTAATTGGCGCAGCATGTCCCTAAGCATGTCCCCCCTTCTTTTTGCCATAAAACCCCAATCAACCAAATTTATGTTGCTTCTGTTATATTAATTCTAATTAAATTAGTCTTTTTTATCAATTTGAAATTAATTATTTTAATTGAAATTAATTATTCCCTTCGGGACCATGGGGTGGATATATGCATCTAGAAAAGGTGCATACAGCAATTGTTCTTAAGCAGTAATTTAACTCGGGAAAAGTCGCGCTTACCCAGGTAGCAATGTTTTTTCTTTGTCACCAATAAATACAAATAATAATGGTCATATTGTTTAGTCGGATACTATTGTTACAGATTCTGCGATAAAGTAAGTCAAAGATTATTTATCAAAAAATAGTGGTGACAATTGTAAAAATCGTACGCACGCCGAGTAGGACATACTCAGCATGCGTACGGTTTTTACAATTGTCACCACTATTTTTTGGAAACTAATCTTCAACTTACTTTCGGAATAATTTTCGGAAACTTTACGAAGTAGTTTTTACAATTTAATACTAATCAGTTTTTTCACTCCGATATTAACACGAAATACCGGCTTTTCGGATACTATCAATTCTCCAGTAAACATTTTTAGCTGGGTAACATTATTTATATTGCAGAAGTAGCAAAATAATGTTCATTTTACCCTGTTAATCCTTTCATTCCTTCTCATATATGAATTTTATTCGGTTGGCACCATCTTTTTTAAACATTTACATCTACTTATTTAAACAAAGTAATGCCCTAATTAAACAAGAACGAAAAACCATGCGTCAAGCATAGATTATGTAACACTTTCCAACGCTTCCAAAATAATTTTACAAATCATACCGTTTAATAAGCTAAAAGATAACATCTATGTAAACAATTTGGAAAACGCATAACATATATAAAAACATAATTTCAAGAATTTTCAACATATACAATATTCGTAAAAATATCCGAATACTTTTATTCAGCTCTGTATATATAGATTTGTATATATACTACATAGGATGCTAAATTTTAGTTCAGTTAGAAAAGGCGTAGCACGGTTTAAAATTCTCCGTCTGGAGTTTCTATCAATAAACGGAAATGTGTCCGCGAACTTTTGTGCTTCCCTGTATAGGATCTACAGAATTTATACACACCACGTAATAGATAAAAAGCGAGTTAAAATTAAAATCGCGTTCAGTAACTTAAAACGCACTTCCAGTAATTATTGTTAACAGACAGTAAAGAATTCTTTTTTGTGTCCCTGTAAGTGAACGATGACTGCTATACACACAATATTCTGTAGTTAGCCTCTTGTAATGCACCTTAGTGATCTATATAAATTTCAATGCGTTTAAAATAGTGAAACATTATTTAAATAAACCGCAGACGATTTTTCTCCATAGACGTCATGTAACGGAATTCTTTTGACTGTCCCTGTAAAGTAACTATAAGTGCTATGCACACCCTATTCCATATTAAGCTTCTTCTAATGCACCTTAGTGATATATATAAATTTCAATGCGTTTAAAATAGTGAAACATTATTTAAATAAACCGCAAATGATTTTTCCCCATATACCGCAATGTAACGGAATTCTCTTGAGTGTCCCTGTAAAAAAACTATAAGTGCTACACACTTCCGTTGAAATAGGGAACATGCTATAGATTACGACAATAACATATAAAAATTGCAGAGCAATCCGAACATATTTACGGGAGTTAGAGCACGGCCAGACGGCCAGACGGCAGACGGCCATACGGCCAGACAAACCGAAGTCATAAACAGTTTTCAACTAGGTTGGAAAGTGTTAAAAAGGTTAAATATTACTTTTAAAAAAAGTAATATTTGTTTCTTTTAAATTAAGGCATTACTGTGATTAAATAAGTAAAGATAAATGTTTAAAAAAAGGTGGCAAAAAGTAATATTTACCATTTTTAATTAGGCCATTACTGTGATTAAATAAGTAAAAGTAATGTTTAAAAAAAGGTGGCAAAAAGTAATGGTTGCCTTTTTTAATTATTACTGTGATTAAATTAGTAAAGGTAAATGTTTCTAAAAAAAATGGTGCCAACCGAATAAAACTCATATATGAGAAGGACTGAAGGCGTTAACAGGGTAAAATGAACATTATTTTGCTACTTCTGCAATATAAATTCTGTTACCCAGCTGAAAATGTTTACTTGAGAATTAAGAGTATCCGAAAAGCCGACATTTCGTGTTAATACCGGAATGAGAATACTGATTAATAATAAAATGTAAAAACTACTTCATAAAGTTTCCAAAAATTACAGGCATTTTGTTTCAGAAATGCTTTTTTAACTCTTTCAGGGGCAAAGTACAGTAGACTCCTTTAAATCCGCCACCCTAAAATCAGCAAATACCTTAAATCCGCACATCTTTTCTGATGTAAACAATGAAACTTACTGTTGAGATGTGTAAGGTGTAAAATTCAAGATTTTTTTTATTTGTATAACATTCTGTACACATTTTAATATGCAATTCTGGTTAATATGATTCAACTCATGTTTTCTCATGAAGGAAGTATAAATTTGTTTTGAAAAAATTCAAGATAGTGCTGAAAACGGTGGCGATCGCGATATTTTTACCAAATAATTTATGTATTAATCAAGCTTTTTTGGTTATTAAGTTATGGCTAAACATGAAATAAAACCTTGTTATTTTAAGATTTTGATGTGAACTATTATGTGTACATTTATAAGGCGAGTTTCACTGAATAATTCAAGAAAAAATTATCTCATCATCATTATGCATAGAGTACTTCCGCTGCTGAAATAATTGAATGAAACCGAGATTTACGAATAAATTTATTTAAAAATAAATAAAAACTTTTCTTCACGTACATTATAAAAGCAAAATTTTATTCCAAATTTCTGGTGTCATTTGGAGATTAAAATTAAGTGGGATGTACAATATCCCACCATCCTTCAAGGGGTTAAATCTCGGAAATCGGTTGATTTCTTAAGTTAAAGGCGCGCTTTGAGAAATCGCGGATAACTCTGAAGAGATTATAATGTACTTTCGTGAAACAACATTTCTCTTTTTCTACAGAGTGTATATAAACTAGTTGTTGGGAGCCACCGTAATACTTACCCATCATGGATATGCATAATATAAAATATGAAAATAAAACATGCGTAAACTATTTATAAAATGCATTGCAATTCGAATAAAATCGTGGCTTGATGACGTCATAAACTTTAAAGACTCTATTACTGAATTGCGTAAAAGAAACATCCTTATAACTCCAAAAATGATAATCCTATTAACTAACGGTTTATTGCGTCAGATTAAACGTCTCATTTTCAATTAAAATATATCTTTGAATTGAAATCTGGATGAAATACAGGGTCATGAAAAATCGAAGAGTGTGGAAAATAGGATTACAAATATATCGGCAATTCATTATCCGATCGATTTCATTCTTTATGCAAAATTTATGTTTTCTTATTGTCTTTTATATTCACTCCTTAAAATAAACAATGTAGAAAATTTTTATATACCTTTTATCAGAACGAATATTTCGAGAGTCCGAAAAAAATAGTTCCGGATAATAATAGTTCCGGTTACTGAAATTCAATAAGCTTCTTCCCATTATTACATACTAAGTATATACTAAATTTCAGGTCTCTATCTCAATTTGTTCCGGAGATAGAGCGTTTACAGACACACAGGCATACAGACACACAGACAGACGGACGGCAATTTTTTTTTTTTTTTCTAAAAATATCTTTTTCGGAATATCCAGTGTCTGAAACGTGTAAATCCGCAAATTTTTTTCTCGATTTTTAAAACGATTACAAGATTTACCCTATACTACGTACGATGGGTAAGTAAAATTGTTCGACTTGATATAGATATTATCATTTCTTTTACTTTGCTGAAAGATATTATACTCACCCTGTATTTATTTATCATTTCCTCCTTTCACTCCGTTAAGCATTGCATTTACAAATAAGATTATCTAGATTAGATTTTCAACAAGGAAAAGTAATTTAAATCTTTGGCGATGAAGTAACGGTGAGGAAGAGAATACGTTTTTATAGAAAATTGGAAAGTAGCCAGTGAAATTTCAACATTTTATTTCAAAATCTTTTGCCATCATTCTCCCTAATTAACGAAAAAAATCGAGACAGTTTAGAAGCTGACATTCAAATAAATACGTTTTTTTTTTTTTTTTCAATTTCAATAAATATATTTTTTACTTACTGTGAAACTCGAATTTAAGCGATTCATAAATTCTAAATAAACTACTACGAGTTAAAAATATATAAATACAACATAATGTATGTACCGAGTAGTCCATAAAATTCAGAAAAAGTTAACAAGATTGATTTTTGGCTATGTGATATATAAACACTCGAGTGCACCGCAGCAGTCCGTAATTCTGCCGCAAACCGCATTCAAGTAAACAAATTCATTCCCATTTTATGAATTTTTTAAATGTTAACAAATTGATGAGATTCCCGGTATATTAATTCCAAATAATATACGTATATAAATTCAAAATATTTTTTAAACATATGTGGTAATAAAATAATGTAGTAGTTAATAATTTGAAATTAATTTATCTCGTAAAGTATATATTAAATACTTATTATTTGCCAAATTCATGTGGGCGTTTCTCACACTTTTACTCAATAAATTAATTTTGTACTTAAATGGTATAGTTTAAATTTTTTTTATGAAGTACTATTTTTATGTTTATTCAATATTTATCTATCGTAATATAGTAGCATCGATTTTTAAATCATCATTTTCATACTTAAAGCAAGAACGAAAAATCTTACTTCAAGCATAGATTATTTAACACTTCCAAAATACTTTTACAAATCTTTACCGTTTAATAAGGTGAAAGATGATGCCTAAGCCTAAGTAAACAAAGTCAAAGTCAAAGTCAAACCGGGCGGGGAGACATACCTTTCGACTTAAGCTCAACTAGCCCCGCCCATGTCTAAGTAAACAAGGTCAAGGTCAAACCGGGTCGTGAGGACTACCTTTTGGATTAAGCTCAACTAGCTCCACCCACGTTTCCAAAATAGACTAAAATTTAGCATTCTATGTAGTATATATACAAATTTATAGATCATATATATAGGGTTGCACAAAAAAATTCAGATACTTCTCCGAATATTGTTGGTAATTGCAGAAATTGAGTTTTGTATGATAATTTTTTCAAAGACAACTGGGCGGAGATAGTTTAGCTTAAGCCAAAATGTAGGCCTCCCCGCCCGGTTTGACCTTGACCTTCTCTAAGTAAACAAGTTGGAAAAAGCACAATACATCTAAAAAAATAAAATTAGAGAAAGCTTTTTAAAAAATATTTGTAATTTATTTAACAAACAACAAACCTCTAAAGATTCCGTTAAAAAAATTGTTCATTGGCTGCGAACAATTGTGCAATATCACTAGAAAACAAAAGAAAGAAAGAAAGCCACGGGCTTAAATGATTTTTTTTTAAATTTTTTATTTGACTTACGCCGAGTCGGGATTGAGTAATCATGAATTCTGTAAGTTTTACAATTTAATTGAACTTTTACATATATCCTTACGCACACACACACACACACACACACACATATATATATATATATATATATATATATATATATATATATATAGGGGCTCGTACGCTTTTACCACAATCTTTTAATAGAATTTTTCTATTTAATATTTAAATAGCAGAAATTGTATAGACGGTTCGTTTAATTGCAGGATTTGTAATACTTTTCTGCATTTAAATAAGGTGAAAAAGTCTATAAAAAAATTGTGGGTAAAAGCGTACGAACCCCGTATATATGAGAACTCAAACTTGGTTATTGCGAGAACTCTGATACAACGATTAAATATTTGCGGTCCCTTCCAAGTGCCTGATTTACGGCACAGCATTCGGGCACAGGCCCAGGGCTCCCGATTTTCAGGGAGCCCCAAATGCTACTGAAGATTTTTCAATCATTGGCCAAAATCTGATGAAGTTTCAACTATTAAAAAACAAAATTAATATGTAAAAATCTGTTTATTTTTTCATTTAAAAATAACTACTTCAATCACGCGAAAACACCCGCTCGCTACAATTAATTCTATGGGAGAATTTTGATAAATATTTCGCTTGCATTTCAATATTTTTAAAACATGTTTTTTTCAATTGATATTTGATTTAATCATTTAATCTCTACAAAGGGCGTGTTCTACTTTTTCGATTTTTTTTACAGGTTTTTTTATTAGGATACTTTTACTTTCGGAACCGATTTCGAAAAATCATCAGCGAGATAGAACACTGAAGATTGATTATGATGACGTTATAAAAACTTTTACTGCTAAAAAATTGAGAAGGAAATTAAAAAAAAAAAAATATTAAACATCACAAAATTATTAAAGTCAGTTAGTGGTATGATATAGTAACCTTGTGTAGAGGTTATCTTAACACTTTGTCGTCTGCGTACGTAAAGTAACTTAATTTCAAACCTTAAATGCTACATTGGCACCAGAATTTTGGAATGAAAAATCCCCTTTTATCAAGTACATGAAGAAAAGATTTTACTAATTTTCGAATAAATTTGTTTCTAAATTCTGGTGTCAATGAATCATTTCAACATTTTACGAATTGAAGTATTTTTACGAGACATGCGGACGGCATGGTGTTAATAATTACCGCTTTCAATGATATATATATATATTTTTACTCAAGACCACTGTAAGCATAGGTGCAAGCCCCCCCCCCCCATAAGCATTTGTGCCCAGGGCCCCCAAATTTGTAAATCGGTCCCTGACCCTTCCTGTTCGTTACAACCGATTTCGATATGTATTGTTTTTGCAACGATTACAAAGAATTTAACATTGTGAGTTTCAAACTTTAAATCTTCATAATTTCTAAATTAATTGACCGAACGACTTCCTGTTTGGTATACTAAGGCAAAATGTACCAAAAAATCCAAATATAATGTAAAAAAATTAGGTGTTCGTATTGAAAATTTCAGTATGAAGACGATGTCCTAAACTTATTTTTTTAATTAAATTAAAAAAAATAATAATTTTCATTTGAATGGTTATTTCCGTTTTTTTTTCTGTGACAAGTTTGAGAGTAAAATCTAAATTATCTCTCTTTTTTTTAAATTTTTTTTTCTTGTCCAACTGTAAAATAAAAATCCGTTAGAAGGACAATGCATAAATTGTAGTTTTAACGGACTTCTCGTTATAAGCAAATAAAATTACATTATACCGTAATTTCCGGCGTATAAGCCGCGGCTCAAATAAGTCTGTTTCAAACTAGAAATTTTATTTTCTAATAAAAGTAAAATACGATCAAAGTAGATAAAAGTTACTTTTAAAAAAATAAAATTTCTGGTCGGAAAAAAGATTTATTTGAACCGCGGCTTATACGCCGGAAATTACGGTAATTGCATTGGGAATGTCTCGAAATAGCAAAATTCTCGTTATAAACCGTATTCGTTATATCGAATGTTTACAGTAGATTAAAAAAAAGACATAAAATATAGCATGCCATGACCATATCTCAGAAAAGAAGAGGTTCGTGAAAAGTCAGGGAGAGCAGTATCCTACGTGACAAAAGCTGTTCAAGAACTGCATGAAGGTCACGTCAAGCAGATAAAAACAGCCTCTGTCACGTCAGCAGGCTAGGAGAAAGCCCCTTGGTCCCCAAAAAGGCCCCTCGAAAAAGAAAAAAGCCTCTTCCTCTGCGGTATCTAGCGGCACATTCGGGAATTCAACCCAAGGAATGTTACGGAGGAAAATAGAAAAAAATATGTATAATAGAAAGAGTTCCTTCGAAAACTCTGTATGTTTTTAAAATTTAAGAATTAAGGCGGTTCTCAAAAAAATATTTTTCCGCGCTCAACAACTTCCTGACACATTTATGGGCTTAAAAGCCTAACAATTGCAGGCATGATTATTGAAGTGATTTGTAATCGAACAGTTTTTGTCATTTTTCGACAAATGAATTCATAGGCGTACAGTTTTGAAAATTATTGGTGGGGCTGAACTCTTTTTTTACACAAATATGTGCATGGGAGTGTTAAAAAAGATAGATTACCAATTTTTTTTTTAAACTCCTTATTAAAGAAATTAAACATAATCGTATACTGATAAAAAATCACAAGTAAAATAAAACATTAAGACAATATAAAAATTCCAATGTATAGACCCGTTTATAAATTGATACTCGCTGATATTCGCGAAACGTTTATAATAAAATCACGAAAATTGACTTTGAATAAAGTCTTTTTTTTTTTTTTTTTTTTGTATTAAAAGAAGAAAAAAGTGTCCATTTTAGAAATTATTTTTGGAGCTCGAGCTCCGCGAGTCCATACAACTCTACGCTTCGATTTAAAGGGCCGAAACTAGGGAAAAGCGAGCGGGGCCAATCAATACCTACTTGATATTATAATATTGATATTAACAATCTTAGAAAAATAAATAAATAAATTGAACTTATAAAAATTTTGCAAACGAAAAAAAAAAAAAGTTGAAAATACAAAGTATTTTCACAAAAAGATTATTTTCGAAACAGATTTTTTGTGAGATAAATCTCGTTTAGAATTATTATTAATAAATTTACAAATTGTCTTAATGACTCTTTTTAATTATTCTTTAATACATTAATGTTTCATTCGTTTTCCCAGCGACTATTTATTTTTTCTAATCGTACAACTTTTTAAATATCATTCTCTTGCAGTACACTGATACAAGGATAGTTTCAAGAGAATCTAAGGCAAAGAAAACTTTTTGTAAATTGTGGTATGACTGAATATAACAAGCAGGAATTTGTACGTCAAACGTGACAAATGAGGTGCGTTTGTACTATAACTAGTTTTATAAATATTCAGATCTTGGTGCAATTGCTTTTGCACTCTTATGCTAAAATGCATGAATACAAAATTTATTTTATGTACAAAGTCATATTATAGATATTAATTTTATTTTATGAAATTAAGCTTCAATACACTTTTAGAAACAATTAATTACAATTCTGTTCCATTAAAATGATACTATGCGCAAATATCCAATACAAGACAATGTAAAAAAATCATCGTTGTTATTTCAGTATGAAATGAATTCTATCGTCTGTTATTTTGATACGATTCATTTCCGTAATAAAATAAGTACATTTTAAGTTGGCAACATTTCTTTTGTTGACATTCACTGAAAATTCCAATGGGTAACTTAAGCCTGGCTTTGAAAATTTCAGAACTTGAAATCTATATTTAGACTCTTTTCCATTTAATATCTATTTCTCCGGAAACATCTATCCAAAAAACTGTCAGTTTGATTATACGATTGCTATAATTAAACAATTTTAGTATACAAATTCAGTTTTTACAGTAATTCAGTAAATTCAGTAATACGCAAATAACATGACTCTATCTTAACCCCTTGAAGGGCACCGGTATATTATATATACCACTTAATTTTAATCCTAAAATGCCACAATGACACCAGAATTTTATAATCAAATTTTGAATTTATAAGGTAGATGAGGAAAAGCTTTTATTTACTTTTAAAATAAATTTTTTCGGGAATCCTGGTGTCAATCAATCATTTCAATATTTTAGCTACAAGAGTACTTTGCCCCTGAAGGGGTTAAATAGGACGCAATCATGATGGCAACCTAGAATCATTACCTATCATGGGATATCATTGAATTAATTACGTATGATAGGATTTTGTAGAATGAAGAAAACTTTTATTAATATCTTTTTAAGTTTTGATACAATTTTCATAAAATTTGAAATGACTCGACAAAATTCTGCAACGATTATATATATTAAATTTGAAACCATTCGGTTTGGTAGTTTTCGCGCTGTTATATGTTGACAGACGGAGAGTAGGACGGACCAGACGACGAGTATACGTGTCAGGTTTCTTTGACAGCTGCAATAGTTGAAAGCTATTCTTAAGGGATTAGCGTATGGTATTTGAATCTATTGTGTACCGTTAGGGGCTGAATTCAAGAAAAATCTTAATCCGAAGGGTGGCGAGTTGGACATAATGAAAGAAGTATTTCCATTGCAATGTGGTCTTTCATAGATAACAAAGCTATTGCACTCTTTTGTTGAGGAAGACAGATCCGTCAAGAGGAAGGAAGTGTTGTCAGCGACCCTTGGAAATAAAAGAGCAGCCCCGTAGAGAGAGAGCGGGTGCGCTGGGGAATGACCAGAGAGTAAGTTAGTTCTAGCGTGGCAGCGAAGTGTGAAGGTTGGTTTTTCAGAGAGCAGCTCTGAGCACGTGTATGGAACGGGATCTCTCTAAAGGAAGAGAGATAGCGTGTGTGAGATTAAGAGAAATCTCGGTTCTGAGTGAAGCAACGTAGTCTAGCGGTACACGTAGAGCGTTTTCTGTAATTGTTTTGATTTAGTGTTAAACCGGATAATTTACATCCGAGTTTAAATGTAAATAGTGTTAATAAATTGTTACTTTAACTTTAATTGAAAGAGTTAAGTTTTTCTTGAATATATATCAAGTATCGTGCCCGATATCACGTATTCATATCGGTGGTGGCAGCATATCAAAAGACCGGATCTATTTCGAAGTTGTGTGGACGGAGAAGTGGAATCCGACAATGTTGGCAGCGATGGGATCTGAATCACCGAAGACCATGGTCTTCGGTGATTCAGTTAACCGTGTGCCAGTTAACCGTGTGCCAGTTAACCGTGTGCCAGTTAACCGTGTTACAGAGAGTTTGTGCCGGATCGCCCAGCGGAAGTGTTCGTGCCCTATCGTTGAAGACCAGTGCCAGATAGCCGTGTTACAGAGAGTTTGTGCCGGATCGCCCAGCGGAAGTGTTTGTGCCCTATCATCGTAGACAACCAGTGCCAGCTAGCCTATCGTCATTACAGTGAAGTGAATTAGTGGTGGTGTTAGTGTAGTGTTGTGCGTAGTGTTTTTTGTGCATTGTGAAGCAAGGTGCAGTGATTGTGGCCCGAGAGTGCAAGATTTACCCTGTGGAAAAGTGAGCAAAGAATTGCCCCAGCGAATGAAGTACGAGGTAAGGTGTTTTGATCATTTTACTCTACTGACATTCTCGAACCTACTGTTTTTTATTGTGTATAATTGATGGTAATGTTGTAGTTAATTTATGATAATTTATGTGCAATATAATAATTGGTCTAAATCAAATGAGATATTAACAGCCATTTTACACTATTGTTTTAAGAAAAGGATCTTATATTAATTACTAGAAGTGATTTTCTAATTGTTTTAAACGGATAAGATTAATGATTAAAATTAATGCATTGTGTTAATAGTTGGAAGGAATAATTGAAATTTCTTAAATTTAAATTATTATTAAAGTAATATTTAAATTAAGTGATATTGTTTGCTTTAAGTTTGAAATATTGATAGTAAATGAGGAAAGCAAATTTGTGTAGAATTTAAATTAAATTGAAATAACCTTCAAGGAAGAACTGAAGGCCCAGAGAAAAAAAAAAAAAAGTGCTGTGATTTACTTTTTAATGTGAGAACTAATTTTGAAATTGAAATATTTTATTGAGATTAAATTTAGGAATTTATGTGTATTTCATGCAAATTTTTGTTTGGATATTTTTATGTAGTGATTGGCATCAGTGTTTTATGCAAATTGCAACGTATCAGTATTATTGTGTAAATTGTATTTTATTATTTAATAGTATAAATTTAAAATCTGTATTGCATAATAGTCAAATTGAGATTATTGTTACTTTGTTATTGGAAGCAAATTGTGGCGTATCATTGTTTAAGGAAATTTATTATTGTATTATTACTTATTTGAAATATGTTATATAGTATAATATGTGGAGGTAACTTATGAGGGTAGGATTTGAGGAAGTATTAATTTGATATTGTGATTAAGTATTGTTGTAGGGTGGTAATAATTATCGGTAGAAGGTATGGCTTTCTTACTAAAATTAAAAAGGGTGGATCTTCAGGCGATATGTGGAGAGTTAGGGATTGAAGTCTCGGAAGATGATACCAGGTTAAACTTAAGAAAAAGATAGTGGAGAGCGACGAATATGAAGAGGGGGCCATTATGGAATTATCTAGCACTATTGTTACCGAACGGTTAGAACAAGAAGCGTTAGTAGTAGAACGGGAAAAGTTAGAAAGGGAGGAAAAGTTACAACGAGAAAAGTTAGAAAGGGAGGAAAAGTTACAACGTGAAAAGTTAGATAGAGAAGAAAGGGCTGAAAAATTGATATTGGAACATGAGTTAGAGTTGGAAAGGATAAAGATTCAAAGTTCGGCTAATAACGCTAATGGGACTAGAGAATCTAATCATGAGAGTAGCCTAGAGAAATTGATTAAAAGTGTTAAAACTTTGTCTATCAAGGTTCCAGAAGGGACTGAGGGATGGAATCTGTTTTTTAGCAATTTAGAACGAGCATTCCAAACAAAAAATGTACCGGAAACCCAGCAGGCCGAAATTTTACTAAATATGCTAGGGGATAAGGCCGATAATTTGCTAATATACACGACTAGAGAACAAATTGAGAGTTATGAGAAGTTAAAGGAATTAGTTCTAAGGGAACACGAGCCGACACCGAAGGCGTGTTTGGAAAACTTTAAGAAGGCTAGAAGGAATCAAAATGAAACTCATGTATTATTTGTGTCACGTTTAATAGCAACGTGGGAAAATTACTGTAAGATTAGAGGTGCAGATACGTATGAGAAGGTTAATCAGTTAATTGTCACGGATAAGTTGTTAACTACTCTAGATGAGGAAACCGCGACGCATATTGGATTAACTCAGCACAGTAATTGGTTAGAAGTTTCGAAAATTGCTAAGGAATGTGATAATTTCTTTGATGCTAAACAAAAATCTTATGCGGTAACTTATAAGGGCTATAAAGGTAAAGAGAGGTACGTAAATAATGGAGATTCTAGAAGGGAAAAAGATGAGGGAGTTAGTAGTAATTGGAGACAAAATGGGAATAATGAAGTTAGTCCATTTTTGGGTAGAAAACCAGAATATAAGAAACCTAGTGATACGACGCCTATCTGTTTCAAGTGTTCTCAACGAGGACATGTTCAGCGATTTTGTACAAAAGGAAATAATGAGGGAAGTAATCAAATTAATAACCGACAAGAACCAAGGGCTAGTATCAATAATGTCTCAGTGCGAGGAATTAAAGAATTACCAAGGGGAGCGAGTATGGCAAGAATCGGAGCAAGAGGGAATTGGAGAGCTAAAGTTATTGGAGAGAAGTTAAATAATCTCGAGAAAGTGGAAGTTAGTGTAAATGGGAAGATAACAAAAGGATTAGTGGATTCTGGTTGCCAAATTAGCGTCGTTCATAAAGATTTAGTACCAGCAGAAAAATTAAGAGGGGCTGGGAGCATCTATTTACAAGGGATATTTGGTAAGGCAGTGAAATCGCCATTAATTCAGTTACCTTTAGCTATTCCAAAACGCGGAGAAACTAATGTAATTCATCAGGATGTACTTTGCGCGATAATTGATAATAGTAAGGAACAGGTAATTTTACATCCTGACGTGGCTAATGAATTGTCAGGGTTAAACCAAGAGAAATCATTAAGACAATCGGTAGAAAGGGAATGTAAGGAAGATAGTATGAATAAAGTGAAGGAAGAGGAAAGGATTAGAGATGATAATAATAACCGTTATGCCGTAATAACGAGATCGGTAAATTTACAAAGTCATGAGAAGGAAAAAGCCGCCATGGAGAAAAATAAGATTGATCAAATTACGGAAAGTAGCTTAAATGTATTTCAGGAATCCCAAATGAGTTGTAAAGATTTAGAGAAAGCTTGGGAATTGGCTGAAAATGAGAAAGGGTCGTACTATGTTCTAAATGGGTTATTGTATCATAAAGAGAAATTAGTAGATGAAACTGTAGCTCAATTAGTATTACCTAAAATTAAAAGGGAGGAAATTCTAAAATTAGCGCATTCTTCCTTATATGGGGAACATCAAGCATATATGAAAATGTTAGACAGGATCAAGCATTCATTTTATTGGGAAGACATGGCTGACGAAGTCGAAACGTTTTGTGAATCATGTGTAGAATGTCGTTTAACGAGGGAAATGAATGGGAGTGATAAGGAGAAAGAGAAAACAGGTCAACCTGGATATATAATTGAGTTAGGGGACGGGAGTAAGAAACTGGTGTATCAAGATGAAATGAGAGCATTTATGGCTAAAAATAAAGTAGTCGATATTATCTTGGATAGTGACGGGGAGTTTGAAGACTGTAGGAAATATCTGTTGTTAGACCGAGAACAACCGGAAAATAAAGACAGGAAGGGATTTGAGATAAAAGGGTTAACAAATATTCAAGTTGGGGACATAAAATCAATCTTAAGGAAAAATAAGGAATTATTTATGGGTCCTATCGAACTGGTTGAAATGGAGAAAAATCGGATTGGTCGTAAACCGGAGAGGGGTAAGATAAGGCAGAAATTGTACAATGTCTTTATTACGTACAAAGAGGACTTGGACAGGCAAGTGCCTGATTGGTTAGAGGAAGATGTAATTGGGACATCAGAGGCAGAAGTTAGCCATTCAAGCGGGTGCATTACGAAAAGGGATGTACCAATTAAGTTAACGAAGAAGGACTGGAGGGAAAAGGTAGTACCGCCTCCAGCAATCTCTGCCTAAGGACTGACATTGAAATGACATAATACTAGTGTAACTTTACTTTTTTGTGTATTTGTAATTGTATTTACATCTTGTGTTTATAATAGTGTATTAGCATATTGTGTATTTTTTTTTCTGTATTTATCACATTAGTATATGGTTCATTAGAGATGTCAGTAGATAATTTTCAGACACCTTGAAATATTTATGTAATTGTAGTAATGAAGAAACCTATCAAGGAACTGTTGAACTCTTCTCAGACATTACATAGTTTTGAGGAAAATTAGCCCCTAAAAGGCATATTTTCCGCTAAGGTGGGGGGTGTCAGGTTTCTTTGACAGCTGCAATAGTTGAAAGCTATTCTTAAGGGATTAGCGTATGGTATTTGAATATATTGTGTACCGTTAGGGGCTGGATTCAAGAAAAATCTTAATCTGAAGGGTGGCGAGTTGGACATAATGAAAGAAGTATTTCCATTGCAATGTGGTCTTTCATAGATAACAAAGCTATTGCACTCTTTTGTTGAGGAAGACAGATCCGTCAAGAGGAAGGAAGTGTTGTCAGCGACCCTTGGAAATAAAAGAGCAGCCCCGTAGAGAGAGAGCGGGTGCGCTGGGGAATGACCAGAGAGTAAGTTAGTTCTAGCGTGGCAGCGAAGTGTGAAGGTTGGTTTTTCAGAGAGCAGCTCTGAGCACGTGTATGGAACGGGATCTCTCTAAAGGAAGAGAGATAGCGTGTGTGAGATTAAGAGAAATCTCGGTTCTGAGTGAAGCAACGTAGTCTAGCGGTACACGTAGAGCGTTTTCTGTAATTGTTTTGATTTAGTGTTAAACCGGATAATTTACATCCGAGTTTAAATGTAAATAGTGTTAATAAATTGT
The DNA here is from genome assembly GCA_963931845.1 of Maratus michaelseni. NCBI lineage: Eukaryota > Metazoa > Arthropoda > Arachnida > Araneae > Salticidae > Maratus > Maratus michaelseni. The sequence goes on along the minus strand of OZ007586.1, from coordinate 55,437,154 downwards.
TACTTTAACTTTAATTGAAAGAGTTAAGTTTTTCTTGAATATATATCAAGTATCGTGCCCGATATCACGTATTCATATCGGTGGTGGCAGCATATCAAAAGACCGGATCTATTTCGAAGTTGTGTGGACGGAGAAGTGGAATCCGACAATACGTGCTACGTATTTATATAATTACAAACGCACCTATCGCCACTCCTGCCCGTAATCAAAAGGTTAACAGCTGTTAGCGGTCTCACAGGCTCTAATTTAATTTTACGTTTTTCACTAAGTTTTAGTTTAAGTAAAGATAGTTAAATTTTGTTTGGTTTGGAGCCCTAGTACTATTGTTTTAATTTTAATTTTAATGCCTGAGGAAGACCACTCGGCTGAGGGCGAACCCAGCCGTTGAACGTTTAATGTGTTCCCCGGCACGCAGGGATTAAACGTGGCAGTACAAGCTTCGCCAATGGCTGGTCCTGCCGGGCAAAGCCCCACGCGACAGGTGGCAGGAACTAAAGACATACAAAAAAAATTAATACAGGGTCTGTCGCTGGAACCAGCGAGCGTTCCTACGCGACAAGAACCGACAGACAGTGTAGACGAGGTCCACAGGTGCGCCTGCACTAGTTGTACAGTCCGCTAATTAATAAAGGTAGAAGGGTGCAGTTCTTAGGTAAGACTGTACCAATTGTACAGTTCGTAAATGACGGCACTTGAGATGTGGAGGTGCCAGTGTGAGATTCCCACGCGACAAGGAGCGCCACACAATTGCGCTGAAACCCTCACACTGGATGGAGGCTGGATGCACTTCGTGTCAGAGGTGACGATACGTTGCTTGCTGACCAAACTTGCGGTTCCCGATAAGAATAAATTAATTAATGGGGACTCAGCCCCTGCTAGGAAAAGAACATTACTTGCGGATGAGAGAAACAATTAAGCTGCAAAAGAGCTAAATGGAGAAAGCTAAGCAGAAAAAAATGATGGAATGATTACGTTAATGACTAAAATAAGCGAGTTATTGTTATTAATTTATGGAGAAAGAAAACTGCCTTGAATGATTAAGTTATGTTAGATAGGTGTGTTAGTAATTTGTAAATTTCTGAAAGTTTGTGAGTTAAGATGGGACGCGTAATTATGTTCAGCAGCCAAGAAGGAGGTGGGTTAGAAGGAGCAGGCCTAAGATGCCAAGCAACAGTCAGTAGGAGAAGTAATAATGCATGGGGGTACCACTATCGCCGCACTCGCACACATTGGTTCGTGAAATTTTAAATTTGAAGAGGTAATATTTAAACGGGCCATGCCCGGATAAGAAAGCACTTGTATAGGGACTGAGGTTAAGTAGCTCTCTGGAAACTTTTGGAATTAGGTTGTAAGTGTGTCTACCTTTTATGGAGGTGTCCCAGTAGATTTGCCAGTTGGGGAGTATTTTAGATTTGAGTTCTCTGCGAATAAAAGATGGAGGTACCGGAAGAGAGAAGTCTATTGATTGGCGTTTGGTGGCTTTTTTTGCAAGGCTGTCCGCCAGCTCATTGCTTGCGATACCAATGTGTGCAGTGACGTGGCCAAGGGTAACTTTTTGTACAGTTGTGAAGTTTGATTTTAATTTCCAGTATGAGAGGGTGTTTTGTCCGTAGGGCAAAAATTGCTTGACGTCCAGAAATACTATCACTGAAAATTTTAAAATTTTCCTGCGTGGGGGAGGCAGCAATCCATTCCAAAGCCTTCAGAATTGCAAACAGTTCAGCTTGATATACTGAGTTATCGTCTCCAATTCTGGAGGCCCACTCATAGGTCGGCACTCCATTTACCATGGCGCAGACGGCTGCGGCCACGCCAGTTTCAGTGCGCGACCCATCAGTGTAGATGGTTGGATGCTGCGAGGGTCTGTGACTGTTCTTGGCGATGCATACCTGTAATTGTGATGTCTCCTCCGCGGGGTGCAGGTGCCAACTTGGAACTTTTCTCGGTATTATTGTTTTTGGGAAGTGTAGCGTAGTAGTTGGTTCATATTCTAGGTGTTGGATTCTGTTTTTCTGGTGCTCGTATTCTAGTGATATTAGGATTGGAGAGATCCCCGTTAGTACTGTGAGTGCGTCCGTTGAGATTGTCCTAGACCCTCGAGTCTTCTGAATAGGGTGAGTTTTAATTATAATAATCCTGTACTTAAAGTTTAGTAAGAAATAATATCCTATGACTTAATCAAGCCTTTTATTCATTCTTCCTATCAAGCGGTCTCAGAGACCGCTCACAATAGCTATGCGATAATTTCTGTTTTATAACTGACAGAGTAGTTCTCGGTACTGAATCCGAAAGTTCGTAGAAAAGAAATTTAAAAATTAATCCAGGCCAAAAGTCTAACCTACGATCCACGTGCTAACACGGACCAACTGAACTGTCCTGTATGACTCTTGCTGACACAATTCACTATATATCTATCTCTATCGCAGGCAATAGAGGGGGTCGGGGCAAGAGAGTGCCAAGCGACATTTTTGAACTTCTGAGATATTTCAATTTGAAAATTTTATCAAATGTTCAAATCAAGATATATAACCTAAAGTTTTTTTGCCAATGTCTTAGTAACATTTGTGATATTCTGAGAAACAATATGGCATTACTTTCATAATATTACTGTTAGTTTTTTGTAAATTAGCTATCTTCATTAGGGAAATAAACATCTGGGCAAAAACGAAACCTGTCACATAGGCTGCCACCAAGTGACATTAGAAACAAATTATATGTTGGATAGTATAATTTACAATATTAAGCAACAAATTACAGTATTAGATTTATTTCACCAAAAATGTGGCTTGGCATTTTTTTGCCCCGACCCCCTCAATTTCTTTAACACGGCCGGAAATTTCACTCTAGTTTTATAAAAATATTTCACACCAGAATTTTTATTGAAAACAATATAACTTATTTAGTTAACTTATTTCTCTGTGGTTTATATTTAACTTATTTTATGAAGACATTTCTGGTTTGAATCGATATATATTTATTCGATCACATTGACCGCTGTGGCCGCTCGAGTATTAACCAATATGTGTGATTACGATAAAAATAATTTCGTATCATACTGTATTGGTACTTCGGAAACATGTAATTATTGAGAAAGTCACAGATTTGCCTTTTGATAATCTGATTTTAATTTCTGTTTTTATTAAAATAATTAAAGCCGCTGCGTTTGTTCAAGTTATTTTTTGTCACCCTGTATGAGTGAAATATATCGAAAGAAAATCCTATTTACATAGTTGAAATACATTAAAATTTGCTAAATAAACTTCGGGCCTGATCCAAGGTTTATTTAAATGGGGGATTATTATTTTTTATTTTTAAACCATGTGTACTTATAAATTGGATAAATTTGATAGGAATCAATTATATAAAGTATTTACAATACTAAAGGTTATTATCCATCAGTCTTATTTACAATATTAATATAAAAACACTGGTTTAGTTTTTCGCTTTTACTAATTTTAAAATACTGTTTTATTTGAAGTTTTTAATTTTGAAAGTAAAAAATGTTGTAGATAATTTTTTATTCAAAATCGACATTCTTGCAGGCACGTTTTATAAATTTATAACAGTAAAATAGTTAGAAATATAGTAAAACCTGCCACGATTTAATCAAAATGAACCGCTAAAAATTTCCGCTTTAGATTGGTTTCCGTCTTAGCAAGTATATAACTCTATGGTATTTCTTCCATCAGGATCATTAATTATTTTCCATTAGGCAGCTTCCGTTATCACAGGTTTTCACGCATCAATATGTTTTCACTACTTAGCTGCCATTAGTAGCAGCGATTTCTTGATACCTTGAATATATAATGAGCTGAACATACGCATCTATTTTACCCTCTAACATCATAAGAAACATTTCCAAACGTAATACTGGTGTGACTTAATAATTCAAAAGTTTGACATGTTTAAATAATTATTAAAACTTTTGATTTTTTTAAAAATTCTTGCGGGTGATTGGTGGTTAATAAATTATAGTGCACAGTAATTATAGTTATTAAAAAAATATGTAGTTTCGTAATAGCTTCATTCTTCGCGATTTTTTCCTATTATTCATTTAATGGCATAGCATTAGGGGATGCTGCAACATTTTGGTACTGCATTGTTATATACTATATTTGGCCTTATTAAATCGTACAAGGTTAAAAAAAAATAATAAGGTCAAATTTATTATATAATAATACTTGTTTCAAAGTGACGCAAAATGTTTTGTCACTATGCCACTAAATTCGTTTAAACATTTACATAATTAGCATAGTATATATTAAAAAAAACAATATACTTGTAATATTTTACCTTTTCTTTTTCTTCCAATCTCTATATGCTTGTAACCTTTCATATTATAAAAATTACACTTTGAATGGTAGAGAATCAATATTTAATCAATATCCTTTGTGTTGGCTAGTATGGTCTCTACCTCTGCCCCTTTTGTGCCAATATCCGAATCTATAACCCTATCAGGCTCATTAAAACCTGCTTTTCTCTAAGACTTTTTCATCAGAGATCATACTCAGATGGGAGGTTTTCCATAATTTTCCGTAACTAATCTGTCTATAGGATATGAGTAAACTAAGCATTTCTTATTTTGGCATCCCGATAAAGTAAAAAACAAACAAACAACAAAAAAAAAAACCATTCTGTTACTTTTTTTAAGATGCAGGGATCTCACTCGGTCCGTTTTTTTTTAATACCAGTTTTTGAAAGAAATAATTTCTTTTTAGATTATTTCTCTTGCAAATTTCGTAGAAATCTACTTCACATGTTATTGCTATTGAATATGTTGTAAAAATCTACCTTGAAACATTTTCTACGGAAATACTCGTATTAAAAAAAATAACCACTTGAATCCCTGGGGATGTTTTTAGTTTTTCTATGTAATTAGTTATATATATTTACTTATTTTCTCATTGATTTTTATTTTAAGATTGTTTGAACGTATTATACACAAGATGCATATAGTCCTTGGAATTTTCAAGGAGTTTGGTACCACTGTTTCACATTAGTAATTTTCTATTTATTATTTCAAACGCACAATTCGCAATAACTCGTTTATTCGTAGAAATTGTAACATTTTTCACGGCGATTAAATAAGGCATAATAAAAATTCTGTTAAAGTATCGCGGTAAAACTGTTAGCACCCTGTATACAAGGTCAGACACATAAGTTTATTTAGCAAATTGTAATGTATCTCAATTATGTGAATTTCATTTTTTTTAATATGAACTGCTCATAATACCATTGTAGTTTCTATCATTGTAACTCAATTTATGAAAAATATAATAAAAATTAGGTACAAATTGCGATTGTTTCATGAGGACTTCAAATCGAAAGCAAAAATGAAACTGAAATACATTACAATTTGCTAAATAAGCATAGGTTTCTGATCTTGTGTAACTCATCCGTATCTCGAGTGCTAAGAATTACCGATTTTGAATACCACTATTTTTGTATAGGATTATTCCCCTTATGAAATAGCAGAATTCAGAGATTGATTAAAGCGAATAATATTATAAATAAAAAGTGGTATTCAAAATTCGTAACTCTTATCACGTATGGTTTTATTTCATTTTCCACATATTAAGTTACGAAAGTGGTACTACAGAATGACAAAAATAACACGAAAAAATTTGAAATTTAGATTAAAAACACTACTACTCTGTGTAAAATGTATTTATCTTTGCATGAGAAATAAACCATGGGAAACAAGCAGTTTTAGCTGTGTAATGGTCCCCGAGAAAAATAGGAATTTCACATTACTCCCTGAAAACATGAGCAATGGAGTTCGTTAGGTGATGAAAGTTACAAGAAAGTCTGTATCGGTATCGGACGCATTGAAACTGTTCTGATAGCTTGGGACAGACCAGGTCGAGGGGGCTGGGGGGAACAGTCAACAGTACCAAAAAACACAAATCGACCGTAAAGAGGATTAGACGCATTCCGAACGTTTCGATGAAAAAGTCTAAAAAAAAAATATGAATATCAACCGGGAAACGATTAGACAAATATCAAAGAGTTCCTTGGATGCCAGTTTAAGTAAATGAAACGGTGACAGCATCTTACGGCCTAAGATTTCAAAAATGAATACCACCAATTGAAGCGGACCGCTGACTATTGACAAAAAGCTTTCTAAATTTTCACAATTCAACAGATTCGATATAGACCCAACAACTGAATTCAAATCGAGTCAAACAGACATTATCGGAACATGGAAAATGCCCCAGTCGGTCATGGTTTGAGGTGATATTTCTTCAACAGGCAAAACAACTCTTGATTTTGTTGATGAAGGCGTCAATAACAATCTTCAAATGTACCGATAAAATATCTTGTAGAGTGTTTTACTTCCCTGTTCCCAAAAGAACCTCAGAAACGAAAATTGTGTTCTCCAGCAGGATTCTTTTTCAGCACACAGAACGAGAAGAGCATAAGAATGGTACAAGTTACATCTGACAGACTTCTTACGAGTACAAAAATGCCTCTCTTGTACTCTCTAGATATTAACCAAATGACTTATTCTGCATGATCCAATTACAGAAAATATATTATTTTAAGCCTCACAGGTGTTTGAAGTCTGAAAAACTCTCCAGGAGGAATGGAAAAAACATCAGGTGTTGAGTTGCGGTCCATTCCTAAACAGTTTTCAGAGGATTTCGCTTTTACGTTAAAGTGAATTATGTCCACTTTGAAAAATTGTAGTTTCTCTGAAAGTCACAGATTTGTACTTTGTCTGTTGAAAATCTAATTTTAATTCCTATGGTTATTAGCACTTTGTTGATCGGCAATTTTATATGAAAAATCTGGGTTTTAAAAGTATACAAGCCCCACTTTTTTCTGGTTGATCTGTGAAAAATTCAATTCCTAGATAAATTTATCGAATTTATGCGTTAGTAAGCAGGTTATTTTATAGAAAATTAATATATTTAATAGAGTCTAACACAATATACCCAAATATATTATATAAATACTTATTCGTTCAAATAAAAATTTACCAAACTTTTACGCAAGAAAAAATACGTAAGCGGAACTAGATATTCAGGACACGCCTTTGGTCAACGGTGTAGGTTTGAAAACACGAGTATACACGTGAGCGGTCAACAAAGTGTTAAAAGAATGAAGACTAATACGTTTGTTTCAGTTATTTTTTTGTCACTCTGTATGAGTGCTTTATATCGAAAAACAAACCAAATTTACATAATTAAAATTTCTTAAATAAACTCAGGGCTGATCCAAGTTTTTTTTAATAGGGGGTCAAAATTATTTTTAAAACCGTGTATACTTCTAAATTTGATGAAGTGACTTAAAGTATTTAAAATTCTAAAGTTCTTTGTTCTTGTAATTAAAATTGTACAGATTTCGAATGATATAATAAAAAAGTCTGAAAAATATATCTTAGGAGAAATGGAAAAAAAAAAACATCAGGAGGTGAGTCCATTCCTGAAAATTTTTTCAAAGGATTTCGCTTTTACTTTAAAGTGAATGGTGGTCTTCGGAAACTTGTAATTTTTCTGAAAATCACATATTTGTACTTTGTCTATTGACAATCTGATTTTAATTTCTATGGTTATTAAAATAATTAAAGCTATTACGATTGTTCGAGTTATTTTTTGTCACTCTGTACGTAATTGCTATATATCGAAAAAAAAAATCAAATTTACAAAATTGAAATACATTGAAATTTGCTAAATAAACTCAGGTCTGATCCAAGGTTATACTTAATTGGGGATATTTTTTTTTCTTTTAAAACCACGTGTACTTACTAATTTGATAAATTTTATAGGAATCAATTAAGGTATTTACAATACTAAAGGGTCATTATCAATCAGTCTGATTTACAGTAATACGATAAAAAACATTGCTTCATTTATTTACTTTTACTAATTTTTAAATACGGTTTATTTGAAATTTTTAATTAAGAAAGTAAGAAATGTTGTACATATTTTTTTTAAATTCTAAATCGACATTCTTACAGGCACGTTTTTAAAAAATTTTACAGTAAAATAGTTTCAAATACAGTATAAATCTCTCACACGATTTAATGAAAAAGAACTGCTAAAAATTTCCGCTTTCGATTAGTTTTCGTTTTAACAAGTATATAATTCTATGATATTCCTTCAGTCAGGATCATTAACTGTTGTAAATTATAAGATGTTTTCATTACTTAGCTGCGCATTTAGCAGCAGCAATACCTTTCTTGATACCTTCCATTCAGGAGATAAAGCCAATTCACGTACTATACGCTCCAACATCATAAGAAATATATCAAAATGAAATACTGGTGTTATTTATTATTTGAAAAGATATGACATGCTTACATTATATGTTATTAAAACTTTTAATTTTTGTAAATACTGGTGGGTGATCAGTGTCTAATAAATTTTAGTACACAGTAATTATAGTTGCTAAAAATTGTGTGGTTTTGTGATAGCTTTATTCTTCAAGGTTTTTGATTTCCTATAATTCATTCAGTGGCGTAGCGTTAGGGGATGCGGCATCATTTTTCTACTAGTGTTATTATATTCTAAATTTGGCCTTATTTAAAAACATGTTGAAAGATAAAATGAGCCCAAATATTTTATATAATAATTCAGGTAGTAAATTGATGCAGCATCCGCAGTCACTATGCAACTGAATTGATTCAAACATTTACAAAATTATCATAGTAGATTTAATAAAACAATTTACTTGTATTATTTTACATTTTCTTTTTATTTAATCGAATTTTTTCTTCCAATTTTTATATGCTTGTAACCTTTCATGTTGTAAAAGCTACACATTCGGCGATAGAGAAGAAATATTTATTCAATATTCTTTGTGTTGACTAGTTGGGGGGGGGGGGGGGCTCTGCCTCTGCCCCTTCTGTGGCAATAGCCGATGTTAAACTACGAAAAATTGCTATCACAGCACCTCCTTTCGGCTGAATATCTCTAAATTCAATTAGGACCTGCGGACCACAGTCGAAAACCTATAAATAAAATAATTTGGTTCAATTCGATATGTAACTTCATACACGTTCCGATGATACAATAATAGAAATACCATAAAAATCACTATTACAGAGCCCCCATCTGGCTTAATATACCCAAATTTAAGTACGACCTGCTAGTCATAGTCAAAATCCTATAAATGAAATTTGGATTAATTCTATGCATAACTTCATACACTTTTGATGATACAAAGAGGACACACAGACGGATAGACAGACATTTTGTAAAAACATGTTTTTCGGGATCTCTTTCGGTATAAATATTTCGAAAACAGGAAGTCGAAAAAATTTTCAATTAGCATACTTTCTTCTGTTATATATAGAAGAAAGTAAAAATGTACTATTTTTCTTTGTAGAGCTTTAAAATTATGACTTTCTTTTATTATTTGTTTCTTTAATTCTAAACTACGTTAATATTAATAAATATTTATCTGAATGTAATTATATAATTGAGATATTTAATGAGTATTTATATACACAATTATCTAACTGTCATTAATATTGTTGTCATTCTGTATTCCATGAATTTCGAACATAATCTGAAAAATAAAAAATCTGCGCATAAATCAGTGGGCTTTATGAATAATTTTAATTGTAGAATAATGTTGCTTCCGAAATAAAGGCATGTTTTGTAGCAATTAAGTCTGGCGGAGAAGTACCAATTAAGTTTTTCTACGGGCAGATCCAGGCTTGGGGGAAACTTTTAGCTTTTATAGTGGAGCGGGCCGAGCCAAGCTCGGGCCAATATTTTTTGTTTGAGTCTGGCCAACATTTTTTGTACGAGTCGGGCCAACATTTTTTGTACGAGCCGGGCCTGGCACGAGACTGGAAATTTCGGCAAGTGTAGAACTTTAACCGAGATATCTAAGCTAGTTTTATCCAGGCTTGGGGGAAACTTTTAGCTTTTATAGTGGAGCGGACCGAGCCAAGCTCGGGCCAATATTTTTTGTTTATATCTATATATGTTGTAAATATAAATGTTTTTTCTAAATGCTTCTTTTAACCAGCGTCTCATAGCTACTGAATATATGTTTCGTTAATAAGTTTCAAAACAGTCTTTACTGAATTAGAACTGATCTTTGATATAAAGAAACAAGCAGTCTTATATTAGTATATTCATACACATATAAGAATACAAGATCAGTAGCAGGGCCCGACTAGCATGTTTTTGTGCGCAAGGCACTTTCAATTTTTTGTGCCCCCATAGATTGGTTGGTTTACTGATACTAGTTTTTTAATCTACTTACTCGAAAAGTGTCTACTAAAAAAATTAAGTTTTCTGGAAAATTAAAAAAACAGTTCCAAGAATAAAAATAAAATATTTTTTTTCTATTATTTATTGAAATGTGCTTTTAGCCATAGATTGAGATATATTTTTGTCATTTCATCGTATTAATATATCAAACATCACATTTTTTCAGTTGTCACACTTTTCGAATAAATGTGCAATATGATAAAATTGAATGACTTGATAAATACAGTATATAAATTACTAGAAAATAAGGATAGGAAGTCTACTTATTAATGATGTGATTGATATTAAATGATAAAATCAAACTCAGTGCAAACAAAAGTCCTAAAAGCATTAAAACAACTTCTATTTTAAATTCTAATTTCGTACCCCTCAGAAATTTCGTGCCCAGGGCACAGGCCCCGGGTCCCCGTGCGATAGTCAGGGCCTGATCAGTAGCATAGGCTGTGTTTTAAACGCCCGTAGCAATTCTAAATTTGCTCTCGCTCCCTAGAGACTACTGTCGTTTCTTATACCGTAATTTTTAATACAGCGAGGTTTTGGAGTTCCTAAAAAATTTAGCGCACTGGGCAATTTTTAAGCTATTACAAAAATCCCATTTAAAATAACTCCACCTTTTGAACATACAACTTAAAATTCCACCTAGAGACCTGCGCGAATCGGGTTGTCCCAAACCGAACAGAAAATTCCAGTGTAACCAAAACCAAACCTCGAAAAAAAAAAATCTTCTTCCTCCCGAAACCGAAATAAAATAAAATTAATCCATATTTTAATAGAATTATAAAATGTACTATGCAATTATATCACTAATTTCAATTTTCTTTTATATAGAAATATAAACATATAGTATATATATATACTCATTAATATTCAAATACTGTAAAACATTTAAATAATAGACACCTCGAAGTCATCGAACTTATCTTTTACTCGGAGGTGTGCGCAAAAATATGCAAATATTTGTATTGGGGACTGCCACCGCTCTTCAGGTGTGACTGTACGGAGGTCTTACTGTACATGCTATTACTTCTTAATTTGCAGATAAATTTGACGGCTCCAAGGTGTCCGTAATTCGGAGGTTTTACTAAATAAAATATTTAAAAAGTATTTCCTACATAAAGTTTTCCGCTATTTGGAAATGTCCGTTATGCAAATTTTTTACTGCATATAGATTTTACAGGGAAAAATATTTTAGACATTCTTTTAAAAAATCGGGTCAACCCGAACACGACACGCAAAAGTGAAAAAAACCTAACCCGATAATGTAAGTCAACCCAAACCCGTAGGAAAACTGTAGTCTCAACCCGACCCGCAGCAAAAAAAAGTAAAAATTAACTCAACCCGAACCCGATCCGCAGTAAAAAAGTAGGGGTCAACCCGCCCCAAACCCGACCCGTAGCAATAAGTAGAAATAAACCTGACCCGCAATTTAAAAAAATTATACCCGACCCGACCAAGACTGCGGGTCGGATATTAACCTCCAAATTTCTGATATCGCCCCCCCCCCCTTGAAGACTCTCTAGATCCGCCCTTGCGTCCGATACAGACTATCTTGTAACTTTCATTACCTAACGAACTCCATTGCTCATGCCTTCAGGGAGTAATGTAAAAATCTTACTTTTCTCGGAGACCAATATCACAAAGCTAAAACTACCTGTTTCCCATGGTTTATTTATCCATGTAAAGATAATTAATTACATTTTGTGGGGGAGAGTTGTGGTGTTTTTTAATTTAAATTTCAAATTTGTCCGTGTTAGTTTTTGTCAGCTTGTTATACCACTCTAGTGTCTCAGTATGTGGAAAATGATGTAAAACCATAAGTAACAAGAGTTCAGAATTTTAATACCACTTTTTATTTATAGTAATATTTGCCTCATTCACTCTCTGAATTCTGCTATTTCATAAGATGGATAATACCATGCAAAAATAGTGATATTCAAAATCGGTAAATCTTAACACTTGAGTTACGGATGATTTACACATGAACAACAACCTATAATTACTTAGCAAATTGTAATTATATTTCAGTTATATAAGTTTCATTTTTGTTTGTGATTTAAAGCTGTACTAAAACAATCGCAATTTTAACCTATTTTTTATTATATTTTTCACATACTAAGTTACAATAATAGAAACTGCAATTGTATTATGAGAGCTTCATATATATATTTAAAAAAATCAAATTCACTAAACTGAAATACATTAAAATTTGCTAAATAAATTTATGTAACTGATCCTGTATCTAGGGTGCATTCGAACAGTTTTAACGCATTTTTTTCAGAATTTTCAGTCTTATGTAATCGCAGAAAAATGTTAAAATTTCAACGAGTAAATGAGTGATTACGAATTGTACGTTTGAAACATTAAATAGAAAATTTCTCATATGAAATAGTGATTAAAGCTTCCTTTGAAATTCCAAGTACTGTACGCATCATGTGTATAACACGTTCAAACAATTTTAAAAGAAAAATCAATGAGAGAGTAAGTTAAAATATATAAATAATTACATTGAAAGAATAAATACATCTCAAGGGCATCAACTGGTCTGTTATTTGAATACCGGTATTTCCGAAGAAAATGTTTCGTGCTATGTTTTTACAACATATTCAATAGTTAAATAACCAGTGAAGTATATTTCTACGAAATTTGCAAAAGAAATCTAAAAAGAAGGATATTGCTTTAAAAAAACTGGTATTACAAAAAAAAAAAAAAAAAAACGAACCGAGTGGAAACCTTGCATTTAAAAAAAAATGATTTTTTTTTTAAAAATTATATCGGGATACCAAAATAAGAAATGTTTAGTCTACTCAAGTTACAGAGCCTAGAATACATAGTGTTGAAAACGGCTACAAAATAGTACTAAAAAATTGAATCCGATAAATATAGAACAATGCCGAAAAGATAACCGGTCAATCGCAGCGACATCTTCTAGCAGTGGCGTAGACAAAGTGGAGGTCCGGATACCACTAATTTTATAAAAATAGTTTTGCCTTATCTAATCGGAGAATTTTCTGAGATATTGAAGGCGAAAAAAACTTTATAATTTTACTGGTTTCCAGAGCATTTAGACACCCCCCCCCCCTCTCTGGCTACGCCACTGTCTTCTAGCTCTTTTCAATGCAAGCATTGTATAAGAATCGAACTGAGAAAACGTTTAAAGCTAGTGGTAAATATTTTAAATAATTAAATTATACACTATTTCCTTTGATTTGGACAGGGATTTTCATAAACTTTGAAAATATGAATGGTATTGATCATGGCCAAAAAACGTGATACACATTCCTTTGAACCTAGTTGCAGTACTCGATACAAACAGCAAACTAGAAACTATCCCTATTTAGCATACCAAAGGATGAATCGCTGCGAGAAGAGTGGAAAAGATTAATTCCCTTATATGATAAAAAACTAACTTCAAAATCAGTTGCATCTGAAATATACACTTACGACTTACAAGAAGATTTTATTAACAGAAATTATGTTCATGTTGTCAATAGTGAAACGGGCACTTTTGCTAGAAGTAAATCTATTTTTAAAGCAGATGTCGCTGCGATCGCCCTATTATTGCACCGCATCGTTGCACATATATCGGCTACAACTTTTTAGCTCTTTTTAAAGCATTACCAGTTTGGCTTTTTTTAAATTCCGAAATTTCACATTCATACCAGAAATTCCCTATAATGTTCATCTGGTTACTTAATGACAGATATTTTGTGATTTCTTAAAGTAAAAATTCTTTTTTCAGAATTTCCGGTTTGAATTCGAAAATTTTGAATTAAAAAATGGTAAAACTGTTTCCCACACTATGTATTCTAGACGCTGTACTCAAGTCCTTTACAAGATTAGTTACGGAAAACCTTCCATCTGAGTATGATCTCTGATGAAAAGATTATAGAGAAAAGCATGTTTCACCCATCGTAATGGTTTATATGTCTGTCTTGTATCGAGTACTGTAACCAGGCACAAAAGAAATGCGTATCACGTTTTTTGGCCGTGACCAATATCATTCATATTTTCAAAGATTGTGAAAACCACTATCCAGTCAAAGAAAATAGGGTATAATTTAATTATCTAAAATATTCACCCCAAGCTAAAACATTTTCTTAGTTCGATTCTTATACAATGTTTGCGTTGAAAAGAGCAAGCAGACAGTGGCGTAGCCAGAGAGGGGGTCCAAATGCTCTGGAAACCAGTAATATAAAGTGTTCTTCGCCTTCAATATCGCAGAAAATTCTGCGGTTAGATAAGTCAAAAATATTTTTATAAAATTAGTGGTATCCAAACCATCTGGACCTCCACCCTGTCTACTCCACTGCTAGAAGATGTCGCTGCGATCGACCCGTTATCTTTTCAGCATCGTTCCACTTTTATCGGATTAAATTTTTTGGTACTATTTTGTAGCCGTTTTCCACACTATGTATTCTAGGCGCTGTACTTCGGGGGATGAGAGAAGGCAGAAATCAATAGTTATCTATCCACTCTTGTAAATGTGTTTTTATGGAAAATTATTTAAATCCTCTCATCTGAGTATGATCATTGATGAAAAAGTTATACAGTAAAACCTGTTTCGATCGGTTATAGATTCGGAGGGTGGCGCACAAAGGGCACAAGTGGCAGAGATAGACAAGACAGAGACACCTATTACTCAAAAACAGGGCAATTATTTGGTAACGGAATTACACTTCAGAGCAAATTTATAAAATATTATTGGAATTACGTAAAGTTAATTATTTATTTCAAGTTTTGTTTTCGGCAAGCACAATTAGCACACGCTGAGAAATCAAAATATACGCTTACAAGTTATAACATTTAAAAAATATATAAGGATATTATTTGGAAATTTTGAAGTGCTCGGTAACGGAATTACATGAAACCCATTGCTTGTAATTCCAATAAATTTTTAGCTCTGAACCGTAATTCCTTTACCAAATAATACCCCTAGATACTGGGCTCGTTACCCCTATTGGGGTATGAGTAACTTTTACATAGCTACCAAACTTCCTGTTTTTAAATCGAACCACAATATGATGGAGCACACTTTGAACCAGAAATGTTTCTTAAGGCTGTACTTAAATCCAAAGTAGCTAATTTCTGGCACGTTTCTGAATTCACTTTCGTTTGAAATCACATAGTATTGTCAGGTTTTCTTAATCAGGAACTTTGTAATCGAGCAGTTTGTTTTCTAATTTTCGATAAAAAGAGAAGAACTTTCAGAAAATACTGTCAAAAATGACATTTTGAACTGAATTTTCCGACACGACAGCTCTGGAAAGGAGAAAAAAGCTGCCATTACGACACAAAAAATGCATATAACTGTATATCTAATTAATTTATCGAAAAATTAAAAACTGTTCGATCCAAATCACTTCAATAAGCAAGCCTTGCAAGTGGCATGCTTTTACGTATAAAAAAAAATGTAACTGTGTTTGAAAATTTTATGTTATTGAGCGGAAATATATATATATATATATATATATATATATATATATATATATATATTAATCTTGGTTTTATTTTGAACTTAATTGTTGTTTCATAGTTTATTTCTCTATTTTATGGGTGTGGTTGTCCCAAATTCATATTCTTTAGCTATTTTTTGGCTAATATGAAGATAAAACCACACATTTTATTTGTTTAAATTTAGGCATTTGGAACCTGACGATTTTGTATGAGTTCTACAAATTTCTATTATTCAATTTCTGTTATTCAATTTCTGCTATTTTTACTATATTTTTGGAATCTAAGTTAAGTGTGTTGGGGGTTACTGTATTGTTGTCAATTAGATATTTTAATTTTATTCATAATTTCATAGTTTTTGTTGGTGGTTGGTAATGTTCATTTAATGGTTATATATATATATATATATATATATATATATATATATACATACAGGGTGATTATAAAAAAACTATCCCGATATATGAGCCCCTAACTGTCATATCGTTCACAGAAACTGAATGAAATTTTGGTTTAAACTATTTTGAGGTATGCGCTCAAGAATCATGTGAAAAACAACAGTTAAATTCTAACAGTTACGGTTACAGTGACAAAATTTCGAAAATTTCAAATGGCAACACCTATTTTTTTTATTGGAATGTGATCTTCATAGTGAAAAACCATCAAAAGCGTTGGAACGGTAACCTATAGCACGAAAACCGCCGGCGCTAGGCAGACTAAGAAGAAAAGTGAAAACAACCAATAAAGGACAGAGAAGCAACAGAAAGTAAAACATTTTATTGTTCAGTGGTATCCACCATCTGCCGCATGTAAAGTGTCGTCGTGTGTGAAATGGAAAATGTATGAAACACAATAAAATGTTTTGTTTTCTGTTGCTTCTCTGTCCTTATTGTTTTCACTATTCTTCTTAGTCTGTCTAGCGCCGGCAATTTTCATGATACAGTTACCGTTCCAACGCTTTTTATGGTTTTTCACTATGAAGATCACATTCCAATTTAAAAAAAAATAGGTGTTGCCATTTGAAATTTTCGAAATTTTGTCACTGTAACCGTCACTGTTAGAATTTAACTGTTGTTTTTCACATGATTCTTGAGGGCATACCTCAAAATACTTTAAACCAAAACTTCATTCAGTTTCTGTGAACGATATGACAGTTAGGGGCTCATATATCGGGAGAGTTTTTTTATAATCACCCTGTATATATATATATATATTACGAACGAACTTAAGAAGTGAAATCAAATAAGACCACATAGAAATAAGACATCATATTATGAAATATTTATTTTGACTAAATTAATAATTAAATAATTGTATGGTGTCATGTATGTTTTTGACTTGAAAAAACACTGTAGGTTGACAACTATACTTTTACTTTACGAAGGTTAGAACCATATAATATACTCTGTATTATGTAGTATAAATATACTATATTTTTGTATCTTTCAATAAATTTGATATGATATTATGTAAATGTTTGAATGAATTATAGGGGAAAAAATACGCCAAGAATGAGACGATCGAATCGTCAAATCACACGATTTTTAATGTCTATAATTAATATTAATTTTTAAAATTTATAAACCATTAACGCCCACCAATATTTATAGCAAAAGAAAAAGTTTTTATAATTATACAAACAAGTCAAATTATTTTAATTAATAATTAATACCAGTATTTCTTTAGAAAAGGTTTCTTATGATTTTGAAACTTAGATTTCTGTGCGCACTGTGTATACGTACCTGCAAAAAGTTATCAAGGTATTGC
Organism: Maratus michaelseni; assembly: GCA_963931845.1. Lineage (NCBI taxonomy): Eukaryota > Metazoa > Arthropoda > Arachnida > Araneae > Salticidae > Maratus > Maratus michaelseni. Next base: position 55,419,704 of record OZ007586.1, on the reverse strand, counting down.
TGCTACTAATGGCGGTTAAGAAATGTAAGGAAATCTTCCATAAACGGATAAGAATTCGTTGTCCCAATGAAAGCAAAAACCGTAGTATTATATCTGCTACGACAGCCAGTCTAAAACGGAGCATGAGATTGCACATTGTTCATGAGATTGGCAGATGTTCTTATTCAGAAACTATGTAATCGAACATTTTTTTTCTCCAATTTTCGGTAAAGACAGATGATCCTTTCATAAAAATGCTGTCAAAGTTAGAGTTTTGAACCAAATTTCCCAACAAGACAGCGCTGGAAAGGGAAAAAACAGCCGTTATGACACAAAAATTGCTTAGAATTCAAGATGTAATTCATTTAATGAAAAATGATATATTGTTCGATTCCAAATCACTTTAATAATCAAGCCTTATCTTTTAGTTTTAAAAATGTGTCCATAAATGTGTCAAAAAATTGCACGTTATTCAGCGGGGAAGTATATATATATATATATATATATATATATATATATATATATATATATATATATATATATATATATATATGTATTTTATTTATTTATTTTTTTTTTTTTTTGAGAACAGCCTTCAATAATAGAACCAAATATTAAGTACTACATAAAAACTAGTCGTTGGGGGCCACCGTAATACTTACCCATCATAGATATGCATAATGTAAAATATTAAAATAAAAATGTGTAAACTACTTATAAAGCGCATTGCAATTCAAATAAAATCGTGGCTTGATGACGTCACAAACTTTAAAGGCTCGATTACTGAATTGCTTGAAAGAAACATCCTTATAACTCCAAAAATAATAATCCTATTAACTAGCGGTTTATTGCATCTGATTAAGCGTCAAATTTCCAATTAAAATATATCTTTGAAGTGAAATTTGGATGAAATACAGGGTCATGAAAAATCGAAGAGTGTGGAAAATAGGATTCCAAATATCTCGGCAACTAATTATCCGATCGACTTCATGCTTTATGCAAAATTTATGTTTTTTTATTCTTTTATATTCATTTCTTAAAATAAACAATTTCGAAAATTTTTATATACCTTTCATCAGAACGAATATTTCGAGAGTCCGAAAAAAATTGTTCCGGTTAATCGAGGTTATTGAAATGAAATAGGCTTCTTCCCATTATTACATACTAAGTACATACCAAATTGCAAGTCTCTATCTCAATTTTGTCGGGAGATAGAGCGTTTACAGACACACAGACACACACACAGACACACACACAGACACACACACAGACACACACACAGACACACAGACGGACGGCAAAATTTTTTTTCTAAAAATATGTTTTTCGGAATCTCCAGTGTCTGAAACGTGTAAATCCGTCAAAAAAAAATTTTCGATTTTCAAAACGATTACAAGACTTACCCTATACTACGTATGATGGGTAAGTAAAAAACGATTACAAGACTTACCCTATACTACGTATGATGGGTAAGTAACAAGTCATATTATTAATCAATTTTATTGAATAAAATGTATATGGTGCCTTGTATGTTGCTTGAGTTGAAACACCCCCCGCCCCCCCCCAAAAAAAAAAAATTTTTTGTCAGGTATGCTTTTACTATACAAAGTTTAATGTACTGGGTAGTATCACATAGTACATACTACTAGTAGTACATACTAATTATACATGTCATATGTATGATTATTACATACTATGCAGTATATTGTGTTTACTAAGTAAGTATAAATAGATTATGATATACCTTTCATTATATATTATATGATATTATGTAAATATTTGAACCAAATTTAGGGGGGGGGGGGGACTCTCCAAGAATGAAGCTATCCTGAAATCTTACGATCTTTACTGCCTATAATTATTATTAAGTATTAAAATTTATTAACCACTGCCATCTATCAATATTTATTAAAAAAAGTAAACAAGTTTTTATAATGATGAAAACATGTCAATCATTTTAAATAATATATAATATCAGTGTTTCTTTCAAAAATGTTTCTTATGATTTTGGAACTTTAATTTATATGTATAAAAATAATTTACAAAAATATCAAGGCACAGCTGCTACTGATAGTGGTTAAGATATGAAAAGAAACCAGGCAATTAAAGGGATTAACTAAATTAATGTTTTTAATGCGTCTTTCTGAATAATATTGGCCAAATACATCCTTCTAATTAAATTGGTTCCAATGAAATTTAGAAGTATTTGTAGTTTAAAGTGGTTCTCAAATGATCTGCTCAATAACGCGAAACTTTCTGGCATAATTTCTGACTCATTTTTAAACGCAAAGGCATCCAATTTGCAGGACTGATTATTGAAGCGATTTGGAATCAAAATGAGTTTTCCATTTTTACTTACCCATCATACGATAGGGTAAGTCTTGTAATCGTTTTGAAAATCGAAAAAATTTTTTTGACGGATTTACATGTTTCAGACACTGGAGATTCCGAAAAACATATTTTTAGAAAAAAAAAATTGCCGTCCGTCTGTGTGTCTGTGTGTGTGTCTGTGTGTGTGTCTGTGTGTCTTTAAACGCTCTATCTCCCGAAAAAATTGAGATAGAGACTTGCAATTTGGTATGTACGTGGTACGTAATAATGGGAAGAAGCCTATTTCATTTCAATAACCTCGATTAACCGGAACTATTTTTTTCGGACTCTCGAAATATTCGTTCTGATAAAAGGTATATAAAAATTTTCGAAATTGTTTATTTTAAGAAATGAATATAAAAGACAATAAAAAAACATAAATTTTACATAAAGCATGAAGTCGATCGGATAATTAGTTGCCGAGATATTTGGAATCCTATTTTCCACACTCTTCGATTTTTCATGACCCTGTATTTCATCCAAATTTCACTTTAAAGATATATTTTAATTGGAAATTTGACGCTTAATCAGATGCATTAAACCGTTAGTTAATAGGATTATTATTTTTGGAGTTATAAGGAAAAACCTCTTTCAAGCAATTCAGTAATCGAGCCTTTAAAGTTTATGACGTCATCAAGCCACGATTTTATTTGAATTTCAATGCATTTTATAAATAGTTTACACATTTTTATTTTAATATTTTACATTATGCATATCCATGATGGGTAAGTATTACGGTGGCCCCCAACGACTAGTTTTATAATTAAATTACTTATCGAGTTATAAGCTATTCGCGTAATGTGGCAACATCTTTTTCCCCTTGCATGCGGCGCTGCGGCGTGAATCCGGTTCCAAACGTCGACTTTGACAGTAATTTTCTGAAAGATTTTCTGACTTTACCAAAAAATGGAAAACGTCTTTCGATTACAAAGTTTCTGAATAAGAACACCTGCCAATTTCATGCGTTTCAGAATGAAAATGGGATTAAAAAATATATCAAAGTAGCCAGTTTGGATATGAGAACATTTGGATTTGAATAAAAACATTTTATAGTGATACAAACACTTTAAATCGTGTTAAATAATATGTAACACCAGTATTTTCTTAGAAAATGTTTCTTATGGTTTTGGAACTAAAGTTTTGGTGTGTGACCAGTATCTGTAGTATATAAAACATGTCAAGGGAGTGCTGCTAACAATGGTGGCTAAGAAATAAAAAGAAACCAGTGCGCTGTAACAATCTGTGAAGCCGGAAATCGCTTGTTACGGAAATCTACCTTAAACGGAAAATAATTAACAGTCCCAACGAAAGGAAAAACCGTAGAATTGTACCTGCTACGATGGAAAAATGTCTAAAACGGAATATTACCCATCATTTGCATCATTTTTCTGTCGCGGCTGGTTTTACTTTATTTCTAAATATTTTACTGTTATAAATTTACAAAACATATTTATCAAAATATTGCTTCTAAATGGAAATTATGGACAATTTTTTTTACTTTTTAAAAATAGTGTAATTTTCTTTATTTTCGAGTTATTTACTCTGTCGTTAAATAAGGCCAATATTTCTACTTCAAAACAGTGGTGGCAAGCAAGCAATCTGATTTTTAAAAAAGTAGAGAAATGGCAACGCAGAACTGCTCCACGCTTGTCAGCGAGTAACAACAGAACGGCAGGAAAGTTTATTCAAGTTTTATAAAAATATTTCACACCAGAATGTTTAGCTTATTTATTTAACTTATATTTTTGCGTTGTTTATGGTTAACTTGTTTAAAGAAAAAAATTCTTGTTTAGACACAAGTTTTGCCAGAACACCGCTCGGGCAAGAAGAGTTTGCTTCCTTCGTTACTAAATAGTTTTGGATACCACTATTTTTTAGTTTTAATCTTGGCTTTATTATTGCGCAGACATTTTTCGATTATATAGGGTAAATAATTTTGTATGGAAAAAGTGGTGTATCGTCACTATTTTAAATTTTCTGAGTCAAAAAAACGAAACTGTTAAGGGGTTAAATAGATATTTATTTACTTGTTACCAGAAAAATTAGCCGTTAGTTTTCATGTATTCAGTACATTTTAACGCATTATTGTTCATGAGATTGGAAAGTGCTCTCTTATTCAGAAACTGTGTGATCGAACATTTTTATCCAATTTACGATAAAGTCGTAAGATATTTCAGAAAATGCTGTCCAAGTTGGCGTTTTGAACCAAATTTCCCAACGCAAGCGCTTGAAAAGAAACAAACACTGCCGTTATGACATAGAAATTGCTTATAACACAAGTTGTAATTCATTTAACGAAAAATGAAAAACTATTCAATTGCAAATCACTTTAATAATCAAGCCTGCAAGTGTTATCCTTTGTACAAGTGAACCGCCTGCCTTAAGAAATGAAATCAAATAAGTGCCACATAGAAAAATGTCACGTTATTAAAGAATTTTATTGAATAAAGTTTATGGTGCCATGCATGTTTTTTTTCTTGAAAATACCACGAAATTTGGTAGCCATGCTTTTACTAAACGAAGGTTAAAACCAATATAACGGACTAGGTAGTCTATGTAATACGTATAATTTGTATGTACATGTTCTACGTACTAAATAGTATAAATATACTATGGTATATATTTCATTAGATATAATATGATATTATGTAAATGTTTGAATGAATTATAGGGAAAAAAAGAAAACTCAAGAAGGAAGCTGCCATGAAATCTCACGATCCCAAATACCTATAATTACTATTGTGTATTAAAATTTATTAACGATTGTCACCCACCAATATCAAAAAAGAATTTTTTTTATAATGATGCAGACATTTCAAACCATTTTAAATAATATGCAGCACCAGTATTTTCTTAGAAAATGTTTCTTATGATTTTGAATCATAAATACATGTGTAGCCACAGTATAAGTACTCCTAAGAAACCTATCTAGGCATTGCTGCTGCTTAGCCGTTAAGAAATTAAAAGAAATCATCTCTGTAAAAGCGGATATAGCTTGCTTATAACGGATTTTTGCATTAAACGGAAACGAATTGTAAATTCACGGATATTTTCCATAAATTACTGCCGTAATTTTGCGGGAAATGCCTCTTTTTCAAGGTAAACGGTCAATTTCCGTAAATTTCCTGTTTTTATGGGCAAAAACCGTTTACATAAGAACAAAGCTCGTTTATCTAGGGACAAAACCCGTTTTTTTTATTGACATTGCCTGGAATCTCTGCTGCAGTAATTTTACTGCAGCAATTTTTTACAGTGTACCTACCATCACGAGACAACAATCGATTGTAACTTAAGGTGTAATATACTCCATTTAACAAAAAATTAAAAACTCTTCGGTTCAAAATCACTTTAATAATCAAGCCTGCAAGAGTATGCTTTTAAGTTAAAAAATATGTCAGAAAATTTCGCCTGATTGAGCCGGGAAATATTTATATATATTTTAGTACCTCCTTAAGAAATGAAATCAAATATGTATCAAATAGAAAAAGGTCATGTTAATTAACAATTATATTGAATTAAAATCCCCCCCCCCCATTTTGTGGCAGCTATGCTTTTATTAAACGAAGGTTAAAATGATATAATAAGTAGTATGCACTATATGCAGTATGTTCTACTAGTATGTAGTAGGTACTATGTAGTGTAAATATACCACGATATATCTTTCATTAAATATACTATGATATTGTCTAAATGTTTTAATAAATTAAAGGGAAAAAATACCCTCGAAAAGTGAACTTTTGATGAAATCACACGATTTTTAAAGCCTAATTACTTTTAATGTACTATAATTTATTAACAATTCCCATATAGATATCCAAAAATTCGTCAAAACTTTGAAAATTCATTAAAATGAAAGAATTGTTGCTAAAAATTACGGTTTGCAGGAATGAGGTTAGAGGGAAATCGGATTTTTTTTTTAATAATAAAAAAAGTTGTGGTTAAAAATTACAGATAGATGGCGCTGGCATGCGTAATATGAAGCAAATTAGGCTTATAGTAAAAGACCCATTTCTGCGAAGCGTCTGACAAGCTTCAGTATCCCAGCACTTGAAACAGGCCTTTTTCTTGTCTTCAATTATTTTGCCATGCAGAGTTTTCGCAATGCGCCAGTTGCCGATTCCCCTGTTCTTGTAAAAGAGTTTACCAACAGCGCTTGATCTGGTAATGATAGCATACTGCTGGCATCGAATGAACAATCTGTGTGCATTGAATTGTTTTATAAGGAAAGGGCATGTTTACAAACAAACAGTTCCATCAACCAAACTACCACTTCATTTTTATCGTAGCTATCATTGCAGGAATCGTAATGGCGACGTAGGCCAATCATATTATAGACCAGTTTTACGTATATCAATCAAATTATCCCATTTCATGTGCATAGTAGGAGTCATAAAGAACAAACAGGTTTTCCTTGCTAACCAACACTAACGTCAGCTGACCTTTCCTTGTTGACAGTCTGGTTTGCATAAATCTGCTTCATATTCTGCATTCAGCGCTATCTATCGGTAATTTTTGAACCAGAATTTTTTTGTCATTAAAAAAAGTCCGACCTCTTTCTAATTCAATTCTACCAAACCGCATTTTTTTAGCATCTTTTGTTTATTTTTAATGAATTTTTAAATTATTAACGAACTTTTGACGCACCCGGTACATATCGTCGACTTTAGAGAAGAGTGAAATAATTCAAAAATTAAATTTATGAGAAAAAAAAACGTTGCTTTCATTGAAATATAATAGCATATTATTATTTTATTTACTAACAAAGTTATCTATTGGCAACCATAGCTCATTTAACAATGCCACTTTTCCCGATAAAAGGTTTTAATATGTGAAAGACGGATATAAATCAAAAATGATGATTTTTCACTTTTGTCACTCTTTCCGAAAAACAAAGATATGTATAAGATTTCAAGATTTTAAGTCTTTTCTAATAGACGAATACAAATTTGTTGTAAACACGTACTTTTATCATCAGCTACTTGCTAATTTAAACTCATATATACTAAACCCTTTATCTTGTTCCAAAATAACACTGTAAAATCTTTAAACCCTTTATACAAATACTTTCAGCTGGTAGTCGACGAATAGATAAAATGTATGTCAATTAAATAATAATCCTTTGTTTAAATGCGTTTTCATAGAATCTTTTCCAATAACGTGTCGCATTTCGCCAAAAGGAAGCATAAAATCAATTTTCATATAAATATAAAAGAATAAGAATTTTATCATTGATCACTAACTTCAAAGGAGTAATTGGTATGTCGCTTGAATATGAATGTTTGTCAATTATGAGGTCTTAAAACTCTTAAGAAGCTCATGAAAACATTAGTAGCATCAATTTAGTAGCTAATTTCCCCCATTTTAATGCACTTACATAAACTTTCGTCTCTGTATATAGTTTATCATCTCGAAATGTATATTTTCTAGTTTATGTCAAAATATACATTGATCTGGACCCTTAATGGTTGTTTACAATGGTGATGAAAGAATATTTCTACCCATTTGATATGTTCCTTTATTTAGCTAAATAATATTGGGTTGTTCGGAAAGTTCTTTCCGTTTGGGAAATTTGGTTCGTACCGGAAAGTTTTGTCATTTAATTATTAGACATTAATTCCGATATCTGATGTCTAATGATTGACGCGCAGAATTTTCCAGTATGAATTGTGTTTCCCAAACAGAAGGGACTTTCCAAACAACCCAATACATATATTCCTTAACCCATTATAAGGAAAATTAATTCTTTTGTTAGAATTTTTAAATGATTCAACGTCACCAGAATTCAAGAACAAATTCATTTGATAGTAATTAAATGCTTTTTATTTCATACAATATAAAGCAAAATTTTATTCAAAATTTCTGGTACAAATTCGGATTTTGATAATTAAAATTAAGTGAGAACTAAAAGATCTTCTTAATCCCTTAATAGTGTAGCCCGAACTCAGTTCGGGCAAGAAGAGTTTGCTTGTTTTGTTACTAAAAGCTTTTGCACACCAGTAATTTTTAAACGCAACCTTCGCTTTATTGATCGGCAGACCATTTTCGATTACACAAAGCAAATATTTTAGTACTGAAAAAGTGGTGTATTGTGCCTATTTTTAGTTTATGGTGTCAAAAAACCTCCAACAGTTAAGGGGTTAAAACACCATCAAAAACTTTTAAATGCGCTAGGCCTTTGGAAAGATCTGAGTCTTTCTACGTCAGGGGCAGTAACGACGTGCTTCTACTAAGAAAGCAGCAGCAAGACTCAGAGAATAAGAAGATTTCTGAAGATTCCAGTCTTGCTGTTGCTTTCATAGTATAGAAGCACGTCTTTTTTGCGCCTGACGAAGAAAGACTCAGATCTTTCGAAATGCATTTAAAAGTTTTTGATGGTGTTTTAAGAAGATCTTTTAGTTCTTATTGTTTCACACCAGTTTCAACTTATTTTCTTTTTAAAATTAAGTGGATAAATACTTCCCGTGCCTTAGAAAGAGTTGAACCGTGGATTTTAATTGTACAAGCAAAATTTAATTGAGAACCAAAAATTTTATTTGCATTTAGAACAATGTTTAAAAAATCTTAAAAGATTCTTTCGATTCCTAAAGAAACCATTTTCGATCTTTCGTAAAATATAAATAAAAACCCACTAAATAACTATTCTTACCTTTTTGGAATTGCACATATGCTTTTCCTGATGAAGATAATTATAAAAATATTCCTGTCGAAACTAATCTTTTTTTTTTAAAGTCTTATTCAATTTTAAGACTTTTGATTGCAATTCAAAAGCTCTCCTTTTAAACGAGGACAAACACAAACAATACATGAAACAGAATTATTTCCCTACACAACAGAGGCAGTAGATTTTGGTGAATATTTAAATTTTACTCATCATATTCATCTTTTTATCTCTTTTAAATTGCTGATTATAAGAATAAAAATCTAACTATTATGTTAGTCGGTTTCATTAAACTTTGCATGGTATCTTTTCCGGAGTTATGATGCAATAATATATATTTTTTTTGAGCCAACAGAGAGACAGTAGATTATGTGGTGAATATAATTTAAATTTTGGTGATCATATATATTTTTCCATAACTGAAATATACATTGAATTTTCCTTAATAAATTAAGACCTGATCCAAGGTTTTTTTTTTTTTTTAAATAGAGGAGGAATAAAAAAAAAATCTACGTATTTCTCTAAATTTGATGGGAATCAATTAAAGTACACATACTCATTGGAAAATTGAAAATTCTAACACTTTTTTTTCTTTGAAGAAGACCAAAGATTAATATTTTTTTAATTAAACTAATTTGTTTAATGTCAATATGTTAAATTAGTTTAAAGAAAAGATTTGAGTAATCTATTGAACAAATATAATTATTTATGTTTATAAAAAATAGCATACAAAAAAATTTACAGGTTATCAGAAATCGGCATACATTTTGGTATCACTTAATAAAATGAAATAAATAAACAATTTAGTTTACCTATGTTTTTCTAAGCAGAAAATATTGTAAATGAGTTCAATTTAACCTAAAAGGCTTTTACATGTTATTGGACCGCCTCTGGCTTTGATCCCTGCAGCCATCTTTTAGACATGGAATCAACAAGGTTTTGCAGCACTTCTTTCGGTATTTCATGGTGCCAAACTTTAATTATGGTTTTCTGAAGCTCTCGTTTTGTTTTGGGATGATTTTGGGATATTTCCCTGCCAATTATACTCTATAAATTCTTAATAGGATTTAAATCTGGCGAGTTACATGACCGTGGGAGAACATTAATACCATGTTTTGCAAATTCAGTCTGAACCTAAAATAACGAGAAAAGGACATTTAATGTTTAATTTAATGAAATTTAATTTAATTTTAATGATTTCTTTACCTTTCTAGATGTATGGCAAGGTGCTAGGTCTTGCTAAAATATCCATTTCTGATTTAGGAACAGATCGTGAACAGTAAGAAGCAATTGGTTCTTCAGCACATTAATATACTGGTCACTGATAGTTCCCTGTACAAAATGGAGTCGTCCAGTTGACTTGTATGACATGCAACCCCACACCATTTGGCTTTCTGGGTGTTTTGTTGTACGAACCAGGTAGTGTGAGCTCATGCTTTCCACTCACGGTTTACGCCAAACGTGGGCAGGTTTGTCAGATATTAAAGAAAATCGACTTTCGTCACTGAACAGAACATGTCTCCATTTCGAAGTACTCTATTTTTTGTTAACTTTGGCCCCCTCCAATTATTTTTTCTGCATTGATTTGGTCAGAACTGTTTTTTTCTTGGCACATGTGCCTTGAAACCAGCTTCACGGAGCCTCCTGCGAACTGTTCTTGGAACTGGCAATTATAGAAGTCGACTCACTCCATTCTCTTGCAAATGTAGCAGAATTGGCAAACCTAATTTTTCGACATAATCGTGTCAATGAAGCATCATTACGTTTCGAAGATAACCTCGGACGACCACTTCTAGGCTTCTTATCCACGGTTCTTACTGTTTTAAATCTGTTTATGAGGCGTGAAACCATGAACATAGATCTAAAGACGGACTTCTAACGAAACGTGTTACTATCGTGTCGCGACTTTGGAATGAAATGGCAGCTGTACAGCTACGCCCGGCGAGAATCTCTGCTAAAGCAGCGCCACCTATAACATCAAACCGAAACTGTATATCAGATACCCACCTGACGACAGTAGAGCTCCTATAATACAGGCTGAATCATACCGCCATTTAATAACCCAGCGGACCAAAAACCAAGCTAAAACCGGTTAGCTTACCGTACTAGTGGACGGCGAGCGACAGTAACAAGGACGGCAAACACCTGCTCAGGCGGTTTCCTAATGCTGAGCTAGGTTGCAATATGGCAGTTATTTTGGGCAACAGAATGGATATGCGTCAGCTCCCCATATAGGAGCCTTAGACGGCAGATGGTTTGAAGAAGCAGACGAACTGGTGACGTATGGAGAAGCAGTCCTACACATGCGCCACCTATTTGAGACATTTTTCCAGGAATGATTTTCTTCTTGCAAAGGCTATTTCGTTAGAAGTCCTTCTTTAGATCTATGTTCATGCGTGAAACAGTAGATTCACTGCAGCCACATCGCTTAGCAATCCTAACATTCGAAATGCTCTCTTGATGTATTAAAATAATAGCTTCACGCTTCCGAGGAGTTACTTCCCACATTTGAAAATAAATTCAGAGTTTAATTTTAAAAGCAATGTGCAGTGTTACACATTACAGCCGTGCAACAAATCAATTGAAGTTCGACGCAGTCAACTCGTATTTATAATAAACATCCGGGATGACGCAATCGTTGTAAAGATTACATCAAAAATTATGACGCAATAGCTTAAAACTTCTACAGCATATTGACATTAAAAAAATCAGTTTCATTTTAAAAATATTAATTTTGGAGCTTCTTAAAAAAAATTGTTAGAATTTTCAATTTTGCAATACTTTTGGCCAGTAGTGTATTTAGAATTCTGAAGCCTTTATCAACCAGTATGATTTAGAATAATGCAATATAAAACATTGAACTATTTATTCACTTTATCTAATTTTAAAATACAATTTTATTTGAAGTTTTGAATTTTGAAAGTAAAAAATGTTGTACATAGTTTTCTATTAAAAATATACATTCTTACAGGCACGTTTTGTAAATTTATAATGCTAAGTTATTTAGAAATACTGTAAAACCTGCCAAGATTTAAACAAAAGAAACCGCTAAAAATACCGTTTTAGCAAGTACTCAATTCTATGGAATTCCTTCCGTTGGAATCATTAATTATTTTCCATTATGAGCATCTTTCGTTCATACAGATTTTTTTCGCGCTAATATTGTTTCATTACTTAGCTGCTGTTAGAGGAAGCAATTCCTTGATAACTTGTCAGTGTACAATATTCTCATCGATTGTACGCCCAAACCAAATACCATAAGAAACATTTCCGAAGGAAATATTCATGTTATTTATTAATTGGAAAGGTTTGACATGTTTAGGTTATTATTAAAACTTTGACTGTTTTCAAAATACTGGTGGGTGGTGAGTGATAGTAGTTAATAAATTTTACCACTATCATTATGCCTGTAACACAGACATTATAGGTATTAAAATTTTGTGGTTTCATTCAGCTTCTTTCTAGTAGGTTTTTCTTTTCCTTTAAATCATTCAGTGGCCTAGCATCAGGAGAAGCTGCATCATTTTAATACCAGAATTATTATATAGTAAATTTGGCCTTATTTCTTCGTATATGGTTCAAAGATTAAATAAGGCCAAATTTATTATATTCTGGTATTTTATATATATCGGTACTAAAGTAATGCAGTATACCCTGACGCTTCGCCACTGAATTCCTACAAACATTTACGTAATTACCATGGTATATTTAACATTTTGATTACGGGCTAGGTTTGGGGACTATTTTTACATTTCCTTGCACCACAATTTACAAAACGATTTCTTTGCGGCAGATTTCTCTTGAAAGTACCCAAAGTATAAGTATATGGCAGAGATTATTTTTTAAAAAGTGGTATGAATAGAATAAAGAAATAGTCGCTGGGATGACATATGTCCCAAACCGTAATTAAAGGATTAATAAAACTATATACTTGTATTATTTTGCATTTTTTTATTGTTGTTTATGGTTTAGTGAAATGTTTTCTTCCAAACTGTATATACTTGTAAATTTTCGTACGGTAAAAGTTACGCTTACTACGATAGAAAAAAAATATGGAGTTAATATTCTTCTTCATGGTTAATAGGGGCTCTGACTTTGCTTCCTTTGCGACAATTACAAGAATCTATAACTCACAGACGATGATTCAAACATGCTTTTCTCTACAACTTTTTCATGAGAGATCATATTCAGATGAGAGTTTTTCCATATTTTATGGTAACTACTCTTGTAAGGGACATGAGTAGACAAACCATTTGATTTTGGCTACTCGATATGTTAAAAAAAACATTCTTTTTCTGAGATGCAAGGTTTGAACTCGGTCCGTTCTTTAAAATTATCAGATTTTTAAGCAATAATCATCTTTCTAATCTTCAAATTTCGTCGAAACCTACTTCACAGTTTATTTCTACTGAATATGTTGTAACAACCTACCAAGAAACATTTGCTTCGAAAATACTGGTATTCAAAAAATGGACTAGTGGCAGGTCAGTTTAGAACCACCTTAATATATCATACGAGGCTTCGAGCTTATTCCTGTCTTAGAATTTTTTTTTAAAAATCTTACAGGAGGAAGAGCGGAGACAAAAATCAATGATAATCTCCCCATCTCCTGTAAAAGAGTTTTTACGGAAAATTTTGCAAATCCTCTCATCTGAGTATGATCTCTAATGAAAAAGTTAAACAGTAAAACCTGTTTAGATCGGTTATATAGAGGTTGGTCTAAAATTATTGAGCGCATTTCACGTTTGAAAAAAAATAAGGTACTTACATGTTTGTTTTCTTGGAAATACAATTTAAAACAGTTTTACACGACAACATTTTAAACATCATTACCATGAACAAAAATGTACAATCACTTCTTTCGAGTTACCCATTATACCGAAAAGCATTCTTTATCTTTTGAAACCTGAGAAACCAATATCTTTCCGAGATTTAATGAAGCATTTATACAATCAAAGTTTCTTTTACTGCCATTGATTTTCGGAAATCTTTTTGAATAGTTTTTATAGCGCTATAATAGTAACTTTGCCATAGTGCTATAACAATAATCGCCATCTATAGATTATTTAATGTTTAAAATGTTGTTGTGTAAAACTGTTTTAAATTTTCTTTCCAAGAAAACAATAAACATGTACGTACCTCATTTTGTTCTTTTTTTTTTCAAACATGAAATGCGCTCAATAATTTTGGACCACCCTGTAGATTCGGAGCTTGGAAGAAGGAACTATATTCTTTTTTCCAAGATTTGGAGGATGTCACACAATAGGAACAAATGTCAGAGACAAGAGACCTTTTTGCTCAATACAAACAATATTGATTCCATATTTCTTTACTACTTGTAGTGTTGTTTTTCGTCACAGGCCGTGCTTAGCTTTAAGATAGGGAAGATGGGGGATGAATGGGACATTTTCACAAAAATATTTATTTTAAATATTTTATATAAGTTATTATCAATATTATATATCACATGTCAAACCGTAAGTGTTTGACTACATCTTATGCACAGTATTTGTTCAAGATTATTATTATACAGATATATAAATTAATTAAAAAAAAAAAAGTTCTTCTATGTCCCAATCATCCCCACAACAGGGATGAATGGGACACAAACATTTTCCTCCCCGTATCCAATGTTAAGGACTAAAAGCTGACAAAAATGCCGCCTTGGCAAAAGCTGAGAGATTATAAATTGTAATATGATCTCCAGGATTATTTGTTAGTCAATGATCTTGGACTCATCTCAGCTTTGCCTTAAAAGGCCCATAAACGGTGGACTGAAGATGATGGCTACAAAGAGGATGAAATGTTAAAAGAATAATTACCATAAAGTATTAATTTATCAACCTATATAATATTATTTAGTTAATAAAAAAATTTCAGTATCCTCTAGGGACAAATGAAGCAGTCCCATTCATCCCCATTTGAAATGTTCCAATCATCCCCATGATGCATATATTCAATTGTCAGCTATTTTGTCTCAGAAATTATTTTGTCACAATGGTTAATATGCATTCATTTTAATTACCAATATTGAGCCTTTAAATAAAAAACTACAACATATCTTAATTGTTTATATTGCATAAGATATTTAAGTAACTTCAAATGTAAAAAAATTTACTTTTAAGCAGAGTTTTCAGGAAATGCAAATTTGAAGAAAACTGAAAACAGCCATGTGCTCTTGCTTTTGGTTCTGAAACACACTATAATAGTGAAATCTATGAGGATAGGAAGCAACTTAAAAAAAAATGTTTATTGCCTGAAATATTGAGAGCGTCCCATCCATTCCTTGTCCCATTCATCCCCCGTCTCCCCTATATTTTCAAGAGGAAACTTTGGTTGCATAAAGACATACATTACGTATGATTGTGGTCGCAAATTAACTCAGGAAAGAGAAGAGGCTTATTTAGGAAACTCCAAAAGTGGCATAACGATGTTTAATGGCAAATACGGCTAAATCGACATACATAAGCCGTCGGGAGTGACCCCGGCAAAATCTAGCAACTGGAGAGAGTTACATTTTTTTAGAGCAGCGTCCAGATCCAGAAATGGAAGTAATCATATAAAATCCGTGACAGATGTTACATGCCATGGCTTGCGGTTTGGGCCAAATCTCTTTGTACATTTTGCATGCTTGGCGATAAATATGCAGAGAGATACAGAGACACGAAGATTTTAGAAATTAACCAAATAGGATTTATGTGAAAAATTATGTCCCTAAGACAGCGCCATAGGGTTAAAAGGATAGATTTCATGGGAACAGAAAATTACCTCAAAGCATTTAGTCAATTGATCTGCTGAATGTAAAATTTATTAAATAACTGTAGACATATTTGCAAGACGTACATAGAGTTTCTATTATACTACTGGCTACTGGGGTCGTGTAACTTTTACATAGCTGCCAAACTTCCGGTTTTTTAAAGTAAAATTAAACCACTATATGACACAATGAACATATTTTGAACCAGAAATACTTTTTAAGTTCAAACTAGCTATTTTTTGAAACATTTCTGACTTCATTTTCGTGTGCAAACGCATGAGATTGACAGGTGCTCTTACTCAGAAACTGTGTAACCGAACAGTTTTCCCAATATTTGGTAAATGCAGAAGGTCTTTCAGAAAGTGTTGTAAAGTTGAAGTTTTGAACCGAATTTCCTGAAGCAAAAATATCATAAAAATGTTCAACTGCAGCACTGTTGGAAAGAAAAAAACTGTCGTTGTGAAATGAAAATTGCTTGTAAACCAAGATATAATTCATTTATTAAACAATGTAAAAACTGTCCGATCCTAACGTTTATACAGCTGCCAAACTCTCCAGTTTTTTAAAATCAACTTGAACCACAATATTTTAAGATGAACACACTTTGAGCCAAAAATATTTCTTAAATTCAAACAAAATACTTTTTAGCACATTTCTGAATTCATTTTTGTTCGCAAATGCATGAGATTGGCAGGTGCCCTTATTTGAAACTATGTAATCGGTTTTTCCAATTTTCAATAAAGACAGAAGATATATTCCTTTTAAATGCTAAAGGTTTAAATTAACAACATAATACAAATTAAAATAACTTTTATTAGGTTGTTTTACATGTTTCGACTCTTTACGAGTCGTTTTCAAAAACAAAATGAGAATATTCCATAATTGCACGGGCTTTGAAGTTATTATTTTCATGTGCTTTTTTAAAAATTACGCACGTTTATCTTTTATTTTTTACTTGGTTGTTTATTTTCATATCTGTGAACATGGAGTAACTCGAGCCATAGCTTCGGTAATTTAAAAGATGCCGCATCGTTACATATTGTATTTTTGCGTGTTAGTATCTCTATGGTTTCTCTTATTATGGATGGATAGTATATACTGGAGGGAAATATTATTTTACTTTCATTGAAATGTATTTATGGATGGTTTCTTCTTGATATATTATTACAAGGTGTTATAATTTATTATATTGTTAAGACAGAAGATATTTCAGAAAATGCTGTCATAGTTCACGTTTTGAACCAAATTTACCAACTTGACAACACTGGAAAGGAAAAAAAACTGTCGTTGTGACATAAAAATTGCTCATAACTTAAGATCAAATTCATTTATCGAAAAATTTAAAAAGAAAAAGCTGTTCGATCTACATCACTTCACTAACTAAACTTACTTACAAGTGTCATTCTTTTACGTTTGAAAATGTGTCCGTAAATGAATCAGAAAATTTCGCGTTATTAAGAGGGAAAAAAAATATTTTTTTTAGAACCCGCTTAAAAAATACAAATTGGAAATTGTACATCAAACGTGACAAATGAGGTGCGTTCGTACTATAACTAGTTTTATAAATATTTATATTGTCCGTTATTATGACATGATTAATTTCCGTAAGCACATTTTAAGTTGGCAACATTCTATCTTTTGTTGATATTTACTGAAAATTCCAATGGTAAACTTAAGCCTAGTTTTGAAATTTTCAGAACTTGAAATGCACATTTAGACTCTTTTCTATTTAATATCTATTTCTCCGGAAACATCCATCCAAAAAACTGTTGGTTAGGTTTTAGGATTGCTATAATTAAACAATTTTAGTAAACAAATTAGGTTTTTAAATTCAGTCATACGGAAATTATATGACTTCATCTTAAATAGGATGTAATGACCATGGCAACCTACACTAATTACCTATCATGGCTATATAATTGATTTAATACGTATGATAGTATTTAATAGAATGAAGAAAACTTTTATTAATATCTTTTTAAGTTTTGATTCGATTTTCATAAAATTTGAAATGACGCGACAAAATTCTAAAACGATTATATATATTAAATTTCATACCATTCGGCTGGGTAGTTTTTGCGCTGTTATATGCGGACAGACGGACGGACCAGATGACGACTATAGGTGCTACGTATTTATATAATTACGAACGCACCTAAAAATCAAATAAGTACCACATAGAAACAAGTCGCAGTAAATAATTTTATTGATTTAAATTTTTAGTGCCATGCACGCGTTTGTAGCATGAAAAAACCTCGAAGGTTGGTAGCTAGGCTTTTACTATACAAAGGTTACTATATAGTATGTAGTATAAATATACTATGATATACTTTTCATTAAATGTAATATTATATTATGTAAATGTTTCAATAAATTATAGGAATCAAAATACTACACTGTTAAAAATTTGGAGCAAACTGTCCAGTCATTTGACAGTTTTTATAGAAAACGGTTACATAACTGTAATTTAACTCTATTCTGACCATAATATGGGCAATAATATGGTCAGAAAAGAGTTACATTACGGTTATGTAACCGTATTCTATAAAAACGGTCAAATGACTGGACAGTTTGCTGCAAATTTTTAACAGTGTAAGAATGAAGCAATCTTGAAACCACACGATTTTTAATTCCTATATTTACAATCATTGTACTAAAATTTATTAACCATTGCCGCCCACCAATATTTATAAAAAAGAACAATCCTTCATAATAATACAAAGATGTCAAACTATTTTACTTAATAAATAACACCGCTATTTCTATAGAAAATGTTTCTTATGAACTTGGAAAATAAAGTATATGTATATCCTGTGTACAGAAATTGTAGGAAACGTGTCAAGGCATTGCTGCTACTAATGTTGCGGCTGATAAATGAAAAGAAATAACCGTAGTAGAAACTGTGAAAGCGAAAACAGCTTATGGTTGAATTCTGCCTTAACCCCTTAACCCTTCTTTGAATGAGTTTTTCTTTTACAATTGTGCTTTTTTATACATATATTAAATATTAGACACTAGAAATTTTAAGATATATTTTTAACTTTGTTCAGCAACATAGTTCACGGGAAATTTACTGGATTAATATTTCTATATAAATATAGTGGTGGCGAAGAAGTTGATTTATTTATTAAAAGTTAAATAACAAGAACGAAAAATCATGCGTCAAGCATAGATTATGTAACACTTCCCAACGCTTCCAAAATAATTTTACAAATCATACCGTTTAATAAGCTGAAAGATAACATCTAAGTAAACAATTTGGAAAACGCATAACATATTTAAAAACATATTTTGAGGAATTTCCAACGCATATAATATTCGGAAAAATATCCGAATACTTTTATTCAGCCCTGTACATGATCTATATATTTGTATATATACTACATAGGATGCAAAATTTTAGTTCAGTTAAGAAAAACGTAGCACAGTTTAAAATTCTCCTTCTGGAGTTTCTGTCAATAGACAGAAATGTGTTCGCGAACTTTTGTGCTACCCTGTATAGGATCTACAGAATTTATACACACCACGTAATAAACAAAAAGTGGGTTGATTTTAAAATCGCGCTCAGTAACTTAAAACACACTTCCAGGAATTATTGTTAACAGACAGTAGAGAATTCTTTTGTGTGTCCCTGTAAATAAACGATGACTACTATACACACAATATTCTGTAGTAAGCCTCTTGTAATGCACCTTAGTGATATTTATAAATTTCAATGCGTTTAAAATAGTGAAACATTAATTAAATAAACTGCAGACGATTTTTCTCCATAGACGTAATGTAGCGGAATTGTTTTGACTGTCCCTGTAAATTAACAATAAGTGCTATGCACACCCTATTCCATATTAAGCTTCTTGTAATACACCTTAGTGATATATATCAATTACAATGTGTTTGCAACTGTGTAACATCATTAAAACAAACCGCAAATGATTTTTCCCCATAGACCGTCATGTAATGGAATTCTTTTGACTGTCCCTGTAAAAAAACTATAAGTGCTACACACTTCAGTTGAAATAGGGAACGTGCTATAGATAACGACAATAACATATAAAAATTGCAAGGCAATCCGAGCATATTTACGGGAGTTAGAGCACGGACAGACGGCCAGACAAACCGAAGTCATAAACACTTTTCAACTAGGTTGGAAAGTGTTAAAAAGTGATGGAAATTTACATCACTATGCAATTAAGGGTTAAACGGAAAAGAATTAATGTTCCCCTTGGAAGAAAAAATATAGAACTATACCTGCTACGACGGAAACCACTTTAAAATGGAATATTACCAGTCGTATTGATATAGCTTTCATTAAATATAATAATATATTATGTAAATGTTTCAATGAATTATAGGAAACAAAATCCTAAAAATGAAGCAATCTTGAAACCACATGATTTTTAATGCCTATATTTAAAATCATTGTACTAAAATTTAATAACAATTGCCACCCACCAATATTTATAAAAAAAGAAAAATCCTTTATAATAATACAAAGATGTCAAACTATTTTACTTAAAAAATAACACAACTATTTCTGTAGAAAACTTTTCTTATGAACTTGGAAACTAAAATATATGTACATCCACAATACAAAAACGGTAGAAAACGGGTCAAGGCATTGCTGCTACTAACATTGCGGCTGATAAATGAAAAGAAATAAGTACCGTAAAACCTGTACAAGCGAAAGCAGCTTATGATTGAATTCTACGTTAAACGGAAAAGAATTAATGTTCCCCATGGAAGAAAAACTATAGAACTATACCTGCTACGACGGAAACCACTCTAAAATGGAATATTACTCGTCATTTACGATTCTGTGTCGGCAGGTTTTACTATATTTCTAAATATTTTACTGTTACAAATTTAGAAACCATAATTGTCAAAATATCGTTTTTAATTAGAAATTATGCACATTTGTTTTAACTTTCAAAATTTAAAAAAAAATTAAATTAAACATTATTTTAAATTTAATTAAAGAGATTAAATAAATAATATTTTTTTGTGTGTTATTTTAATAAGATTGGCCAAAATCATGTTTGTAATTGTAAATATTTGAATTGATTACCATCAAATTTAGAAGTATTTGTGTTTTAAAGAAAATTGACCCTAACCTCTTAAAAAACTCGTGATGCGTGTGACTTTCAGCTGTTTAATATTAGAACGACCGGAAATTTTCCACAAGATTTCAAAAAAAAAAAAAAAAAAAAAAAAATTACACCAGAATTTTTATTTGAATATTTTTAACTTACTTTTGTGTCGTACATATTTAACTTATTTGAGGGAAAAAATTCTGGCTTAAATAGAAATATACTTTTTGGTACCAGTCAAAATGAACGCTATGGATGTTGTAGTGTTAAGAGTGAGTCGCACGCGAAGACATCCGCTTGCTAATGTTAATCCCATGGAGGAATTATTTTATACTATCTGGTTTACATTTCAATATTTTTGAACTTTTTTTTTTTTGCATTAGATAGTTGAGGTGTCGATCTCTACAATCACCGTTTTTCATTTTTTCGATTTTGTTTGCTGTTTTTTTTCTTTTTTTTTTTAAAGGATACTTTTACCTTTGAAACGGTTTTCGAAAGTAAAAGTATCCTCATAAAAAAAAAAAAAAACTCACAAATAAAATCGAAAAAGTGAAAAACAGCGATTGTAGAAATCGATCTCAGCTATTCAATGCAAAAAAATCACTAAGAAACGTTGAAATGCAAATGAGATAGTATAAAATAACTGTCCCATAGGATTAACTTTAGCGAGCCGTGTTATCGCGTGAATCAACAAGAGTCTTAAGTAATAATCACTATTTCGTCAATTTTGAGTCAACTGGTATTTTATTTTCCAAAAAGGCCTTAAACAATTGTGTTTAAGCTCTCTGCCAATTACTCAGATAACAACAAAGTTTTAATAAATTTATGATTTTGGAGTCATCTATTAAATTGGTCACACTTCAAGAATTGGAAGATTGTCCACAAAGTGTGATAGGGGGGGGGGGGCGGCGATTTTTGGATTTACATGTATTGACGTCACATCTAAAACCTGAAAACAGTTTAGTTAGAATTATTAGCAAGCAGCATAATAAAGTCAATTACAATATATATATATGCATTTTTATCCAGGTAGTATTAGGTATATAATTTTCCATTTTCATTGATTTCAACATATTTTACTAAAAGCACATGCGATTTTAACGGTTTTACATAATTTTAGTCATAGCTAGCATATATATATATATATATATATATATATATATATATATTTACGCAATTTGTTTTAAAATACACAGACAATATTCCTCTTTCATATAAGCTATTAAAAAAAAGGAAATAATTGAAGATTTAAGAGCAGTATGCCCCTTACGAACATCTGAACTAGATTGTAATTATTGTGCGGAGAGAGCATATATGATAAATTTTGTAGCTGCTTTTAGTAACATAGCAGGGTTCGAGTTATTTTTTGTCACCCTGGATGAGTTCTATGTAGAGAAAAAATGAAATTACCATAATTGAAACACATTAAAATTTCCTAAATAAATTCAGGCCAGATCCAAGGCATTTTAAAAGGGGGTCAAATTTTCTTATAAACCATACGTATACTTCTAAATTTGAAATGAATCAATTAAACTATTTACAATTTTTCTAAAGACCTTCATCGACAAATCTGATTTATAATGATACAATAAAAAACATCGATTTAGTTATTCACTTTAACTAATTTGAATATACTGTTTTATTTGAAGTTTTTAATTGTAAAAGTAAAATATGTTGTAAATAATTTTTTATTCAAAATCAACATTCTTACAAGCACGTTTTGTAAATTTATAACAGTAAAATATTTAGAAATAGAGTAAAACCTGCCACAAGACAGAATCAAAAGAAGCTGCTAAAAATTTTCGCTTTAGACCAGAATATTCATTGGAACCGTAATTTCGTATAGAAAAACTAACTTTAAATAAACTGAAGTTTAGGAATATTAAATTAGTCGAATTTTTCTATAAAAAAAAAATGCCGGTATGTTCAAATTTTGCATCTTAACAAATTTATAAATCTATGGTATTCCTTCCATAGTGATCATAAGTGCTTTTCTATTAGAAGCAGCTTCCATTTTCACAAGTTTTACCCGCATTAATATGTTTTCATTACATTGCTGCCGTTAAAACCAGCAAATCCTCGATACCTGTTTTAACACATACAGGCTGCAATCGCCTGTATATGTGTTAAAAGAGATATCGAGGAATTGCTGCAGAAGCGTTTTATGCTCCAACATCGTAATAATAATTTCCTAAGTTAATACTGGTGTCACTTTCTAATTCAACATTGACTTATATAGTTTACATCATTATAAAATCTTTTTCTTTTTTTAAATACTGGTGGGTGATAGTGGTTAATAAATTTTAGTACACAGTAATTATAGGTTTTAAAAATTGCGCGGTTTCATGATAGTTACATTCTTCAAGGATTTTCATTTTCTATCATTCATTCACACATTTAAA
Source organism: Maratus michaelseni (assembly GCA_963931845.1). Lineage (NCBI taxonomy): Eukaryota > Metazoa > Arthropoda > Arachnida > Araneae > Salticidae > Maratus > Maratus michaelseni. The sequence continues at coordinate 55,396,451 of OZ007586.1, read as the reverse complement.
TAATTATCAGAGTTTATTTCCTAAAACAATATACTTGTATTATTTTACTTTTTTTTTTTTTTTTTTTTTTTTTTTTTGAATTAGTCAATTTTTTTCTTCCAAGCAGACATATGCTTGTAAAGTTTCGTACATTAAATTTATACTTACCACAGTAGAAAAGAAATATTGAGTCAATACCATTTGTAGTAGCTACTAAGCGGGGCCATCGCGAAAACAACTTTCCTGCAGGATGTGGATGGTGACGTCACACAAGAGATCTGAGTAGCAGACAAGTAACATTGAAGCGCATAGCACCGTTGAAAATTCCCCTACAACAAAATCCACCAATAAAAGGAAATGTACTCGAGATCTTTTGTGCAGCCCTGTAATAGTATCCTTAGAATTTATGTACAGCAAGTAATATGCAAAAAATTAGTTAAATAAAAAAACGCGTACCACAACTGATAACGCACTTCCAGCAATTATTATTCAATTATTATTGATAGACTGTACTGTAACCAAATTCTTTTAAGTGTCTCTGTAAAATGAACGATGAATGTTAGGATGAACGTTAGTGCATGAACGTTAGATGAACGATGAATGTTAGTCATCTCCTTATTCTATAGTAAGCCTCTTTTAGTGCATCTCAGTAATATAATATCAATTTCAGTATGTTTGAAATAGCGTAACATTATTGAAATAAACCACAAACGATTTCTCCCCATAGACCATAATGTAATGAAATTATTTTGAGTGTCCCTGTAAATGAACTATAAATGCTACACACTTCATTTTCAATACCGAATAAGCCATAGTAAAGCTTAATTACATATATCAATTGCATGGAAATCCGAGTATATTCAGGTGTATATACTCAGGTGTATATTCAGGTATATTCTTTTCAACTGCGTTGGAAAGTGTTAAAAAAAGGTTTTATAATGATACAAACCACTACCTCCGTAATAAAAGAAAGGCCTATCGCATTTGTCTCAAAAATGGAAGTCAGCATGTCCCAGATAGTAGCGCCACTTAGGCGCTACCATCTGGGGCATGTATTATCAGTTGCTACCAGTAATTTTAATTTAATCCACTACTTTGGTATTTTGCATTGATCTTTTTAAAGCTTACTCATAGATTTTGATCTATTAATTAAATTTTATAGCGTTAATAAATATTTCTGCTCCATAAACATTGTTTGTGTTATTTTTTATGGAAATCTATTGATAAATAAAGGCCAGTGTTATTAATTTATATAGGGTGTATCTGAAATGCTTCAACAAACTTAGAGGGATGATAGTACTCATGAAGACGAGCAAAAAATGCAATGGAACATGGGGTCTCAAATGACGTTTAACCCTTTCAGGAGCAGTGGTATGTTTATGAAACCACTTAATTTTAATTCCAAAACGCCACAATGGCACCAGAATTTTGCTAAAATCTTTTCCATTTAATACGTATGTGAAATGTAGCCTTTTTCTTATTTATAAACAAATTTTTTCGTAAATTCCGGTGCCAGTCATTTATTTCAACATTTTAGTACTAAAAGTACTTTGCCCCTGAAAGGCTTAAAGGTTGAAAATCGAGAAAATGCGTCTGGAAATGGACAAACTGAGACAAGAAAGAAATATTCGAGAAAATTATTTATTGCACAGAATAGGTACAACACAGCTCGTGATGTCCAGAGAAAACAAATATTTTACAACAATTGTTCAAAGTGTCGACCTCGGACATTATTACACATAGCGTGTCCGCCAGTCGTTGCTCCGTAGATGTACTCTGTGTAATAATATCCGCGGTCGACATTTTGAACAATTGTTGTAAAATATTTGTTTTCTCTGGACATCACGAGCTGTGTTGTACCTATTATGTGCAATAAATAATTTTCTGGAGTGTTTATTTCTTGTCTCAGTTTGTCCATTTCCAGACGCATTTTCTCGATTTTCATCCTTTAAGCCTTTCAGGGGCAAAGTACTTTTAGTACTAAAATGTTGAAATAAATGACTGGCACCGGAATTTACGAAAAAATTTGTTTATAAATAAGAAAAAGGCTACATTTCACATACGTATTAAATGGAAAAGATTTTAGCAAAATTCTGGTGCCATTGTGGCGTTTTGGAATTAAAATTAAGTGGTTTCATAAACATACCACTGCTACTGAAAGGGTTAAACGTCATTTGCGACCCCATATTCCATTGCATTTTTTGTTCGTCTTCATGAGTACTATCATCCCTCTAAGTTTGTTGAAGCATTTCAGATACACCCTGTATATTATAATTAATTACAAAAATAACTTTTATATTAAAAACAAATATTTTAAATAAAAAATATCAGTTACTACAGCAATTTAAGTTGTTATTTATAAAAGAAAAGATATTAAATACATTTGTGAAATTCTATAAATTAATTACAAAGTTTATTTTTTAACCCTTTAACGGACATTGGTTTCCCTATGAAACCACAAAATTTTAATTACTAAATTCAACATTGACAGCAGAATTTTAATAGAAATGTTTTCCATTTATTATATATGTGAAATACCTCTTTTTTTCTTATATACAAATAAATATGTTTATAATTTCCGGTTTCAATCATTTATTTCAACATTTTAGCAATTGAAGTGCTTTATCCGTTAAAGGGTTAAGCTATATTTTTTAACTTTCCATATAAATATTCTCAATACAACCTTTTTTTCTACGCCATTTACTGTTCACTACCTCCGTAATATATACGTTAATGTATTACAGAGGTAGCGTACTGATATGTATTGAAAGATCATGTCAGTTGCTGCCGATAGATGGCACTGCACTCTGAGAAAATATTGACTTCCAATTTCTGTATGGGGAAAACGTGAATACGATCGGCATTTAGTATTAAGGAGGTAGTATACAAACATGCCAAATCATTTTAAATAAAAATAACACCAGTATTTACTTAGAAATTTTTTTTCATGATGTTGGAACAGATGTGTTATAACGTCGATGTTTAGATACCATAATGAGCGTATCAAGGCATTGCTGCTACTAATTGTGGCTAAGTAAGAGAAAGAACACAGAACGGTGTATAACGGAATTCTGTATTAAGCGGAAAAGAATCAATGGACCCAATGAGAAATGTAGAAATATACCTGCTACGACGAAAAGCAGTCAAAACGGAATGTTACCTATAATTTGCGATTCTGTCTCAGCTGATTTTACTATATTTCAAAATATTTTACTGTTAGAATTTTACAAAACTTACTTGTAAAAATGTCCTATTTTAAATAGAAATTATGTACAATATTTTATACCTTCAACATTTAAAAATTCAAATAAAAGAGCTGTTTAAAACTAATTAAAGGTTATTAACTAAATCAATATTTTTTAATTGTGTTTTTCTAAATAAGATTATAATTGTAAATATTTGAATTAATTCCCATCAAATTTAGAAGTTTTTGTGGTTTAACCCATTAATGACGAAATTATTTATCTCTTTAAAATGCAAAAATTGCATTTCGTACCAATTTCTTAGAATAGCAACTTTGGTCCATTTTTATTGCGGAATTTCTGTCATCCAATAAAACGAATATTTATCTTAAAAAATACTGGTACTTAAACAGCAAAATGATTGGCAGCTATTCCGTTACCATATGGTGCCGCTAGTCCTTAATGGGTTAAAGAAAATTTAACCCCGTCGTAAAAAACCCGTAACCAGTGTTACCAGTCCGCTACTTTTTTTTTTTTTTTTTTTTTCAGATTGCTTGACTGCCACCACTTATTTAAAATAGTGTGATTTACCTTATTTTCGAGTTATTTTTGTTGTCGTTAACTAAGGCCAATATTTCTACTTCAAAATAGTGGTGGCAATCAACCCATCTGATCTTTAAAAAGTAACAAAATGGCAACTAAGCCCTGAGAAGCACTTGTGCACAAATAACAATAGAAAGGCCTGATTTTACTCAAGCTTTATAAAAATACTTCATACCAGAATTTTTACTTTAAACTGTTTAACTTGTTTATTTAACTTATTTCTGTGTAGTTTATATTTAACTTACTTTACGAAGAAAATTCTTGTTTGAATTGAAATGTAGCTATTTGGTATCAGTAGTGTTAAGTAATAACTTTTTAGTGTTAAGTAATAACTTTTTAGTGTTAAGTAATAATCGCATCCCCTTTTTATTCAACTGGTATTTCTCAAATTTTCAAAATGTCTTGTGTATATCTTTAACAATTCTGTTTAAATTGTCTGTTAATTACTTAAAAGCTAACAAAGTTGTATTAAATTCATGACTTTGGAGTCATCCATTAAATTGGTCACACTTAAAAAGAGGTGGAAGATGGTTCACAAAGTATGACAAAGGGAGGATGGTGGATTAAGATGTGTTGACGTCAAATCTAAAACTTGAAAATAGTTAGGTTTATTTACAGTTAGCTAATCTTTATTATTCAGATTAGTATCTATATATATATTTGTTTTGCGTGGCGCGAAAATAGGGCTGAATTTGTAACTTATGGTTTGGCAACAACCGTAGTTTCCAGAGCTCAGACCAATGAACAGACTAGATTGTGTTAGATTAGCTCCACCTCCAATATGGCCGTCAGTATGAGAGCATTGAAACCATAGAATGAAGCTCAAACTAGAAATTATTAAAAATATAATAACATGTACGTAATCCAAAGCGTCTGAGATGATTCCTCATTTTAATTATGAGCAATATCGTTAATTTCAAATGAATTCTCAACTCTTATTCAGAATTCATTTACGAATTTCACTCACTCAAAAGTCGGAGAAGAAGAAAATCAACTTTGTAGATTGCACCTGGCGCCATCTGTTGATGTATTGAGGAAGTAAAAAATAATTTCTACGTAGCTTTTTTTTTTTTTTTTTTTTTCTAATGAATTTAAGTCGTGCTGTACAAAAGATCCTTTTTTCATAGTATTTAAAAGATTTATATGCTCATTGGTAGCGCCAACTAAATACATTTTCAGTTGTGTTTTCAATGGAGAATTACTTTCTTACATTTAAAAAAATTGTCAATTTCATATGTTCAAATGTTTTAGGGTAGAACTCATTCCGGCTAGAATTGCTGAAAAAAAGGGGCGAACCAGCGAAGCGAGCTGTGACCGCGTAGCGGTCTCAATGTGAATTGCTTCGCAATTCACGGGGGGTTGGCGAGCGTTAGCGAGTAGGGGGCTGAGCCCCCTAGTTAGGTATATTTTCCCTTTTTCTTTGATTTCAACAGCTTCAAGTGAAAGCACATAAGACTTTAATGGTTTTACAGTATTAATATAAGTAAGTTAATATAGATCGCACACATAACATTTTATTGTATAAAATAAGTTCTAAATTAATAGTCCAAAAAAAAGTGACGTCACAACAAGATGGCGGGTATCACATAAGAGTTACAATATGCGACGTACTGGGACGAATTGGTAAAAAAAAAAAAGAAAGAAAAAAAAAACGACATTTGCGTAGCGTAATGATTCCGTGACTAACGTTATGACTCCATTGTCATAAATTTTTATACAACTTTCTTAGTTTTTAAGTAATTAACAGACAATTTAAACAGAACTGTTAAAGATATATTAACTAATGACCCTTTTTGACTAAACTTTTACTCGTGGAAAAATTGAAGCAATTTTATAAGTTGGTGAAAGTATGTCTCTTCGAACATGTCTGTAATGTACTGTAAAAAATTATCCTTAAAAAAACTAGGTTTTTTTTTAAATTTGTCATTCCATTTACTCACCCGCACTGTTAAAAAACTTTTCAAAATTCTCGCATTTAATTTTTTTTAATTATAGTTTTCGCATAGGATAGCTGAGGTGGATTTCTAAAAGGGTTTTTTATACTTTTTCGATTTTGGCAGCAGATTTTTTTATACCCTTTTTGGATACATCTTTTTTTTTTATATATACCCTTTTTCGGATCCAGTTCCGAAGGTAAAAGTAGTCTCGTTCAAAGAAAACTGCAATCAAAATAGAAAAAGTGCAAACTGACAACGTTAGAGATCAACTTTAGCTGTCTTATGTTAAAAAAAAAAAAAAAAAAAAAAAAAAAAAAAAAAAAAAACACTATAGAAAAGCAAGAGAGGAATTTAAAATTAACGCTCCCGTAGGTTTAATATTAGACTGCTTTTTCTTCTTGTGGCTTCCGTAACGCTCATAAAAGCACAAAAATGTCCCTGTACTTGCTAGATATTCACCAAGTGGATTATACTGCATGATCAACATACAGTGAAGAGTTTGTTCTAAGCCCCACAGGGGTTTGAAGTCTGAAAAATACTCTGCAGGATGAATGGCAAAAATATCAGGAGGTGAGTTGTGGCTCATTCCTGAAAAAATTATCAAATGATTTTGCTTTTACATTAAAGTGAACAGTCGCCACTTCTAAGCCTTTGGTAACCAACTATGTAATCGAACAATTTCTTCCAATTTTCAATAAAAACAGAAGATCTTTCAGAAAATGCTGTAAAAGTTGGTGTTTTGAACGAAATTTTCCGACGCGATAACGTTTTGAAACAAACACTGCGGTTATGATACGAAAATTGCTTATAACACAAGATATATTTAATTTAACGAAAAATGAAAAACTTTTCGATTGCAAATCATTTTAATAATCCAGCATGCAAGTGTTATGTCATGTGCATTGTGCAAGTGAAACGCCTTAAGAAATGAGATCAAATAAAGTACCACATAGAAAAATGTCACGTTATTAAACAATTTTTTTAATAAAGTTTATGGTGCCATGTATGTTTTTCATTTGAAAATACCACGACACAGTGCCGAAACTACCCTTTTTGGCGCCCGGGGTAAACATGGATTTTGGAGCCCCCCCCCCCCCCCCCCCCTCCTCCGAAAAGAAAATTTTCAAAGCGAATTTTTTCTAAGTTTCTAAAATTTAAAGTATATAATCAGATAATCTGTAATACTGAACTAAGTAATCAGCTTTGTCAAATACTGATTCATTAAAACCTTGAAAATGGAATCGAAAGGAACCGAAAAATATTCCGCTTTATACAGGTTTTAGTCTTAGGAAGTATAATTATTGATATACTCAGGGGCGGAATTTAAGGGGTCGCGATGGTCTCAATCGCGAGAGGCCCCGCATCCAAAGGGCCCCCAAAATCCTCTTTTGAGTTCAACGAGAAAAATTATTTTTTGATCAAAGGATTTTCTTAGCACTTTTTTTTAATTAGTATTATTACATAATTTTCATGTAATTTAAATAGAATATTTTTTATACCATTTGCTATTCCCAAAAATGTTTTAGTTATATTTAAATGTTTTTCCTTGTCTTCTTTTCTATTAGCAATTATCAGAACTGTGAACGGTTGTGGAGGGTTGGGGTGAGACTCAAACTTGGATCTGAGCTGAAAGGAACCCTGTTACTGTTAGAGACTTTTATGACGATTTAATTACACAGATTCAGAGTCTAATTAAATCAGATCTGATAAATCTAAATCTAGATCGTGACACTGGGGCCTCTGATTTAGGGGTGCCCCATACTTGGTATGCTGTTTACATAAAGCTGATATTTTGAATGCATTTGACTTTATTACTGATTATAATCGATATTTTGCAGTTTTAGAGTAGGATAATATTAAAAACAAAAAGAAATTCAGCTTGACTATTACAGGGGCACACGATGTATTTGTCCCGGAAATTTACATCTGGATCTAAAAAAATAATTACAGAAAAGAATGGGACGGCAAAACACGTAAGAATGGGTAAAAGACGAATATATATATATATATATATTTTTTTTTTGCAAAGATAAAGGCAGAGACGACTTTATTATCCATGGCACCCTGTGCGAGGTTCTTTTCTGCATCTCTACAAATGCTATATTCTTAAGAAAGAAGAAAGGGGAGGAGAGGTTACTATTTTATCTTGCATATGTTTCACCCCCTTAGTTTTTAGTGTCATTAGCAATAGCCAACTTCGCGCCCTTTAAAGCCGGATCTGTATGTAAAAAAGTAATTGTAATAAATGGTATGGCGGCATTTTTCATTTATCTGGAAATGGCCAAAGGACGAGAAAATAATTTGGGAGGATAAAGGCAGGGGCGGCTGCGGTTTTATTAGTCATAGAAACTTGGGTATGGTTTTTTCCTTGCACCCCTACAAATGACATTTTTTTTTTCAAAAAAAGTTTTAACAAAGAGTTTTATTTTGCGTATTTTTCAAATTATTCTTTCAAATATTATTTGTATTTAGTATCCCAGGCAGTCGCCCAACCTCGCCCTCTCTAATAATACTAGATTGGATCTGGATAAAAAAGTAATTTCAGCAAAATTAACAGGCCGGCATATTCCAGTTGCCACCAAGGGTGGCAAAACGCTTAGAAAACTTTCGCAAAAAGACGAGTAAAAAACATTTTGGAAGATGAAGTCAGGGGCGGCTCTGGCTTTACTAGCCATGGCGCGCTGTACGAGATTTTTTACTGTACCTCTACAAAGGCTATACTTAAAAGAAAAAGATTTTACTGAGAATTTTACTTTGGGCATTCATCCTCCAATTTGTGTTTATTGTCCAGGGCAGTCACCCCTTGCCCATGACAAAATGGAAAAAGAAGAAAGCTCCACGCTGGGAGAAAAGGGAAAAAATAGAACAGCCTTCATGGAATACTTTTATCTAATAGAAAATCAAAGTGAGGGAATCGTTTACCAATTATCCATGCTGGACAGTGCAGTACCGTATCCAGACGACGTTGAACGTTGAACAGTGTCATATACAGACACGAGTAGGGACCTTGAAAAATGTTAGTGATTCTCCTAAACCACAGGAAGAGATTTAAATGATAGGCGACATAGACATGATACATTTGGAATGGGAGAAAGAAAATAACCTACGAGAACAGTTCGTTTTTTATTCATTTGCTATCTTGTATTGTAGACGAATCTATTTATCTATTTGTCTATTTTAATGCATTTGGTTCATTTTTCTTTTGGATTTTCCGGCTGCGAGACTTTTTATACAAATTTCATATATATATACATTTCTATATCAAACAACAAACAAAACTTGCATTTGGCGCCCCCTCCACCTTCAGTTCTGCTGGCGCCCGGGGCACGTGCCCCCTCTGCCCCCCTTAGTTTCGGCCCTGCCACGACATTTGGCAGCCATGCTTTTACTATACGAAGGTCAAAACTGTATAATGGACTAGGTAGTTTTGTAATATACATAATTAGTAATGTACTATGTAATATGTTATACGTACTAAACAGTATAAATATATACTTTGATATCTTTCCTTAGATATAATATGATATTACAGGGTTTCTTACACTCTTACCACAATTTTTTAATAGAATTTTTCACCTTATTTAAATGCAGAAAAATATTTATAATCCCGCAATTAAACGCGCGTCTGCAATTTCTTCTATTTAAATATTAAATAGAAAAATTCTGTTAAAAAATTGTGGTAAAGGTGTACAAACCCTGGTATTGTGTAAATATTTGAATGAATTATGGAAAAAAAGAAAAGTAGTCTCCAAGAATGAAGATGCCATGAAATCTCACAATCTCTAATGCCTATAATTGCTATTGTGTATATATTAAATTTTATTTACTGCCAACCAACCAATATTTATAAAAAAGGAAAAAAAAGTTTTTATAGTGATGCAAAAATTTCAAATTATTTTAAATATTAAATAACACCAGTATTTTCGTAGAAAATGTTTCTTATGATTTTGGATTTTAATTTGATCTGTACCTACCGTACATATATTTAATAAACTTGTCAAGGCATTGCTGCTACTTGGCGGCTAAGAAATGAAAAAGAAAGGAATCCGTTCAGTAAAACTCTGTGAAAGCGGAAATAGCTTAAAACGGATTTCTGCATTAAACGGAAAGGAATGAATGGTCGCAACCAAAGAAGAAACCATAAAATTTCATTTGTTACGACAGAAACCGTCTAAAACGGAATATTACCCTTCATTTGCTATTCTTTCGTGGTTGGTTTTACTATATTTCTAAATATTTTGCTGTTATAGATTTTCAAAATATAGTTGTCAAAATGTCTAAATAGAAATTATGAACATAATTTTTTACTTTCAAAATTAAAAAATTCAAATGAAACAGAATTTAAAATTAAATAAAGGGACTAAGTAAATCTGTGTTTGTACTGTGTCTTTCTAAATAAGATTTGCCAAAAACATCTTTATAACTGTAAATATTTGAATTGATTCGCGTGAAATTTAGAAGTAGTATTTGTAGTTTGATGAAAATTGTGCCCGCTATTAAAAATCCGTGATCCAGTGTTGCTAGTCCGCTACATTTTTTTTAAATGGGTTGATTGCCACAACTTTTTAAAAATAGTGTAATTTGCCTTATTTTCGAGTTATATACTCTATCGTTAAATAAGGCCAATATTTCTAAAAAGAGTGATGGCAATCAAGCAGTCTGATTAAGAAAAAAATAGCGAAATACCAGCAGGTAACAGTACAACGACCGGAAATTTTACTCAATTTTTTTTTAAATATTTCACACCAGAATTTTTACTTAAAACTGTTTAACTTACTTATTTAACTTATTCCAGGGTGGTTTACATTTAACGTATTTTAAGAAGAAATTTCTTCTTTAAATAGAAATATATTTATTTGGTACCAGTAAAGTTGATCGTTATGGCAGTTCTGTTCTAGTGTTATTTAATAATCCCATCTGATTTTTACTCGTCCCGTATTCTTTAATTTTTCAAAATAAACTATCTCTTTCAATTCTGTTTAAAATATCTGTGAATTACGCAAAAGCTAACAAAGTTGTATTAAATTTATGACTTTGGAGACATCGATTTAATTGATCGCATTTTAAGAGGTGTGAGAGAATCCACAAAGTGTGACAGGGTGAGAGTGTGGTATATTAACATGTTCCGATGTCACATCTAAAACCTGAAAATTTTTTGATTTATTTACAGTTAGGTATGCATGCATATTTATTCAGGTAGAATTAGGTATACCTTTTCTTTTAATTTGATTTCAACAGTTTCAAATGAAAGCGTATAAGATGTTAAAGATGTTACAATATTTATATTAGTAAGTTATAGATCACATGTAATATTTCATTCAATAAAATAAGCTTTAAATTAACAGTTTAAGAAAATGTGACGTCATAACAGGTTGGAGAGTATCACACGAGTGTGGCAATTTGCTACGTAGAGAGAGGAAGTAGTAAAAAACCACGAAATTTGCGTGTCGTAATTTACTAAATAATCCCATTTGACTAAAATGTTACTCGCAGAAAAATTGAGGTATTTTTAAAAGTTTATGAAAAACATCTCTCTCTTAAAATGTATGTAATATAGTGTAAAAAAATTACCTTAAAAATCTGGTCATTTTTCAATTTACCATTGCAGCAATTTGTGCAATCATACAAACGTACTGTTAAAAATCTGCAGCAAATTCTCCAAGTCATTCAACCGTGTTTGTAAAAAACGGTTACTTGTCCATTTATGAAGCGTTTTTATTGGTCAGATTCGATTAAAATTTTGGTTAAGTAACCGTTATCTATAAATATGGCCGAATGACCCACAACAGATCTCTGGAAATGAAAAGTGATTTTTCCAGTAAGATTCTCTTTCAACACACAGAACATGAAGAGAATAGGAATGATTCAAGACACAACTGACAGATTTCTTAACCCATTCACCGCCCCCTGAATACTAGGCCTGAGCGTTGACAACAATGGCGGCTGTTGCAGGCCGATTTTCTTTTCAGCGTTTGAACGGTCCCTCGAAATTCCACACCAATATTTTCTAAAAGTTTTTTTCGCCTTGTTTTTCGGAGATCAAATAAGTCAAATATAACTTTTAGATATTATTGGTGTTGAAGTTCGAGGGACTGTACAAACAATTCCGTCTGTGACAGCCGCCATATTTTTCAGCGCGCAGGCCTAGTATTCAGGGGGCGGTGACCCATTAAAGACTGATGTTGCGTTTTCGCAACATTATGTTTCTTACACCAGGTTTTAAGGTAACACCAGTTTGTTTTTAGGATAAATATTTACTTTATTTAATGCAAGAAACACCATGATAAAGTCTTCTTTAGGTTGCTATAATATAAAAGTGGTATTAATCGCAATATTTGTATTTTATTTAAAAAAATGATTCGTTCAATGGGTTAAGAGCCTTCACTAGTAACGCAAAGAAATTCGCAAGCTTAATTTAAACCCGTGAGGTGTTTCTTTTCAAATTTTTCGCTTGCATGTTTATATTTTTAAATCATGTTTTTTGCATATAGGATAGCTCAGGTCTATTTCTAAGCGGGTTAGTTATACTTTTTTGATTTTGGTAGGAATTTTTTTTTATAAAGTTACTTTCACTTTTGGAACCTCTCGGAACCAGTTCCAAAAGTAAAAGTAGTCTCATTAAAAAAATTGCCACCAAAATTGAAAAAGTACAAGATGATAACATTTGAGATTTACCTCAGCTATCCTAATGCAAAGAAAAAAAAATCATTTCAAAATATTAAATTGCAAGCGAGAAATTTGAAAAAAACTCTCTATAGGTGTAACATTAGATTGCGGGTTTCTTCGCGTGGCCTGTTTAAGCTCATACGAGCACAAAAATGTCCCTTGTGCTGTCTTAGGTATAACCAAATGGGTTATTTTGTATGATCAACATACAGAGAAATGATTGTTCTAAGCACCGAAACGTTCGCAGTCTGAAAGAAAAAATCTCTCCAGGAAGAATGGAAATATATCAGGAAATTAGTAGTGGCCCATTCCTGAAAATTTTATCAAAGGATTTTGCATTTACATTAAATTGAAAGATAACTACTTCGGAAACTTGCAGTTTTCGTTAAGTCACAGATTTCTACTTTTTGTCTGTTGAAAATCTGATTTTGATTTCTATGGTTATTAAAAAAATTAAATCTAATATGTTTGTCCGAGAGCTTTTTTTTTTTTTTTTTTTTTTTTTTTTTGTTTGTCACCTTGTATGATATATGTATATATATATATATATATATAAAATTTACATAATATAAATACAATAAAATTTGATAAATCAAATGGCTATTCTTAAACTAAGCGAGCTACTTTCTGACACATTTTTGAATTTATTTTTGTTCATGAGACTTGCAAGTGCTCTTATTCAGAAACTGTGTAATCGAGCAATTTCTTTTAAGTTTCAGAAAAAAACAGAAGATCTTTCAGATAATTCTGTCAAAGTTGGCGTTTTGAACCAAATTTCTCAACGCGACAGCGCTGGAAAGGAAAAAAACACCGCCGTTATGACACGACAATTGCTTCTAGCTCAAGATGCTTTAAAAATGAAAAACTATTCGATTGCAAATCACTTTAATAATCAAGCCTACATGATGCTTTTAAGTTTAAAATTGTGTCCGTAAATGTTTATTGAATAAAATTTATGGTGTAATGTATGTTTTTGACTTGAAAATACCATTAAATTTGGCAGCTATTCTTTTACTACACGACGGTTAAAACAATATAATGGAATAGATAGTATGTAATATGTATAATTAGAATGTACTATGTAGTATTTTACTAAATAGTTTAAATATACTATGATATATCTTTCATTAAATAGAATATGATATTATGTAAATGTTTGAAGGAATTATAGGAATAAAAAACATCCAAGAAAGAAGCTATCATGAAATCTCACGATCTGTAATGCCTAGAATTACTATTATGTATTAAAATTAATTAACCAGTGCCACCTACCAATATGTAAAAAAGAAGAAAAAGTTTTTATAATGATGCAAACATTTCAAAAAAACATTTTAAATTGTATATGATACCAGTATTTTCTAAGAAAATGTTTCTTGTGATTTTGGAAGTTAAGTTTATGCGTATCCACAATATAGGAAAGTTTAGAAAACTTATCAAGGCACTGCTGCTGTTAGTGGCGGTTAAGAAATGAAAAGGAATTCGGGTAGTAAATCCTGTGAAAGCAGGAATACCTCCTAACGGAATTCTGCCTTATGCAGAAAATAATTAATGTTTCCTTCGGCAGGAAAAAAACATAGAATTATATATCTGCTACGACGGAAACGAGTCTGAAACGGAGTGTTACCCCTCATTTGCTATTTTGTCGCGGGTGGTATCAGTATATTACTAAATATTTTACTGTTATAAATTTACAAAACATACTTTTCAAATTGTCGTTGTTAAATAGATGTTACGTAAAAAAAAAAAAATCGTTCAAAATTTCAAAATTCAAATAAAACTGTATTTTAAAATAATTAAAGGGATTAACTAAATCAATGTTTTTATTGCGTCTTTCTGAATAATACTGGCAAAAGACATTTTTCTAATTAAACTGGTTCTCATGAAATTTAGACGTGTGGTTCTCAAATGATCTGCTCAACAATGCAAAACTTTCTGACACAATATCTGTAGGATTCCACTTCTCCGTCCACACAACTTCGAAATAAATCCGGTCTTTTGATATGCTGCCACCACCGATATGAATACGTGATATCGGGCACGATACTTGATGTATATTCAAGAAAAACCTAACTCTTTCAATTAAAGTTAAAGTAACAATTTATTAACAATATTTACACTTAAACTCGGATGTAAATTATCCGGTTTAACACTAAATCAAAACAATTACAGAAAACGCTCTACGTGTACCGCTAGACTACGTCAATTCATTCCGCACTGAGATTTCTATTCATCTCACACCCGCTCTCTCTTTCTTTCGAGAGATACCGTTAAACACACGTGGCTCAGATCGTCAACTCTCAACGACCTTACACCTTCACTACCACGTTCGAACTAATTTCACCTCTCGTCATTCCCCAGCGCACCCGCTCTCTCTCTACGGGGCTGCTGTTTTATTTCCAAGGGTCGTTTGACAACCGTTCCTCCCTCTTGACTGATCTGTCTTCCTAAATAAAAGGGTGCACTATCTTTCTTATCTATCAAAGAACACATTGCAATGGAAATACCTCTTTCATTTTGTCCAACTCGCTCCCCTCCGGATTAAGATTTTTCTTAAGAAAGCCTCTAACGGTACACAATAGATACAGATACAATACGCTAATCCCTTAAGAATAGCTTTCAACTCTTGCAGCTGTGAGAGAAACCTGACAATATCTGACTCATTTTTAAACACAAATGCATCCAATTCACAGGCCTGATTATTGAAGCAATTTGGAATCGAAATGACCTTCCATTTTTTGATAATTAAATTACTTATCGAGTTATAAGCTATTCGCAGCACGTAGCACCATGTTTTCCCCTTTCACGCGGCGCTGCGGCGGAATCCGATTTAAAACGTCGACTTGACAGTAATTTTCTGAAAGATTTTCTGACTTTGCCAAAAAATGGAGAAAGTCTTTCGATTACAAAGTTACTGAATAAGAACGCCTACCAATTTCATGCGTTTCCGAATGAAAATGGATTAAAAAATATGCCAAAGTAGCCAGTTTGGATTTTAGAACAGCCTTAAAGAAAATTTAAAAAAAATTCTTATAGTCATACAAACATTTCAAATCGTTTTAAATAATATATTATAACACCAGTATTTTCTTAGAAAATGTTTCTTATGATTTTGCAACTAAATTTTTTGTGAATATTTTGCACATGTAATACATATAACATGTCAAGCAAGTGCTGCTACTAATGGCGGCTAAGAAATAAAAAGTCCTTCCGGTCTGTACCGGGATGAAAAGGTAGCTTTCCTATATCTTCGTTTTAAAATTTTAGCTAATGTTACACGAAAACAGCAAGTTAAAATGCAAAGAAACGTTTACAAAAGATTCGTTAATACTGAATTTGAATAAGAATTTCGCCAAATTATTGAGCAATAGCCAAATTGGCTTCATTTATAAAGACTTATTTTGGTCGCCAAATTTGGCGATATTTCGCCAAATGTCACAAATTTTGCTAATTTTGGCGCCAATTTTGCCAATTTTGTCGCCAATGTTGCCAATTTTGGCGCTAGCATATATGAATATATAGTTTTATGCGTATGATTGGGAAAATTATTACAACAATGAAAGAAAATAATTTGCGAGTAATCGCGTTAATGTGCTGTTTTGTTTCAAAATGTCAGCCACCCTAGAATTTCAAACTGCTCTATCTCAGCCATTTTTTAAGATAGAGGTAAACCAAAAATGCTCTGGAATCCTTGTATCAAGGCCTAACACGTAATTAAAAAATAAATTTTAATTTTTAATTTTTTTGTATATTTATTTTAGTTTTAAATTTTTAAATGGCCGCCATCTTGAAACAAAATGGCGGACCAAGCTGGCCAACAAACTCGGTCGATACATTGGTGACCTGTATGACATAGGTCAGAGATATATATATATATATATATATATATATATATATATATATATATATATATATATACCGGGTGATTATAATTAAGGTTACGATTTCAAAAATCGATAATTTTAAAACTATTGGTCAGAATGACTTGATATTTTAGCAGAACAATCGTGAGGCAATGGAATTTTGTTTGGCGAAGGAAAAAAATAGTTCCAAATTGTGCCGATAGATGGCGTTGTCAGGGTAATGTCAGGGGAAAGACCAAAAATGTATTCTTGAACCCTTTCCGGCGCGGTGTAAATTTGTTCGCAAAATGATGAAATAATAGACTGACACCGGAATTTACAAACGAATCCATTAGTAAAAAGAAACTTGCTTATTTTCTGGTTCTTAATGAAAGGAAAATTTTAATTAAATATTCTTGGTGCCGTTTGTCAGTTTTAGAATTAAAATTGGGTGTCCTTTTTTGTGACCACTGCCCGTTAAAGGGTTAAACATAGGAATGATGTTGCCAAAAGGAAAAAAATAGAGTTCAGAGATTTACTAAAAATTTATTAGCGAAAAGACAAGACTACGTGTTTACAGCGACGACAGCGATAATGACAAAAAAAGAAAAAAAAAAGAGCTTCATGGAACAAACACCTTACTGATTATTAAGGCATAAGTTGCTCAATATGCCCTCCGCCTTGTTCCGCTACTAATTGGAAGCGCAAAATGGCATGCTCCACAACAGATCGGAGGGTATCTGTACTAATGCAATGGGTGTGTTGTGTGATGCTTGCCTTCAAGTCGGCTAGATTCTGAATCCGCCCGCTATAAACAACATTCTTCAGGTACCCCCAAAGCCAGAAATCACACGGGTTTAAGTCGGGGGAACGTGGCGGCCACGTTCTTGGAAAATGGCGGCTTATGATCCTATCATCTCCGAAATTATCACTCAGTAGCTGCTTCACAGTAGTAGCAATGTGCGGAGGAGCGCCATCTTGCATGAATATTATGCAATCCACACACTGACGCTGTTGAAGTGCCGGAAGAACACTGTTACGCAAAAGTGCTTCATACCACTTGCCAGTAACTGTGTAGGTAACGGGACCCGCAGGTGTGATCTCCTCGAAGAAAAATGGACCGACGATAAACGCTGCCGTTATTCCGCACCACACAGTGACCTTTTCAGACTGAAGAGGTAATGGCTGTAGCTGGGACGGATTCTCGGTTGCCCATATCCTGCAATTTTGCGTATTTACAGAACCTTGCAAATGAAAGTGGGCTTCGTCAGACCACAGAATGTTCCATGGCCATCCGTTGTCCACTTCCATCCGGGCAAGAAATTGTAGTGCAAAAGATTGACGTGCTTCCAGGTCAGCAGGTAGCAACTCCTGCACATGAGTTATCTTGTACGGATAACAGCGTAAGACGTTCCGTAGGACTTTACGCACCGTGCTGTTCGGCATATCCAGCATTCGGCCAATCCCCCTTGCACTGCTGATTCCAGCATCACTGTCAGTATGTTCCTGTAATGCTGTAGCCACATCTTCCACTGCCGCAGTTGAAACTGGTTTCCTTCCTCTACCCCGTTTAACGTCAAATGAACCGGTCTCTTCGAATTTAGCAATCATTTTTTGCAGACCATTTGTTGTTATTGGACCTTTTTTTATGGATTTTAATGTCCGAAACTTCCTAATAGCTGTAAGTGCACAGTCATCGTTCTTATAAAAAAGCTTCAAGAGCAGAGCGCGATCCTTCATAGTCAGAGTCATGATGAAGCATTCAGGCAAAGAGCTGCTGCTCTGCATTTTTATGGTTGCTATGTCTGCGGTGCGCATGTCACGTATTAGTAATTTGCATATCTTCAGACAATGTGAACCCAGACAGCGCCATCTATGGGCACATTTTGAAACTTTTTTTTTTCCTTCGCCAAACAAATTTCCATTGCCTCACGATTGTTCTGCTAAAATATCAAGTCAATCTGACCAGTAGTTTTAATTAAAATTATCGATTTTTGAAATCGTAACTTTAATTATAATCACCCGGTATTTAATTAAAATTTTCCTTTCATTAAGAACCAGAAAAATAAGCAAGTTTCTTTTTACTAATGGATTCGTTGGTAAATTCCGGTGTCAGTCTATTATTTCATCATTTTGCAAACAAATTTACTCCGCGCCGGAAAGGGTTCAAGAATACATTTTTGGTCTTTCCCCTGACATTACCCTGACAACGCCATCTATCGGCACAATTTGGAACTATTTTTTTTTCCTTCGCCAAACAAAATTCCATTGCCTCACGATTGTTCTGCTAAAATATCAAGTCATTCTGACCAGTAGTTTTAAAATTATCGATTTTTGAAATCGTAACTTTAATTATAATCACCCGGTATATATAGATATATCTATATATATAAATCAACATTTGAACGGAGGGTGGTTTTGGGGTCTGGGGGTCATGATTGGTGAAAATATATCGAAATTTTCCGGAACTGCTTTCCTCCGAACGGCTGCAATAGGTAGCTTTATACATTTTTGTATTGAAAGCTACCTAAAAGAAATCAGTCGTAACAGTCTGTGAAACCGGAAATCGGTCCCAACGAAGTGGAAAACCATAGAATTCTACCTGCACGACGTAAAACGGAATGTAATCAGTCATTTGCAATTCTGTCGCGGATGGTTTTACTATATTTCTAAATATTTTACTGTTATAAATTTACAAAACATACTAGTCAGAATGTCGTTTTGAAATAGAAATTATGTACCCAGTAACTGACACTTTAAGGATTTTGACTTCTTCAAATCACTATTACAAAGTTTGAAATCTATTTTATACTTATCTTTGTTTTGGAAAGTATAGTAAAGATTACATTCAAAAATTATTGTTGACACAATTTTGAAAAAATTATAATTTTTATTATACTAAATATTAATTTTTGCCATAAATAGGGTCAATATCTCCAGTAACTGACACTATCCCTTTTTCGAAAAACCAATAGCTGGAAAATAAGTTATAACAGTTAAGACAAATAAGTTACCACTTAGATGACATTACGTTGCAAAATTTTACAAGAAAATGCTTATTTAAGTTAGATTTCTATGCTGAAGTGTCAGTTACTGGTTAGGTGTCAATAACTGGGGGTTTCACCCTAGCGTAGTCCGACCAGTAAATGTACACTTAAGCACATAAAAAAAAAAAAAAAAAAAGATTTATAATATTTTAATAAACAGTACCTTTTGGTGTCTGACAGTGCACATGCATGTGTTGGTATACAGATGATTAAAAAATAATAAAAGTGAGTTTATATTTCATTTTTTTATGTTAGGGGTATCTTAATAAAAAGCTATACAAAAAACAAGTAAATGAACAGTTCTTACCAGTGAATGAAGGCAAAATTTTCCAGTGAATGAACAGACAGCAATTTAAAAAAACTTAAGTTTCATACTATGTTGTTTATTTTACAACTTGTACAAATAACTTATAACACGTTTTTACAAAATTGCGGGTTTTTAAAACCCAGCATGATAAATAACTAGTGGACAGTTTTTCAAATCTTATTCTATTAAAATATGTACTAATTGTTCATTCACTGGGGGCTTTTCATTTATAGGTCAGACTACCCTATACAAAATTTTTTACTTTCTAAATTAAAAAAAAAATCAATTTAAAAGTATTTAAAAATTAATTAAAGGGATTAAATAAATCAATGTTTTTACTTTGCCTTTCTAAATAAGATTTGTCAAAAACATCTTTATAATTGTAAACATTTGAATTAATTCCCATCCATTTTTTGTGGTTTAAAGAAAATTGAAAACACTATTAAAAATCCAGTAATCCACAGTCTTGCCGCAGTCTGAATCTTTTTTTTTAGGTTGCTTGATTGCCCCGATTTTTTAAAAGTAGTGCAATTTGCCTTCTTTTCGAGTTATTTTCTTTGTCTTTAAATAAGGACAATATTTCTATTTCAAAAGAGTGGTGGCAATCGAGCAATCTCCTTTTTAAAAAGCAGCGAAATAGTAACACAGTCGTGATCCGCGCTTGTCAGCGGGTAACACTAGAAAAGACAGAAAATTTACTCAAGTTCCATAAAAACAATTCACACAAGAATTTTTACTTAAAACTGTTTAGCACACAAACTTATTTCTCTGTGGTTTATATTAAACTTATTTTAAGAAAAAATTTCTTCTTTAAATAGACATATATTAATTTGGTACTAGTAAAATTGACAGCTAAGGCTGGTCTAATGTTAATAATCGCACCTGACTTTTAGTCAACTGGAGTTTTTATTTTTTCAAAATGACTTATACCTTTAACAACTCTGTTTAAACTGCCTGTCAATTACTCAAAGGTAAAAGTATTGTATTAAATTTATGAATTTGGAGTCATTTATTAAATTGGTCACACTTTAAGAGGTGTAAGAGGGTCCACAAAATGTGACAGGGGAAGGGTCAGGGTGGCGGATTAACATGAGCTGACATCACACCCAAAACCTACACAATAATTACGTTTTTTTTTACAGTTAGGTATGTATTTTTATTCAGATAGTATTATGTACATTTCCCCCTTTTTTTTTATTTCAACAGCTTCAAGTGAAAGCACATAAGACTTAACGGTCTTACAGTATTTATATTAGTAGGTTATAGATCGCAAATAAAATTTTATGGTATAAAAATAGCTCTAAATTAATAGTCCAAGAAACAGTGACGTCACAACACGATGGAGGGTATCACACAAGAGTGACAATTCTACGACGTAGAGGGAGGAATTGGTAAAAAAACAAAAGAAAACAAACCCAGGACTTTGCCAGACATAATTAACTGATGACCTCTGTTGACTAAATTTTTACTCGTTCAAAAATTGAGGTATTTTTATAAGTTGGTGAAACTATCTCTCTTCCAACGAGTCTGTAATGTACTGTAAAAACATTCTCCTTAAAAACTGATCATTTTTCAATTTATCATTACAGAAATTTGTCCAGTCACTCGACTGCACTGTTAAAAATCTGCAAGAAATTGTCTAGTCATTCAACCATTTTTGTAAATAACGATTGCTTATAAACTTATGGGAGTTTTCTTTTCAAATTTCTCGCATGCATTTCAATGTTTTTAAATATTTTTTGCATCGGATAGCTGAGGTGGATTTTTAAACGATTTGTTTATACTATTTTGATTTTGGTAGCAAATGTTTTTTGTAGAATTACTTTCACTTTTGGAATATTTCGGAACCAGTTCCGAAAGTAAAAGTAGTCTCATTAAAGAAAAACTTCATCCATAATCGAAAATATACAAACTGACGTTCGAGATCAACTTCGACTGTTCTATGCGAAAAAAAAAAGTCATTTAAAAATATTGCAGAGCAACCGAGAAATTTGAAAAGAACGCTCCCATAACTTTATTAGATTGCTTTTTATTTCTCGTGCCTTGCGTAAAGCTCACAAGAGCCCCAAAATGCCCCTTGTACTCCTTAGATATTAACACGTTGACGGACACTTGCGGCTATAGCCGTCAAAGCGAAGTTCACTATGTGGCATGACGGCAATAGCCGCACAAAACGAAACGGTCGTTTTTAGACACTACGGCTATAGCAGCACAAATGTGCATTTACCGGCGTACAAGTAGAAGCCCAGGGTCATGTTTTGGAAACAATTTTATTGGGACTTAAAACGGCCTATAGAGGCGCTGATTTCAGCCGTCGGTACAGGAAAATTGGCCCTTTAACTAATGCTAAAGTGCCATTAAAACCATTATTTATTGTAAACGCGTTTAAAATTGTTAGATATTCAAATTCGGATAATTTTTACTTTGACATATAAACACAGAACACAAATAGCATATGAAAACTGAAATTGTGCATAAAAATAATCATTATGAACAAATTTAAAATGCATGTAACGCAATGGGATTGCAAGGGATTTTCCTGAAGGGAGCAGTTATATCTTTTTTCCACCAGATGGCGTATTCGAGCGCTTGAATTCCCAATAGGTTGAAGTTCGTTTTCCTCCTGTTATACGAGTTGCAGCTTCAGTATGCACGTGCAGGGTGGCTAGTGATCAGGGAAAAATACATAAAAAAAAGATAATTACCAGTATATTCTTATAGAAAAATTAAAATTAATTATTTGATCGAATAATCAACATAAATTTTTCTATTAGAATATACTGGTGTTAATCACTTTTTTTGACTGTATTTTTCCCTGACCACTAGCCACCCTGACGTGGTTGTGAAGGGAGTAGTGCAACTTAATTAAAATTAAGTTTATTTAAGCAGAAAGAGTAAAACTATACTTCTAATATTCTAAAAATTACAAAAACATATAGTGTCAATTTTCTAACTTCACTTGTTCCTACTGTCCGTCAACGTGTTAACCAAGTGGGTGATATGCATGATCAATATACAGTGAAGAGCTTTTTTTAAGTCCCAAAGGCATTTGCAGTCTGAAAAAAAAAAACTTCTCCAGGAGGAATTACAAAAATATGAAGAGGTGAGTTGCGACCTATTCCTGAAATTTTTATCAAAGGATTTTGCTTTTGCATAAAAGTGGTAGGTGGCCACTTCGAAAACTTGTAGTTTTCTATAAGTCACAGATTTATACTTAGTCTATTGAAAATCTGATTTTGATTTCTATGGTTATTAAAAAAATTAAATCTAATACGTTTGTCCGAGTTCTTTTTTTTTTTTTTTTGTGACCTTCTATGATATATATATATATAATATACATATATATATAAATCAAATTTACATTATAGAAATACAATAAAATTTTATAAATAAACTGGCTGTTCTTAAACCAAGCGAGCTACTTTGTGAAGCATTTCTGAATTCATTTTTGTTCTTGAGACTGGCAGGTTCTCTTAATCAGAAACTATGTAATCGAACAATATCCTTCAATTTTTTTGGTAAAGAATGGATATATATATTTTTAAATGCTGTCAAAGTTGGCGTTTTGGACCAAATTTCTCGACGCGACAGCGATGGAAAGAAAAACAAAATACTGCCGTTATGTCACGAAAATGGCTTATTACTCAAGATGTAATTCACTTAACGAAAAAATGAAAAAAAATGTTTGATTTCAAAACACTATAATAATCATGCTTGCTAGTATTATGCTTCTAGGTTTAAAAATGTGGCTATTAAACGGGGAAATATATAGTTTTTTTTTTTTTTTTTTTTTTTTTTTTAGAACCGCCTTTAGAAACGAAATCAAAAATGTATAACGTAGAAAGAAATCACGTTATTAAACATTTTTATTGAATAAAATTTATAATGCCATATATGCTTTTTGACTTGGAAAAACCACGAAATTTAGGCAGATGTGCTTTTACAACACGAAGGTTAAAAACATATAATGGACTAGGTAGTACGAAATATGTATAATTACTGTGTAGTATTTTGTACGAAATAAATAGTATAAGCAGAACTGTCACGTCCCCGGCTTTTTGGATACCAGTATTTTAGTACAGAAAAAGTTGACTTATTTAATCGGAGCACTCTGCGATTTAAATTAACAACATTTTCTCTAATAAAGTACTGGTGTACAAAAAGCCGGAGACTTCGCAACCCTGAGTATAAGAACACTATGAGCAGTGGTGGCTCTTGACTGGTTTTATTTGGGGCACTAAATACATGTCTGCCAAATTTATTCTTTTGTTACCATTATATTTTAAAAGAAATCTGTGACTTATTTACTGGCAGAGAGTTCTGCCATTAAACAAACAATTAAATTCTTTAAAAAAAAATAGTGATACGAAATAAAATTTTATGGTATAAAAAGAGCTGTAAATTAATAGTCCAATAAATTGTGACGTCACAACAGGATGGAGGTTATCACACAAGATCGGACTCCCTAATTCTAGAGGCTCTAACACAAGAGTGACAATTTGCGACGTACAGGGAGAAATTGGTAAAAACAAACAAACAAAAAAGGACTTTGCCAGATGTAATTAACGAATGACCTCTTTTGACTCGTTCAAAAATTGAGGTATTTTTCTAAGTTGGTGAAAATATCTCTCTTGTAACGTGTCTGTGATGCCTAACATTCTCCTTAAAAACTGATCATTTTTCAATTCATCATTGCAACAATTTCTCCAGTCACTTAACTGGATAAGAATAAATCTTTCTAAATTACTATTATGTATTAAAATTTATTAACCACTGCCACTCACCAATATTTCTAAAAAAGAAAAAAGCTTTTATAATGATACAAATATTTCAAATCATTTTAAATAGTATATGTACCTTAATTTCCGGCGTATAATCCGCAGCTCAAAGAGTCGTTTTTCGACCCAGAAATATTATTTTATAAAATGTAACTTAAAAGATCGCTGTAAATATTTAACTACAATTATTGAATAAAATTTCTGGGTCGAAAAACGACTCTTTGAGCTGCGGATTATACGCCGGAAATTACGGTAATACCGGTATTTCCTAGGAAAATGTTTCTTGTGATTTTGGAACTTAAATTTACGCGTATTTTGAGATTCCATAAGTGGGAAACATGTCAAGGCATTGCTGCTACTAATGGCGGCTAAGAAATGTAAAAAAAAAAAAATAACGCAGTAAAACTTGTGAAGGCAGAAACAGCTCATAACGGAATTCTGCCATACATAGGAAAGAATTAATGGTCACATCCGAATGAAAAAACATAGAATTATATCTGCCACGACGGAAACCTGTCTAAAACGGGATGTTACCTAACATTTGGTATTCTGTCGGTGCTTGTATTACTATATTTTTAAACATTATACTTTTATAAATTTACAAAACATACTTGTCAAAATGTCGTTTTTAAATTAAAACTGATGTACAAATTTTTTTCTTTCAAAATTAAAAGTTTTAAATAAAATTGTATTTTAAAATTAACAGTTCACCTAATCAGACAGCTCTAGAGCCTGACCTATGACTCCAAACAATACAGAAAAATGAATATAAATTCATGTGATGTAATCTGCATCAACAAAAATAAAACATGTCGCTCGGCAGCGAGGAAATAACGAAGAATAACTTTACGCATGCTCAATGAATCCTCCACCATTTTCAATAACGCATTCCATTCTCAGAATTGTGCTTTCTACAGCATTGCATAAACTGTCCTGTGAGATTGAGCGAATATGAAGTCTAATACTGTTTTTCAGATCAGAGATTGTCTGACATCTGTCTTTAGATACAGAATCTTTCAAAAATCCCCACAACCAAAAACCACATGGTGTTAGATCAGGCGATCGTGGTGGCCAGACTGTTTGAAAATAACGACTTATGATGCGGTCTTCTGTAAAATGGCTTGTTAAGAAAGTCCGAACTGCTCTAGTAATGTGCGGTGGTGCACCGTCTTGCATAAACACGATATTTTGAAGGCAGCCTTGCTGTTGCAGCTCGGGAATCAGAAAATTTGACAACATATTGAGATACCTTCTCCCATTTACGGAACATGTAATGGGTCCTGTGGATGTTAGTTTCTCAAAAAAAATATGGTCCTATCATAAACGTAGCTGTGAAACCGCACCACACCATCACTTTAGCTGCATGCAATGGAACTTCTCGGACAACATTAGGATTCTCTTTCGCCCAAATTCGACAGTTGTGTGTGTTCACTTGTCCGTTTAGATAAAAATCCGTTTCATCACTCCATAGAATATTCCAGGGCCAAGAATTGTCCACATTCATTCATGCAAGAAACTGTAGTGAAAATGATAGCCGATTTTCGGTATAGCTGGCTCACTTGCATTACCAAATGATGACTGGCTTGCTAAATCCACGGCAGCAGTAGCAATATCTTCAATGCTAGAAATGTCTATCTTTTTTCGTCCTCTGCCAGGAAGAATGTCGAGTTTTCCTGTTTCCTCGAACTTCTTAATCATTTTGTGAACTCCACGATCCGACATTGGTCCACGTCTAACATCTTTTAGTTTCCGGAATTCTCGAAGAGCTGCAGCTGTGTTGCTGTTGTTTTGATAAAATAACTTTACAAGAAGTGCCTTTTCTTTCAAAGTTACCTTTCTCCACAAAGCGTAGATTCAAATGCTTTTCAGAAACAATCAACTGTTCCAGTGTCAAAGAAATCACAGACACACTTCATCAGCAAGTTTTAAATCGTCAGGTGGTTAGAAGGGTGTTTCACGTTTTCGAAGTTGCGACGTCACTTTGACGTCGTTCGTCGAAAATTTGAATAAAATGTGATATTTTCCAGCGTTGGGTGAAATTTTGTGATTCTGTGTGTTTCATCTGGATTGACCGAAGTTGATATAACGAATCTGAAAAAGTTTACTTCTACCAACTGTAAAATAAAATTTTCTGTATTTTGTTTTTTACAAAATAAAGGAATCTGCAAATATTGGCTTAAATATTAGCGCAGCGCCACCTATTGACAAAAACTTTAACTAATTTTTTTTCGATTTTCGCAGAGCGCATCTTTTCAACTACGTACTAGTGAAATTTTGTTTCGTTTGGAGCCATAGATCCGGTTCTAGAGCCTTCTGAATATAGGCGAACTTTAATTATAACAACCTTGTACATAGCTGCCAACTTTTACGCTTTTAGATAACACAATTTTTTCTGTTTACAAATAGTGGTGGGAAAAAAGCGTAAAAGTTGGTAGCTATGAAAGTAGCGAAATAGCAACGCTGTCGTGATCCGCACTTTTCAATGGGTAACACTATTGAACGGCCGGAAGTTTCACTCAAATTTTATAAAAATAATTCACATCAGAATTTTTACTTAAAACCGTTTAGCTTATTTATTTCACTTATTTATGTATGGCTTATATTTAAATTATTTTAGGAAGAAATTACTTGTTTGAATAGAAATATATTTATTTGGTACAAGTAATATTGAACATTATGGCCGTTCTAGTGTTTCGTAATAATCGCACTTGATTTTTAGTGAACTGGTGTTTTTTAATTTTTCGAAATGACCTATGCCGTTAACAATTCTGTTTAAACTTTCTGTGAAATACTCAAAAGCTAACAAAGTTATATTAAATTTATGACTTTGGAGTCAGCTTTTAAACTGATCACAATTCAAGAGGAGGGAAAGGGTCACAAAGTGTGACAGGGGGAGGGTGGCGGATTAACATATCTTCACGTCACATATAAAACCTGAAAATACTTAGATTTATTTACAGTTATGTATGCATTTTTCTTCAGGTTGTATTAGGTATATTTTTCGTTTTTTGTTTGATTTCAACAATTCGTCCAAATGAAAGCATATATGAATTTAACGGTTTTAAAATATTTATATTAATAGGCTATAGATCGCATATAACATTTTCCTCAATAAAATAAGCTCGAAATTTATGATTCAAGAAAATGTGACGGCACAACAGATGGTATAGCACAATATATATAGATGGTA
Source organism: Maratus michaelseni (assembly GCA_963931845.1). Taxonomy (NCBI): domain Eukaryota; kingdom Metazoa; phylum Arthropoda; class Arachnida; order Araneae; family Salticidae; genus Maratus; species Maratus michaelseni. Next base: position 55,368,923 of record OZ007586.1, on the reverse strand, counting down.
TAGCACAGTATTGATGGTATAGCACAAGTGTGACAATCTGCGACTTTAGAGGGAGAAATTGCTGAAAAAAAAGCACGACTTTCCCAGACGTAATTAACGAGACCCTTTTTTACTAAATTTTTACTCATGGAAAAATTGAGGTATTGTTTGATGTATAAGTTAATTGAAATATCTCTCTTCTAACTTATCTGTAATGTACAGTAAAAAAATTTCTCCTTAAGAGCCTACACTAGTCACGCGAAGAAACGCTCAAGCTAATGTTAAGTCTATGGAAAGGGTCTTGACAGATTTCGCTCTCGCCTTTTTATATTTTTCAATGATTTTTTTTTTTGCATAGGATAGCTGAGGTCGATCTCTAACGTTGTTAGTTTTTACTTTTTTGAGTTTGGTTACAGTTTTTTTATAAGCGGACATTTTCAATTTTGGAACCGGTTGGAACCAGTTCTGAAATTGAAAGTACCCTTATATGAAATAACTGGAAACAAAATAGAAAAAGTAAACACTAACAACGTTAGATATCGACCTCAACTATCCTATGCAAAATACACCATTTAAAAATATTAAAATGCGAGCGAGAAATCTGCCAAGAACCTTCCCATAGACTTAACATTAGCTTGAGTGTTTCTTCGCATGACTGCTGTAGGTTCTTAACAAAACTGATCATTTTTCAGTTTATCATTGCAGCAATTTCTCCAGCCACTTCACCGCACAGTTTAAAACCTGCAAGACATTGTCTAGTCGTTCAACAATTTTTGTAAAAACGGTTACTTTTAAACCTATGAGAGCTTTCTTTTCAAATTTCTCGCCATCCATTTCAATGTTTTCAAATGATATTTTTTGCATCGGATAGCTGAGATGGATTTCTAAACAAGTTAGTTTATACTTTTTCAATTTTGGCAGATTTTTTTTAATTTTTTTTCAATTTTTTTAATTTTTTTTTGTAGAGTTACTTTGAATTTCGGAATCTTTCGGAACCAGATCCGAAAGTAAAGTAGTTAACATTAAAGAAAAACTGCAACCAAAATCGTAAAAACGTCAGAGATCAACCTCAGCTATCTTATGCCCCAAAAAAGGTCATATAAAAATATTAAAATCACGTGAGAAATTTGAAAAGAACGTTCCCATAGGTTAAACATTAGATTGCTTTTTTTTTCTCTCGTGGCTTGCTTATGGCTTTTAACCCTTTCATAGGCAAAGTACTTCTGATGCTAAAATATTGAAAGGATTGATCGACACCAGGATTTACAAACAAATAAATTTAAAAATAATTAAAAGCCTTTTTTTCACGTACATTATAAGAGCGAACTTTTATTTCAAAATTCTGGGGCGAATGGGGTATTTGAGAATTAAAATGAAGTGGGATATACCGGGTGATTATAATTAAAGTTACGATTTCAAAAATCGATAATTTTAAAACTACTGGTCAGAATGACTTGATATTTTAGCAGAACAATCGTGAGGCAATGGAATTTTGTTTGGCGAAGGAAAAAAATAGTTCCAAATTGTGCCGATAGATGGCGTTGTCAGGGTAATGTCAGGGGAAAGACCAAAAATGTATTCTTGAACCCTTTCCGGCGCGGTGTAAATTTGTTTGCAAAATGATGAAATAATAGACTGACACCGGAATTTACAAACGAATCCATTAGTAAAAAGAAACTTGCTTATTTTCTGGTTCTTAATGAAAGGAAAATTTTAATTAAATATTCTTGGTGCCGTTTGTCAGTTTTAGAATTAAAATTGGGTGTCCTTTTTTGTGACCACCGCCCGTTAAAGGGTTAAACATAGGAATGATGTTGCCAAAAGGAAAAAAATAGAGTTCAGAGATTTACTAAAAATTTATTAGCGAAAAGACAAGACTACGTGTTTACAGCGACGACAGCGATAATGACAAAAAATGAAAAAAAAAAAAGAGCTTCATGGAACAAACACCTTACTGATTATTAAGGCATAAGTTGCTCAATATGCCCTCCGCCTTGTTCCGCTACTAATTGGAAGTGCAAAACGGCATGCTCCACAACAGATCGGAGGGTATCTGTACTAATGCAGTGGGTGTGTTGTGTGATGCTTGCCTTCAAGTCGGCTAGATTCTGAATCCGCCCGCTATAAACAACATTCTTCAGGTACCCCCAAAGCCAGAAATCACACAGGTTTAAGTCGGGGGAACGTGGCGGCCACGTTGTTGGAAAATGGCGGCTTATGATCCTATCATCTCCGAAATTATCACTCAGTAGCTGCTTCACAGTAGTAGCAATGTGCGGAGAAGCGCCATCTTGCATGAATATTATGCGATCCACACACTGACGCTGTTGAAGTGCCGGAAGAACATGGTTACGCAAAAGTGCTTCATACCGCTTGCCAGTAACTGTGCAGGTAACGGAACCCGCAGGTGTGATCTCCTCGAAGAAAAATGGACCGACGATAAACGCTGCCGTTATTCCGCACCACACAGTGACCTTTTCAGACTGAAGAGGTAATGGCTGTAGCTGGGACGGATTCTCGGTCGCCCATATCCTGCAATTTTGCGTATTTACAGAACCTTGCAAATGAAAGTGGGCTTCGTCAGACCACAGAATGTTCCATGGCCATCCGTTGTCCACTTCCATCCGGGCAAGAAATTGTAGTGCAAAAGATTGACGTGCTTCCAGGTCAGCAGGTAGCAACTCCTGCACATGAGTTATCTTGTACGGATAACAGCGTAAGACGTACCGTAGGACTTTACGCACCGTGCTGTTCGGCATATCCAGCATCCGGCCAATCCCCCTTGCACTGCTGATTCCAGCATCACTGTCAGTATGTTCCTGTAATGCTGTAGCCACATCTTCCACTGCCGCAGCTGAAACTGGTTTCCTTCCTCTACCCCATTTAACGTCAAATGAACCGGTCTCTTCGAATTTAGCAATCATTTTTTGCAGACCATTTGTTGTTATTGGACCTTTTTTATGGATTTTAATGTCCGAAACTTCCTAATAGCTGTAAGTGCACAGTCATCGTTCTTATAAAAAAGCTTCAAGAGCAGAGCGCGATCCTTCATAGTCAGAGTCATGATGAAGCATTCAGGCAAAGAGCTGCTGCTCTGCATTTTTATGGTTGCTATGTCTGCGGTGCGCATGTCACGTATTAGTAATTTGCATATCTTCAGACAATGTGAGCCCAGACAGCGCCATCTATGGGCACATTTTGAAACTTTTTTTTTTCCTTCGCCAAACAAAATTCCATTGCCTCACGATTGTTCTGCTAAAATATCAAGTCAATCTGACCAGTAGTTTTAATTAAAATTATCGATTTTTGAAATCGTAACTTTAATTATAATCACCCGGTATTTAATTAAAATTTTCCTTTCATTAAGAACCAGAAAAATAAGCAAGTTTCTTTTTACTAATGGATTCGTTTGTAAATTCCGGTGTCAGTCTATTATTTCATCATTTTGTAAACAAATTTACTCCGCGCCGGAAAGGATTCAAGAATACATTTTTGGTCTTTACCCTGACATTACCCTGACAACGCCATCTATCGGCACAATTTGAAACTATTTTTTTCCTTCGCCAAACAAAATTCCATTGCCTCACGATTGTTCTGCTAAAATATCAAGTCATTCTGACCAGTAGTATTAAAATTATCGATTTTTGAAATCGTAACTTTAATTATAATCACCCGGTATTATATCCCACAGCCCTTCAAAGGCTTAAGAGCACAAAAATGCCCCTTGTTATGATGGAGAGATCATATATATTTATCATTTTATTCAAAATTGATAATTTCTTAATATTTTCTAAAAGTTAATTTATATCTTTATTTAAATTCTGTTCGTTCTAAAGTAAAGTCATAACTATCCCATGATATATGCTATTTAATCATGTACACTTATCTTTCATTTATTCTGCAGCTTTTCTTCAACCGCATAAAGATATTTCCCTTCTAAATTAAAATGCGACGACGGTTACTTTACATATACATTGATACTCTGGTATTCTTTTATTTGCAATATCCGCTCCATAAATCTATTAAATATTACAGATGTTTTACGTCTGCGGTGCTTTGTCGGTCAATCTTCAATTGTCTGTTGTATCTAGAATGCAAAACTGTGCATACTTTACAGCTGTTTGTCTCGCATTTCTCATTCAAATATATTCACATCCTAAATTACATTTTTGCTGTTTTCAAAACTTTGCTTTTTCAAATCATGCTATTTTGATAACGCGCCTAGTATATGGCATGCCTGCTTTCTAATTCCCACGCAAAATTAATATTGCTATCTACTAAACGGTCTTAAAATTCCGAATGGCGATTAAATTGATCCATGTGTACTTCTGGCGAAATTGAGTAATCCTGGCGCACATGTGCATCCCAAAAAGTTTGTCAGATTTCACTTAGCCGCTGCAAAGACAAGTCGTAGTTCTTTCGATGTCAAAAAACCACCTCCCAACTTTACCATCATAGTCAAGTCCAAATAAACATAAGCATTCACGGACTCTTCACTGTTGTTGTTTGCCTTTCTCTGACTTCTTTACAAGAAATGGGTTTCTAGGAGTTTTTGCAGACAACCATATCGTCGCTACCATGTCAAACTATCGAATGTGAAAAAATGCATTTTTCATTACTTTTAAAACCGGTCCGATTGTCACCACTAAATTTTAATAGTGTTTCAGAGTTGCAACATCACCAGGGTTGCCAGTTTGGCATACTTCTCCATTCAGAAATGTCGAATCCATACCAGAAATTTAAAATAGAAAATTTTCATTATATAATGACAGCCTGCTTCGTGACGACTCAAACTAAAATTTTTCCCCTGAAAATTTCCGGTAGGAATTCGGTATCTCTGAAGAAAAAAAGGAGGCCAAATTGATAAACCTGTTCTTCCCAGAAATTTTATTATTATTTTTACTTGGCGAAGAATTCTAATAATATTTAGTGGTGACAATCGGCCCACTTTTAAAAGTAATGAAAAATGCATTTTTTCATATTCGATAGTTTGACATAGTAGCAACGATATCTGTTACGGTCAATTTTAGTTTGATGCTTTTCCAGCCGCGCATTCAAGACGTACTATCGATCACGAAAGCCAAATCATCCGTATCTATCCGTACCCCAGCCATCAACGATACGATACTTGTACTTGCTAGATATTAACCAAGTCAATTATTCTGCATGATAAACAGTAAACATACAGTGAAGAGTTTTTTCAAAGCCCCACAGGCGATTGTAGTTTGAAAAAAAAAACCTTCTTGGAGGAATGACAAAAATATCATGACGTAAGTTGCGTCTCTTTACTGAAAATTTCATCAAAGGATTTTACTTTTACATAAAAGTGAAAGGCGGCCACTTCGGAAACTTGTAAGTCACAGATTTGTGCTTAGGCTGTTGAAAATCTGATTTTGATTTCCATTATTATTAATAAACTTTAATCTAATACATTTGTCAAAGTTCTTTTTTTGTTGTTGTTTGTCACCTTGTATGAGTGATACATATCGAAAAAAAAATCAATTTACATAATAGAAATACAATAAAATTTGATAAATAAACTTGCTCTTCTAATGCAAGCGAGATACTTTCTGAAACATTTCTGAATTCATTTTTGTTCACGAGACTGGTAGGTGCTCTTTTTCAGAAACTATATAATCGAACAGTTTCTTCCAACTTTCGGTAAAGACAGAAAATCTTTCAGAAAATGCTGTCAAGTTTAGCGTTTTGAACCAAATTCCTCGACGCCAAAGCACTGGAAAGGAAAAAAACACTGATGTTATGACACGGAAATTGCTTATAACTCGAGATGCGTTAAGAGACAGTTTCTCACTTAACGGAAAATGAAAAACTGTTCGATTGCAAAACACTATAATAATCAAGCCTGAAAGATTATACTTTTAAGTTTTAAAATGTGTCAGAAATTTTTTCGTTATTCAGCGGGCAAATTTATAAGTAATTTTAGAACCGCATTAAAAAATGAAGTCAAATAAGTATCACATAGAAAAAAAGTCACATTATTAAACAATTTTATTGAATAAAATTTATGGCGCCATGTATGTTTTTTGACTTGAAAAACCACGAAATTTGGGCAGATGTGGCTTTTACAACACGAAAGAAAAACCATATAATGGACTATAGGTAGTACGTAATATGTTTAATTAGTATGTAGCATGTACTATTTTGTACGAAGTAAATAGTTTAAATATACTATGAATATATTTTTCTTTAAATATAATATGATATTATGTAAATGTTCGAATGAATTGCAGAAATAAAAACCATCCAAGAAAAAATTATTATGAAATATCACGCTCTTTAATGCCTTTATAAATACTATTGTGTATTAAAATGTATTAACCACTGCTACTCACCAATATTCATAAAAAAGGAAAAAAAATTTTTTAATAATGCAAACATTCCAAATCATTTTAAATAGTGTGTAATACCAGTATTTCTTTAGAAAAGATCTCTTATGATTTTGGAGCTCATTTTCATAGGTATCCGGTGTAAATGAATTTTATAAAACATATCAAGGTATTGCTGCTAATACTGGTGGCTAAGAAATGTTAAAAAAAGTAAAATAAAATAAAAATAGCGAGGTAAAACCTGTTAAAGTGGAAACAGCTCATAACGGAATTCTGACTTACGCGGAAAAGAATTAATGGTCTCTTCGGAAGTAAAAAACTATAGAGTTATATCTGCTACGACGGAAACCAGTCAAAACGGAATATTGCCTGTCATTTTCTATTCTGTCGCTGGTGGTATTAGTATATTTCTAATTATTTTACTGTTATAAATTTACAAAACATACTTATAAAATTTTCGTTATTAAATAGATCAAATGTAAGAAAAAAATTCTTTCAAAATTCAAATAAAACTGTATTTTAAAATTAATTAAAGGGATTAACTAAATCAATGTTTTTATTGTGTCTTTCTGAATAATATTGGCCAACATATTTCTAGCTAGAAATGCTTGAATTGATTCCCATGAAATTTAGAAGTTTTTGTGGTTTAACACTGGAACGACGGGAATTTTTACACAAGTTTCAAAAAAATATTTCATACCAGAATTTTTATTTAAGACTTTTAACTTATTTATTTAACTTATTTTTGTGCGGTGTATATTTAACTTATTGTATGAAGAAATATCCGGTTCAAATCGACATTTTTAGCACTTTCCAACCTAGTTGAAAAATATGCTCGTAAATATGCTCGGATTGCTCTGCAATTTTTATATGTTATTGTCGTTATCTATGGCACGTTCCCTATTTCAACTGAAGTGTGTAGCACTTATAGTTTTCTTACAGGGACACTCAAAAGAATTCCGTTACATTGCGGTCTATGGGGAAAAATCATTTGCGGTTTATTTTTAAAATGTTTCACTATTGTAAACGCATTGAAATTTATATAGATCACTAAAATGCATTAGAAGAAGCTTAATATGGAATAGTAGGTGTATAGCACTTAGAGTTACTTTACAGGGACAGTCAAAATAATTCCGTTACATTACGTCTATGGAGAAAAATCGTCTGCGGCTTATTTAAATAATGTTCCACTATTTTAAACGCTACTAAGGTGCATTACAAGAGGCTTACTACAGAATAGTGTGTGTATAGCAGTCATCGTTCATTTACAGGGACACACAAAAGAATTCTCTACTGTCTGTTAACAATAATTCCTGGAATTGCGTTTTAAGTTACTGAACGCGATTTTAATCTTAACTAGCTTTTTGTCTATTACGTGGTGTGTATAAATTCTGTAGATCCTATACAGGGCAGCACAAAAGTTCGCGAACACATTTCCGTTTATTGACAGAAACTCCAGAAGGAGATTTTTTACTGTGCTACGCGTTTCCTAACTAAACTAAAATTTAGCATCCTATGTATATATACAAATCTATAGATCATATACAGGGCTACATAAAAGTATTCGGATATTTTTCCGAATATTGTATATATTGAAAATTCCTGAAATTACGTTTTTAAATATGTTATGCGTTTTCCAAATTGTTTACTTAGATGTCATCTTTCAGCTTATTAAACGGTAATGATTTGTAAAATTATTTTAGAAGCGTTGGAAAGTGCTACATAATCTATGCTTGACGCATGATTTTTCGTTCTTGTTTCTTTTGGTAGGGGCCAAAATGGCCCCTCACCGTCGTTCTAGTGTTAATGGAAATTGAACCCCTATTAAAAACTGATGCCATGATCAAGTGTTGCCCAGACCTCTACTTTTTTTTATTTTTTTTTTAGATTGTTTGATTGCCACAACTTTTTTTTAAATAATACAATTTGCCTTATTTTCGAGTTATTTATTCTATCAAAAAAATCCAATCTTGCTACTTCAAAAGAAGGGTGTGTGGAAATCAAGAAATTTGATTGCTAAAACAGTACCGAAATAGCAGCACAGCTTTGATCCGCACTTGTCGACAGGTAACACTGGATCGACCAGAATTTTTACTCACTTTTTATAAAAATATTTCCCACTAGAATTTTACTTAAAACTGTTTAGCTTATTTATTTAACTTAATTTTGTGTGGCTTATATTTCAATTATTTTAATCCCTTGATAGGTGGTGGGACATATTTGTCCCACTTAATTTTAATCCCCAGATTCCACACGGTCACCAGAATTTTGGAAGAAAATTTTCGATTTATATCTTGCGTGATGAAACGCTGCTACTTATTTTCAAATAAGATTGTTTGTAAATCCTGGTGTAAATCAATAATTTTAACATTTTAGCAGCAGAAGTATCTTGCACCTTACAGGATTACAAAGAAATTTCTTGTTGAATATAAATATATTTGTTTGATACAAGTAAAATTCACCGTTATGACCGATCTAGTGTTTGGTAATAATCGCACTTCATTGTTAGCCACTGGTGTTTTTAATTTTTCGAAATCACCAATGCATTTAACTGTTTAAACTTTCTGTGAATTACTCAAAAGCTAACAAAGTTGTATTAAGTTTATGACTTTGGAGTCATGCATTAAATTGGTCACACTTGAAGAGATGGGAGAGGGTTCACAAAGTGTGACGAGGGTGGGGGCGGATTAACATGTGTTCACGTTGGATCTAACACCTGAAAACAGTTTAGGTTTATTTACAGTTAGGTATGCATTTTTATTCAGGTAGTTTTGGGTATATTTTTCCTTTTTCTTTGATTTTAAAATATTTAGATGAAAGCACATAAGACTTTAACGGTTTTACACTATTTATATTATTGGGTTATAGATATAACATTTTTCTTCGATAAAATAAGCTGGCAATTAATGGTTTCAAAAACAATGTGACGTTACAACAGGATGGAAGGCATCACACAAGTGTAACAACCTGCGACGTAGAAAGAGGAAATAAAAAGGAAAAAAAAACTAATTTGCGTGTCATAATTAATAAATAACCTATTTGGACTAAAATTTTATGCTCGGGAAAATTGAGCTATTTTTATAAGTTGGTAGTAATACCCTTCTTTTAAAGTGTCTGTGATCTATTGTAAAAGATTTTGCCTTTAAAAACGGGTCATTTTTAGGTGCGTTCGTAATTATATAAATACATAGCACCTATAGTTGTCGTCTGGTCCGTCCGTCTGTCCTAACAGCGCAAAAACTACCCAACCGACTGGTTTGAAATTTAATATCTATAAGCGTTGTAGAATTTTGTCGAGTCATTTCAAATTTTATGAAAATAGAATCAAAACTTAAAAAATATATTAATAAGTTTTCTTTATTCTATTAAATCCTATCTTAAGTAATCTATATAGTAAAAGCGCAAGTCATGTGACTGAGGGAAACAAATACGGGCTAACCAAATTTTTTTCCAAATTCCAAGCGGCCATTTTTATTCAAAATTATTTTTTCTAACAAACTTGCATAAAAGTTACATTTTTAAAAAGATCGTTCAAAAAATTGTTTGCTTGAGAGATGAGTTACATTAAAAAATGTATAGATTCTGAGATAACTTCAGTGAAAATTAGGTTAACAGCCGAATATCTCAATCCATTAAAGTACATAAACAAAAGATTCATTCATCGTGAGTCATAGAAATATTAAACCATGGAGGTAATCATTCGCAAAGCAAAATCTTCATGGTAAATTTTACAGCGCCGTCTGGTGAAGAGAAAAAATAATTCGCATCTGTTAACATGGCATAAAGAAAAAAAAAGGCATCTTCATTTCGCTCATAGCAGACGATATAATTTATTTCACTGAAATAATAACTATGATTTTTGTACATTGTAAAGCTAGTTCTATCACGAAACGAACGCACCCCATTTGTCACGTTTAACGTACAATTTCCATCTTGTTCAATTTAGCATTAGAGCAATTTGTGCAAACATTCAATCGCACTGTTAAAAATCTGCAGCTAACTCTCAAGTCATTCAACCGTTTTTGTAAAAAAACGGATACTTGACCACATTATGAAGCGTTCGCATTGGTCAGGACCGATTAAAATTTCGATAACTGTTACCTATAAAAACTGTCGAATGAGTCCCAAGAGAACTAGGGAAATCAAAAATGGGTTTTCCAACACGATTCTCCTTCAATACAGAGATCAAAAGCGTAGGAATGGTTTAACCCCTTGAAGGGCACCGGTATATTATACATACCACTTAATTTTAATCCCAAAATACCACAATGACACCAGAATTTTATAATCAAAATTTGAATTTATAAGGTACACGAGGAAAAGCTTTTACTTTTTTAAAAATAAATTCGTTCGTGAATCCTGGTGTCAATCAATCATTTCAATATTTTAGCTACAAGAGTACTTTGCCCCTGAAGGGGTTAAGGGGAGTCATCACTCACTTGAAAACACTCTCTCGCTAAATGGCTATTTTTTACTTTTTCAATTTCAGTTGCAGATTTTTTTTAATAAAGGTACTTTCATTTTCAAAACATGTTCCGAAAGTGAAAGTACCTTTATTAAAAAAATCTGCAACTGAAATCGAAAAAGTAAAAAATAGCCATGTTAGGGATCGACCTCAGCTATCTTATGAAAAAAAAAAAAAAGTTTAAAAATATTCAAATTTAAACGAGAAATTCGAAAACAACCTGCCCATAGGTTTAACATTAGCGAGAGGGTGTTTTCAAGTGAGTGAAGACTCCCCTTAAGAGCCTACACTAGTCACGCGAAAGCACTCAGAAACTAATTTTAACCCTATTTTAGCGTTATTTTCAAATTTCTTGCTTTCGTTTTAATATTTTTAAATGGTTTGTTCTTGCATAGGATACCTGAGGTTGATTTCTAACCGGGTAAGTTTTTGCTATTTCGGTTTTGGTTGCAGATTGTTTTGATAAAGTCATTTTCACTTCCGCAACCGGTTCCGAAAAGGAAAGTACTCTCATTAAAAAAAAAACTGCAAACAAAATCGAAAAAGTAAAAAAGTAGTCCGGTTAGAGATCCACCTCAGCTATCCTATGAAAATAAAATCTTAAAAAAAAAATGTGTTAAACAAAGCTAGCTACTTTCTGACGCATTTCAGAATTTCGTTTTGTTCATGAGATTGGCAAATGCTCTTATTCAAAAACTATGTAATTGTAAAAAAAATTCCAATTTTGTGTAAAGACAGAAGATGTTTCAGCAAACGGTGTCAAAATTGGCGTTTTCAACCAAATTTCCCGACGCGACAGCGCTGGAAAGGAAGAAAAACTGCCGTTATGACAGAAAAATTGCTTATAACTCAAGTTATAATTCATTTCACGAAAAATGAAAAACTGTTCGATTCCAAATCACTTTAATAATCAAGACTGGAAGTATTATGCTTTTAAGTTTAAAAATGTGCCCCTAAATTTGTCAAAAAGTTTCGCGTTATTGAGCGGGGAAATACATTTCTTTTTTAGAACCGCCTTAAGAAATTAAATCAAATAAGTACCACATAGAAACAAATCATGTTATAAAATAATTTTATTGAATAAAATTTATGTTGGCCATGTATGTGTTTTGATTAAAAAAAAAAAAAAAAACAGAAATTCGGCATTTGTGTTTTTACTGTATGCGATAGGTTAAAACCATATAATGTACTAACAAAGAAGGTCTCCTTAAAGCGCATACTCAGAAAATTTTGAAAAAAAAAATGCTAATGAAGCTACTCATGTATGTCATAAAAGAAAAGTGAAATTTAGCTGCGGAATCCCAGTAGAAAATCTGCAAAAAAAAAAATAAAATTCTTTCGAGTATTTGGCGTAAAAAGACGCGGTTTGGCTAGCACCATTTTTTCCTCGCCAAATGCAAACGATTTTAATGTACTTTAAAATTGCTTGTAAAATGATTATTCGAATGCGTAATACTTAATGAATTTAAACATAAAAGATGAAATAGTTTATTATTTTTTTGTATAATAATATATACAAGCTACTTGATGTTACAGTTATTTAATTTTACCACTGAAAAAATATGTTCTATGTTTTGGAAGCTGCAAATATCTATTTTAGGTCATAGCGAAGCTGACATTTAAGTTATGTGTATTATTGAATTATTAAATCTTTTTTTTTTTTTTTTTTTTTTTTTTTAAGTTGCAAATTGGTATTTTCACTTTTAGTTGACAATCGAAATTTTAAAAATATATGAATCTGAAAGGCATATTAAAATAAACGAAGAGTTTGAAGAAATTCTTGTTATGAGACCTATGACATTTCTGTAAAATTTGAAAGCGTAAAATTGTCATTAGCTTAAAAAAATTATACGAATGGGTTAATTCTAGGGCGCATGATACCATATACCCTCTTGTTCAGAATCGTTTGCATTTTGCGTTCAACATTTTCAACTCTCTGTATACGTTTGCAGTAATATTAATTTAAAATATTCTTTAAATCAAGTTAAATAAATCACTCACGTTTTTTTCTGTATTTATTACCGATTGAATGAAATTTTGCTATTGTTTTATCCTCCATTCCACGATTTTTTCTAATTTAAACGGATTCGTCGGTTATACAAGTAATTTTTAATTGAATTTCAACAAAAAAGCCCGATGACAAACGGATTCATTATACATTTCTATATCGAAGAAGTCGTTGTTTTCATAGTAACAACACTTTTTTTCTTGAATTGACAATGTCCAGAATCGGGCTTATTTTTGAGCTTGAAACAATTTTAATCAATTTAAATTTTGTTTTAAATCGTACAATACAATCGTTAAATTTCATTATATATGTATATAAATGCGTACACAAAATTGTAGTTATAAAACATTATTTATTATGCAAGTTAAATTTACATAAACAAGTTCAGCATGAAAAAGCTTTCCTTAAAGAGTATTTGTCATAAAAGCGTATTTTTTGAAATTTCATTCTGTCGCCAACCGGTGATAAATCGCCAAATAAACGAAATTTTCATAATTTTTTACGGACGTTATATCGAGGTTCCGCATATATATATATTTTTTTATAGACGTATATATCCTCATAAGATGAACATTCTGTGTTTTTTTTCAAATTTTTCTGAGTATGCACTTATGGAGACCTTCCTTGTAAGTAGTATGTAATATGTATAATTAGTATGTATGCTATGTAGTACCATTGTACGTAAGTAGTATAGATATACGATGATATATCTTTCATTAAATATAATATGATATTATGCAAATGTTTGATTGAATTATAGGAAAAATATCCCCAAGAATGCATCTATCAAGAAATAAGTCGATTTTTAAGGGCTATATTTACTATTAATGTACTAAAATGTATTATCCATTGCCTGCCACCAATATATAATTTTTCTTAAAGGAAAAAGGTTTTACAATGATGCAAACATTACAAAACATTTTAAATAATATTTAACACCAGTATTTCCTTAGAAAATCTTTCTTATGATTTTGGAACCTAATTTTCAGTGTGCACTTCTTATATATTGTAAAAAACATATCTAGGCATTGCTGCTACTAATGGCGGTAAGAGATGAAAAGCAATCAGCACTGTAAATCCAGTGAAAGCGGAAGTAGCTTATAACAGAATTTTGCTTTAAACGGAGATGAATTAATGGTTCCAACGAAATGAAATCCCCCGGAGTTACACCTGTAATTACAGAAACTAGCCTAAAACGGAAAGTTATTCGACATCAGGGCCTGTTTACCGAATAGGCCCGTGAAGCCCGAGCTTACCACTGAAATACGAAGGAGCCCCCAAATTTATTTTTCAAAACTAATTTTTAGGTGGAAAAATGTATTTTTTTTTTTAATTATAGCTACTAAATTTTCCCTCGGACTATTATTTCCAACACATTTATACTCTTTTTACTTTCTTCTATCTATAATAGAAGAAAGTATTGTAATCGAAATTTTTTTCGACTCCCGGTTTTTGACGAATTTACACGTTTTAGGGGTCAGAGATTCCGAAAAACATGTTTTTACAAAATGTCTGTCTGTCCGTCCGTCCGTCTGTCCGTCTGTCCGTCTGTGTGTGTCTTTTTTGTACCATCGAAAAGTGTATGAAGTTATGCTTCAAATTGAACCACATTTTTTTTTCTATGTTTTTGGCTATGGCAAGCAGATTCTATCAGAATGTGGGGATATTTTGACGAAAGGGGGCGCTGCGATCGATATTTTTGTTCCATTTTCACTATTGTACCATCTAAAAGTGTATGAAGTTATGCTTCAAATTGAACCAGATTTTTTAAATTTGTTTTTGGCTATGGCAAGCAGATTCTATCAGAATTTGGGGATATTTCGACGAAAGGGGGCGCTGCGATCGATATTTTTGTTCCATTTTCACTATTGTACCATCGAAAAGTGTATGAAGTTATGCTTCAAATTGGACCAGATTTTTTTTCTATGCTTTCGGCTATGGCAAGCAGGTTCTATCAGAATTTGGGGATATTTCGACGAAAGGAGGCGCTGCGATCGATATTTTTGTTCCATTTTCACTATTGTACCATCTAAAAGTGTATGAAGTTATGCTTCAAATTGAACCAGATTTTTTTTTCTATGTTTTTGGCTATGGCAAGCAGGTTCTATCAGAATTTGGGGATATTTCGACGAAAGGGGGCGCTGCGATCGATATTTTTGTTCCATTTGCACTATTGTACCATCTAAAAGTGTATGAAGTTATGCTTCAAATTGAACCAGATTTTTTTTTTATGTTTTTGGCTATGGCAAGCAGGTTCTATCCGAATTTGAGGATATTTCGACGAAAGGGGGCGCTGTGATAGCCAAATTCAAAAGGTCAAAATAGCCAAATTCAATTTCAAATTCAAAAAGATTTGCAAAAAAATTAGAAATCCTAAAAGTTTTTTTCGTTAAATGTTCGGCCTTGATCCGGAGAATCCGGAACAATTTTTGTTTTGCCTCTATCTTAAAAAATGCCTGAGATATAGTGGTTTGAAATTTTAGGGTGGCTGACATTTTCAAACAAGACAGCAGAATTCATTCATAAACGGGTTTAACTTATGAGTTTTAGTTAACATGGTTTCGGCAAATTTTCTTTCATTGTTGTAACAATTAATCCTATTATATGCTTATCACTATATATTTATATTCGCCAACGTCAAATTCTCGCCAAACTCGGCGACAGTTGGCGAAATATCGCCGAATTTGGCGACCAAAATAGGTTGTCATAAATGAAGCCAACTTGGCTGTAGAGGACTAATTTGGCGATATTCTCATTCAAATTCAATGTTGACGAGAACTGGGATTGAATCTTCTTTAATTAGGTTCCACGCATTTTACCTTCGTGTTTTCCAGTAAAATTAGCTAAAATCGAAAAACCAAGAAATAGGGAGGCTATCAGTTCTTGTCGGTTCAGACCTGAAGGACTTTTCGTAGTTTAGTATTATACATCAGTTGATCGCATCCCGGTAACCCGACGATTCGAAAGCAGCTGACATACAACAGAATATCGAAAAATATTGATTTTATTGGCGATGTGATAACGAATTTTGAAGTATTAACATGACTGAGATAGAAGAAAGTTTTGGGATTGACACATCCGACTAGTTTTTTGTTGATATAATAAATGGTATAAAAACAGTGATTAAATGCAACTTATTTTCATTTCTCTTATGTTTTACATTTTAATATCAAACGTGCTAAAAAATAACAGAAAATTCAATCTGTTTAATTCTATTTTGTTTATATTCATAAAGAGTGGAGAAATGATATAAAATATGGATAATAGGTTATTTAAATAAAGGAGAAAGTAATTAGCATTCAGGTGATATCGAATTTCTGTTTATAAAATAGAAGCAAAATTGTGTTGCAGCTAAGCATAAATGTACGACAAATATTTTTTTCCCTGCCCTGTTCTTAGCACTGGCAAATCCTGCAATTTGTAAAGCATGATATATATTTTGAAATTTAAATATTCGCACCTCTTCCATATTTGTAAATTCATTTACAAAATGTTTTTACAATGTTAATTTGTTATGCATAATTATGTATATAATAAAATATTTTTTATAACTAGTTTAATATTAAAAGTGTTGTTTACTCAAAATTTTGATGGTAAAATTTCAAATTATTGAAGCATAATTGGAAGAGTAAAAGGGGACCCCCTGTGTGACATTGGGCTTCCCCTATTTCTAAGCGGGCCCTGCTCGTCATTTGCCATTCTGTCGCAAGTGTTTTTACTATATTTCTAAATGTTTTACTGTTATAAATTTTCAAAACATACTTGTCAAAATGTTGTTTCTAAATAAAAATTATGTACATTTATTTTTACTTCAAATTAAAATATTCAAATAAAATACTGTTTTAAAAGTAATCAGACGGACTAATTTAATGAATGTTTTTATTGCGTCTTTTGGAATAAGATTATCCAAAACTATCTTTATAATTGGAAATATTTGAATTGATTCCCATCAAATTTAGTATTTGTGTTTAAAAAAACAATTGATACTCCCATATAAAAAACTCGGGATTCACGATTACCACTGAAATGGCCGAAAATTTTATAAAAATATTTTACACCAGAATTTTTACGTAAAACTTTGTGTCTTATTTAATTAACTTATTTCTGTTTGGTATATATTTATTTTATTTTAAGAAGAAATTCTATGCAAAGAAAAAAAACATTTAAAAATACTATTAAAACACTTCCACCGGTTTAACATTAGCTTAGGAGCTTCTTCGCGTGGCAAGTATTGGCTCATAAGAGCACAAAAATGCCCCTTGTACTCGCTAGGTATTATACCTTTCAGGGGCAAAGTACCGTAATTTCTGGCGTATTATACGCGGATCGAACAATCATGTTCCGACCAAGAAATTTTATTTTATAAAATGTAACTTACTGGATCTCTGTGAATATTTCACTTCAATTATTAAATACACTTTCTGGGTCTAAGCGCGATTGTTTGATCCGCGGATTATAGGCCGGAAATTACAAATTACTTCTGTTGCTAAAATTTTGAAAAAAGGCCAGGGTTTACGAACAATTTTTTAAAAAATTAGTAAAAAAAATTTATTCATGTGCATTATAAAAGATAAATCTTGTTCCAAAATTCTGTTGCCAACGCGTCATTTCAGGATTAAAATTAAGTGGTATATATAATATACCGCCGCCTTTCAAGAGCTTAACCAAATGTGTTATTCCGCATGATCAACATACAGTGAAGTGTTTGTTCTAAGACACACCAGGAATTTGTTGTCTGAAAAATTCTCTCCAGGAGGAATTTCAAAATAACAGGATGTGATTTGCAGGGCATTGCTGAACATTTTAAAAGAGGATTTCACTTTTATATTAAAGACAATGATGGCCACTTCTGCAAGTCAAATATTTGTACTTTGCCAATTGACAATCTGATTTTGTTTTCTACAGTTATTAAAAAAAAAAAAAAAAAAAAAAAAAAAAAAAAACAGTACAGATTCAGTTTTATCCAGACAAAGCTTTGGATAATTGTTTGATAAAAAGGAACAGATGCTATACACTCACGCACCGTTGTTTGGCGATTTTTTGGTTGGCGCGATTTTCAAGCCCGCGCCAAACCAATAACTTAATACAATTGCTAGGTTGCCATTAAAGAAAAAAAATCCCCTAAATTTGGCGACTTCTTTCCTTTTTATAACCAATAATAATAATAATAAAAAATGTGCATGAGTGTATGACATCATAGCCGATAAAAATAAATATTTTTACCTAATATTTCTGTCACGTTTTTAATATTAATATTATTTCAGAACTTGTTTTAGATCAAAGCACCCTTTTACAGGATTGTAAATTAATACAAATATATCATATTAATAACAAATAAGCATTCATTTTTTTATTACAATTATTCAGCAGTTTGTTGCTAGAAAAATAAAAATGTTAGTAAAAATGCCTATTTGTATTTAAAAAAATACAAATTGTCTATACGATTGTCTACGAGAAATTGATGAAATGATATATTTTCATTGTTTTTGCTCGATGAACGGCAATAAGGCCCACAGCAGAACGGCATTTAATAAGAATACATTAATTTTCCTTTACATGTGATCTTTCAGTTAAAAAAATTTCATATCACTGTAAAAAATAAGAAAATTGTAGATTTGAAAGGCCCGTCTATGAGGCGATCAATGTAAATATTATGACAGCAGGTCCCAGGTGGTAGCGCCATCTATGAGGTTTAGCTGAGTTCTATTTTTGAGTTCAATGCAGTAGGCATTTATATACAGGGTTGCTACGGGTCAGGGAATTTCTTAGGGAATGTACCAGTATTTTCTTATAGAATAACTCGTCTTATGTAATCGCACGATATAATAAGAGAGTTTTTCTATAAAAAAAAAAAAAAAAAAAAAAACTGGCAATAACCTTGAAAAATTCCCTGACCCGTAGCAACCCTGTATATATTACGGAGGTAGTGGATCAACATACAGTGAAGAGTTTGTTCTAAGCCACATAGGAGTTTGCAGTCTGAAAAATTATCTCCAGGAGGAATGGCAAAATAACAGGATGTGAGTTGTAGGGCATTTTTGAACATTTTAACCCGGGAAAAATCGCGCATATCTAGGGCATGAATAGTTTTTACTTTGTCACCAATAAATACGAACAATAATTCTCAACTTATTTAGTCAGTGACAACTGTTACAAATTACAGTGACAACTGTTACAAATAGGATAAAATACGCTAAAGATTACTTTTCGAAAAGTAGTGATGACAATTGTATAATCCGTACGCACTCGGGGTATGTCATACCCCATGCGACTTCTCCCGGGTTAAAAGAGGATTTCACTTTTACATTAAAGTGAATGGTGGCCACTTCTGCAAGTCAAATATTTGTACTTTGCCAACTGACAATCTGATGTTGTTTTCTACAGTTATTAAAAAAATTAAATCTAATACGTTTGTCCGAGTTTGTTTGTTAGTTTGTTTTTTGGTCTCCTTGTATGAGTAATATATATACAAAAAAAAATTAAATTTACCTAATTGAAATACAATAAAATTTTATAAATAAACTGGCTGTTTTTAAATCAAGCTAGCTTGTTTCTGACACATTTCTGAATTCATATTTGTTCATAAGATTGGCAGGTGCTATTGTTCAGAAACCATGTAATCGAACAATTTTTTCCAATTTTCATTAAAGACAGAAGATCTTTCAGGAAATGCTGTCAAAGTTGATGTTTTCTAAAAAAAATTTCGATGCGACAGCGCAGGTATGGAAATAAACTGCCGTAGTGACACAAAAATTGCTTATAAATCAAAATTAAAAATTAAAAATTGAAAAACTGATCGATTCCAAATCATGTTAATAATCAAGCCTGCAAGTTTTATGCTTTTAAGTTTAAAAATGTGTCAGGAAATTTCGCGCCATTCAGTAGGGAAATATATATATATATTAGAACCGCCTTAAGAAATGAAATCAAATAACTACCAATTTTATTCAATAAAATTGATGTTGCTCATGTATGTGTTTTGATATGAAAACCCCCCGAAATTTGACTGCTGTGATTTTACTATACGAAGGTTAAAACCATATAATGTACTAGGTAGTATGTAATACAGTATAATTAGTATGTACTATGTAGTGTGTTCTGCGTAATAAGTAGTATAAATAGACTATGATATATCTTTCATTAAATAAATATGATATGTTAATATTTGAATGAATTTTGGGGAAAAAAAACCTCACCAAGAATGAAGCTATCATGAAATCTCACGATTTTTAATGCCTATAATTACTGTTATGTAATTAAAATTTATTAAACACTGCCAAGCACCAATATTTATAATAAAAAAAAAGAAAGAAAGAAAGGAAAATGTGTTTTTATAATGATGCAAACATGTCAAATCATTTTAATTTATATATAACACCAGTATTTCTCTGGAAAATTTTGCATATAGTTTTGGAACTTATTTTTTTCCGTTTTCGGTAGACTTTATTAGTAACATATCAAGGCATTGCTGCTACAAATGGCGGCTAAGAAATGAAAAGAAATTGGCCTACCGTAATTTCCGGCGTATAATCCGCAGCTCAAAGAGTCGTTTTTCGACCCAGAAATATTATTTTATAAAATGTAACTTAAAAGATCGCTGTAAATATTTAACTACAATTATTGAATAAAATTTCTGGGTCGAAAAACGACTCTTTGAGCTGCGGATTATACGCCGGAAATTACGGTAATAAAACCTGTGAAAGAGCAGTAGCTTATAAGGGAAATCTGTCTTAAACGGAAAAGACTTAATGGTCATTTCGGAAAAAAAAAAATCATAGAATTATATCTGCTTGACGGAAACTATAGTCTAAAACGGATGAATGTTACCCGACATTTGCTATTTTGTCGTGCCTGGTATTACTATATATCTAAATATTTTACTGTTATAAATTTACAAAACATAATTGTCAAAATGTCGTTGTTAAATATAAGTAGTGTACAATTTTTTTCTTTTAAATTTTAAAAATTAAATTAAACTGTATTTTAAAATTAATTAAAGAGATTAACTAAATCAATGTTTTTATTGCGTCTTTCTGAATAAGATTGAAAGACATGTTTCTAATTTTAAATAGTTCAATTGATTCTCATGAAATTTAGAAGTATTTGTGGTTTAATGAAAATTGTATCCCTATTAAAAACCCATGATCCAGTGTTGCCCGTCCGTCAGATTTTTTTGCAGATTGATTGATTGCCACCACTTTTTAAAAATAGCGTAATTTGCCTTTTTATGAGTTATTTACTTTATCGATCAAATAAGGCCAATATTTCTACTTCAAAAGAGTGGTGGGTGGCAATCAACCTATACGATTTCTAAAAAGGTAGCGAAATAGCAACACAGTCGTGATCCGCGTTTGTCAACGCGTTTATCAACTAGAACGGCCGGAAGCTAAAATATTTCACGCTAGAATTTTTATTTAAAACTGTTTAGCTTATTTATTTAACCTATTTTGTGTAGTTTGTAGTTAAATTATTTTAAGAAGAAATTTCTTGTTGAATATACCGTATATACTCGTGTATAAGTCGACCCCAAAATTCCTGATGAAAATATGTTTAATACCAGTATTTTACAATAATGTTCTTCGTCTTATATAATTCAGAATTAAATGAGATAAAGCAGGGCGTAGAAAATTATTCTGAATTACTGGTGTTAAACTTGTTTGCATCTCGGTTTTGGGGGTCGGCTTATACACGAGTAATACGGTAAATATATTTATTTGGTACAAATAAAATTCAGAATTATAGGCGTTCGATGTTTGGTAATAATTGCATTTGATTTTAAGTCATCTGGAATTTTTTAATTTTTCGAATTGATCTATGCCTTTAACAATTCTGTTTAAACTTTCTGTGAATGACTAAAAAGCTAACAAAGTTGTCCTAAATTTATGACTTTTTGGAGTCATCCATTAAATTGGTCACACTTCAAGAGCTGGAAGAGGGTTCTCAAAGTGTGACATTGGGATGGTGAAGGTTTAACATGGGTTCATGTCAGATGTAAAATCTGAAAATAGTTAAGTTTATTTACATGAAGGTATATTTTTTTTATATAGTTTTTTTTAAGTATATATTTATCCATTTTCTTTGATTTGAACAGCTTCAAATGAAAGCGCATAATAATTTAACAGTGTTACACTATTTATATTTATAGGTTACAGATTGCATATAACATTTTTTTTTCAATAAAATAAGCTTGAAATTAATAGTTCAAGAAAATGTGACGTCACAACAGAATGAAGGGTATCACACAATTGTGACAATCTGCGACGCAGAGAGAAGAAGTGATGAAAAAAAAAAACCCACAAAATTTGCTTGTCGTAATTAATAAATAATTAATTTTGACTAAAATTTTACGCGCGGAAAAATTGAGATATTTTTATAAGTTGGTAGTAACACCCTTCTTCTAAAGTGTCTGTCATATATTGTAAAAAATTTCGCCTTAAAAAAGGGATCATTTTTCAATTTAGCATTGCAGCAGTTTGTGCAATCATTCAACTGCACTGTTAAAAATCTGCAGCAAACTCTCCTGTAAAAGATCGAGTGAGCCCCAAGAGAACTAAAAAAATAAAAAATGGATTTTCCAACACAACTCTCTTTTAATACAGAGAACAAGAAGAGCGTAGGAATGGTAGCGTGTTTTGTATTGTCAGGGAGTTCACAATCACTTTACTACCAGAATTTTAATGAAATAAATTTCCCCTTGTTTAATCGTTGAGCGTTCCTCAGGTTAAGATAAGGTTAAATTTAATGTACGAAAATTCTGGTACTAAAGTGACTGTGAAGTCGCTGACGAGCCACCACTGTTGTATCATTCTGAATTAGACTAGAAGATGAAAGTTCTTAGAGTTGTAAATAACTGATTCCAATCAAACTTAGAAGTGTACGCTGTTAAATTTTTTTTTTTGATTTCCTCTTCCTCTCCCCTAAAAATACCTTGTATCCGCGTCTGTCAGCGATTTTAAAAAAATTGTCATTTTACCTATAATATTTTGATGGATCACCCGGTACATTGTAATGCTTCAAAAAGACCTATACCTTTCGCAAATTTCTTTAACCCTTTAACGGACATTGGTTTCCCTATGAAACCACAAAATTTTAATTACGAAATTCAACAATGACAGCAGAAATTTAATAGAAATGTTTTTCATTTATTATGTATGTGAAATATTGCTTTTTTCTTATATACAAATAAATTTGTTCATAATTCCGGTATCAATAATTTATTTCAACATTTTAGCAATTGAAGTGCTTTATACGTTAAAGGGTTAAGCTGTCTTTCATTTACTCAAATGCTACCAAAGTAGCGACTTTATGCTAAAATTTTACTCGTAGAAAAATAGAACGAATTTTATGCGTTGGTAGAAACATTTCTTTTCTAAAGTATCTGTAATGCACCGTAAAAAAATCACCAAGGAAATGATTAACGATTATTTTTCAATTTTTCATTATACAGAAATTTCAGAGTCTGGTCTAATTTTAAAGGTCATAATTACGTTATTCGTATCATGGAACTATGAATAAAGTGGTATTGACATACCCTCAAAATGGTGAAGATTCCACTGTACCCAGTTCAGCAAAAGGCGGATTACCACCAGGGAAAACTTCCACCAGTACATTAGAATTGAAAATGTGTCCTTATTTAAACGCCTTATGTAGAATTTCTGTCATAATTGAGGCAAAAATATTTCGTTTTTACTCTTAGAAGTTTGGCCCAGCGGTAGTCACGCCATGCGATTCCGGCATTTTGTGACTACGTAATCAATCCTCTTGTCAATGTCAGTAAAAAAAATTACAATACCGCCGGGGCAAATATTTACCAGCGAAAACGAATAGAAATTTTTTGCCTCATTTATGACAGAAATTTTGCATGAATAAGGCGGTTAAATAAGGCAATTTGTTTTAATTTAAATTCACTGGTACAGATAATCCGATGTAAATCAAACAACAGCCGCCATCTTGGGCCTTCATCCTCAGTTACTTCACTTGCAACTGGTAGACTATATATCTCCCCTTCTTAATTCACAGCTGAATTATTCGTATTCAAACCAGGTTAAATTTATGAGCATATATTAATAGTAGCGAGCGTACATATTTTATTAATTATAGATCACAAGAGCTTTTCATAGAAATTTTACAGACAACCGTAGAGGCCCAAAGATGAGCTACAATTTGATATCGGAATGATGGATCGCTAAGTGAGAGTGATTACATCAAAAGAACGCGAAGCGCTTACTATTTGGCGGCAACTAAATTTGAGAGGAGCAAATGATTAAGAAATAACAGCTAAGCCGTTTTTAATTATATCAGTGATTCTAACACTGTGGTCCCCAAAGGTCTTTTTCTTTTAGGTCCGCAAAGGTGTAATTTTTTTCCTATGATCGAACATCTTCGAATTCTTGTGATTAAAATAAAAGAAAAACTAAGAATACTCTTAAGGCGGTTCTAAAAAAAATATTTTTTCCCGCTCAACGAAGCGGAACTTCGTGACACATTTGCGGACTCATTTTTAAAAACAAAACCATGACACTTGTATGATTATTAAAATGATTTGTAATCCAATATGTTTTTTAATTTTTCGGTAAATGAATAACAGCTTGAGTTATAAGCAATTTTTGTAAAATGGCGCCTTTTTTATCTTTTCAGCCTGTCGCGTCGGGAGATTTGGTTCAAAGCGCCAACTTTGACAGCATTTTTCAAAGATCTTCTGTTTTTATTGAAAATTTGAAAAAAAAAAAAAATGTTCGATCACTTAGTTTCTGCATAAGAGCACCTGACAATCTCACGCGTTTGCGACCAAAAATGAATTCAGAAATGTTTTAGAAAGTAGTCAGACTGGATTTTTAGAACAGTCGTAAGCAATTCATTATAATTAATTTATAAATTATTACATTACATCATTACATTTATACATTAACTAAAAAACCAGGATTATATATCCCATATTCAATATTCTAAAGAATATCGGTAATTTTAGTCTTTAATCCCCGGGGTCCGTGAAGAAAGAAGAAATACAAAAAGGAATCAGTGGTAATTAAGCGATTCAATACTCTTAAATGTTAAAGAAAAATCGATTTTTCCAGGAAAGAGCAAAATGTTCTGCCTATTTCAGAACAAACTCGGAACTAAAATTCCCATAATTACGTTATAGTTACGACGAGCACGACTAGAATCATATCAGGTGATCATTATGTTAATCAATGGTTAAAAGACTACTTCAACGTTGTTTATTTCAAAAACTTAAAAATGGGATTCTTTTAAATTGCGTGCAACATTTCTCTTCAACTACTAGTTTTTTTTTTTTTTTTTTTTTTTTTTTTTTACATGCGTTTGTCGCGGATTGAGAGATTAAATCTCTATCTTACGACTGAACACAAACATATTGTTTTAAAACAAAGTTGAATGTACTGCAATATTGTTTTCTCGAAGTTTAAAAATGCATATGTATAATAAAACTGTTTGTTAATAATAACTGATAAATCACAAGGAAAATCGACAATATATAAATGAACCAATAAATTGTAATACAATATAAAAAATCCCTGACGGCTCGGCCTAGAGGCAGAGGTAGATTTCGAAGATGCAGACCGTGGGGCGCCTGTTTGTTGGGAATTACGGAAAAAATACCTTTTTGCCATGATGCCGCAGTTGGGACCGCTCACTTCGAAATCTAACTTGCTTGCCGGCGGAGCCGGCAGGAATTTTTTTTTTTTTTTTTTTTTTTTTGCTATAAGGGTTAGTCCTATAAAAAACTTGTCAATATAAAAGATAATATTAAGAGGATTTATAATAAATGTAAGCGGATTTGATATCTTGTGAATTGACGAAGTTATGAATTTTTCTTTTAAAACCCCCCTTCCCCCCCCCCCCCCCCCTTGAGGCCATTTTTAATGATATAAAAAATCTGTCATACATAAATTTTCGGCCCTGTTCCTACAAGTAATGACAACTTTAAACGGATTCGATACGTATCATAATTAAGAAGAATCAGTTTGGAAGAGATTTGTGCAGAATTATTGAAGTTTTTTTGTCCATAAAAAAGTGACATGTATAAAGTTTTGAACTGGGGGTGGTTTTGGGTTCTGGGAGTCATAATCGGCATAGATCTGCAAAAAGTTTTCAAAAATTCCAACTTAGGGAAGAATGTAATAGGTAGTATTTCTTACGAAATCTACCTAAAATGTATATCCAATAATCTAAAATGCACAAATTGAAAAAAAAAAAAAAAAAAAAAAAAAAAAAAAAAGAGAAATAAATAGAAGTATGAGGAGAAAAAAAGATAATTAAATAAAAGTAGAATATATATATATAATTATATATATAGCTCCAGTCTGAAGATACAGGTATAATCTATAACGTATGAAAATATCAAGTAGTTCTTGAAATATCTTGTACGCCATTTTGAAAAAACTCATTTCGAGATAAATCACTTTAAAATACATTTTATTAAAACGTGAATTATTCAGTATTCTAGTATACATGTTTTGGATTATTTTTGAGTCAATAATAAATATATACATTATGAAATGTATTCATTAAAAATATTAAGAAATTCCACGCATATCTTACATGAACTATTATTGACCAGCGATTTTCTATGAAAACAATAGAAGACCCGCCCTCTTCTTTGGACATTGTGAGCTTAGATAGGTTTTTCCAGGTTCACGAATTAATAAAAATGTCTCAATATATGGATTTAATATAAAATTTGCTACAAGTCAATTAAAATAGGGTCTAATTTATCATAAAAAATACAGTTATTTTCTGTTGAAAGCTTACAACCGTTTTATTAAAAAAAAAAAGTACATAGGATTCAGAGCACGCGTTTGTTGATGGCGTTTGCTTATGAAAGGGTAAAGAATAAGGTAAAGAATTGTTGTCGTCAAAACCAAAGTCTCTCTTCGATATCGAAATTTAGCGACAAGGTTATGAATAAGAAAAACTCATCTGAGTATTTGCGTTCGGACCTGAGAGCCATAAGTGGGCGTGGTAATGACCTTTTAACCCTTTCAGGGACAGTGGTATGTTTATGAAAAAACTTAATTTTAATTCCCAAACGCCACAATGGCAGCAGAATTTTGCTAAAATATTTTCCATTTAACATGTATGTGAAATATAGCCTTTTTCTTATTTAAAAATAAATTTTTTTGTAAATTCCGGTGCCAGTCATTTATTTCAACATTTTAGTACTGAAAGTACTTTGCCCCTGAAAGGGTTAATCATAGTTTACTGAGAATAACCTCGTATAATTTTAGTCAAACTATCATAATCAAAATTTTTTATGCTGTTTGTTTTCAAATTCAAAAAAGATATTGCTTTTTCATGTTCATGTTCCTCAAAATATCGAATTTATGAAAATTTAAGTGTAGTATGCCCCCTTAAGAACATCAGAAACAGATTATATTTTTTGTGTTCTTAGCGGAGAGAGCAAAAATGTACTTCTTTTAAGGCCAAACTCAAAACCAAACTGGCTGCTCTTTGACATATTTTTTATTTCATGTTTGTTCGTAAACGTATCCTATTAACAGGTGCTCTTATTAAGAAACTAATATAATCAAATTTTTTTTCTTTTCTTTTTTATATAAAGGCAAAAGATTTTTCAGAAAATGTTGTAATAGTTGTCGTTTTTAACCGAATTTCACGACGCGACAGCAGTGGAAAGGAAAAAACTGCCGCCCTGAGACAATAATCGCTTATCACACAAGATGTAATTTATTTATTAGAAATCGAAAAAAAAAATATTCGATTACAAATCAAACTAATTCAATAATCACACCTGCAAATATCATGTTTGTATATTTAAGAATGAGTAGAAAAAAATGTGCCAGAAAATTTAGCGTTCTTGAACGGGGGAAGAGAACAGCCTTAAAGAGATAAATCGCCAAGAGCTTAAGATTGAGAAAAGTGAAAATTATCTTTGAGGGGTATGAAACATCATTCAACATGAGTATAAGTTAGTGAAAATAGACAGTTGATATAACGGCAGATAACTACCATTTATGATGAATCTTACAGCATCGCCCACTGAATGCTAAGGCCTGAGCACTGATACAAAAATTGCGGCTGTCGTAGGCGGAATTTTTCAGCGTGTGTACGGTCCCTTGAAATTCAATACCAATAATTTCTAAAAGTTTTCTCAGCCTTATTTTTCTGAGATTCAAAAAGTCAAAGAAAACTTTTAGAAAATACTGGGGTGTAAAATTAGGGGACAGTACAAAGGTTTTACAAATTCCGCCTACAAGCGCTGCAATTTTTGTGTCAGCACTCAGGTCTAGTATTCAGGAGGCGGTGCTTACAGCTATAGTAACGTAGCAGCAGTGACGGCTTGTCAGGGGGTTCACAAGCACTTTACTACCAGAATTTTTGTATAGTCAATTTGAACTAATCTGATCGTAGAATATCCTAGGATTAAAGAAAGAGAAATTCAGTTTATTAAAATACTGGTAGTAAAGTGATTGTGAATCCACTGACAAGTCACTAATGCATAGCAGCGTTCCAAGCCTATATAGGAGAAATTCTACTGTTCCTTACATCTATATCGAAACAATTAACTTCCTGATATAATTATCAATAATAATAATTAATTTCCTTCCGTCGCATATTTTAAAAAAAATTATCCTGAAGATTATTGATTAGGAATATTGATAATAACAATACAATTTCTCCTTGCATAGCTGGATATATTTTATTTATTTATTGATTTATTATTTTTTTTTAATGGTATTTACTTGACTTGAAAATATCTTTAACTCAGAACACAAGGTTAAAAGACGTGCAAGAATAAAAAGGGAATGATATAGAGCTTGCAGTAAAGAATTAATTTTAACATAATGGGTAAGGGGAAAATTAAAATTTAGAAAGCTAAAAAAAATAATAACGCATAATTAAGGGTGTTCTCAAATCCAAAGGAGCACTTTCTGACACATTTCTGAATTCATTTTTGTTCTGAAACGCATGTAATTGGCAGTTATTCTAATTCAGAAACTATGTAATCGAAAGACGTTTTCCATTTTTTTGGTAAAGGCAGAAGATCTTTCAGAAAATATTGTCAAATTTGGCGTTTTGAACCAAATTTACGGAAGTGGCAGAGCTGAAAAGGAAACAAACCCGTCGTCACGTGACCAAAATAGCTTATAAATCGATAAATAATTCATTTATCTAAAAATGGAAAACACTATTCGATTTCAAATAGCTGGAATAGCCTGCAAGTGCTATGCTGTTGTGTTTAAGAATGAGTCCATAAATACGTCAGAAAGTTTCGCGTTACTGTGCGAGGGAAAATATTTTTTTGAGAACCGCCTTATATGTACCCGAATTTATTTAAATTTTGACTAAAGGTACAGCGCCTAGAATACATAGTGTGGCAAACGGCTACAAAATAGTACTAAAAAATTGAATCCGATAAATGTAGAACGATGGTGAAAAGATAACGGGTCGATCGCAGCGACATCTTCTAGCAGTGGCGTAGACAGGGTGGAGGTCCAGATGGTTTGGACACCACTAATTTTATAAAAAAATTTTGCCTTATCTAATCGGAGAATTTTCTACGATATTGAAGGTGAAGAAAACTTTATAATATTACTGGTATCAAGAGCATTTGAACCCCCCCCCCCTCTCTTGCTACGCCACTGTCTGCTAGCTCTTTTCAACGCAAACATTGTATAAGAATCGAACTGAGAAAACGTTTCAGCTGGTGGTAAATATTTTAATAATTAACTTATACCCTATTTCCTTTGACTTGGATAGTGATTTTCATACGCTTTGAAAATATGAATGATATTGATCATGGCCAAAAAACGTGATACGCATTCTTTTGTGCCTGGTTGCAGTACTCGATACAAGACAGCAAACTAGAAACTATCCCTATTTAGCATACCAAAGGATGAATCTCTGCTAGAAGAGTGGAAAAGATTAATTCCCTGATATGATAAAAAACTAACATCAAAATAAGTTACATCTGAAATATACACTTACAAGCAGATTTTATTAACAGAAATTATGTTCATGTTGTCAATAGTGAAACGGTTACTTTTGCTAGAAGTAAATCTATTTCTAAAGCAGATGTCGCTGCGATCGCCCTATTATTGTACCGCATCGTTGCACAATATCGGCTACAACTTTTTAGCTGTTTTTAAAGCATTACCAGTTTGGCTTTTTTTTAATTCCGAAATTTCGCATTCATACCAGAAATTCCCTATAATGTTCTTTTGGTTACTTAATAGCAGATATTTAGTGACATCTTAAAGTAAAAATTCTTGTTTCAGAATTTCCGGTTGGAATTCAAAAAGTTTTAATTAAAAAACGGCAAAACCGTTTCTACACTATGTATTCTAGGCGCTGTACTAAAGATATGAAATTTACAAAAATCGTAACAAAATGTGATAAACTTCATCACTATCATTTTGCAAGCTCTCCAGTCATTCAACTTTATTTATAAATTTTATAACGGTTACCACAGTGTTGTCAGTTAGGCGACGTTTTTTTTAGTCAGATTACTTTTTTAAATAGTAATATTGACTTTATTTAATCTGTCAAGGCGAACATTACTACTTCCAAAAAAGTGGTAGCAATCAAGCAATCTGAATTTAAAAAAAAAAAACGCCCAACTGGCAACATTGCTTAACAATATTATGAAGTATCACTGCTCAAGATAGCGATAAAATTATAATTACTTTATAAAATTGAAGAAAAAGGTACTGAACGGTAACAATTTTATCACAGGTCGAACGAATTTTTTGAAAATTTTTGGTATTTCTACCCTTTTCTAGGTAAATATTAAAGTGAGTGTAATATATAGTATATAATCATTGATTCATTATTATACGAAAAAGTCGAACAGTGCGGTATATTAAAGTATCCAGCAGGTCAAACAAAATTGGGCATTATATGACTTAAAATTGTATGTTTGGAGCGACAAATCCGGGAAAATATGGTCAAGAATTATCTTCTTTTGGTCTCAGCGAAAATATGTTGGAAGCGATTTCGCCTGATCTGCATTTCGAATGGGTCGGGTGTCCGCTACTTTTTTTCGTCCGGGTTAGTCAAAAATTTCGAAAACAAATATAGAGTCAGATGGAAAACTATAAATATTAATATAAATAAGTATATATATATATATATATATATAAACTTTACATTACGTTTATATATATATATATATATATATATATATATATATTACATAAAAGATAAAGATGCAGAGACAAAGCCCTCTTTTAGCCAATACAGAGAATACCATTCCTTACAATTGGCGCAGGTGTAACTTATTCAATTCTAAAGGTCTAAAGTGCGCAATAAAATATGTGACTAAATTTAAAGAAATCTAAAGTGATAAATATATATATATATACATTTTTAATATAATATGATAATTATTTTCATATAAACTTTAAAGCTATCATAAAATCACACGATTTTTAATACATGTGATGCTATTAATTTAGTCAAATTTATTAGGCACTGTCACCTATCAGTTTACCAGGGTTCTTACTCTTTTACCACAACTTTTTAATAGAATTTTTCGCCTTATTTAAATTCAGAAAAGACGAGATGTGCACAATTTCTGCTATTTAAATATTAAGTAGAAAAATTTTATTTAAAAATTGTGGTAAAAACGTACGAACCCTGGTTTAAAGGAAAAATTAAAAGGTGCAAACTTAATAATGATAAATTTAATACAAACATGTCAAATCATTTCAATTTATAAATAACACCAGTATTTTTTTAGAAAAAACGTCTTTTATGATCTTGGAACCTAAAATTTAAGTGTGTCGTGTGTGTAAATATGGAAGGTAGCATCAAGTCGTTGCTGTTAATATTAGCAGCTAAGGTATGAAAAAAAAAATAATATTACAAAGCCATTGAAAACGGGAGCTACCCATGACGGAATCCTGTCTTAATCGGAAAAAAATTAATAGTCCGTCATAAAGAATACTATAAAATTATACCTGATAAGACGGAAACAAGTTAAAAGCGGATTTTTTAGCAATCCCTTGAGATTCTCTCTTGGCATGTTTTATTGTGCTTTACTGTTATAAATTTACAAAATGTGCCTATAAAAATCTCATTTTTCAATAGAAAATTATGTAGAATATTTTTAACTTACAAAAGTAAAAAATTCAAGTAAAACAGTAACGTAAAATTAATTTAAGGGGTTAACTTAATGAATGGTTTATATTGTATGATTCTAAATAAGACTAGCCCGATATAGATTTTTAGAGTTGTAAATACATTAATTGATTCTATAGCTGCCAACATTCCGTTTTTATTATTTTTTTTTTCAAAGCCAAAACACATACATGGTACCATAAAATTTATTTAATAAAATTATTTAAGAACATGAATTTTTCTATTCCATACTTATGTTATTTTATTTATTTATTTAATTATATTTCTAAATGTGTTTATTTGATTTAAAAGACCAGAAAGAAGCTTTGTGATTCCCATCAATTTTAGAAGTATTTACATATGGTTTAAATAATAAATTGAACACCCTACTGGAAATTCCTAAAAAACTTTTTGTAATCACGAAATGAGTTTCATTAATCCATTAAAGCCGGAATTACTTTTTTTCTTTAAAATGCTAAAATTGCATTTCATACCAATTTTTCAAAGTAGCAACTTTAGTCTCCTTTTATTACGGAGTTTCTGTCATCAGATAAAGATAATATTTCTCTTAAAATATGCTGGTATACAAACAACAAAATGGAGGGCAGCTATCCCGGTACCACATGGTACCAATAGGTTTTAATGGGCTAAAATAAATGCAAAAATTACTATTAGGAATTTCTGAATAAAAAAGGAGAACAAACTGTTCCCTCTTATCCGAACGGAATGAACACCGCAGAATTCTACCTGCTAATTCTAAAACATGTCTAAAGCTGATTTTTTTAGTGGTTCCTTGCGATTTTGTCTTAGCAGGTTTTACTGTATTTCTAAATATTTTTATTACTATAAATTTACAAATTTTCTGTCTTGGCATGTTTTACTGTGCTTTACTGTTATAAATTTACAAAATGTGCCTATAAATTTCTCATTTTTCAATAGAAAATTAGGTACAACATTTTTTACTTTCAAAATAAAAAAATTCAAGTAAAACAGTAATTTAAAATTAATTTAAGGGGTTAACTTAATCAACTTTAATTAAAGTTGACTTAAGTCTAACTTTAATTAAAGGGATTAACTTAATCAATGTTCTTCGTCGTATTATTTTAACAAAAATACTATCCGATAAACGTCTTTAAAATTTTAAATACTTTAATTGTTTCCTTTAAAATTTAGAAATATACGGTATTTAAGAAAATGTTGACCCTACCTCCTCCTAAATAACTACCCGGAATCCGCGCCTGTCAACAATAGTAATCGGCATTTCACATATTTCAAATCATCCGATATTTTTTAATGTTTTAAAATGACATGTGTCTTTCACATTTCAGTTTAAGCTGTCTGTCAATTATTTAAAAGTGGTATTAAAGTAAATTATTTAAATTGGTATTAAAATTATGATTTTGTACACTGTTAAAAATATGTAGCAAACTGTCCCGTCATTCAGTTGTTTGTAGAGATTTTGGTTACTTGATCAGATTATGAAGCATTCTCATTGATTACACTCCTAAAAATCTGCAGCAATCTTGTCAGTCATTTGACCGTTTTTAAAGATAACGGTTACTTGACCATATTATGAAGCGTATCTGACCATATTTTTGACCGCATATAGAAGTAAATTCAGGTCAGCATAGAGGTAAATTATGGTTATGCAACCGTTTTATATAAAAACGGTCGAATGACTAGACAATTAGATGAAAAATGTTAACATTTATCACTGTTAAAAATCTGCAACAAACTTTCCAGTCATTTGGCCGTTCTTATAGAAAACGGTTATTTGACCATAATATGAAGTGTTCTCATTGGCCAGAATAGAGATAAATTACGGTTATGGAACCGTTTAGTATAAAAACGGTGGAATGACTGGATAGTTTACTGAAAAAGTTTAACAGTGCCCTGTAACAGTAACAGAATAGAGATAAATTATGGTTATGGAACAGTTTTGTGTAAAAACGGTCGAATGTCTGGATAGTTTGCTGTAGATTTTTAACAATGCATACTAAAATTTTAATCGCACAAAAACTGAAGTATTTTTATTTGCTGGCAGAACCATCCTTTTTCTAAAGTGTCTAAAATGCACTGTGAAATATTTCGTCTTAAGAACATCGTTATTTTCCAATTTGTCACTACAACAAGTTGTCCAATCATTCAACACTATTTATGGATAACAGTTACTTAACCCCATTGTGTAGCGTTGCTATGGCTAGGATAGTGAAAAAATTATGTATAATTTACCAGTTTCATGAAAAATTGCTGAACGATAACATTTTTCTCACTGGTTGAAGAAAATCATTGTAAATTAATGGTGTTTCTAACATTTTCTAGATAAATGGTAATGTGGGCATAAAATATACGGTCAATAAATCGTTATTTTACGGAAAATTCAAACAGCGAAGGATATAAGCGAAGGATTAAAGTATCCAGCGGATCAGTCTAATTCGGACATTATATGATTCAAGTTGTATGTGTGGAGCCAGAAACCCCGGAAAAGATGATAAATTATTATTATTATTATTATTATTATTATTTTGTACTCGGTGAAAGTACGTTGGAAGATGATTTTACCCAAATCCGACCCGATCTGCGTTTCTAATTGAGATGGGTTAACGCTATTTTTATATATTTATTCTATTATTATTATTATTATTATTTTTTTGGTGGGTCGTGTTGGAGTTAACTCGATTTTTCCGAAAGCGAGTCTAGAATATTGTTTCAGATGAAATAACTATATATTTGAATATTTCGGGATATACATGTCCATTTTTCTGCTTAAAAATAAATCGGGAAAAAAGGAAGAGGAAGTCAATCAAAATAATATTGACTAAATATTTCTTTAATAGTGCCATAAGTGTAATGTTTACTATATAAAAGGTTTCAAGCATATAAAGTTTGGAAGATAAAATGTGGCTAAATATAAAATGTGTAAAGTAATACAATTATATAGCTTCATTAAATATAGTATGATAATTATGTGAATGTTTGAATGAATTATAGGGGGGAAAAAACATTTGAAGAATGAATGTATATCATGAAATCTCACGATTTTTTAATACCTATAATTACTATTAATGTACTAAAATTTATTAACCACTGTCATCCACCTGTATTTTGAAAAAGAAAAAGTTTTAATAATGATACAAACATGCCAAATCATTTAAATTAATAAATAACACCAGTATTTCCTTAGAAAATTTTTCTTATATGATTTTGTAACCCAAAGTTTAGAAGTATGATGCCATGTACACATATC
The DNA here is from genome assembly GCA_963931845.1 of Maratus michaelseni. Lineage (NCBI taxonomy): Eukaryota > Metazoa > Arthropoda > Arachnida > Araneae > Salticidae > Maratus > Maratus michaelseni. Next base: position 55,333,779 of record OZ007586.1, on the reverse strand, counting down.
CTCTTGAACATATCAAGGCATTGCTGCTACTGATGGCAGCAACGAATTGGAAAGAAATTGGCTCTGTAGAAGTGAATGGTTGGTTGGTTAATTTATGACGGCCGAATATCTACTCGAGGGATATAGGCCCTAAGGGGGAGTGCCCTCCGTGGGGGTCTTTCTAAGGGATCCTAACCCGTATTTACGGTAAGGTTCGAAGAAAACCATGGAAAACTCCGAAAGGTTAGGTCGACGAGCGTGGCAGGGGTTTGAACCCAGCACCTCCCGTCTACCAGCTTTGAGAGCAGAACCTCTAAACCACTGGTGGGGCCTGTAGAAGTGGAAACGGCTTATAACGGAATAATTTAGTGCTGTCAAAATGTGTTAGTTCTAAGAAACAAAACAGTATATATCTGCTACTTAGTTGTAATCAAGAAATAAGAACAAATTGGCAAAGTCAAACCTGTGAAAGAAGCTTATAACGGAATTCTACTTTATACGAAATAGGATTAACGGTCCCAGTAGGAATTAATAGGAATTAATACCGGGTAGCTAGCCTATAAATACCTGCTAAGACAGAAACCAGTCTAAATTGGAATTTCTTAGCGGCGATTCTGTTTTGACAGGTTTTACTGTATATTTATAAAACGCGCTTATAAAAATGTCATTTTTGGATAGAAATTTGTGTAAAACATTTTACACTTTAAAAATTTCAAAATTGAAATAAAATTGTATTTTAAAATTAAATAAAGAGATTAACTAAATGAATGTTTAACGTTGTATCTTTTTAAATAAGATTGGCCTATAAATATCTTTAGAATTGTAAATACCTTAATTGATTCCCGTGAAATGTAGACGCATACTTTTTTTTTTTTTTTTTTTTTTTTTTAAATTAAAAACCCCAGGATCCTTGCTTATCAGCGGTTTAAGTTATAATCTCAATTTTGCCTGTTTTGTCTCACGCGGTATTTTTTAATGTTTAAAAAAGATCTATACTTATTTAATTATGTTTAATTTGTTTGGCAATTACTTAGTAGTTACCAAAGTGGTATTAAAAAGTATTATTTTGCACTAAAACTTTATTATTGGAAAAAGTGAAGTACTGTTATTTGTTGGTAGAAACATAACTGTTATAAAGTGTTTGCTATTAGCTGTAAAAAATTTCACTGTAAGAAAATCGTCATTTTCCAGTTTATCCTTGCAGCGAGTTGTCCAGTCATTCAACCGTCTTTATGGATAACGGTTACTTGACCACATTAACCCGATTTTTTCAAAAGAATGTTTAGAATATTGCGTCGGATGAAAAATCTCTATATTTGAATGTAAATGAGTACATATGTGGCCATTTTTCTACATGAAAGATATAATTTATTTTGGAGATATAATTATAGGCAAATGTTTCATAATTGCATTAAAGTATTGAATTATTATTCTTATTTCGGGTTTCGGGCTATAGTGTGTCGGTTTCGGATCATCGAAAGTTATTTTGTTGGGATCGGGTTTACTTTAAATTAATTTTTCAGTTTCACATCGGCATAATTCGACCAGTGTTACCAGTGGGCTACTTTCTTTTATTCTGTTTTCTTGATTACCACCAGTTTTTTGAGAAAGTTAAATTCGCCTTATTTAATGACATATTAAATAAGGCGAAAACAAGGCGAATTATACCATTTCAAAAAGTGGTGCCAATCAAGCAATCTGAATTTTAAAAAACTAGCCCTCTGGGAACACTGAACTCGACCAATTTAGGACTCTAATCTAGATAGAGCTTATCTGAAATTCCATGCATTGTGATATTGATTCACATCAGTAGCGGTTCGCCAGTGGGTTCACAATCACTTTATAATTAGTATTTTAAAAAACTAAATTTCTCCATGTTTAATCGTAGACTGTTCCAATATTAAGTCAAACCAGGTCAAATTTAATATACTAAAATTTTGGTAGTAAAGTGATTGCGAACTCCCCTGACGATTCACATCTACACTGCAAATTCTCAGCACACATTAGGAACACATATGGAACACTTTGATTCAAAAAAAGTTTTTCAGTTACTTTAATGTGTACTGAAATGTGTTCCGAATATGCTTCGCTATGAAGAAAGTGTTCCGAAAGTGTACCGAAAGTGTTCTGATCAGGATATTTGTTAAATCTAAACTTGGGTACACATTTGAGAACAGATTGGGAGCACATTTGGGCACACTTGTGAAATCATCGCTTTCAAAAAGTGCGCTAGAAAGTGTACTTGAACAAAAGAAGTGTTCTCAGAAGTATTCTGAAAAATGTTCCAAAAAGTGCGCTTCGAAGTGTACTAAAAAAGGTGACAAAATGAGTGTTATTAAAAGTGTTCTGAAAAATGTATAAAGATTTTTAGTGTAACCTTTAAACTTGCCTCTGTATATAAGTACATCTAACTTCTCTTTTTTCAACGTCTATGCAGATTTCAATAAGAAAAAACGGCATCTAATTTAGATTTTCTTTTCCCTCTCTTCGTGTTTTTAGAAAAGCACAATTTTCGAATCCATTATCTTGAGTGGCAATATTCATAAGTACATAGCGTCCCATATTCGAGATAAGAAAATGACGATATTCAGCATTTGATAAGGCTTCCTTATTCTTTCAGACTTCAGTCTAATTCAGCTGAACCTGAATATTTATGACTGACGGATGATGAAAGGAAATTTTCCCTATCCTACTATAGCTTAAGGTTGTTCTCAAATCCAAAGGAGCTAATTTCTGGCACATTTCTAAATTCATTTTTGTTCGTAAACGCATGAAAATGGCAGGTGTTCTTATTCAGAAACTATGTAATGGAATGGCGCTTTCGATTTTTTGGTAAAGGTAGAAGATCTCTCCGGAAATACTGCCAAAGTCGACGTTTTGAACCGAATTTCCGACGCGACAGTGCGAGAAAGAAGAAAAACTTGTCGTAATAACTCGATAAGTAATTTATTTGTCAAAAAAATGGAAAACGCTATTCGATTCCAAATCACTTCAATAGACAGGTCTGCCAATTTTATGCCATTACGTTTAAAAATTAATCGGAAAATGTGTCAGAAACTTCAGGGAATTTGAGAACCACCTTAATACAAAAAATCTGCAATACTCTTGAAAACACGTAGAGTAAAGCAATATTTGCAAATTAACAACGCAAAATTAAGGGGGGGGGGAGGGGAGGAAGCACCAGTTTGAAACTTTCAAAAATCGATTTTGTTTTTTCATTTTCTGATAGCATATATTGTGTCTAGAATAGCCCCAAAACGACTTTGAAATTCGATTTGTTACAAAAATTACAGCGACAAATATGCCGCTGTAATTAATTGCCGCTAAACTAAACTTTAAACTTTAAAAGGACCAGAAAAATAAGAAATATCCAAAAAAAAATATTTTTAAATTATATATAAATATTTATATATATATATATATTAAATTATAAAAGTTATATATTTATATAAAGAAAATTAAAATCTCTATACGCACTATACCCGAAAAACGAACAGATTTTTTTTTTCAAGTTATAAGAAAATATGATACATTTTTATGGGTTTTGAATTTTTATTTTAGTAATTTAAATTTTTTACAAGTTTATTTTTGCTTCAGTTATAATCGAGAAACACCGTAATTTGAAGTATAAAGAAAAAATAACGACTCAAAACTAAACCTGGAATTCAGAATCGTAGTAAAACTAGTTTTGCAAGATAATTTTTGCCGTACAATATTAAAACTTTAGTAGTTATTGTTTTCTTCAATTTAACAATTTTTTTTTTACTTTCTGATAAAACATCAATAAATAAATGCAAAAGACAAAGTAATAGTCTAAATTAATTACAGGCTTCTCAGGTCATCATCAAACGTTAGTCATTTTTCGTCATTTCAAACATTTCTGTTCCACTTAAAATTTTTCTCAAATTCAAACAGGTATGTTGTTGAACAACAGGTATATAAATGAATTAAAAAATGTGTCATAATACTTTATGACACATTTTTTAATTCATTTTTGTTTGTAAATGTATCAAATTGGCAGGTGCTCTTATTTAGAAACTTTGTAATTGAAACACGTTTTCCATTTTTTGATAAAAGCAAAAGATCTTTCAGAAAATACTGTCAAAGTCGGAGTTTCGAACCAAATTTCCGACGCGCCATCACAAAAAAGGGAGAAAATCGTATAGTCGTGTGACACGAATCGCTTATATCTCGATAAGTAATTTATTTATCAAAAAATGGAAAACTCATTTCGATTCCAAATTGCTTCAATAGTCAGGTCTGCCAATTTGATGCCTTTGCGTTCAAAAATAAGTCAGAAATTATGTCAGAAAGTTTCGCGTTGTTGAGCAGATTATTTAAAAACCACCTTAAACTCATTTTTCTGAAAAAAAAAAAAAAAAAAAAAAAAAGAAATCCTGACCGCTTGGATAGCTCGAGAACTGATCAATCGGTTTCATTTAACATTAGACAAATTTTATTAGTTCTCTAACTTTGGCCTATAGGGTTATAAAATTCACCAAGTCCCAATGCTAGGTGCGAGCCTTTCAAAAGTGGTTCACTTGTTAGTTGACGACTGGAAATGTTCTGTGTAAGTTTTTTGATAAAAAGCAATTATTCGTGAAAATATCATAGACAAAATAATTAATATGATAATAGAGGAACTTAGAGTATTATAGAATAGTCGGGTAATATGGAATACCAAGGTTTCTGTGTGCTTCCACCAAGCAGCAATATCATAAACTACTTAAGAACGTTTCCAGAATGTCCCCCAGAATCTGCAGTTTTCGTCGGTCGGTATCAGGGCGCATTGTGTGAATACATATTTGTTTTTCGTCTTTAGAAAGTTTCATGAGATAATATTTCAATATTTTTTATTCATTATTAGAAGTAATATTTTTACATTGAAATGAAGCATAATGTACACCGAAATACTAACAGTTTATGATGTAATACTTATTTTTTATCTCGCGATTCACACCAATAAATATAGAGTAATTTTTCCCCAAACCGGCGGTGTCGGGTTATACGGGATACCAATATCTCATAATACTCCATGATTATGGTGGCGCAAAGACAGATTCTTATATTTGTAATTTGTGGAAATCTGAAGTATGAATTGAAGTACATTGGCTGACTACCTAGGCAACCTAGATAACTAATGGAAATATAAAATACATCCTGTAATATATAAAACTAGTGCTCCGGTGGTTATTATATCTTAATTTTTTTTTTTTAATGAAAGGATAAAACAATATCATGCTGTCTTGATGCCATTAGACCTGTTTTTTTTTTTTTTTTTTTTTTGCGAAATTCTGTTACTTTTCTTCATTTTTAGCCCCCCTATTCCGTATTTCCGGACTATCTCATAATACCTCCAAAAACGTTTTGCATTACTATTACTTATTTGTATGTAAATTTCGTAAAATGATTTTTGTCTACAAATAACTAATCACAGATAGTTGAAGTTTGTGATTGTATTCGGTTTTAGGGCTTTAAACAATATCGAACTGTGATATTGCCTCAAACGTAAATGGTATTGCATAATACCCGAAGTTCCCCTATATGCAGCTCTAATGGCTTTTTATGACCTTCATCTTTTTAAATATATTTTTTTAACTCTTTCTTTAACAAATCCTTTTAGGTTATCATGCCTTACTCATTTAAACTCTTTCAACTAATGGATATATAAAAAACATCCTGTAATATATAAGACTAGTGATTCGGTGGTTATTATATCTTAAATTTTTTAAAATGAAAGGATAAAAGCTTTTTTAATGTAAAATAATTCCAGCAGATAATTTATTTTATTGTAAAATAATTCCAGCAGATAATTTATTTTATTGCATTAGATATTGAGAATGCAGAAATTTTTAGGTTTGTCCCAGATACTAAGAACTGATAATGTAAAAAAAAAGGCAAATCTGATAAAATAAAAATATTAATGAGGGAAGGATGTTCACCATTGAAAAATGCCTCGTGATACTGACTGAATTTTAAACAGAAATCTTTTTAGATTTGAAAATAGATTAGAATTTTAATGGTGTTTGGAGGTGAACTCAATGTCAAACCAAGAACATGTCACAACTTAATTGTTATCTGAAAGGTGTAATGAAATATTAAAATGCATGTGTAAGAAATTTCACTTGATAATTTGAAATGGAGTCGAATAGTTATCGAAGCCACGAAGAACCAGAAAAGAAATCTCTGATTATTTTGATTGCCTGAAGTTTTGTGTATACATGCAATATCTCTCTGTATTAGAAGAGAAATGTCTGATTTACGCGCAATGTGCATGCGTGTCAGCAAATGTTTATGTGTATTACCGATGAGGAAAATTTAACAGAATTAAGAAGTAGCAGATATTCCAATGAAAAAAAAATTATTAATAATAATAAATATTACAATCTGTTGGTTTTTTCCTCCCTTGCAAAGCTTTTTTGTTTAAGTTGTTAAATTAAATTAATTAATTAATCAGACTAATATTAAATTAATTAATTAGGAATATATTTTTCTAGCGTTTTTCAATCATAATAATCGTAGTGTACCGCGGAATATAACCGTGGAATCAAGTGGCCAAAGATATAAAAAAGGTCGAGAAACACTGATATAAAATACGAAAAGTTTATGAATGTTTGTTATTTACAATACAATTATAATGTAAAAAATATGTACTTCATGCACAGTACAATTATTTAAATTACAATTTGTAAAACAATTATTTTCTCTTATTTTTTTATTCACTTGAAATTTTGTGATTAAATTAAAGACAGTTTTAAAATTTTACCCACGATGTTGAAATAACTAATAAACGATCAAAACAACTCAGATATTTTTCTGAAAATTTACGAAATTCAACGCAATAACATATGCAATATATAATACCAAAAAGGATAAATTGTTTGTTAGTATCATTTTCAGTAAAATAATAATATAAGGAATTGTGTATTTCCTATAGGCTAATAATAAAAAAGTTATTTTATTATCTTTGATTTACTCGATATTTCATGATTTAACTAAAGAAATATTTAAAACTTTACCCAACGGTATCATAATAAAAATTATATGATTAAATTTACTTTAAGCATTTTTGCGAAAATTTACAAAATTATATTTGCAAAAAAGTAATATAAATTAGCATATAAAATATGAAGAGATTATAAGTTATTACAATAATTCGATGATAATATAAAGAATTATATAAAATGTAACACTTTAACAATTAGGACAATGTAATAATTACATTTCGAATGTAGTGACCAAATCTTCAAATCCCTGTAAATATAATTAATTATTATAATCGCATCATATTTGAAATTACATTATTTAGGAAACTACATTTACTTTATATACATTTGGGACATATAAAGTGGTAAGTTTAAATTTATATATAGTAGCTGGAACTTTTATGGATAAAATTATTGAGAACAAAATGAAAACAATAATGTGATTTTGCCTCAGATTTGAATCAATCGCTTAATTAAATCAAATTCATCGGCACAGCTGCAATTTATATAAACGTCACTTAATTCTGAATACTTTTGAAGCAGGCGATAAAATAATAATAATAATAATAACTGTTTTCATTTACGAATAAAAATTATCCAATGGTTTTTCTTTTGAAAATTGCTTGCGATATATTTGATTCTTGTATGGTAAAAATCTTATTTTTGATGGGAAAGTACTACTTTGGATTTGAGTAACTTACTTTACTACTTATCATTTAACACGGGAGTAGTCGCACCGGGTATGACATACCCAGGATGCGTACGGTTTTTACAACTGTCACCACTATTTTTCTAAAATGAATCTTCCACTTACTTTGTCGCAAAATTTGTAAAAATTGTCTCCGACTGAATAATGTGACAATTATTACTTGTAAAGGTGACAAAGTAAAAACCATTCATACCGTGTGTATGCTCGCCTTCTTCCCGGTTAAAGACATACGGGCAGCGTACCGAATAAAAAAGCAAATGTGAATGATGAAATAATTACGTGATTAACATCTGCACTTCATTTACCCTCTTACCAATATCCCTTCAGTGATTTAACCAATGTTTAAAATTGATATTCGCAATTTTTTCTGCTCTGTTTCATTATTTTTATGGGTAACTCACCAGTGGTGTACGGAATATGCCACCCGTGTATTTGTGTAATATATTCTATTTTATTTCTTAATTAAACATATTTTATAAATGTGATGTCTATTATTTTTATACCAGTACTATAGACATTGGACACTATTCTTATTTAGCATTAAAAGTTGATATTTGGGCTTTAAAAGACATGGAGTACGCCGTTCATATATATCTTTATGCTACCACATACCGTCCGTGTTATATTAATTCTCAGTTTTTATTTATAGTTGCGTGTTTATTACTTTTATTATACTACTGGACATCGCATTAAACAAGAATACCATTATAAACGTTGTTATTTTAACTTCAAAAACCGCTGGCGCGTAGAGAACGCTGCACGTGCCTTAATGTTCTACAAATTGCCCGTGTCTTTAAAAGTTAAGAAAAATTGTTTTTTATTCATTATTTTTTAGAGAATTCTCTTTAAAAACATATTTAGCGGAATACAGGCTATTCCAAACAAAGGTAAAACCATTATGTTTTGAGTGATTTACCTTATTTAAGAGATAAATATTCTCTTAATTCACCGCGCAACCCTTTCCGACCTGGATCTTAAAATAAAAAGAATTATTTTTGCAGTTCCTGGTCTTTTCTGATCATTTTCGACACACCCCAAATCGCTGCTCTTCAATACAAGTTCGAAGCCCGCACACCCGAGCACGAAAATCCAAGTTCACGATCAAGGTGTGCCACTTTTAGAGTTCCTACATTTAGATCTTCCTTTTTTTTTAGAGCCTCTTACATAAAAACATGTTTGCTTTATTTATTCTTGTTCTCATAAACACGGGGATTATGAACGCGTTCAAACAATACTATCCTGCAAGAGATATCGTAAAAAGTTGTTTACCTGAGACTTAAATAAATAGTCCCGTTTCTTTTATAGTATTCCAGCCAAATAAATATTTTGTATATTTTGTCAAAGAATTGTTAGTTATTTGAGTTCTGTTTACAGGACTCCGACCCGAATCGAAAAATTTCTGCTTAAAATAGAACCGAACCGGACAAAAGAAGAATTCGTCAACACGAAACCCCGCATACTTCAACCCGACCCGACCCGAATCTGAAGGGAAAGAAAATTAATCCATGTTTAACAAAATTACGAAAAAGTAGTCTACAGTTATATCTGTAATATCAATTTTATCTTTTTTGTATAAAAATGACCACTGATTAATATTTTCTTTTTTGTATAAAAATGCCCACTGATTAATATTGAAATACTAGTCGTTGGAGGCCACCGTAATACTTACCCATCATGGATATGCATAATATAAAACATGAAAATAAAACATGTGTAAACTATTTATAAAATGCATTTCAATTCGAATAAAATCATGGCTTGATGACGTCATAAACTTTAAATGCTCTATTACTGAATTGCGTAAAAGAAACCTCCTTATAACTTCAAAATTGATAATCCTATTAACTAACGGTTTACTACGTCGTATTAAGCGTCTTATTTCCAATTAAAATATATCTTTGACTTGAAATTTGAATGAAATACGGGGTCATGAAAAATCCAAATGTGTAGAAAATATAATTACAAATATCTCGGAAACTCATTATCCGATCGACTTCCTTCTTTATGCAAAATTTATGTTTTTTTTATTGTCTTTTATATTCACTCCTTAAAATAAACAATTTCGAAAATTTTTATGTACCTTTTATCAGAACGAATAATTCGAGAGTCTGAAAAAAATAGTTCCAAATAATCGAAGTTACTGAAATTCAATAAGCTTCTTTCCATTATTACATACTAAGTACATACCAAATTTCAAGTCTCTAATATCTCAATTTGTTCGGGAGATCGAGCGTTTACAGACACACACACAGACGGATGGCAATTTTTTTTCACTAAAAATATGTTTTTCGGAATCTCCAGTGTCTGAAACGTGTAAATCCGTCAAAAAATTTTTCGATTTTCAAAACGATTACAAGATTTACCCTATGAAGGATAAGTATGAAGGGTAGGTAATACAGTCAACTCTGTGAATTCTGCACACTTAGGGACCGAGGGTTTTGTGGATATTTTAGCTACAAGAGTACTTTGCCCCTGAAGGGGTTAAAAGATATATCTTTTTATCTTAGTTATCAAAATATTTCTAAAATATGTGCTTAATTTATTATTTTATGTGTTAAAATCTCAGCGAAACTGAATAAGATTTTAACACTTCATATGAAATTAAATATACATTTTAGAAAAATTTTCACAACTAATTAAAAAAGAGACATAATTAAGAAGTGTACACAGAAAACAGAAGTTAAAAATATTAATTTCCTGTGGAGATATTTTAAATGTACGAATGCAACCTACGCCCATTGGTTTAACATTAACGAGGGGAATCGGGAAGTTCACTGGCGAACAGCTTTAAGGATGTTTGACACCCCTATGACATTTCTTATCGTTCCATTATTATATCTGCCAAACTTGCTTAAATATCATATAAGCACATTTGAACCAGAAAAGTTCTACTTAATAACTGAAACTAAGTAAATACCGCATGGACACAGAGTGTATTTTGTTAAACAAATTTTCTCGGTCAAAAGGAGCTCATGACACCACTTTTATAATTGTAGCTACCCCCATTCACAATAAATTAAATGGTTCAATATCGCTTTTTATCCTGTAATAAAATAAAATATTTTTTTAGCATTGTTGCATTCAGATCTTTTTACCGAATTGGATTTTTATTTTCTCCAGATGCGGGGAAATTCAACAGGGGTGGGAATAAATTGACCCTTCTGAGCCATTCTTAACCTATTCTCATCTGATGGTACGAAAAGTATTTTTCTTAAGTTTTTTTTTCTCATAAAAATAAATGTTTGGATCAACAATAATTATTTTTACAAAAACTAGAATGTTTGTTTTAACTGATTATTTCTTTTGGGTGCCACTCGCAATTTTTTATATTATAAAAAAAAATGCGAAATTATGGTTTTTGACTCGTTGCAAAAAATACAGCGTGGACTATAGGCTAAGTGCTTATAAATATGTCATAAACAGTTAAAATTTTAATTTCCATAGTTTGTTTTCGTTTAAAAAAAAATCATGTAAGTCATACTTTTGTTGTTGTTGTTGTTTATCAAGTTCTGATTACACCTGATTTTTTGTATGCTGAGGTTTTTTTATACCTTTTATAATTCTTAAACTAATGAAGCTAATTTTTTCCTTTGTAGTTTTTTAGGTGCGTTCGTAATTATATAAATACGTAGCACCTATTGTCGTCGTCTGGTCCGTACGTCCGTCCGTTTGTCTGTCCGTCTGTCCGCATATAACAACGCAAAAACTACCCAACCGAATGGTTTGAAATTTAAAGTATATTATCTTTGCAGAATTTTGTCGAGACATTTAAAATTTTATGAAAATCGAATCAAAACTTTAGAAAATATTAATAAAAACATTTATTAAGAAATTTGATTTTTTTTTTTTTTAATCGGTGCTTTTTTGTTATAGGAGCTTCCGAGGTTTAATCGTCAAGTGACCGAGATACTTATTTTAACACAGAAATTAATCTGCTGATGATGTAAACAATTTCACAGAATTAAAAATCATCAAGATCTGAATATTTATTATCTTTGTTTATGTAACTAGCTATAGTACGAACGCTATAGTACGATTTGTCACAATTTCCAACTTGTTTCAATCGTATGACCTATCTATACTAATATTATAAAGGAGTAAAGATTGTTTGTTTGTTTGTTTGTTTGTTTGTTTGTTTGTAGGGGGTAATCTCTGGAACTACCGAACCGATTTCAAAAGTGATGGTGGAAAATTGATGGTGACAACCCCTGCTCCAACATAGGCTATATTTTATGTCGGTGCCACAACCCTAGGAGGGGGGGGGGTGCAGGAGCGAAAAACGTTCTAAAATTGCGATCTTTTCTATACTGAAGCAGCTAGAAATTTGAAATTTGGCGTTGTAGTTACTTATAAGATGTAAATGCTCTCTAAGAACAAAATTAAAAAAAATTCGAAATTTAAAAGGGTGAAATGAGCGAAAAGCGTTCTAAAAACATTCTAAATTACAATTTATATGGAATCTCTAGAACTACCGAACCGATTTGAAATTTGGCGTTGTAGTTACTTATAAGATGTAAATGCTCTCTAAGAGCAAAATAAAAAAAATTCGAAATTTAAAAGGGTGAAATGAGCGAAAAGCGTTCTAAAAACATTCTAAATTACAATTTCTATGGAATCTCTAGAACTAACGAACCGATTTGAAATTTAGCGTTGCAGTTACTTATAAGATGTAAATGCTCTCTAAGAACAAAATAAAAAAAAAATTCGAAATTTAAAAGGGTGAAATGAGCGAAAAGCGTTCTAAAAACATTCTAAATTACAATTTCTATGGAATCTCTAGAACTACCGAACCGATTTGAAATTTGGCGTTGTAGTTACTTATAAGATGTAAATGCTCTCTAAGAGCAAAATAAAAAAAAATTCGAAATTTAAAAGGGTGAAATGAGCGAAAAGCGTACACTGTAAAAAAAAATTCAGAAAAGTTTCCGGTAGGAATAGGATTTCTAGTTGCCCTTATAGGTAAGGAAACTTTTCCGAACCAACACGAAAAAAAAAACGAAAAAAACGAAAGTTTTTTCTTTCCGTCAGGAAACTTTTCCTGTTTGATTCAGAAACTAATCTTTAGACACAGAATAAATTCCTGGGTCTTACGGAAATCTTTCCATTCACATAAAGAAACGTTTTGGAAGAATGGTAGTATAGATAGAAAGTATTCCGTTTTAAAAAGGAAAACTTTCCCTTCACACTAAGAAATGTCTTGGTAGAACGATAGAATAGACAGAAAGTATTCCGTTTTAAAAAGGAAAACTTTCCATTCACACTAAGAAATGTCTTGGTAGAACGGTAGAATAGACAGAAAGTATTCCGTTTTAAAAAGGAAAACTTTCCATTCACACTAAGAAATGTCTTGGTAGAACGGTAGAATAGACAGAAAGTATTCCGTTTTAAAAAGGGAACTTTTCCGAATCAGTCAGTAAACTAAACTTGAAAAAATTAAAAATTCCTGTGTAGAATAGGAACTTTTTCTTTACTATACGGAATTTTTTTTTCATTATGATCGGAAAATTTTCTGTATTGTAAAGAAACTTTTGTTTTAAAGAGTAGGAGCATTAACAGATGAAAATATTGCTTTTGGACACTGTTTTGATTTCCTTTTATCTCAATTAAATATTATTAAGAACTTTTTTGAATACATATACACATTTTAAGTATTTGTTATCATAAAATGCATTACATGTAATGCATTTTATATGATAACAAAATACTTAAAATGTGTGTATATATTCAAAAAAGTTCTTAATAATATTTAATTGAGATAAAAGGAAATCAAAACAGTGTTCAAAAGCAATATTTTCATCTGTTATTGTTCCTACTCTTTATAAGAAAAGTTTCTTTACAATACAGAATGAGCTTCAAATTTTATTTATTTGTTACAATTATACTGATAAGTTTAGCTCATAGGTATTTACATTTTTTTTTAAAATAAGTATTTTATACAAGGAATGTTAGGGATATATATATATATATATATATATATATATATATATATATATATATATATATATATATATATATATATATATATATATATATATATATATATATGTATGTATATATATATATATATATATATATATATATATATATATATATATATATATATGTATGTATATATATATGTTCAGTTTGTTGGGTGGATCTGTTTTGTTGTCAATTAGTTCATAATCATCAGTTTATTCATAATTTCACAGTTTTTGTTGGTGGCTGTAACGTTTATTTAATGGTTATATATATATATATATATATGTATATATATATATATATATATATATATATATATATAACTAAATATTCAGATGATGCTAAACCAGTGTTGAATTCAGAGACTTTTCTGCGGCTCCGGCGCGGGGGTGGGGGATTATATATTTCCTTTTTGGAAATTGCACTTTTTAACCATTAAAAACATAATATCTCAAATCTTCTGGGGGGGGACATTTCAATGCTCCAGGGGGTTCCCAGCGGGCCAAATGTTGAACAGAACCTACATAGTCATTTACTACAGTGACAGACCATTTTTAGCATTTTTCGTTACTTGGGTAATCGAAAATATTATTTTATTATTAAAGTTATTATCCCCCCCCCCCCATAGTTGTCCTCGCGATAAAATATTCACTGAAAAACATAAAGTCAAACATGTCCTTTACATCCTCAAAGTTTAAGGGCATTCCGGGCGTTTCCTCACGAGTTCCAGTAAGATAATCGACGAAACGTCTGAAATCGGTCACTGCTCCTTAATTTCTGGACACCAGTGTAATATTAATAAAGTAAATCTAAAAACTTTTGAAGCCATGTAACTTATAAGAATATACAGAATTCAGCTAATCCTAAAAAATAGCTTGATGATAAACAATTTTTAGAAGCCATGCAATTTGAAAGTGTACAAGACTTTGAACTTGAAGCTCAACTGAAAATTATATAACAAAAAGCTTTGCTAAATGAAAATCTTTTTTAAAAACAGGGTTCGTGATTTTACTTATGTATTTAATCAAAAAATCATATATATTTTTTAATTATTTAAATCAGCTATTTTTTCTAATTCAAAATACAATTTTAAAATTATACATTTTAAAGTAAAATAAACTTTACTAAATAATTAAAATTAACAATTATAAGTGTCCATTTAAATATATTTGAAATTAAAAAAATATATAGAAACTCATTCAGTTGGTTAAATTAAAATATTTTAATCATATAAATAGTTAAAAATATACAGTTTAAAAAAAATGGAGCTACAAAAAAAGATTTAATTTAGAAATGTGAATTCTCTTTTACTTTTGAAAACATGAAATAAATAAAACAAATTGCCTTGTGTCATCACTTATTTACAAAAACTGCAATTTAACAAATAACCTATTCTGTATAAAATACATATACCACCTTGAATTACCCCTTTGATAAAATAAAAAGCATATGAACTCTGCATTACTAAAAGCTAAAGCTTTTTGTTCTGACCAAATTTCTTTATTAAAAATCTTAAAATATAAAAGATAATGTAAAAATTTTATTCAGAAAGAAAATGAAATTTTAAGCATTGTATTCTAGATCTGGATTATATACAGATTCCTTTAAACATACCTATTCCAAATTATATACACTACTCTGGAATACATACAATATCCATTTAATGAATTTAGAGCATATATTAAACACACTTAAGATGATTATGATTATATTTTATAAATTTCAATGGATATGAAAAAAATATTCTTTGTTATTAAAATGTTTGAAAAGAAACACCAATTTTCCAGCTTTATGAGTTCCTAAGCGATTACAGAGTTTACAGTGAATTAAAGTTTGATTGATTTGAATTTAAAATAAAAATAATCAAATCAGGCTTTTTTTTTAAGATTTTAAAACTTTAGTTGTTTATGAGTTTACATTTGCAAGTAATTGAAATTGTATGAAAATATATATATATATATAACATTTCAAAGTATATTACTTACCATGGAATCTTTATTTTCCGAATCTTTCTATAAATAAATTACGTTGGAATATTGAACCATTTGTTATTTACATGTGCACAATGAAGTCATGAGATATCTACATAAATATCAATAAATATACTGTTGATTGACCTATATTTATTTATTCTAACGTTTTACATATCCTCACAGAAAGTCTCCATGTTTTTGTATTAAAAAATTCACATAAGATTTACATATTTTTTAATAGATAAATTTATGCATTAATCTTTTAACATTTCTCAGCTGAGATTCTCTTTTTTTTTAATTAGGATTTTTATTTTAAAGTGTGATATTTGATAAAATTAAAAAAAAAAAAAAACATGAATTTTAAGTTCTGTCTCCCTCACTCCTTAAATTTACAATGTATTTTTGTCAAAACATAATATTTATAATGAAATATCTTAACCTAAATTTGAAATATTTTTTTTAAGTTTATTTAAGTCAATCAGTTGATTTTAATATCGATTTAAATCAGGATTAAAATCAAGCTGATTTAAATCAATGAACTCTGATTAAAAAATGTTAGAATATACAAGTTTTATTAAGCAATTATTTAATTTAAATTGAGATTACAGTGCTGAAATATAATTTCAATTATTGATCTAAATATTTTAAGATTTCTGAGTTTTCTGTACTACATGATTGATTGGATAATGTTGAAAATATTGAAAATGAAACTATGCTTAGATTTTAAAAGACACCAACATTTGCCAATGGCTGTTAAAAAAGTTATTAAAAATAGTTTCTTTTCAAAACCATGTACTTGCACACAGTATTTTAACAAAATATTATATTAAAGTAAAAGTTTAACACCACTCCGGTGAATCTGCTAAAAAATCTTATCAGAAGCCAAATTGATAACTTAAAACAGAGGTGCAAAAATCTAGGCGCCAATTGGCCGATTCCCACCACTAAATTATTAGTAATTCTTCGCCTAATAAGAATACTGATAAAATTTAGGCACAGTATACTAATAAAATTTGACGAAGAATACTAATAAATTTAGTGGTAGGAATCAGCCCATTGGCGCCTAGATATTTGCACCCCTGACTTAAAACCTGCATTATATTTTGAAGTAAAAAATAAGGACTTGTGAATAATACTTATAAAACTCCTTACAAATGAAAAAAGCAAAATATGGAAATATAAGCACTTTCTTACAGTGGAAGTCCAGTTGCCTGTAAAAATTTATGTATATTTAAAGTCAAAATTTTATCATGATTAATGACAAAGAAAGAAATGTATGTGAATATTTTATTCTTCAATGGCAGATCACTTAATAGAAGAATATTAAAAAATACAAATAATTCAGGAAAAATATATAAAAAATAAGTGTCTATTTACTAAAAAATCTGACTTCGCAAATGTGTATGTGCTATTTTTTTAAAAACTTAAACTTAGTAAAATAAATCAATCGCATTTAATCTGCACAAACATTAAATTGCACATACTAAAAAAAATACCATTTAAAAAAAATATATATGTTACTTGATTTTTTTTCTGGCTAACTACAAAAGACAGAAAAAATAAAACAAACATTTATACTGAAAAATAACATTTATTTTCAACAAAACTATAAATCAAAATGTTATAATGAAAAAAAAATTACAGCAATACTGATATTACTTCCATTGACAGTTCTTGCCTTAGAATAGCTGTACTTAGTAAAAAAGTAGGCCTAGATTCTTTAATTTCTTCCAGGCCTTAATTGATTACACAATATGATGCTACCAAAACAAAATTGTCTTAGGACATTTCTCCGAAAAAACTGTCAAACCATCAATATTATTCGAGAACAGCATGATTTCCATTCTTACATCATCATTCGCTATTAAGCAAGGATGATATGCTCTAGCTGGAATGCGTCACTGATCACTGCAGTATTATCCTGCAATAATAACAATAATAATATTAATATATTTTTATTTTACTAATTTCTAGTGATCATGTATATTTAATGGGACAAAAACAGCACAACATCAATGAATGATTAAGAGGACTCTTCGTCTTCAGCGATAAGTATTTTTAAGAGCATAAAATTTGAAAATTTTCCTTTAAGTAAAAATTTCAAAATTCATAAGTTTTTAAAATACTTAAAAATTAAGGAAAAATTTTTAAATGTACAATTTAAAGATGCGCATTGGACATCTGCATCCTGCTGGTGAAAGCTATATTTTGATAATTGTATAAGGGAATTTATTACCTCTTTAAAATTTACATAGGTTACCATGGGATTTCACGATCAGCATTAAATGAAAAAAAAAATGGTGCCACAGGAATATAATAGAACAAGTGGGTAAGTGTGATCGAAGACACCTCAAAGGGTTTCGTTTAATATTCCTTTCAAAACACTTTATCCTTTCTTTAATAAATCCAAATAAATTTCATTTAACAACAACAACAAAAAAAAGTCATGTTTTTATAAAGTAAAAATTTACCGATTGTTCATGAAAACCCATTTCTTTAAATTAGGGGGTGGAGATTAGCCCCGTTCCCTCCCTTTATACTTCACCAATTAACCTTCAAAACTAATCAGGGAAGCACCTTATCAAACTGAACCTATATACAAAATTTGAAGCAAATCGGATAATTCTGCATGAAAAACCCATTCATCTAAATTAAGGAGGGGAGATTAGTCTCCCGTTCCCCCCTTTATACTTTACCATTGAACCCCCAAAACTAATCAAGGAAGCGCCTTATAACAAATGAACCTATATACAAAATTTGAAGCAAATTGGATAATTCTGCATGAAAACACATTTATCTAAATTAAGGGAGGGATTGGACCTTAATTCCCCTTAACCAATGAACCCCCAAATCTAAACAGAGAAGCAACTTGTCACATTGAACCTATATACAAAATTTGAAGCAAATCGGATAATTCTGCATGAAATACCCATTTATCTAATTTAAGGAGGGGGATTTGCCTCCCGTCCCTACCCTTTATACTTAACCAATGAACCCCCAAAACTGATCAGGGAAGCGCCTTATCAGAATGAACCTATATACAAAATATGACACAAATCGGATAATTCTGCATTAAAAACCCATTTATCTAAATTAAGTGGGGATTGGACACAGTTCCCCCTTTATACTTAATGAATGAACCCCGAAAACTGATAAGGAGAAGCGTCTTATCAAAATTAACCTATATAAAAATTTTGAAGCAAATCGGATAATTCTGAATAAAAAAAACCCATTTATCTAAATTAAGAGGGGGGATTGGCCCCCCCGGTTCCCCTTTTATGCTTAACCAATGAACCCCCAAAACTAATCAGGGAAGCGACTTATCACAATGAGCCTATGTACAAAATATGAAGCAAATTGGATAATTCTGCATTAAAAACCCATTTATTTAAATTAAGGGGGCGATTGGACACCGTTCTCTTGTTTATACTTAATCAAGGAACCCCCAAAACTGATATGGGGAAGCGTCTTATCACAATTAACCTATATACAAAATTTGAAGCAAATCGGATAATTCTGCATAAAAACCCATTTATCTAAATTAAGGGGGGGAGGGGAATTAGCCACCGTTCCCCTCTTTACACTTAGCAAATGAACCCCCAAAACTAATGAGGGAAGCGCCTTATCACAATGAAGCTTTATACAAAACTTGAAGCAAATTGGGTAATTTTGCATTAAAAACCCATTTATCTAAATTAGGGGTGATTAGCCCCTGTTCCCCCTTTATACTTAACCAATGAACCCCCAAAACTGATCAGGGAAGCGCCTTATCAGAATGAACCTATATACAAAAATTCTGCATGAAAAATCCAGTAGCCCCCAGTTCCCCCTGTATCTTTAACCAAAGAACCCCCAAAACTAATCAGGGAAGCGACTTATTATAATGAACCTATACACAAAATTTTAAGCAAATCGTATAATTCTGCATAAAAAACCCAATTATCTAAATTAAGGAGGAGGGTATTAACCACCGTTCCCCTCTTTAAACTTAACTAATGAACCTCTAAAACTAATGAGGGAAGCGCCTTTTCTCAATGAAGCTTTATGCAAAATTTGAAGTAAATTGGGTAATTCTGCATGAAAAACCCCTTTATCTAAATTAGGGGGGATTAGCCCCCCGTTCCCCTTTATACTTAACCAATAAACCCCCAAAACTGATCAAGGAAGCGCCTTATCAGAATGAACCTATATACAAAATTTGAAACAAATTGGATAATTCTGCATAAAAAAACCCGTTTATCTAAATTAAGGGGGCTATCAGCCCCCGTTCCCTCCCCCTTTGTATTTAACCAATGAACCTCCATAATTAATCAAGAAACCGCCTTATCAGAATCAACCTATATACAAAATTTGAAAAATTGAAATCGGATAACTCTGTATGAAAAACCTATTTATCTAAATTAAGGGGGGCGCGAATTAGCCCCCCTTTCTGGCTTTGACAGACTGGGAGCTAAAAAAGGTTTCTATTACAATGATATTTCGAGTTCTGTGGACTCCGAAAGTAGCAGAATTTTCAATTTTAGCCTTACTTCGGGTTCTGCAAACCCCAAAAAACTGAGTGAAAAGACTGTATACTAAATGGAAAATATCAACGAGAGTTTTTAATTAAAAGCAGTTTTCATCTATTCGGCACATGGATAGTTTATTTGGGACTCTTTAACCTGGGTTGTTTGGTATATATAGTCCCAAAATAAAAATAATAATTCAGTTTATAAATTTAACATCAGATATAATTGGTTTAATTTCACTTCGAATTGTCCAAAAAACAAGCTAGAGACTGAGTCAAGTCAGCCAGTTTTTTAGCGACACCGAATCTTTTTTTCCTCCCCTAACAAACGTGCCTGACTTACACTCAGACTCCACAGCCCTGGAAGAAATGATTGGATGAGGACGTATCACAAAAATTCTAAGCTTTGAGATTACTTAAGAGTAGTGTTTGGAGGGGCACGCAAAAATGCTGTGCCTAGGACCCTGAAGTTTAAAGTTGGGTCCTAGTGACACTTATGATTTATATGTTGACAACATGATTCTTTTGAACATTTTTTATTTCTTGAAATTTGAACAGTATTAACACGTGCATTTAAATACATGACAAGATTTAGTTAAATGAAAGCAGAAATATGAAATAAAATCAAGTAAGAAATTTTTTTTGCTAGAACCCCACATGATTTTTTTTTTTGAATGAATGAATGAAGAATTGAAGCTTTATATTTTTGAAATAAAAAAAAATTCAAACCTTCTGAGGGTTTATTCTCCCTGAAGCCCATTCACAATAATTTTTCAAGACATGAGTACAAAATAAAAATCAGAACAAAAAATTGTCTTCCTTTCCACATGTGACATGATGTTCAACAGTGGAGATCTCCCCCGTCCATCTCTACTGACAAAAATTCCCTGTTTGCTTTTTTTCTTTTTCTGTTTATTTTAAATTATTGGAAAAGTTTAAATGTCATTTTTTATTTTCAAAATAATGTAAGAAAAATAAAATTTAGCCAATTAAATTTGAATATCCAGGGCGAGGGAGTTGATCTCTGCTGCCCAAGATGTAAGCTTCTGTATGCAAGCTTTTACAGCATGAATATAGATAATATCAACCTCAAGATATTCAGCATATTCAACTTTACGTTTGTTACAACTAAAATTTTGTCTGATATGCAAAGAATACTGAAATTTATTTTACCATATACCAATATAAATTTCATTATAGCACCCTAACATAAAGTTCCCAATTTATTAATTAACATTATAGAATTTAAAGGACTCCCCTTTTCAATTGAATTTTAATACACTACAAATAATTAGGAATGTAAAGAATATTCAACCACTATTCGGTATTCGGCTTATTCGGCATGGCCGAATATTGAACAGATATTCTGCCGAATACCTGTAGCCGAATATATTTAGATATATTGTCGAATACTTGCTTATTTGGCTGAATATTCTAAGATATTTGGTCAAATAAGTTCCAGAAAATCAAAACAAAATGTGATTTTAAATATTTTTAACAAACAATATTAAAGAATTATATCTAAATACATTAATTATTATAAGAAAAAGAAATCCTAATACTTACTCATTTTTAAAGCTTCATGACAACTTATAAATAACTGTGTATAATGATATTACATAAATAAAAAATATTTTTCTTGCTGCATATTTAGGCATCATATGAATTTAAGTAAGTATTGCAACATTAAAATGCAAAATATATACTGCATTTAAAGTTTAAATATCTCTCTCTCACTCTCATCAGTGAGTTTAAAAATATTAACTTTATATCTATTTTTTTTATCTGATTTATAATGATGATAAGTTTCTTAAACAATAAAATTCATAAATATTAAAAACAAATATTTTACTGTCTTCTAAAAATGCTTAATCTTTCACAAATTAAATCATTTTTCTAGCTTTTAGTTTTACTTTTAAATAATAAATATATGACTATATAATTACTTTACTAATTAAACATTAAACATTATATGTTGATTAAACGAACTAATGAGTTTGATACATTGAAAAGAAAAAAAACTATTACCTATACTGCAAAAACATTTAATGAGTTACTTCAAAATAACATACAGGGGTAACAAAATTATTTATCACTGTAAAGCCTGAAATTGTGATGCAAAAATAACTTTTCAGCATTTTTCGTTTGGTTTCATATATATTACCAGCTTCAGCTGTTATGATTTTTGAACACTCAAACAAAAAATTTATTTCAATTAGTCCTTAATTTAATTTTTGCTTTTAAAATTGAAAAAAAAAATAAACAAATAAAATAATTTTTTTAAAGTCAGTATTCGGCTAAAACTTGGCCGAATATTCGGTATTCGGCCAAATCACTATTCGTTACATCCCTACAAATAATAAAATGTAAAATTGATTCTATAACAATGCAGTTACCTGAAAAAAGACAATATGATTCTGATATAGTATCCAACATAGAAAAATCTCATCAATTTATTTTAAGATCATAGGTATGTTATTGATGTCTTCAATGTTGAATTCAGACATTTTTCTCCGGGAGTGATTTCTGTGGTTCCGGGGGGATTGAACTTTTTGAATATTAAAAGCATAAAATGTGAAATCTTCCGGGGGGACATTTCAATGCTCCGGGGGGGAATGTCCCCCCACCCCCTGAATCCAACACTGGATGTCTTACAGAATTAAACAAATAAACAAGGAATTTAATTTAGAATAAGTTAAAAACTACTTTAAAAAAAACAGTCTACAAAAAATAAGTTTCATTAAGATAATATCTAAGTTAGAAATTTCTGGCACATCAAAATATTTTTTACTTTGGGGATATTTTTCTCATAAAAAATAAACTGAGCGAGAAATAAGATAACATGCATTTTAATTCAGGCTACGCAGCTCCTTAAACATGTTATTCGATTTGATAATCATGCACTATAAATATATGTACAATCAAATCCAAAATATTAAAAATCACATAAATTTTAGTACTTACCATTGCGAAGTTAGAAGTACGTAGAGCAGTTGTCCAATATTTAAAAACATGGCGTCCATCTTCATCCAAAAACTCGATTCTGTTCTGTTATCAATCACGCGACGCAACGCCTTTCATACGTCAGCAGAGAGCGAGACTGCGCAGTAAGTCCGGCGAATGCTGTTTTCCATCCTTTCGGAAACTAATCCGATATAAATAGATTATTTTTATGACTGTAGAAAACCTTTCTGTTGTGATTCGGAATAATTATTTAATCGGTTGTTTTCCGTATCGTAAAGGAAATTTATCTTTTACGAAACGGAAAAGGGTTGGAAATTTTTTACAGTGATACTAAAAACATTCTAAATTACAATTTCTATGGAATCTCTGGAACTAACGAACCGATTTCAAAAATGATGGTGGCAAATTGATGGTGACAACCCCTGCTCCAACATAGGCTATATTTTATGTCGGTGTAAATAACTCCAGGGGGGTGCAGGAGCGAAAAACGTTCTAAAATTGCGATTTTTTTTTATACTGAAGGAGCTAGAAATTTGAAATTTGGCATTGTAGTTACTTATAAGATGTAAATGCTCTCTAAAAACAAAATAAAAAGAAATTCGAAATTTAAAAGGGTGAAATGAGCGAAAAGCGTTCTAAAAACATTCTAAATTACAATTTCTATGGAATCTCTAGAACTACGGAACCGATTTCAAAAGTGATGGTGGCAAATTGATGGTGACAACCCCTTCTCCAACATAGGCTATATTTTATGTCGGTGTCACATATCCGGGGGGTGTACAGAAGCGAAAAACGTTCTAAAATAGCGATTTTTTTTTTTATACTGAAGGAGCTAGAAATTTGAAATTTGGCATTGTAGTTACTTATAAGATGTAAATGCTCTCTAAGAACAAAATAAAAAAAAATTCGAAATTTAAAAGGGTGAAATGAGTGAAAAGCGTTCTAAAACCATTCTAAATTACAATTTCTATGGAATCTCTGGAACTACCGAACCGATTTCAAAACTGATGGTGGCAAATTGATGGTGACAACCCCTGCTCCAACATAGGCTATATTTTATGTGGATGTCACTAACTCCAGGGGGGTGCAGGAGCGAAAAAGTTCTAAAATTGCGATTTTTTTTTTTGTACTGAATGAGCTAGAAATTTGAAATTTGGCATTGTAGTTACTTATAAGATGTAAATGCTCTCTAAAAACAAAATAAAAAAAATTCGAAATTTAAAAGGGTGAAATGAGTGAAAAGCGTTCTAAAACCATTCTAAATTACAATTTCTATGGACTCTCTAGAACTACCGAACCGATTTCAAAAGTGATGTTGGCAAATGAATGGTGACAACCCCTGCTCCAACATAGGCTATATTTTATGTCGGTGTCACTAACCCCAGGGGGGGGGGGGGTGCAGGAGCGAAAAACGTTCTAAAATTGCGATTTTTTTTATACTGAAGGAGCTAGAAATATGAAATTTGGCATTGTAGTTACTTATAAGATGTAAATGCTCTCTAAAAACAAAATTAAAAAAAAAATCGAAATTTAAAAGGGTGAAATGAGCGAAAAGCGTTCTAAAAACATTCTAAATTACAATTTCTATGGAATCTCTAGAACTACGGAACCGATTTCAAAAGTGATGGTGGCAAATTGGTGGTGACAATCCCTGCTCCAACAGCCTCTTTAATAAAAAACTATGCGTTTCTGACGACTGGGTTTTTCGCTAATTGTTGCCACAGATTAGTCTCGGAAAATGAAACATTTGAAGTTACTGAAAAAAAAATAGTAGCTTGAAAAGTATTTGTCAGAAAATTATTAGGCAAACTGCGTTTGAAAGTTAAAAAAATGTATTTTTCTTGATATAAATTTCAAATCTAATGATTATGCCATTTTTCAAATATTGAATTTGAAAAATTACTAAATTTCACAATGGAGTACCATAGCAAAACCTTCATGCGTAAAAAAATAATAATAAGGGCGACGTGTCCTGGCGTGTATATTGGCTATAGCACGAGTCACAAATTATAGTAGCCTTATTATTCTGTTAAAATATAAAAGTGAATTATGAAATGTCAATATTTTGTTGGATTAAAAGTTCGTTATAAGAAATTGACCAGCGTAGCGTGCGTAGCTTGCTAGTTTATTATAAAATACTAGTATGCAGCAAAACTTTTAATAAAAATTTATTGCCACAACTGCAAGAAATGAGTTAAACGTGATTGAAACTTTTAAATATTCCAAGGAGACTCCCAGGCACACCACCTGAATTCATAACTGGATTATTAGCGCAGAAAACGTGTAATAATTAAAAAATAAATAAATTAAAAATTTACTTCAAACTGAAAAAAATTACTATTATAAATAATGCATTTTTTTAATTTTATAACGCGATTGTTATCTTAAAACTTAAGTTAGCCATGCGAATCAATAAGGATTTTATGGGTTATCAAGAAAACATTTTAATAAAAAGTTATTGCCACAACCCGCAAGGAATGAATTAAACGTAATAAAAACTTTTAAATATTCCGAGGAGATTTCCAAGCTCACCACCTGAATTCATGACTGATAATTAGTGTAACAAATGTGTAATAACTAAAAAAACAAATTCAACATTTACTTCAAACTGACGAATTTTACTATTTTATATAATGCTTTTTTTCAACGTGATTGTTATGCTAATCTATATTTAGCCATGCGAGTCAATAGGATTTGTTGGGTTATCGACTCATTCCCTTGTATATTTTGACGACAGATCTCTTTTTATAGTAAATGAAATGTGAAATTCAATGTAAATTTCGTTTACGAAATCACCGATGCCTGTTAAGTGTGACGCCGACTAAAAGATGCTGCGTCTTTTCTATTTCTTTTTTTCTGTTCCAGCGTTTTAAAGATTTCTTGACCATTTTAGAATGAGTTCACTCAATCAATAAAAACAATGAAGTGGTTCACTTGTTGAGTGATTCGCCTATTCAGCTTTACTTGTTTAACCGACATTAAGACCACGATCCAATTACAGTCACTTATTCATAAGATTAATGATTGAAAATTACATGTGATGTGATGGATAATCAGATTAAGGAAAGAATCGCTGATGTTAATGTAGTTTCGCCTGTTGTTAAAATTCAAAATTGAATCAGATTTTAGCTTTGTGTATACAGGGTGATTCTGAACTCATGAGCAAAAATTTAAAGAGAGATAGAACACACTCAGACAAGCTCAAAATACCATAAAATGCATGGTTGTAACCAGGGCTTCAGAAATGCTGTCGCCAGGTCGCTACTGGCGACCAAGCTACAAACACAAACACAAAAAATCACCAACGTAAAATTAGGCTTTTTTTTGTGTGAGTGTGTATAAAAAAATTTACTTAAGAAATGAGGAAATGAGCACAAACGGCATTTTTTTTCTTCCCCCAATATTGAGAAATAAACTTAGAAACCATATTTAAACAAAAAATATTTCAAACTTTTTAGGAAAAATAGTTTCATCAAAGGCAAATTTTAAAATAATAAAACCAGAATTTTTTGACTGACTTCGACAGGCACATAAGCAAAAAATTGTTTTCCTTCTTTACTATTTCATAGATTCCCCCAATATCAGATAGATTTTGTAGCACACAAAACTATCGAGACATCTGAAGAATTCAGCAATCAGCGTTTTCCGAACATTCTGGTTAATTCAGCATTTACAGTATATTTTCTTTCTCAGAGATAAATCATTTTGATAAGTTTCATTAGAAAACTTAGTTTATATTATCTTCTTAAATAACGTACTGTTCTAAACTATGTAACTAATAATTCTAAACTATGCTTGTTATTATTTTTTCTCAATTAATTCATAAAAAACTTTTGTGCTTTTTGAAAATCAATGAAGTGGTGGTGGGGGGTGGGGGGGGGGGGGTGAATGTTTTTTTACTGGCGACTAGAATTTTTTGTTGGATTATCTTTTGTTGGTTGATTTTATCAAATTTGGAAAGCCCTGCTTGTAACTCAAGCAATGAAGCGCTACAGGGAGCTTTTTGATTGTGGAGATAACCCCGTTTAACTATGTTCAATATCTAGTAAATTATTGCTGTTTTTATTCATGCGTAATATTTTTACTAACTAGAATGATAATATCGATGAAAATTAGAAAAATAAATAAAAATATTGCAAAGTAAGAATCTTTATTTGACAATCAACTGAGCTGAAGAGAGGGGAGATGATTTTAAATTGGATTAAATTTCTTTCAGAGAAATTAAGGTGAACCAGAACTCATGGGAAAAACTTTAAGGGGTAATACAACACTTCTGAACAAGCAAATTTCGTCATTCAAAGCATGGGCGTATGGCAAGCGGTGAACCACTAGATGGCGCTGTCATTAACTACATAAAGTGCTGATTTTTCACACGAATTGTCATTTCTACTGTGGATGGCACGAAGAATAGTTGGTTTTACTAATAATGAAAAGTCCGACATGCATTTCATGGATGGTGATGAGAATGGGAATGTTCTGTATGTCCATATTTTGTGTTAAAGAATATTCTTTCAACAATCAGAAAGCGTCCTGTAACGCTTCACTGCTTGAGTTATGACCATGCATTATGTGGTGTTTTGTGCTTGTCTATGTGTGTTCTATTTATCCTTAAAGTTTTGTCCATGAGTTCAGAATCACCCTGTATATAGTAATTAATCTTGATATATTTTTTTATGAAAATCTAGTTAAAGCTCTAGCATTAGTTTTAGTGACAGTACAGTTATTCTATTTATCTTCGTCATAATAAGAATGTACAGGGTGCCCCATAAGTTCGTTCTTTCAAGTCATGAAAAATTAGCAAATTGTCGTACCGAAGTGCAGTTTCAACAATAAGGCTTGTTGTAAAGGTGTTGTTGTTTTGCGGCCAAAGTAATAACTCTTATTTTTGTTTACTAAATTACAGAGAAATATTTTTAAAAGTTTACTTTCTTTCTGTTATTAGGGAACTAAAATTATGATTTTCTTTAGCCATATTTGTCTTTAATTCTAAACCACATGCATTTTTTAATGAGTCTTCATGTGCAAGTGGTCATTAATATTGGTATTCCATATTCTATGGCTTATGCACATATAAGCTGAAAAAAAGACGGAAGTTAAATGTTTCATGAGCATGAATGTAATTTTCTTTTAGCAGAATTTTAAATGTGGGATAATGTTGGTTAAGAAATATCAGCATTGTTTGTAGAAATTGAGTCGGGACGGTCCGGGTCGAACCTGATTTCATTTATTTTTTAACATGCCAGGTCAGTCTCAGTGTAACTTTCACCCAGGGCCGTGCGGGAAAGAACAGTCTTCATTCAGAATAATATTATACCCAAATACAGATCTGTAATTTCATTAATTGTCTTTAAAATGCAAGATGGCATTTATGTTTCAGTATATTTCGGCTAATATTACGAGAATTGCGCTATTTTGTACTTAATCCATTAAGGTTGTTGTCAAATCCAAACTAACTCCTTTATGACATATTTAAATTCCTTTTTGTTCGGAAACGAATGAAATTAGCAGGTGTTTTTATTCAGAAACTTTGTAATCGAAATGCGATTTCCATTTTTTTGGTAAAGAGAGAAGATCTTTCAGAAACTACTGTGAAAGTTGGCGTTTTGAACCGAATTCCCCACGCAAAAGTGCGAAAAGGGAGAAAAACGTGTCATCACGTGACACGAATTGCTTATAACTCGATAAGTATTCTGTTTATCAAAAAATGAAAAACTCATTTCGATTCCAAATCGCTTCCATAATCAGACCTACCAATTTTATACCTGTGCGTTTAAAAATGAGTCAGAAAAAGGTATCAGAAAGTTTTGCGTTCTTGAGCTGGTCATTTGAGAACCACCTTAACTATTTCTTTTTCTCAACAATTTTGTCCAGAAAGTGTCACTTTTTTAACAATCATAAACTAATTATGGATATAAATATGGAAAAAATACCACACTATCTGAATAGGAGTCTTTACCTTATGTAATCGACGAATTTCTGTTATTAAATAAGACAAAGATTGGAAATAGTGGCATTCAACAGACTGAGTAAACAGAGTAAGAACTGAGTAAACTTCTAAGCACCTTTACGGTGATGCGGCAGCGCACAGAAAATCAATGAAATGGTTAATAAAGATTAGAAAATGAAAGTGCATCATAATCAAATTGTAACGCATGAATTTATGTTACACATTGTCACTTTAAGCTACCATTGATACTTTAACTTTTTTTTTTTTTCAGGTATGTCTACCCCTCGAAAAGAACTGGATACCATCCAACTTTGTCGACGTAAAACATCGGACTATGTTTATAAATATCTCGACATCGGAAGTTATAGGCTGAAAGGCAGACAGCCTGAGGACCTCCTTGTTTAAGACGCAAGTAGCGAACGTCATTTCCTACATATATGTCAACCTTTTAATTTGTTACTTGATAATTGACGCATTCTGAACGCATCCCAGACGGCTAAAAGTTTAACGTCCCGCTAAAGCGAAGGTAAAAGGCGCTGAAAATTACTGATTTTCGTCGGCTGCTTAGGTGGAAGAATCTTGGCACACATGGAATCATTGTGTTTCATTTTATTTTTGCTTTTCATATATTTATTAATTTTTTAATACTGATACATGGATTAAAAAATGGGTGTAGTATATTGGGTTTAAAGGGGGGGGGGTGGATATTTTAATAATGGAAATATTTTTCAATGATTTTCGTCGGTTGCTTCGTTAGAAGAAATCGTTGCGCAAATTGAATCATTGTGATTCATTTTATTATTGTTGTTTATATATTTATTAATTTTCCAAGACTGATACATGAATTTAAAAAATGGATGTAGTATACTGGGTTTACGGGGGGAAAAATTTAATGGTGAAAATATTTTTTAATGCTTTTCGTCGGTTGCTTAAAGAATCTTGGCGCACATTGAATCATTGTGTTTCATTTTATTTTTGTTGTTCATGTATTTATTAGTTTTTTAATACTGATACATGGATAAAAAAAATGGATGTAGTATATTGGGTTTAAGGAGGGGGGGGGGGGTATTTTAATGATGGAAATATTTTTCAATGATTTTCGTCGGCTCCTTAGGTGGAAGTATCCGCAAATTGAATCATTGTGTTTCATTTTATTATTGTTGTTCATATATTTATTAATTTTTGAAGGCGGATACATGGACTTAAAAAAAATGGGTGTTGTGTACGTTTACGGGGGAAAATATTTTAATGGCGGAAATATTTTTCAATGATTTTCGTCAGCTGCTTAGGTGGAAGAATAGTTGCGTAAATCGAATAATTGTGATTCATTTTAGTATTGTTGTTTATATATTTATTAATTTTTGAAGGCGGTCACATGGATTAAAAAATGGATTTCGTGTACTGGATTTACGAGAAAAAAATATTTTAATGCTGAAAATATTTTTCAATGATTTTCGTCGGCTGCTTAGGTGGAAGAATCTTGGTGCGGAAATTGAATCATTGTGTTTCATTTTATTATTGTTGTTCAGATAGTATTTATTAATTTTTGAAAACTTATACATGAATTAGAAAAATGGATGTTGTATATTGGGTTTAAAGAGGGGGGGGGGGATTTTTTAATGGTGGAAATATTTTTCAATGATTTTCGTCGGCTGCTTAGGTGGAAGAATCTTGGCGCAAATTGAATTATTGTGTTTCATTTTATTATTGTTGTTCATATATTTATTAAGTTTTAAAGGCAAGTGGTTACACGGATTAAAAGAATTAATGTAGTATACTCGGTTTAAAAGGGGAGGGGGATTTTTTAATGGTGGAAATATTTTTTAATGATTTTCGTCGGCTGCTTATAGGTGGAAGAATCGTGGCGCAAATTACATCATTATGTTTCATTTTATTATTGTTGTTCATATAATTATTAATTTTTGAAGACTGATACATGGATTTAAAAAAGGATGTAGTATACTGGGTTTACGGGTAAAAAATATTTTAATGGTGAAAAGATTTTTTCAACCAACTTAAACAGAACTCGTGCTATGACTTCAAAATACGTAGAAATACACTGCTCAAAACAATTAAAGGATATTTGAAGTTTTATATAAAATAAAGATATAAACGAAATTTTTTTGCCGAAAATAGAAGAAGAGAATCACAAATGCAAATTTTTCTGGTTTTCAAACTGTGGAGTATGCAAATTTTGAGTTCGACGTCAAAAACGTCGCTTCAGCGGCAGCGAATGAAATTTGACTTTCAACTGGATAAAAGAGAATGAAGACAAGGATGATCGGCATTCAGTGATTGCTTTGTTTCGATGAGTACGATGTCTCAGCGAAGTCATTTGACAGATTCAGAAGCTTGGAGAATTGTTGGTAGGTTAGAAGGGGGCCAAACTCAAGCCGAAGTAGCGCAAGCCATTGGAGTGTCTCAAAGTGTCATTTCCAGGATCTGGAACCGTTTTTTGGAGAGTGGATGTGCAGGCCGAAGACCAGGGCAAGGTCGTAGACGGGCAACAACGCCCAATGAAGATCGGTATTTAGCGTTAACAGCTCGGAGACACCGAAACATGAACGCTACTCTTCTCCAACAACACCTTCGCTCGGCTACAGGCACCACGATTTCAACTCAGACTGTCCGAAACCGGCTCCATGCTGTAGGTCTGTATACTCGCCGACCGATGGTATGTGTTAGATTAACATCAAGGCATCGTCGCGACCGCAGGGAGTGGGCAACCGAGCATGTCAACTGGAAGAGAAATGAATGGAGCAATATTCTGTTTTCTGACGAGTCCCGTTTTTCTGTGCATCCGGATAATAGGCGTATTTTCATCTGGAGGGACCGTGGCAGTAGGAATAATCCTGCGTTCGTGCACGAAAGTGTCAGATTTGGCGGTGGAGGAGTGTTGGTGTATGGTGGCATCGCCATTGACGGGCGCACTGACCTCTACATCATTCGAGATGGAGCTCTGACTGGTCGCCGATATAGGGATGAGATCCTCCGACCTATTGTAGTCCCTTACGCTGCAGCAATCGGATATAACTTCATTTTAATGGACGATAACTGCAGGCCACATCGTGCAAACCTGGTGGAGGATTTCCTTTTCGAGGAAGGAATCGTTCGAATGGAATGGCCAGCATGTTCTCCAGACATGAATCCAATCGAGCACGTTTGGGACGCTCTAGAAAGACGAGTTTCTGGCCGCCAACAACCCCCACAAACTCTCCAAGAACTGGAAAGAGCTCTTCTGGAAGAGTGGGGCAGAATACCCCAACTCGTCATTAATAACCTCATTGAGTCCATGCCTCAAAGGTGTTCAACGTTGCTGGCCGCCTGTGGAAACCATACCCCCTACTGAAAATGATTTTCTTTGAAGAAAACACCTTTTCTTATTCTTTTTTTCTCATATGCACAAATTGTGTTTTTTTCCTTTTGTACACAAATGCGCAATAAAATGCATTTTTTTCTGCCAAACATGTGTAATTTATTCTCATATAACCTACTATGTCTGTCGACCGTGTATCAATCAGCTGAAAAGTTTCCCAGATACAAAATCCACCTAAAACTGCAATATCCTTTAATTGTTTTGAGCAGTGTATTTCAATAATCACTGTAAAGAAAAAAAAGTCCAATGAAATTCTCAAGAACGGATCCAAGGGGGATGCCATGGGGGTCATGACCATCATAAATCATATGATGACTCATCAAAAATTCATAAGAAAAAAATTATAATTTTTGAAAAAAAAAAAACAATAAAAAAGATTAGTAAACCGATTAGGTTACTTTTGCATTTTTATGTCTATAAATCACACTCTATTTTTGATAACTTTTTTCTATATTTATGAAATATAATGTAGTCTTCAATATATTTTCTATGGTGATCATTTTTAATTTCCGAACACATAATGCAAGGAAAGTATTGTAATCATGATATGTATATGCGTGTGTAAGTGAACACGATAACTCCCAAGCAGTACTTCCAATTGTGCACTCATTTGGCGAACGCATGTTATGGACCAGTGTTACAAGAACTGTACAGAATTCCGTAAAACTCGGCTGACGTATTAGATATTTAATCCATTTGTAAACCATTTTCAAACTATTTTGCGACCGTTTCTATTTGGAAAATCTTCAAGGAATTGTCACAAATTATAAGTGGTAAATATTGACGATGTCATCGAACATTAGTGTCGCGGAGGTAAGGCCTTCAGTTTCAAAAAGAGAGGTCCGTCGTTCGAATTCAGCGAATTCCATTACTCGGATTGCCATGAAATTTTCATATGTTATTGATGTTTACCATAGTATGTTTACTATATGATGTTTGCTTTGCATTGCAAATGAAGGGTACGCATTTATAGCTCGTTTACAGGGACACGCAATAAATTTCCGTTACAGTGTAAAAAAAAAAAAAAAAAAAAAAAAATCTGTATTTTACAACAAACGGTGCTGGTCAACACAGTTGCTGTAAAATTTACAAGCAGCTGTAAGAGTGTTTCCGCCATCTTAAGTCTGTGGAAAGTCACGTTGCTGTTGGTTGCGTGGTGCACGTGACAGAAAGAATTCGATTTTTAATTCCCTTTTGCTTGAATTCGATTTCATAGCATCGGTGCTTGAAAAATTACAACAGAAAGTGCAGGAAAAATCGCAACATTTTTTAGCACTTTCCAACCTAGTTGAAAAGTGCTTATGACTTCGGTTTGTCTGGCCGTCTGGCCGTCTGCCGTCTGGCCGTCTGGCCGTCTGGCCGTCTGCCGTCTGCCGTCTGCCGTCTGTCCGTGCTCTAACTCCCGTAAATATGCTCGGATTGCTCTGCAATTTTTATATGTTATTGTCGTTATCTATAGCATGTTCCCTATTTCAACGGAAGTGTGTAGCACTTATAGTTTTTTTACAGGGACACTCAAAAGAATTCCGTTACATTGCGGTCTATGGGGAAAAATCATTTGCGGTTTATTTAAATAATGTTTCACTATTTTAAACGCATTGTAATTTATATATAATACTAAGGTGCATTAGAAGAAGCTTAATATGGAACAGGGTGTGCATAGCACTTATAGTTACTTTACAGGGACAGTAAAAATAATTCCGTTACATTACGTCTATGGAGAAAAATCGTCTGCGGTTTATTTAAATAATGTTTCACTATTTTAAACGCATTGAAATTTATATAGATCACTAAGGTGCATTACAAGAGACTTACTACGGAATATTGTGTGTATAGCAGTCATCGTTCATTTACAGGGACACGCAAAAGAATTATCTACTGTCTGTTAACAATAATTCCTGGAAGTGCGTTTTAAGTTATTGAACGCGATTTTAATTTTAACTTGCTTTTTGTCTATTACGTGGTGTGTATAAATTCTGTAGATCCTATACAGGGCAGCACAAAAGTTCGCGAACACATTTCTGTTTATTGACAAACTCCAGACGGAGAATTTTAAACTGTGCTACGCGTTTCCTAACTGAACTAAAATTGAGCATCCTATGTAGTATATATACAAATCTATAGATCCTATACAGGGCTGAATAAAAGTATTCGGATATTTTTCCGAATATTGTATATGTTGGAAATTCCTGAAATTATGTTTTTAAATATGTTATGCGTTTTCTAAATTGTTTACTTAGATGTTAGCTTTTAGCTTATTAAACGGTATGATTTGTAAAATTATTTTGGAAGCGTTGGAAAGTGCTATATAATCTATGCTTGACGCATGATTTTTCGTTCTTGTTTTTTTTACAGTGTACATTATGGTCTATGGAGAAAAATCGTTTCCGATGCATTTTAATGATGTTAAAATACTTCAAACAAAATTAAATTCATAAGCCTCACTGGGGTGAACTAAAACATGCTTTCTC
Organism: Maratus michaelseni; assembly: GCA_963931845.1. Taxonomy (NCBI): domain Eukaryota; kingdom Metazoa; phylum Arthropoda; class Arachnida; order Araneae; family Salticidae; genus Maratus; species Maratus michaelseni. Next base: position 55,298,906 of record OZ007586.1, on the reverse strand, counting down.
AGTAGTATCAGAATAAGTAGCATTTATAGTTCGTTTACAGGGCCGCACAAAAGAATTCCATTGCATTATGATATATGGGGAAAAACCGTTTGCGATGCATTTTAATGATGTTATACTTCAAACATGATGAAATTTAAAAAGATCACTGAGGTGTACTACAACATGTTTTCTATGGATTAAGGAGTGCGTATAGCATTTATCTTCATTTACAGGGACGCACAAAAGAACTCGGTTATAGACGGACTATGATCGATTTCTTTGCATAAAATAAGGAAATTTCTTAATAATATTCTGTTAATGTTGGAAAGTTTTATAATCTATACCTGATGCATGAATTTTTGTTCTTGTTTTTCGTTTTTTAAATTTTCTGGCCACGTGGACCAGTGTTCAAAAAGTCGAGCGGAGTCACACAAGATTTTTCTTTTTAGCTCACAGGCTATGAAAGCCTGAGAGCAAATGTGTCCGCAGGTTCTGTATGTACGTACGTCTGTATGTGCGTACGTATGTGCGTACATATGTATGTGCGTACGTATGTGCGTACGTATGTATGTACGTAACGTGATAACTCTTGATAGAAATATCCGATTTGCTTCAAATTTTCTATATAGGTTCATTGTGAAAAGGTGCTTCCCTGATTAGTTTTGGGGGTTCCTTGGTTAAGTATAAAGGGGGGAACGGGGGGCTAAGCCCCTTAATTTAAAAAATGGGTTTTTCATGCAGAATTATCCGATTTGCTTAAAATTTTGTATATAGGTTCATTGTGATAAGGCGCTTCCCTGATTAGCTTTGGAAGTTCATTGATTAAGTATAAAGGGGGGAACGGGGGGCTACCCCCCCTTAATTTAGATAAATGGGTGTTTCATGCAGGATTATCCGATTTGCTTCATTTACTTCTTATAAAGAAGAAATGAATCGGTCACGTGTGAGTGTAACTCGCGCTCAAATGGTTCCGTATACATTACATTTATTAATTACTATTCATTAGTTAACAAACTCCTACTACCTTTAATTTTTCCATAATTTTAGTTTCAGTAGATTCGAAAATAGGAGGGGAGGGACATATATTTGCAGTACAATTTCGACGATATCTCAGAAAATGTAACACCTAAAATTAAAACAAATATATTTTCGAGTTCGGTGTTGTGAGATCTTTCGAACGATACCCTTACACGATGCATATATTTTTTCAAGTAACTTAATTAATATCTCGGCTAATTACCGACATTTGTTTTTCGAAAATCATTACCAAATATCCTTGTATGATTCTGCGTCGATAGATACCTCAAGCCCCTGTCAACTCCCCCGCTGACAGCCCGAAAAGTAAAGTTTGTGTGTAACGGAAAGATGCGTTTTACTTATGTGACCTAGGAAAATCGCTGTGGTTTTATTGTAAGGTTTAATTAAACTCCTAATATTTTCATAATTTTATTTTCAGTAAATTTGGTAATAGAGTTGGTGGGGATATTTTAGCAGTGCATTTTCGACGATATCTCAGAAAATATAATGCCTAAAATTAAAACAAATATATTTTTGAGTTAGGTATTACGAGATCTTTCACACGATACACAAAAAGAAAATTCTTTTTTAGCCCCCCTAAATTTTTTCTAAATATATTTGTGAATGGGTAATAATCTGAAAATATGTGGGCCAATAGGCTTTATAATTTTCCCAAGTTTCCCAAGACGGACAGACAGACACACGAGTGTTCTTATAATGGTTGTGTTTTTATACTTTCTAAGTACGGAACATGTGAAATAACAGAATATTCCACACAAAATAATACAATAATTAGAAAATTCCTTCCTTTTCAAACTGTATAATAGTGGATGAGAAAACTGCAACAACGACGACAACAAACAAAAAATAAAAGGTTATTAATTTTTCATAAACTGGCACTAAAATAAATTTACCAGGAAAGGTAATAACATTTTCCTATCAGATTTTTATCACAAATAAATTGCTCATTACTTCAATAATGATAGATAAATATTCAACAGGAAGAATCATTATCCCGTGCATCATATCATAATCCGTGAAGCATCATTAATTATAGAAATTAATTCATGTTTACAAAAACAGAAAAACTTATAAACCTTATTTTATAAAATCTATAAACCATTATAGGAACTAATTAAAAATAGTTAATGGTATTGATAAAATTATAAATGTTTAACAGAAATCTAATTAAAATAGTTAATTGTATTTATAAAGATATAGATGAGTGTCAAAATCTCAAAATAAAAGAAAAGAAAAAGAAAAAGTTGCAGGTTAAAGCAAACACAATTTTAATATACTTGTAAGAACTATCCGCAATTTATATTAGCTTTGTTTGCGAAAATTATATTATTTTTGCTTTATTATTTTATGAACGTCTAAAATCTCTCTATATTTAATTACATGCACTTATTTTTAGCATTACATTGCATTATAATCATTATAATTTGTTTCACTATATTAAAGCGGTTCTTAAAAAAATAATAATAAAAAGAAAACTGACTAATTTTTAAATATCACACCTGCTGGTATGATTCTTGAAGTGATTTGTAATCGAACAGTTTTTTTTTCAGTTTTCGAGAAATGAATTTAGGTGGCAGTAGAGTCCTGTGCGGATCGGGTTATGGCCGAAAACACATTTTAAAGCCAATTTCGATAATCAAAACTACTTTAAAGTCAAACTAGTTAAAGTCAAATTTCGAAACTCGAACCGAATCTGACAAAAAAAAAAAAAAAAAAAAAAAAAAAAATAAAATAAAATAAAAATTGTCAACCTGAAACCCGACCTTCAATCGAAACCCGAAATGGAAGAAAATTCATCCATATTTTAATACAATTATGGAAAAATATTCTATAATTATATCTCTAATATAAATTTCATATTTTATGCGGAAAAATTAACACACACAGAAACATATATGTATATATAAATTTTCTGTGCAATTAAACCATTGAAACATAGGATATTGACGTAATATTATACTCATTAATGTTCAAACATTGTTTTTCATCAGTAAAATGATTCTGGATTTTTTGAAAAATCAGGCAACCCGAATACGACCTGCCAGTGTCAAATTTCAACCCGAAACCTACTCACAACGAAAAAAAACAAAATCGCATCAACCCGACCCGATGCAGGACTTTATGAAGTAGCTTGGTAAAAGTGGTTTGAAACAAACAAAACAGGGTTTTAAATTTTTCAATTGAATTGAAAAATCTAGAAAACTATTTATTTTCACAAAAAAATTATATTATTATTTTTTTCACTATAAAAGCGAAAAAAAAAGTGATTTATAAAAACACATTTAATTAATCATCAGATAAGTACATGTCTTATGTAACTTCACTCCGTATTTGAAGAATGTATAGCTTAATCACTTATTTTCCCACATTGCCCACCAGTTCAAAAACACTATTTTGAGAAAAACGAAGTTAAAACTTTGAAGAGATATTGAGTTTTTGGCGGATGACGCAAGTAAAATCCTGTAGAATGGCGCGTTTTTTCAATTGAACGCTGAGCAAGTCATCATTGAAAAAAAAAAAAAAAAAAAAAAAAAAAAAAAACACTTTTTAGACTAAGAAACAAACAAAGCAGGATTGAAAATTTTTCAATTGAATAGAAAAATCTAGAAAAACTATTCATTTTCACAAAAAAAATTATATTATTATTTTTTTTTTTTATAAAAGCGATTTTTTTTTTTTTTTTTTTTTTTTTTTTGTAAAGCGAATTATAAAAACACATTTAATTGTTCATCATCCATATTGGAAGAACGTATAGCTTAATGACTTATTTTCCAACATTGCCCACCAGTTCAAAAAACACTATTTTGAGAAAAGCGAATTTAAAACATTGAAGAGGTATTGAGTTTTTGGCGGATGACGCAAGTAAAATCCTGTTAGAATGACGTTTTTTTTTTTTCAATTGAACGCTGAGCAAGTCATCATTGGAAACGGAAAAAGAACCATAGCATTTTTTAGACTAAAAAAACTGATTTTTTGAAAGTTGTGCTCCGAAATAAGATAAGTTATATTTTTTCTTATTATTATTACTTAGGTTTTCCCCAGGAACTTCTGGTCAAAATAGAAAGCGTAATGCATCAAAATGACAAAAAATTTATAAAGGGCCCCCTTCATATTTTCATTAAAAAATATAAAATCATACAAATTTCAGGTTCGTTTGGGAAAACAGACCAGAACATTCGTAGTACGCTGTCGAAAGCAGTGGGGCCCCCAATTCTAGATTCATTTCGATAGATTTTCGTTTAAAAATATAAAATCATACAACTTTGAGGTTTGGTTGCAAAAACTGACCGGAGCGTGTGTAAGCACCACCGGGTGTACGCTACGGAAGTCAGTGGTACCCCCAATTCTAGGTTCGTTCGGATTTTCCATTGAAAAATATAAAATCATACAAATTCGAGGGTGTATGCTGCCGAAGAAAGTTGGGCCTTCAACACTAAACCCCTCCCGGAGGAAAATGTCTGAATTCGATACTGATTTTAGATATATTTAAGGTTAATAGGCCTGGTGGAACAGCTGGTAATTTAATAAATAAAAATAATGAATAAATTTAGAAATTTAACAAGCAATTGCAATAACACTGTCAAGCAGCTGCCAACTTTTTTTTCAAGTCAAATAAATACATTTTGAACCAAGATATTATTTACTTTATAAATGAAATCAAATAGGTACCACATATAGAAACAATACACACTCAAATATGTGGTAAATATTGTGGTTCAAAACACGTTTGTTTGATTTTAAAAAGAAGAAGAAAGAAAACGGAAGTTGGCAGCTGTTATAGCTGCCAAACCTTCTCATTTTTGAATGCCACTATTTCCGAACTTGAATGAATTTGAAATTTTGAATGCCACTCTTTGCGATATTGAATGAAGTTCAATTTTTGAATGTCACTCTGACCTAACTTGAATGAAGTTGAATTTTTGAATGCCACTTTTACCGAACTTGTATAAAGTTGATTTTCTGAATGCCACTCTTTCCGAATTTGAACGAATTTGAATTTTTAAATGCAACCCTTTGCAAACTTGAATGAATTAGAATTTTTGAATGCCACTCTTACCGAACTTGAACGAAGTTGGATTTTTGAATGCCACTCTTTCCGACCTTGAAGGAACTTGAATTTTTAAATGCCACTCTTTCCGAATTTGAATGAATTTGAATTTCTGAAAGCCACTCTTCCCGAACTTGAATGAACTTGAATTTTTGAATGCAACTATTCGCTTTTTAATGCAGAAATTTTGTTGTTAAATAAAACGAAGATTTATTATTTCGAAACAGTTGTACTACAAACGTTTTTCAAAAATATTCAATAATATTTTACAAGAATCTAAACTTCAAAAAACCAAAACATCAGAATATACTCTTCTCTGATTTGAATCCAGGAATATTTTGTCAGTTTTCTAGCTTCCTGTTTCTTTGATTTTTTACACATTCTTAATCCTCAAGTTCATGAAAGTTTACGAAATTGAAAAAAATACGTAAAAATAGCAAACACGCACAAAAAATATATTGTTTTCTGCCGTAGAAGATTCAACGAAATTAGTTGATTTAGAGCTTCCTTGTTGGTATTCTTCAAAAGGTCAGAATTGGGAATAAATAATTGTTTAAATAAATTGGAATAAGATTAAAGAAGGTGAATAAACTCCGCTGAACAGAATTTGTTAGTGGACATTTGAAAAACATAGTCTGAAGCTTAACAAAGTCTGGATAATTATTCAAATACCGTGTATTTCACATTTAAGAAGCCAGATATAAAAGCATTTTTTTCTACAATATTTGACGTAACTAAACAGTATCAATGACCTTTGTTTTCTTTTTCATCTGGTTGCCTTTGGAATTTATTTATTTTAAACTACATAAAATTTAAAGATACTTTATATTTTTTTAATGGTATGGTTCCGAAATGTTCCACAAAAAAAAAAAAAAAAAAAAAAAAAAGCTGTTTTTGCGGAATTTATATTATGAAGCAGAAATATGTACATGAGTACACTGCAAAAAACAAGTGTTGATTTTACAGTATAATACTGGCATCCCAGCTGCCAGTATTATACAGTAAAATTAACAGTAATAAACTGTAAAATATGCATACTACTTATTTTACTGTTTATTACTGTTAATACTATTGGTACTGTTCCATATGGGTAAAGTTGCACCTCAAAACGCTAATAATCATTTAACGATTATAATCAAAAAATATTTAATATTAAAATTTTATCAAATTTATTAAAAAGCTGTTAATGAATTTTGTAATATCTATCTATCTAACTTTGTACTTATAATTCATTAACAGCATTTTAATAAATTTGATAAAATGTTAATATTAATTATTATTTTATGTAAGTCCTGTTGTAAGTCTATACTGTTATGCACGCATGATTCTTGTATTCTATTCGAAAAGTTACTTGAATTGCACATTATATTTATTTATATTATGTATTATAGTGCTGTTCACAGTATTACAGCACACATCAGTGAGAAAACAGAGTACTCGGTGCCGGTATTACCCTACTCTCCTCTACATATATACAAATATATACATATATTCCAATTAAATTCATAACTATTTAAAGACATTTGTAACATTTTACCATCTTTGTGTATTTTAGAAACAAATATTTAATAAAAGAACATGAATAATGATAACGTGTTACATTCTTTCAAGTTAATCAATATCTTCTGTATCTTTAAATAAATATACTCGTAAATTTATCAAATTATTTTTAAGTATTACACACTTAATGACTTGAAAGATCCTTTTTCCTCGAGACTTTAATTGTCTGATATCAAATATAACCGATAACGAGCATCGAAAACTGATCTTACAATTAAAACAACGTAATTTTGAAAAATAAACTTCACTCTTCCCGGAAGTATGCTTTTAAAAGTTATCAGAATTCACACAAAGTAACGCTTTTCATACAGTTTATTAGTGTTATACAGTAACTCAAGAAATTACTTCAGATAATTAAAAAAGTTTCGAATACTGAAATTTCACACTCTTTACAAGTAGATGTGACGCAGTTTTCGAAAGCCTCTTAGCGTTCATTCTTTTGATTCCACTATTAATACGTTAGATGGCAACAAAAGTTAACCCTTTCGAGTCCAATTTATTTTCTGGGGAGGGGGGGATTACGTTTATGTTAATAATATTAAAAATAGATATCCAAATCACAAAATTGAACACTAGAACCGCGGGGAATTTTATTTAAGTTTTATGAAAATATTTTACATCAGAATTTTTATTTAAAATTATTTAGCATATTTATTTAACTGTTGTTGTTGTTGTTGTTGTTTGATATTTATTTAACTTATTTTATAAAGAAATTTCGGGTTGTTCAAATCGACATTTATTCATTTTGTCCGGATCAAAATTACCCTTCATTGCGGTTCCAGTGTTAAGGGTACCTCTCCCCTCCCGTGAAAACACCCGGCTCGCTAAAGTTAATCCTGTGGGGCAGTATCTAATACCTCGTTTGCATTTCAATATTTTTAAACGATTTTTTTTTTTTTTTTTGGCATTGGATGGCTGAGATCGATCTCTATATCCGCCTTTGATTACTTTTTCTGTTTTCTTTGCGGATTTTTTTTTTTTTTTTTTGACGAAGATACTTTTACTTTTAAAACCGGTTCCGAAAGTAAAAGTATCTTCGTAAGAAAAATTCGCAAAGAAAATCGAAAAAGTAATCAACGGTGGATATAGAGATCGATCTCTATCCAATGCAAACAAAATCGTTTAAAAATATTGAAATGCAAACGAGGTATTAGAAAATAACTGCCCCATAGGATTAACATTAGCGAGAGGCCGAGCGGCTGTTTTCGCGTGAGGGAGGGGGGAGGATCTTTAAGTTTTATTAAAATTTAAGGAATAGTTCATTTACTGAAATCTGCGTGCTATTTATTTCACAATAGGTAAATTAAGATGTTTTGAAAATGTCGTATTGAAACATGATTAACCTTGTGCTGTTTCGTGTTCTATAAAACTGATGAAAACAGTGAAAACTACTCAAAAACTTTTCCGAAAACTAAAAGCAGCAAAATAAACTTTGTTTTAGAAATGTCTCTTTAAATCTTGGAAATATATTGATTTCTGAGGTTTCGGAAGTTAAAAGAATGCTTTTCAGAATCGTGGTTATCTTGGAAGAGGTTATATTATATTTTCACTAAATTTCGTAATGTTTTCGAAAATATTTGTCTTTTTTACAGTGTAAGATAATGCATATTGCATCCATCCATGATGAATGCAATATACGTATATCAGGCATACATGGCATTATCATGAAATTAATTAAAAAAATAATTAAATTATTTTAGCCCTCAACCAAAGCAATATTTATATTTAAAAGAAGCTTGATTGATGACAATAACAATTATGGTGATTAATAATAATAATAAAATGAGAAAATAAGCTATAGATTATTTGCCATTTAATGTTATTTCTGGATGACTCATCGTCAGAGTTTGTAAACTATTTCAGATAACAAAATTATGAAAATTATTAACCAGCAATACATCTCGTGTCATTTTATTTACCGGGGCTCTTTTATTCACCTTTGATCGATTATTCATCGGAAAATCCATAAGCATAGTTCAGCCTTTGTTAATGTTTCCTACTTGACTAAATAATAATAAAAATAAAAACGACAAATAGAAAGTTATAGGAAGAGGGAAAGAGAAATTTTCAGCTATAAATCTTTATAGTGATGAAGAGAAGACTTTTATTCCGCGAAAATCAAATTATTTCATGTGACGAACTTTTGATTAATCAGGTGTACAAACTAAACAACTTCACGCAACGCCATGCAAACTACTTTCAAAAGTTTCCCCGAACTTTACATAAAGAATGAGACAAAATGCATTGAAAACTTCTATTGTAAGTAATCTATGTAACAGTCTATTTATACTAAAGATTATCGAAAATTTATCAGATTGAAAAAGTAAAGATAATTCCATATTTCAAAAATTTGAATTGTTAAGGTGATTCTCATAAAGTATATTTCCCCGCTGAACAACACGAAACTTTCTGACATATTTATGGACTCAATTTTAAACGTAAAAGTATGGCGCTTGGAGGCATGACTGTTAAAGTGATATGAAATCGAATAGCTGTTTTTTTTTTCATTTTTCAATAACTGAATTACATCTCGAGCTATAAGCGATTGTTGCCTTACAACAGTTTTTTTTCTTTCTTTTTGTCGCGCTGTTGCGTCCAGAAATTCGTTGAAAACGCCATCTTTGATAGCATTTTCTGACAGATATTCTGTAATTAGGAAAAAGGGAAACAGTTGTTCAATTACATAGTTTCTGAATAAGAGCACCTGCTAATTTCATGCGTTCACGAGCAAAAATGAATTCAGGGATGTGTTAGAGAGTAACCTTTTTGGATTTAAAAACTGGGTCAACCCCTTGAAGGATAGTGGGACATATATGTCCCGCTTAATTTTAATTCCCAAATGCCAAATTGGCACCAGAATTTTGGAAGAAAATTTTGATTTTATATCATACGTGAAGAAAAGCTGTTACTTATTTTCAAATAAGATTGTTTGCAAATCCTGGTGTCAGTCAATCATTTTAACATTTTAGCAACAGAAATACCTTGCCTCTGAAAGGGTTAAAAAATAAAGTTCACTGCTTGGATAAGTTAAGAAATATAAATTGTTTTCAAGAAATATTTATTGTTTTAACCATTTTATTACAGGGTTGCAATACGTACGTCACAACTATTTTTTTTTATTCATACCACTTTTTGAAGTGCAATTTCTACTATACACTAGGATATATTCAAGATAAAGCCACCGTAAAGATTTTTTGTTTGTAAATTGTGGTATGATTGTGTATAAGATGTCACCAGTTCTGGCTCGTGATGAAAAGGTTCATTCATTTGCATTACGATTTTTGTTACTACTAATAGTTAATAGAAATTTTTGCCTTTTTTAATCGTTCATTTAGGTTATTAAATATGACAAAATTTACTATTAAATTTTAGTGGTAACAAAAAAAAAAAAAAAAAAAAAAAGTAAAAATTGTTAAGCTATGATTTATGCGTTCATTTCAGGAATTTCTTTTTTATTCAGAAATTCCGAAAGAATATTTTTTTACTTTATGTAATCATAAAACGTCTATCATTAAATAAAGCAAAAATTACTGTTCAGAATTTCTTGTATGAATTCGAAATTGACGAATAAAAAAGGAATTCGTGAAATGCACGATTCGGTTGGAAATGGGTTAAGGAATTTTCACCAAAAGTTGAATTGAGCCTTTGAAATTTAAATTGTGGTGCAAATTTTGCAGACAAATTGTTATTTTCCTTAAGTAAGTAATTCAAATTCAGGTATGGTGAGTGTTGGTGTTTATCTTCTACCCTCCTTCCATGTTGAAATCGCCACTCGCGCAGGAGAATAGAATTGATAACCTCTGTAGAATGGTTTTGCTACCACCACCGGTATTAAACCGTAATACCGGACACACTGTGAAATGGTTCTTAAGTTAAATAATCAAATAATATTTTATTGATTAAATTTGTATAATAAAAACAGATATTTACAGGAACAGAAGTATTGAAATGCTCTGGATAAAGGACAGTCTATAGTTCTTTCCGCAAGAAAGTACAGCTCTCGCTCATCTAACTAAATATTGTTAGCGCCTTCTCTATGTGACTGATCAATGCAAATTAATAAAAACGATCTCCCTGATCACACGCTATACTCTATCCCATTGCACAGTACTAAAATATACACATTTCCGGTTGTATTATATCACAACCAATTCTTATTATCCTATACACACTCACTCAGCCTATACTGGGTTGTATCTCGGTATTGGGCTCAATTTTATGGATCTATTATACTTATCACATTTTTGGGGGGTTTTGATATGTTATAAGGAGCTTAATATTGCCATTTTTAGGCTTAAAGCTAACAATATTTGATGAAATAACGTAACTTTATTATGAATTATTTTTATGACGCTCCTCTGAAGATTTCTTAAGATAGTCATAGTTTTCCATATTTTGATTTTCTTTTATTATGTTTAATGTTTGTAGTATATTTTCCTTTTATTTTTATACTACCTCTTCCTTTGATTTTCACACTTGCGATTTCATTATATATATATTGATTGTTGGGCAGTGTTAAGCAGTAAACATCTATGTATACATAAGGGTGCCGCAGTGCAAGTTAACCTTCACTGATGAGCAACAATGTAAAAAAGTTTAGGAATCACATCTCTAAGCCAGTGGTTCTCAAACACTGTTCCGCAGAACAGTGGTGCGCCATAACATTAAATCCTCACATAAAATGCATTACACCCGTAACATAAAACCTCAGATGCGCCGCGAAAATTATAAATTAAGTTGTATCAAGAGTTTAAGCTTTAACAGAAATGTTAATACATTAACATAATTATATTTCATATTATGTGATTTATTTTGAAATAGATTTAATGTCATAAACTTTCAGTGTTTGTCAGTTTATTTCTCCGTCTGTATGCCCTTTGCTATGCCCTATTTTAGTATGCGAGGAAATCATACAAAGGATTTCACATCTTCATATAACTTCTTGAGACCTGAAGTTAAAATAACACTACAAATACACATTCATTGTTTTTGCAGAAACAAAATGACACCAATAGATGGCAGAATGAGCCCCTTTTCTGAAATTCATACTTTAGGAGACTGGTAATTTAGGTTCACAAATTCGGATCTAAAATGACTTAGTTCCCTTAAAATATCAATTTAATTATCGATAACCTAAATTCACGCAATAACAAATTTAATGGCTTTAAACAAGTGAATGATCTACAAATCCTCATTTTTTTTTTATTTTAAAGGGTTTAAGTTAAATATTTATGAAAATGTCTTACTTTCTTAGCCCTACTACAGCGCCTAGAATACATAGTGAGGAAAACGGCTACAAAATAGTATTAAAAATTTGAATCCGATAAATGTAGAACGATGCTGGAAAGATAACGTGTCGATCGCAGCGACATTTTCTAGCAGTGGCATATACAGGCTGGAGGTCCAGATTGTTTAGATACCACTAATTTTATAAAAATATTTTTGCCTTATCTGATCGGAGAATTTTCTGCGATATTGAAGGCGAGGAAAACTTTATAATATTACTGGTTTCCAGAGCATTTGGACCCCCCCCCCTCTGGCTACGCCACTGTCTGCCAGCTCTTTTCAAGGCAAACATTGTATAAGAATCGAACTGAGAAAACGTTTCAGCTGGTGGTAAATATTTTAAATGATCAAATTATACCCCATTTCCTTTGACTTAGATAGTTATTTTCAAAAGCTTTGAAAATATGAATGATATATTGGTCATGGCCAAAAAACGTGATACGCATTCTTTTGTGCCTGGTTGCAGTACTCGATACAAGTCAGCAAACTAGAAACTATCCCTATTTAGCATACCAAAGGATGAATCTCTGCTAGAAGAGTGGAAAAGATTAATTCCCTGATATGGTAAAAAAAAACTAATTTCAAAATTAGTTACATCTGAAATATACACTGACAAGAAGATTTTATTAACAGAACTTATGTTCATGTTGTCAATAGTGAAACAGTTACACTTTTGCTAGAGGTAAATCTATTTTTAAAGCAAATATCGCTGCGATCGCCCTATTTTTGTACCGCATCGTTGCACGTTTATCGCTACAATTTTTGAGCACTTTTTAAAGCATTACCAGTTTGACTTTCTTAAAATTCCGAAACTTCGCATTCATACCAGAAATTCCCTATAATGTTCTTTTCCTTACTTAATGGCAGACATTTCGTGACTTCTTAAAGTAAAAATTCTTGTTTCAGAATTTCCGGTTTGAATTCGAAAATTTTGAATTAACAAACGGTAAAACCGTTTTCAATATTAAGTATTCTAGGCGCTGTAGCCATGCTGTCTTGAAGGCATTTTACAAACACAGATGAAAATAACATTTATTCTATGAAGAAATAAGCATCAGTGCGGCCATTTATTGTTTTTTTTTTCAAAGCAAAATACATTCAGCTATATAACGGTAAAGTAAAATGTAAGAAAATCAAAGTTTAGTTTTTATGAGGAAAAGTATATTATTTACCCGAGGTCTGAATACTCTGAAGAGGAAAAGTTTAATACTCTTAGAAGAAAATTATTTTTCCGAAGGAAAACGTTTACAATATAAAATGAAGTAGAAATTATCGTTCGAGAATGATTTAAAGGTAATGAATATCCGAAACTTCTATCTAACAAAGAAAATACTCTAATTTTAAAAAAAAATTAACTCGGATATTTTTTTAAAAGGTAAATGTATATATGTTTATAAGAATTTGACATTCTTTTTATTAGATATTGTAATAAAATATTTCGCCTTTTTTTATATTCTGATCGAGACTTTTGTTTGTGTTAGTAAATAAATTAAAATCGTCATATATATTACTTTTATAATTTGTTTTCCTCATCATAATTTCCATAGTGCCGTAAAGGTTTGACTATGTATTTAACTGTGCCGTGAGGTAAAAAAAAGGGTTCAGAAACACTGCTCTAAGCCATTGAAGTAACTAACAGAATACGTCGTTCATCGTAAACTCTTCATAACATCTTAAGAGCCTACATCATTCATGAGAAAAAAGGCGCAAGGCTAATGTTAAGTCTATGGTAAGGTTCTTGACAGATTTCTCACTCGCATCTTAATATTTTAAAATGATTTTTGTTGCATAGTTTAGCTGAGGTTGATCTCTAACGTTGTTAGTTTTTACTTTTTCGATTTTGGTTCTAGTTTTTTTTATATAAGGGTACTTTTACTTTCAGAACCGGTTCCAATTGGTTCCAAGATTGAAAATGTCCACTTTTAAAAAAACTGGAATCAAAATCGAAAAAGTAAAAACTAACAACGTTAGAGATCGACCTCAGCTATCCTATGCAACAAATATCATTTAAAAATATTAAAATGCGAGCGAGAAATCTGCCAAGAACCTTCCCATAGACTTAACATTAGCTTGCGCGTTTCATCGCATGACTCATCTAGGCTCTTAAACAGATTAAAATTCGATCGAGATGTATTTAAGAAAAGGCAAGCCGGCAGGTGAGATTTACAGAAGGAAATCAAGGTCTGGGGAATGAGGCATATTTGGGAAAAATCCCAGAAGTTTGACATTTGGTGAGGGATACCAACCAAGTTAATAATAAAAAATGCCTGCCTAAAGGTTAGGATAAAATTTATCAAGTATCTTACAGTTGTTCTCAAATTTAAAATTTTTACTTTCTGAAAAATGTTTTAATTAATTTTTGTTCGCACATTGGCAGATTGTCTTATTAAGGAACTATGTAATCGAACTATTTTTTTTTAAACTTTTTTACGTAAAGGCAAATGATTGAAAAGTAGCGTTTTGAACCAAATTTCCAGACGCGACAGCGCAGGAAAGGAAAAAACTGCTGAGACAACAATCGCTTATAAATCAAGATGTAATTCGTTTATCGAAAAAAAAAAGCTGTTCGGTTACAAACAGGGCTTTACAAATTTGATAAAATCTGGTAGCCAGAAAAAAATACTAGTCGCCAGTAAAAAATATTTATCCCCCCCGTGCCCTTCGCCGTCATTGATTTAAAAAAACACAAGAGTTTTTTATGAATGAATTGAGAAAAAATAATAACAAGCATAGTTTAGAATTATTAGTTACATAGTTTAGAATAGTACATAATTTAAAAAAATTATAGAAACTATGTTCTCTAATGAAATTTATAAAAATTATAATCACTTATATGTTGACAACTTATATACACACAAAAATCAGATTTGAAACTTACAAAAAACTTGAGCATTTTTTAGTATTGTATCCGATTTTGGGTGCCACAAAGGCTGGATTGACACTATTTCTTACAGTTTTATTGAAACATCCCCCCCCCCACATTCTAATCACGTGACACATACTAGCTTGGCTAATAGCTGAAAATAATGGTGTTTTCTGTGCATGAGTTGGAAAATGCCTTTTGAGTTCTTCCATTAAAAGTACGAAAGAAGAGGAAGATCACTGATTGTCACGCACAAATAGGTGGGGGACAGAAAAAATGCCATTCGTGCTCATTTCTTATATCATTCCCCCCCCCCCTCCAAAAAAAAAAAAAAAAAAAAAAAAAAAAGATTAAATAGCTTGGTTGCCAGATCAAAAAACTTGTTAGCCTGTGGCAACCTGGCGACTGCATTTGTCAAGCCCTGGTTACAAATCACTTCAATAATCATGCTTGTATATTTACGTTTGAAAATGAGTCCGTAAGTCTGTCGGAAAGTTTTGCGTTGTTGAGCAAAGAAATATATTTTTTTGAGAACCGTAGTCCAATTTCAGTTATTCTGCTTTTTCTGCTTTATATAGTGCAAATGTGTTCAGAAAGACCAGGTTGGGCCGTCATACTTTTTACCACTTTCTGTATGTAACCTTGGCTATGCCAAGGTGACAGATTCAAAATATAAATTTCACGAAAAAATGCATTTTATGTTTCCAATTCTAAATACTGGGGAAAAAAATCAGAGATCCTTTACGTGAAAAACAAATTTCGTCTTAAAAAAATGTTGCAAGCTTAAGTCTGTTCTCAAATCCAAGGAACTACTTTCTGACACATTTCCGAATTCATTTTTATTCGGAAACGCAATTTGCAGGTATTCTTATTCAGAAACTATGTGATCGAATTGCGTTTTCGGATTTTTGGTAAAGGCAGAAAGTCTTTCAGAAAATACTCTCAAAGTTGACGGTTTGAACCGAATTTTTGGACGTGGCAGCGCTGAAAAGGAGAAAAACTTGTCGTCACGTGACCAAAATAGCTTATAACTCGATAAGTAATTCATTTATCTAAAAATGGAAAATGCTTTTCGATTCTAAATCGCTCCAATATTCAAGCCTGTAAGTGCTATGATTTTACGTTTAAAATGAGTTCATAACTGTGTAAGAAAGTTTCGCGTTGTTGAGCGGGGGAAAAATATTTTTTTGAGAACCTTAGTAGAAAACTATTGAAGAAATTAATTTTGAACCAGGACGTGGTTAGACATCGAGAAAGGCATGTTTTGACTATCTCATATTACACAAAGTCATGAACCTTTTATACACTAACCTTTGATAGATACCTTATATTATGAACCTTTGATTATATACAACTATAAGAACGAAGGATGAAAAGAAAAATAATTTAAAATTAAAACAGAATAAATTCTAACTTTATAAATCAAAACATACATCGTATTTTGAGTCTCTTTAAATAAAACAAAAAATATCAAAAATTAATAATTATCTATTCTTTTTTCTTTCTGTATTAGTCAGAATTCGCAGAGCAGACGGCGCGCGACCGTCCAACGTTCCCATTCCTTTTCCCAGGACACACTTGAACAGCGGCCAGACGCAAAATAAAGTCGCCAACGGTAAAATTTAAGACACAAATTCAATCAGTTTAATGCATCGAAAAGCTGAAGATTTCGGACCACCGCAGCGGCTTCGAGGTTGTAGTTCGTCTCTCAGATAAAGTTAAATTTTGGCTTAAAAAAAAAGTCCCCATTTTTATCCCCATATTTTTCTGCTAATAAAATGTTTTCATGTCTAACATTATGAGAAAAATATTATCAAAAATCGTGTGACTGATTTAGGGATTTAATACTAGAATCTCCGGAAATCTTATTCAAGTTTTTTTTAATGTTTTACACCAGAATTTGTATTCAAAAATATTTAACTTATTTACTTAATTTTGTTTTTCCTCTGTAGTGTGTATTTATCATTTTTTATAAAGAAATTTCTGGTTCGAATTGAAATACATCGACTTAATACGAGTCAAAAAGATCCCTAATCAAGGTACTAGAGGTAATTAATTGATTTGATTTTTATTGATGTATATATAGTAATGACGCTGTTGTGCAATTGGATCATTTTTAACACTTTCTAACCTAGTTGAAAAGTGTTTATGATTTCGGTGTGTCTGCCATCTGGCCCTTTATTCGTCCTTCCGTACTCTAACTCTCGTAAATATACTCGGATCTTCCTGAAAATTTTGTATGCTATTGACGTTTATTAAAGCATGATCCCTATTGAAAAAGATGTGTGTAACATTTATAGTTTATTCAGAGGGCCAGTCAAATTATTCCGTTACATTACAGCCAATGAGCATATTTTGGTGATGTGACGCCTTTTAAAACATGATGAAATTGGTATAGAACTATGAAGCGCGATAAAACATTATTTTTGTAAAATATGGGGTGCAAAGCCTTTATTATTCATTTACAGAGTCACACAAAATAATTATGTTACACAATGTTCTATGGGGAAATATCGTTTGCAGCGTAATTTAATGATATTATAAACATAATGAAATTTATACGCATTACTGAGGTGCAATATAAATTGCTCACTGAAATGCATGGTGTGTATTTTTTACAGGGACACACAAAAGAATTCGAATACAGTCTTAGTGCGATAATTACAGTCTATGAGTGATAAGTGCGTTTTCAACTTTGGTTTGCATTTTTAAAGTTTAACTAAATTTTTGCATAGTATGTGGTGTGTATAAATTATGTTGATCATATACAGGGCCACACAAAGGAATTTGTAAGTATTACTGACTATGCGAGTGAATTGCTTAAGGTTTTTTTTTTTAATTGTGTTACGCATTTTCCTGCTGAACTATATTTAGTAGACTTATAGAAGTTTGTGGAATATAAATAAATCCATATGCAGGGCTATATACGCAAAGAACCATATACGTTGCATTTATGGTTGGCAATAGCTGGAAGTAAGTTTTAAGTTGCCTTATGCGTTTTTTACCTGAATTAAATTTTTGCTTAATATGGGGGGTGTAAAAAAGTCTTTAAATAATATACAGGGTTGTACAAAAGATTTCGCATGCATGTCCATCGATTGGCGAAAATTGCTAGATGTGAATTTTCTAACTGAACTAAATTTTATCATGCTATGTAGTATATATTCAAATTTATAGAACATATACAAGGCTGCACAAAATAATTAGACTATTTTTTTTTTTTTTTTTTTACTATGGAAGGTAATTTCTAAAACTGGATTTTAAAATGTGCTGTATCAAAAATTGTTTACTACATATCTTCTTTCACCTTATTTAACTGTGAAGTTTCGTTAGAGTTTCTGGATGTGTTGGAAAGTGTTTCATAATCTATGAAACGCATGATTTTTTGATCTTGTTAATTTTTTCACGGCGTTTTCTTTCCATTTTTCGATTCCAAAGAAGTGTTTCTAAGTGGACAATTTTCCCTCTTGCTCATTTTGAGTATAACAAATAACGGCTAAATTTGCTGGTGAACTCTAAGGGAGAGGGAAAAGAACTTCATTAATACTTTTCTTACTACTAAATATTCAGATTAGGAGCCTCAACGTCAGCTCGAAAAGTCATTTTTTTTAAATTCTCACTTTTCATATTATTTAGCATCTTACAATCCGCAATTAATTTTTTTTTATATTACAAATATTTATAGGCATACAAAACACTTCAGAGGTTTCAGAAATTAGAAGTGTTAAATTAAATACGGTTTATGCAATGATATTCTGAAAATCTCATGAACTTCTTATTCATGTAACTTTTTAGATTAAAAAAAAGAATAAACTTGTATTAAAATAAATTCTTCATTTACGTCAATAGAATACAAAAATTATTTATTTTAACAATGAAATATTGCAGCAAAATAGTGCGAGTTACTTGAATTTTATTAGTTTGATATTCTTTGAAATAGGGTTGCTAAGCAACTAATAAATTAAAGAGCAAAGTAAAAAGAAATGCATTTTAAAATTTGTAAAAAATAGGAAAATAAAATGTTTTATATTTCCCGAACAGATGCAAATTTTTTTCCAATAATTTAAACAATTAATTTCTAAATTCTAATGAATGTATCAGCAAATTTTCAAAGCTATTGGATATATTTAAAATCTCCATATCGAAAATTTAGCACTAATAATACGTTTAAATCTATTATTCAAATATGCAATTTTCATTTCAGTTAAAAATGAAATTTGAAAATCGTCTGCATTCCCATAGGAAAGCATTATGACCTAAAAAGAAATGTTCTATATTTTCCGAACGAATCAACCAAATTTAACTAAAAACTATACAACTAATTCCGGGTACCCCACCAACATACCCACCAAAAATCAACCTAATAGGTCGATTTTTACGGCAGTTATAGCGGAACAGACAGACCAACAAACAGACAAACAGAAAGCAAAAACTTTTCGCGTTTCCACAGTGAGCCTCAACTGACGTTTCGGCAATTATGGTTTCATCTTTAAAAAATTAAATAAAATTTAGAAAAAAAAAAAAAAAAAAAAAAAAAAAACACGGCAATGAGTAATGACATTTTTCATGTTAAATCCTTTTATGCTGAAATATAGCGATTAATAGTTTATAGTACATTTACTTCAAAAATAGCCCCAAAGCTCTTTATAATTCAACCAATAAAGTTATTAATATTTATTGTTATGCTAGTTATAACGTTATTAATTTCTATTGTTATACGTTTAGTACTATGAAACATGGTGATGACACATAAAAAACATTGTTCCCAATTTTTGAATAAAAGTATCAAAATGAAACAGTACTACCTATTTCATCAAAAGAAGGCACTCACTGATTGTAAGGATATATGTGTTACCCTACAAAGTAGCGACGTAAAGAGTATTTTAGTACCCTCTAATGATGAATTAAGATAGTTAACACTTTGCACCATGGTAATGACAATTAACTCCAGGGACAAAGTTTAATTAAAGATAATTAATTTTTTTTTGTATTGTGGCTAAAATGCTAATTATATTATAAACAGAGAGATGAAACTTTATTATACTGTTTTTGTTCTCGCCCTAAGTCTTTCCAACACTTTAAACTATGATTCTGAAATATTAAATTTGAAGTTAGGGACATGCTATGGTAATGACATTTGCAGCCTTTTAATTGTTTTAAATATTTAAATTATTATTTTTGCCATGTCCATATTGTTATACAATACAGTTCTTTACGGTATTTCTTAAAATAAAATTAAGACATCCGTGCTAAACTCATTAAATTTAATTATTTTTTGGTCAAGGACATAAAATTTCCCTTTATCGAAGAATGACCCATTAGTTCTTATGTATGTTTTACAATACATATAAATTCCAGGCATTAAAAAAAGAATAAATAAATGTACTTTTCCAAATATCTGATGTTTCGAAAGATTGCTGCATTTCATTTACTTAAAATATTTTGTAATTTTGATTTAGAAATATATGTAATAAAATTTTAAAATATATAATAACGTCTCTCTCTCCTCTCTCTCTCTCTCTTTTTTTTCAAGATTTTACATGAATAAATAAAAGTTTTGAGATGCTAAGTGCTATCAAAATTGGACAAAAACAGATTAGTTCACGGTCTTTTCCATTAGTGGTAAAACGTATTCCATAATTCTACTTCCGAATTCCTATTCAAACGAAATTAATTTCATATGTGAAACCTGGTCACACAAGTTCTTTTCCAAAAGGAAATTGCCGCCAACGTTGTCCTGCTGTGAACTTTTCCGGAAATAAGAAAATTCATTTCCACTAACAGAAACAAACAAAATTTAATAAGCAACCGAAGTTTATATAAGTTTGATTCTTCTGCTATTGCCTTTAGTAGACATGATGGAATCGTGGTACGAATTATCGGTCGCTTCAGAGTTAGCGGCAATGTGTGTTAACAATTCTGATGAGGCATTGATTATTGAAAATGTTCCATCAATGGATTCCCCGATCTTGGAGAACGACCATGACAATCTATCAAGACTACCATATTTTTCGAGTAATTTCAAAAACTCTAATGAACTTACACATATCAACAGTGACATGGATTGCCAGTTTGATGATGTTGCTTTTGTTGAAAAGGAGGAAGATCTGTTTAAAGCCAGAGTAAAAATCACAAAAAGTGTTGAAAATTCAGGTATGTAGAATTTCTTATACATTTGGCAGAAAGTTATTAATCCGCTTCTATGCAGGTTTCAAGATTTTTTTTTTTTTTTCAAAAAAATAAAAAAATCCGATTTTTTTTTATTGAAATCGGATTTTTTTAATTTAAATCGGATTTTTTTATTTAAATCAGATTGTTTTGATTCTTTAAAAAAATCAAAATTTAATTTTAAAACTACATATTTTAAAGTAAAATAATCTTTATTAAATTATTAAAATTAACAATTAGAAAAGCTCATTTAAATTTATTTAAAATAAAAAAAAAATTCATTGAAAATTCAGGTATGTAGAATTTCTTATACATTTGGCAGAAAGTTATTAATCCGCTTCTATGCAGGGTTCGTGATTTTTTTTTTTTTTCAAAAAAATCAAAAAATCCGATTTTTTGTATTTAAATCGGATTTTTTTTTATTTAAATCAGCTTTATTTTTTATTTTTTTTAAATTCAAAATTTAATTTTAAAACTACACATATTAAAGTAAAATAACCTTTATTAAACCATTAAAATTAACAATTAGAAAAGCTCATTTAAATTTATTTATTTATTTAAAAAAACTGATTTACAAAACTTTGAAATATTTTAACCATATAAACAGTTAAATATATACAGTTAAAACAAATGGAGCAACAGAAACTGATTTAATTTGAAAATGTGAATTATCTTTTACTATGTTGAATTATCTATGTTGAAAATTCAGGCATGTATAATTTCTTATACATTTGGCAGAAAGTTATTAATCCACTTCCCATGCAGGTCTCATGATTTTTTTTTTCAAATAAAATCAAAAGATCCGATTTTTTTTATTTAAATTGGATTTTTTTTTAAGTCAGATTTTTTAAAAATTTAAATCAGATTTTTTTATTTAAAAAAAAATAAAAATTTAATGTTAAAACTACACATTGTAAAGTAAAATAATCTTTATTAAATCATTAAAATTAACAATTAGAAAAGCTCATTTAAATTGATTTGAAATAAAAAAAACTCATTTACAAAATTTTGAAATATTTTAATCATATAAACAATTAAATATATACAGTTAAAACAAATGGAGCAATAGAAACTGATTTAATTTGAAAATGTGAATTATCTTTTACTTTTGAAAACACGAAATAAATAAAACAAATTGTCTTGTGTTATACGAGCACTTACACTAATTGCAATTTAACGAATATCCTGTTCTATAATATATATATATATATATATATATATACCACCTTAAATTGTTCATTTGATAAAATAAAAAGCATATGTATTATCCTTCATTACTAAAAGCTAAACCTTTTTGTTTTAAAAAAATTTCTTTATTAAAAATCTTAAAATATAAAAGGTAATGTAAGCATTTTATTCAGATAAAAGAAAACAGTTATGAATGAAATTTTAAACATTCTATTCCAGATCTGGATTATATACAATATTCATTTAATGAATTTGGAGCATGTGTTATACATACTTAAGATGATCATGATTATATGTTTTAAATTTCAATGGATCTGAAAATATTATTCTTTGTTATTAAAATGTTTGAAAAGAAACACCAATTTTCCAGCTTTATGAGCTTCTAAGTGATTACGGAGTTTAGAGTGAATCAAAGTTGGATTTATTTGATTTAAAATTTAAAAAATATATATATTTTTTTAAGATTAAAAATTTTAGTTATCAATTAGCTTAATAAGTAATTAAAATTATATTTAAATATATATATAAAACATTTCAGAGTATTACTAACCATGTAATCATTATTTTTCTTTTTAAATATTTCCACAAATATTTAGGATTTGCATTGGGATATTGAACAATTTGTTATTTACGTGTGCACAAGAAAGTAATGAGATCTCTACATAAATATCAATAAAAATACTTTTGAATGACCAATATTTATTTATACAAGTTGTAAATTTCCAACTGGACGAAAAATGTCCGGGCCAGGATTCGAACCTGGGATCGCTTGGCTTAAGCCGCCACGCTCTACCACTGAGCTATCCCGGTCGAATCTGGAAGGCATAATTGATCCAGTATGGCCCGGACATTTTTCGTCCAGTTGGAAATTTACAACTTGTATGATTACTTTACCAATTTGAAATAATTGTGTTAAAAAATAATCCAATATTTATTTATTCTAACATTTTCCAAATCGTCGCAGAAATTTTTCATGTATTAAAAAATTTACATAAGATTAGGTTTTTTTTTTTTTTAATAGGTAAATTCATACATTTTTCAGCTTAGATTCTCTATTTTTAAATTAAGATTTTTATTTTAAATTGTGATATTTGATTTAATTAAAATTCAAAAAGCATGGATTTTGAGTTCTCAGTTTCTTCCACTCCTTAAATTTATAATGTTTTTGTCAAAACATAATATTTAATTACGAAATATCTTGACCTAAATTTGAAATTAAAAATCTTTTAAAAGTTTATTTTAATCAATGATTTGTTTTAAAGTCAGTTGATTTTAATCACGCTTTAAATCATGATTAAAATCAAGCTGATTTAAATCAACGAACCCTGGCTTCTATGCAATCGTGAAAATATTTTTTTGTTTGTTTGTCCAAGCAGTTATCACACACAACTACGGCGAGACTGTTGTTTATCGCTTCATTACTTTTTATATAAATGTGATATATTCCAAAAAGTGCTAAAACGTGAACATGTTTTGGTGCATACGGTTTCTGGTCCGATGGGTTGGTGCAGACACCTGCTGAAAAAAAAAGTACTTTTGAACCCATGGCTTTCAAGTTTATTCAATAATATTTTTAAATTTGTTTCAACACTGGTTTTCACAAAAAAACAAGTAGAATTTTTGCATCTGGCATTATCTCACTCGAAATCATCACAGAAGCGGAAAGTTCTGGCCGTTTTCAGGAGCTAATATTCTTTAATTTCGTTTGTTTACTCATCGTTCAGCTGTAACAGCTATTTTATCTGTCTACAAAACATGTATATGTGCGCATGGCATGAGACAATGTATGTCCTTTGAGTTTTTCGATTCATGCCTCTACCTAAAAAGAAAAAAAAAAACAATTAGCACTTGATGTACTTAACTAAAGGCCTACATCATCATATAACATCCATATATTGTCAGTATTTAAGTATCTAAATAGAAGAAATGATAATTTTCTCCTGCACCAAAACTTTTCCCGCTCTCTTTATATATTTCCATTTGTGCCTGACATTTGCATAATGTGAGCTTTCCATGTCTGGATCAGACAGAAGTAGAGTAGTTGCCAAAATTAAAGAAACCTTTTGAAAAAACTCTATTTCTAAAGTTTTATACTTCGTAACGGCACTTAATTTTGAAATAAAGTCATACAACAATACATCAATGAAAAATATATCAGTTCAGAATATGATGCAATAATTGTCAGAAGGATATTTTTTTTTTTTTTTTAATAGCAGTTGTTAAGAAGAAAAGTGAAACATAGGGAGAAAATTAGCTATATAAAAATTTTCACAAGCCAGTTAAATCATTGTTGAGAAACTTTAACGATTATAGCAGCCTTAAAACACCTTCACATGATGTAAACCAAGTTATTTTAGCTCTGCGACTGTTTTAATATGAAACCAAGATTCAGTGATTACTTCTGTTAATTAGGCTTAGCTGCAGAATTATGTCCACAAACAAATTCTTTATAGTTGTCACTATAGAAGTGCAATTGAGTTAAGGTCTGGGCATATTCTCAGGCCATTCCTGTTGTGGCATGTGATTATCTTGAAACTCCTTTTTTCATACAGCAGCAACATGACATGGAGCTGAATTTTGTTGAAGTAGAAATACTGCATTATTGTGTAACACATCACGTATTTAAGTATTTCATTCATGTATTTTTTCGGCATTTATATTCCAAAAATCAAACAAATTGTACCTTTACCTTTCGATCTCATTCAACACGAAATCATAACACTAAGTGGGTTTTTATAATAGAAGGTGCAACGTAATAAAAATGCAAATATTTTTTGATTTCTCTACTTGGATAATTTATGCCGTCATTATGAGACATATAATTTTTTGTCTCACCATCCAAACAACAGGGTCACACTATTTTTATATCTCGTTAACATGCATTTTAGCCCAGTTTAAACTTTTCAACCTTTGTTTTATTGATAAAACCTTTTTTTTCGTGAAATTTTAACTTTTATTTTAGCATCTGTGCAGTCTACCTGCACAGAACTGTAGTTTGCTTCAACTTCACGTTGCAGTACGCTATTTCCTTTTGCATGTAAAGTCTAATAATATATTTTTTTTCTGCGCATTGAAAAATATGGCTAAATATTTCTAATAAGGTATTTTGCTCTTTAAATGTGTATTAATATTGTAATTTACCTTTCACTATGCATGGTTCACTATGCCCCATGTGGTAAAGCTCAAAACTGGAAAATTTCATTATTGACCAGTGGCCAGTAGTAGTAGTTTTATAAGTAACCACCTTTTTTAAACTAGTGGCCACTTTTTTTATTTAAAAGTGCTAAACAATAAGCTTTTGTTAAAATTTCTATTAGTATTAATCTAAAATTAAATAGTCCAAATAAATATGTTAATATTAACATATTGCAACCAGCAAAAGTGGGATCATTTATGGAATGCAAGAAAAGTTTATGCTCTCTTCTTGGATATATTTCTCGAAGTTGACTATTTCTTTAGTCCCCCGCATATTTTTTTCCGACAGCTTTCGCCGACTTTTCAGCATTTTTACATTAACATTCGAAAGATAGGTTAAAAGTGTAAAGAAATTGCATACTACTGTGTAAAAAAAAAAAAAAAAAAAAAAATTTTTTTTTTTTTTTAAAAGATTTATTTGAATATATAACAAATTATAACACATAGTAAAAATACACTTCTTTTAATTACTAAAAGGTGCAAATAAAAACTTTAAAACAGTAAAAAAGGTTTTAATAAACGGTTTATATATTTCGGCTCCATCGAAGCCATTATCAAAACCACTAAGAATATTCTAGTTGATTTTAATAATGGCTTCGATGGAACCGAAACATGCAATCTAAAACTCTTTTTTACTGTTTTAAAGTTTCTATTTTTCACCTTTTAGCAATTAGAAGAAGGATTTATTTGATTAAAATCTATTTTTTTTATCGAATTTTTATTACGGGTAAGGAGCGTAATTTATATTTTTATGCTTTAATTAATAAAATTATAATTAGTAATTGGAGCAATAATAAAAATTGCATTTACATAATTTTATTAGTTAATAGCACAAATAACAAATCAAACAATTTGTGATGGCAGCTCTTCTTGCCCTTGTACTTTGTACAACTATTGTAATTGCATCAATCTAAACTTACACAGATGTATGTGTATTCTAACAGAAAAATAATAGCCCCACCAGTGGCTGAGAGGTTCTGCTCTCAAAGCTGGTAGACGGGAGGTGCTGCGTTCAAACCCCTGTCGCGCTCGTCGACCTAACCGTTCGGAGTTTTCCGTGGTTTTCTTCGAAACTTGCCGTAAATACGGGTTAGGATCTCTTAGAAAGCTTAGAAAGACCCCCCTCCCCCCACGAAGGGCACTCCTCCCTAGGGCCTATATCCCTCGAGTAGATAATCGGCCGTCATAAACCAACCAACCAGAAAAATAATAATAGTTACATTTCTTAGTTCATACGTACATACAGAGTAAATATAATCGTATGAATGACCAGTCCTATTTGCTATCCGCATTAACTACCCAAAATAATAAATAGCAACATTATTATCCAGTTAGTGGGCATTAATGGCATTTAGTGCTTTAAATTAAAAAAAAAAGGCTTTTCATCGTTAACTGATTTTTTTATTACTTGTGTACGAGTCGAAAAGCAGAAGACATTATTTCAACTTCTATGGAAGTAGCTCTTGCTATGCTAAACGTTTTTACACTAATTCGTTTTTTCCCTATGCCATTCTTTCTTAATAGCTGTCGAGCAGACGGCCGTTGTTTCTCTTTCATTCTCCTTTAGCTTTAATTTGTTTTATAGATTCATTCGTAAAAGTCGAAAATAATGTTTTTTTCCTTTAAAATTTAGAGAAATTTATTTTCTTTTTGCGGTTATTTTATGTAAAAGTGTGAATTTGATTACACAGTGAAAGTTATTATGACAATGTGAATTATAATAGATTAAATTGTATATTACTTGAAAATGAAATGTGTTTTATTCTTGATAAAAATATTACAAGCATATTGTACTTTATTGTTTTCAAACAATTATTTAAATAATTCTCACTTATTTAATATGCAAAATATCTTCAGAAACATTGCAAATAATATTAATCTTAGATTCCAATAATTTGTTTAACCATGTGATTTAAATTACTGATTTTAATCATCTGATTAAAAGCACTGGCACCCTCACATACAGGATTGAATATCTTCATGCGTTGTTTTTTAATTTCTTGGATAAACTGTATAAAATTGATATAGATAAATAATATCTGTATACAAAAATATATAATAAATAGGATCTCCGAAAATGGAAAGAAGGCGGGCTTTCAACTTACATAACTTATTTGATAATCCGACTTTGGGTAGATCTATGTTTTATTATTTGATGATTTTTATGATAGATCTATATGTTAATTTTAACTGAATATACTACTTTAACTAATAATAATAATAATAATAATAATAATAATAATAATAATAATAATAATAATGATAACAATAATAATAATAATAATAATAATAACAGTAATAATAATTTAAATAAATTAGGAGGATCTTTCATGCACTTAAAAACGCCGTTTTAAAATCGTTCAAGATACTATGTATTTATTAAAAATTAGTTTTTCGTTTATTAATTGGTTAAGATCTTTTCTCCTTCTTTGTTGGACACATTTTTGCAAAAAATGTTAATTTTTTAACTACGCAATTTTAATAATCACAAAAAGCGTAAAATATTCAACCAATATTTTCAACTTTTTTTTAAATTATTATTTTACAATTTTTTGGTTCAAAAAGAATATTGAATTACACTTTGAGTTATAAGCAAATTTTGTGTCGTAACGTCAGTTTTTTTTTCCTTTCCAACGCTGTCGCGTCAGGAAATTTGGTTCAAAACGACAATTTTGAGAGAATTTTTGAAAGATCTTCTGTATGTGCCGAAATTTCGAAAAAACAGTTCGATTACATAAGTTATGACTAATAGCACCTGCCAATCTCATCCGTTTACGAACAAAAATGGTCAGAAATGTGTCAGAAAGTAGCCAGTTTGGATTTAAGAACAACCTTAAGTTTTTCACCTGATAACAAATATATTATTGGAAACGTAAGAGAAAATATTTTTTTTGTTTGTTAGAACCTGCGAATAAAATATAATAATTTTACCTACAATCACAGTTTACAATTAGGCCGAATAGTTGAAAAAATGTCCTCACTTCTCACTCTTCTAAAATACATTGGTTTAGTGTTTATTATTAAACAGAAAAACGCGATGGCGCACTCTAAAGTTGGCACTGTTTACTTTTAAAAGATCAGAATTTATTTGAGAATTAACTGCACAGTTTACTTGGCAAATGTCATGGCTCACTAGAAAAATGGAACGACAAAGCGCTGCATTAGGCATTAATATGCTTATAATAATCACTACGTTAATTATAAATGCAGCATTAGGTTTGAAAGGTGCATATGAAGTCTGGAAATTTTATGTATAGATATTTAATCATATAATGTCGTTACAACATCGCAAAACTCAAACTTAATTCATAATCATATTAAAAAAAATGCTTTAAAATGCATTACTTTATAATCTAGATTCTATCATACCTTTATCTAAATCCAGTGTGTGTGTGCACGGTCCTTACCAGGACCGTAGCTAGAGAGGTACCAGGGGGCTCACCCCCCACTAAAAAATGTTGAGCCCCCCTAGGAAATATTCCAAGGTCACCAAATAAAACTCTTTTCAAAAATCGAACTTAGTTTTGGGGCGTTTTTACAGTTTTGCTCAAATACTAAATGGTAGTATTTGTATAAAAAATGTAAATAAGTGTTTTAAATTAGTTTAAATAAGTGTTTTAAAAACTGTAATAATTTTAAAATGCAAAATACATCCTTGATTTTGTTAATGTTTTTTTTATCATATGAAAATACAACTTTAGAATCCTTAAAGGCAGGGAATATTCAGCAAAAAATTAAAGGTTTCAACTCTTTATGAAACAGGTGAACTGTACGCATTTTAATTACTTGTTGACATCATCACTTATTATTTCACCAATATAATTATACTAGTTATACACTGGAAATTTTTATTCTGCAGCCTTTTTTTCTTAGTATAAAATGAATTTATTATAAACAGTTTAATAAGAAACAGTGCCTACAATATGAATACGCACTAATTTAATTTATGTTTCTATATAATACTTTGATCATATATATCTGTGTGTGTGTGTTTGTTGCGTGCATGTGTCAGAGCGAGAGAAAAAATATGAGCCTCCCCTACATTTTCTTGAGCCCCCCCCCCCCCCTATTATTCACTTCTAGCTACAGCCCTTCTTGAATTTCATTATTTCCGAATAGTAATCTATACCTTATATAATCGCAGAAACTATTACGATTTCTGCTACAGAGCGCCGCTAATCCGAAAACCTGTAATCCGCAAAGGCCTCTAATCCGCAATCAATTTATGAATGTAAACAAAGAAATTTAATTCTTGAAAAATGCTTCAATAGTGACAAAATTTTGAAATTTGAAATTTTTTTTCGCCAATTTTAACATTTTTCTTATCTTTATATATAGTATTATATATCATATAACATTCTTCTTTATAGTTTAAAATGAAAGCACATTTAATTAGTATATTATTTTATATATTCATTTCTTCATACAATACTTGTAAAATACAATTTGAGCTTTTGTGATTTTTTTTTTTTTTAATGATAAAAAATCCTTACTTAGACAATATATTTTAAAATTCATTTATTTTTTCATTAAATCGTAATTATAAAATTGAAAAACACATAAAAAATACATATATATTGCTTTTGAACTCTTACTTAAAGATAAAATTCAACACTATAAACCAAATGACTTAAAACAGACAACAATTGATGCCATATTTAAGAAATTAAAAAAATAATAAATTATTTTTTGCATAGTTATTACTTTATCTATATATTAAAATGTGTAATTTATTTTTTAGTATTAGCAATCTAAATTTGTCCAAAATATGAATTTGAAAAAATGTAAACAAAGATTAAATAGACATGGCCTGTAATCCGCAAAAAGCCTCCAATCCGCACAACACTTGGAACCAAGCTTTGCGAATTAGTGGCTTTCTACTGTATTATCAGGGGCGTAGCGAGCGGGGGGGCTGGGGGGGCAGCTGCCCCCCCAATGTTTGGTAAAAGGATTCAGTCGGCTTATCAGCAGATTTAATTAGTGTTTCTGTAGTATGTCAGTAGGCCGATTAAAAAAAAACAATTCGGAAAATTCTGGTTGGCAGGACTTTAAGTCTTCAGAATGCATTTCACTACACCCTTACAATCATATGGCAAAAGCTAGTCATAAGCAATAGATAAGTTATGAGTAAAAAAAGTAATGGTTTCAATAGATCTATCTGGTCAGCCGGTATGAAAGTCACGTGTTCTGTCACATTTTCGAATCACATAAATAGCTAGTCGGCCTACCCACTGAAAAAAAATTATCATGTATAAATCTTGTCTGCAGAGCCCGAAATGTTGGACATATACTATACCTTACCCACACATGGAAAAGCTAAGTCGGCCGTCGATACATAGGGCAATAGGGGAAAAATGAATCTGATCTATTGATTTGAAAATATCAGAAATTTGTTCTACAGTAACACTCGCAACTTACATAGATAAAAACTATCAATATATAAACTAGGCCGACCGAATGCGAAAGTCGCTTAAGAAAATTCAAGAAATTTTATACTTGATGCCTAGTAAGTAGGTTCTAGCAACGATATGATGTTTACGCCCTTTGGAACTGTTTTAGGAACGTTTGGAAAATAAAAACGAAGAATTTTTAAAACTATTTAGAAAAAGAAAATGAATAAATTAAAAAAATATCCGTGCATTTAACATTTAATACCTAAAAAACTTCTTCCTTTTTTTTTTTTTGATAAAACTAAAACTAAATTTATATGCTTGTGCCAACATAACATAATTACATAATTTTCACTGATTTTTCACTTGTTATTATAAAAATTAGAATTGGAGCTTTTATTAATTACTTAATATTTATTGTATACCCTGATTATCGTAATTTCCGGCGTATAATCCGCGGATCAAACAGTTATGTTTCGACCCAGAAATTTTATTTTATATAATGGAACATACTAGGTCGCTGTAAATATTTTACTTCAATTATTAAATAAAATTTCTGGGTCTAAACATAATTGTTTGATCCGCGGATTATACGCCGGAAATTACGGTACATGTTAGCGATTACTTTTTTAGCTCACAGGCTATCAAAGCCTGAGAGCTTATGTGCCCGCCGGTTCTGTACGTACGTATGTATGTATGTACGTACCGCGATAACTCTTGATAGAACTAACCGTTTTACTTTAAATTTTGTTTATAGGTTCCTTGTGATAAGGTGCTTCCCTGATTAGTTTTGGAGGTTCATTGGTTAAGCATAAAGGGGGGAAACGGGGGGCTAACCCCCGTTAGTTAATTAGTCTAGTTTAGTCCCCGTTAGTTTTTAGTAACCCCCCCCCCCCCCCCATAATTTAGATAAATGGGTTTTTCATGCAGAATTATCTCATATTCTTCAAATTTTGTATATAGGTTCATTTTGATAATGCGCTTCTGTCAATAGTTTTGGGGGTTCATTGGTTAAGTATAAAGGGGGAAAGGGGGGATAACCCCCCTAATTTAGATAAATGAGTTTTTCATGCAGAATTATCCGATTTTCTTCAAATTTTGTATATAGATTCATTTTGATAATGCGCTTCTGTCAATAGTTTTGGGGGTTCATTGGTTAAGTATAAAGGGGGAAAGGGGGGTTACCCCGCCTAATTTAGATAAATGGGTTTTTCGTGCAGAATTATCCGATTTTCTTCAAATTTTGTATATAGGTTCATTGTAATAATGCGCTTCTCTGAATAGTTTTGGGGGGTCATTGGTTAAGTATAAAGAGGGAAAGGGGGGCTAATCCCCCCTTAATTTAGATAAATGGGTTTTTCATGCAGAATTATCCGATTTTCTTCAAATTTTGTATATATATTTATTGTAGAGACTTCCCTGATTAGTTTAAGTGGTTCATTAGTTAACTATGGGGGGATAACGGGGGGATGACTACCCCCTTAATATATTGTTGATTTCTTTATTTTTCGAGGGGCATATTTCAAATTCTTTGAAATAAGAGTATAATATACAATTAGTGTGAATAGCCTGTGAGCTCAATGCCCTCAGTTTAACTGGGCAGTTTTCTTTTTTTATTTAAAAACTAAATCATACGTAAGAGGAATTATTTTTTTAATAAAGAATTCAGAAAGTAGAAGATTACAGGAAAAATTAAATTATTAAAAGTAGTTTTATGGTAAAAAAAAACTTGAAGCGATTGCGGAACATTAACACGTTTGCACTTAAAACAATATAAATAGTTCAGCGTTTCAGGCCCGTAACTACCGCCGGGGCACTGCCCCGGGACCCCAAACTGATGCTTAAAAAATTATTGTATTTTAATATCTAATCTAACTTCCTATAAAATACCCAGCACCTAGCTAAATGTTAATAATAAAAACTAGTCGGATGTGCCAATCCCAAAACTTTCTTCTACCTCAGTCATGTTAATACTTCAAAATTCGCTATCACATCGCAAATAAAATCAATATTTTTCGTCATTCTGTTGTACGTCAGCTGCTTGCGAATCGTCGGGTTACCGGGATGCGATCAACTGATGTATACTAAACTACAAAAAGTCCTTCTGGCCTGAACTGGCAGGAACAGATAGCCTCCCTATTCCTTGGTTTTACGATTTTAGCTAATTTTACTGGAAAACACGAAGGTAAAATGCGTGGAACCTAATTAAAGAAGATTCAATCCCAGTTCTCGTCAACATTGAATTTGAATGAGAAATCGCCAAATTAGTCCTCTACAGCCAAGTTGGCTTCATTTATGGCAACCTATTTTGGTCGCCAAATTTGGCGATATTCCGCCAACTGTCGCCAATTTTTGCGAGAATTTGACGTTGGCGAATATAAATATATAGTGATAAGCATATAATAGGATTAATCGTTACAACAATGAAAGGAAATTTGCCTAAACTGTGTTAACTAAAACTCATAAATTAAACCCGTTTATGGATGAATTCTGCTGTCTTAGGTAAAATGTAGAGGTGATAGAGGCAAAACAAAAATTGCTCCGGATTCTTCGGATCAAGGCCGAACATTTAACGAAAAAAACTTTTAGGATTTCTAATTTTTTTGAATTTGCACATCTTTTTGAATTTGAAATCGTTAAAGGGCTATCACAGCGCCCCCTTTCGTCGAAATATCCCCAAATTCTCATAGAACTTGCTTGCCATAGCCAAAAACATAGAAAAAAAATGTGGTTCAATTTGAAGCATAACTTCATACACTTTTCGATGATACAATGAGGGCGGACAGACAGACATTTTGTAAAAACATGTTTTTCGGAACCTCTGACCCCTAAAACGTGTAAATCCGTCGAAAACCGGAAGTCGAAAAAAATTTCGATTACAATACTTTCTTCTATTATAGATAGAATAAAGTAAAAATCCATCAAAGTGCTAGAGTAAATGTTTTTGCGTGTCCGTTCAAATACTCCATACGCTTCGCATGCAAAAGCATCTCTAGATAAAGGTGAAAATAAGCACTCGCCAGTCTCCACTCGTCGATTAAACTTGAAAAACTGGCGATTAAAAATATGGAAAGCACCGGCCGAAGGCAGGATTTTCCTATATCCGCCTGATCGACGAAATTCTTGATTTTTAAGCGGCCGTTCTACGAAATTCATGATTTTTTACTTCATGATTTGTACACGCCCGATCGACGAAATTCATGATTTTTACGTGCCCGATTGACTATATTCGTGATTTTTACGCTCCTAAATGACGAAATTCATGAATTTTATGTGCCCGGTCGACATAATTCATGATTTGTGTGCTTCCGTTCGACGATATTCATGATTTTTACGCACCCGATCAACGAATTTCATAATTTTTACGCACACGATCGAGAAAATTCATAATTTTTACGCACACGATCGAGAAAATTCATAAATTTTACGCGTGCGATCGATGAAATTTGGGATTTTTACGTGCCCGTTCGACGAAACTCATGATTCTTATGCACCCGATCAACGAAATTCATGATTTTTACTTCATGATTTGTATACGCCCGATCGACGAAATTCATCATTTTTACGCGCCCGATCGACTAAATTCATGATTTTTACGCTACCAAATGACGAAATTCGTGAATTTTAAATGCCCGGTCGACGTAATTCATGATTTGTATGCGCCCAATCAACGAAATTCAGGATTGTTACGCACCCGTTCGACGATATTCATGATTTTTTCGTGCTCTGTCGATGAATTTCATGATTTTTACCCACGCGATCGACGAAATTCATAATTTTTACGCGTGCGATCGATGAAATTCCTGATTTTTACGCGCGTGATCGATGAAATTCATGATTTTTACGTGCGTGATCGATGAAATTCATGGTTTTTATGTGTCCCTTTGACGAAATTTACAATTTTTTCCGAAACTAATTGGTGAAATACACAATTCCTGAATTTCTGGAGATTTTGGCCCACGGATCTCAGGTTGTGCATGTGTAATGAATATCATGTTGTGGGTTATTACTTAGTGAATAAACATACCTATTTTATTATTATCAGATCTTAATTCTAGACAAATAATTTTAAAAAGAAAGGTACATATGTAGTTAGCTACACAAGTACCAAAGCATAGTGGGACTTATGTAGTTAGCCACATAAGCCTGTTGTGTATAACTTTGCTGTTAACTTATTTTTAAATTTAAAATAGATTGGAAATTAATATCACAAGTTTATTCGAAACAATATAAATTAAAATATTTTTATTTAGTACATATATTATTTCTTTACTGTAAAGTCATTAATTTTTTTTAAATTAAATATTCAGTGACATGAATGTACTTACTGGCTACTAAAGAAATTGTCACTAGCCAGTAACTGGCTACTAAAGAAAATCAGCCTACCGGCCAGTGGCTGCTAAGAAAAATTCCTTATTTTCACCTTATCTCTAGAGCAGACAGCAGAATGCCGAGTCGAACGTGTCATGTCGCGCCAAGTACCTGCAGAGTGATGAGTCAATTCCGTGTGATTTTCAGGCTAGGACGTGCAGTGAGCTAGTGCTATTCATGATATGTCATTCGTTTACTAACTGCTCATCAATATCGGACTGTCAGAGCAGTTGAGAGTCGCATAGTAGTGATAGTACGATAGTTTATTACTTAACCCCTTCGTGACGAGCGTCTTTTACGGAATTTTTAATCACCGGTTTTTCAAAGCAGAAATTTTCGCCTAATTGAATCGCAGAAATGCTGTCATTAAATAAGGCAAAGCTTACAATAAAAATTAACTGGTGGGAATAATCAAGGATTCTGAGCATCTTATGCGTCACGTATACGTGTCGCTCATCCCCAAGGGGTTAATCTTACTTTGCTTGTGTTGAGATAATAGTTTATATTATGAAACGAATTCGGCACCAGCCAAGTGGAATTAAAAAAAGACAGATTCTAAAAAGAAGAAACTGGGAGGCTGCAAAAAGTTCGAAGAAGTTATCAACATGTCTGGAAAGTGGAAACCACTCGACAGGGAATGGTGATAAGAAAGGTATGAATGGTTTGCTTTTTTCAGTGTGATATGTAATTCATGTAAAAAGAGTACAGTCAAACTTGAATAATTCGAACGTGTATAATTCGAAATCGCGGATAATTCAAATGTTTCTGTCGGTCCCTTGACATTCCTATAAAACACAATCAGTGGTGGATTAAGCACTCAAGAGGCCCCAGGCGCAATTAAATTTTGAGGCCCCTCCAAATATTTTCAGTACCCCTATAGTGTGCATCTTTCAGTTTTACAATTAGAATTACTGAAAGTGTATGTTGTTAATTCCATATGATATTATCTCTAATTGGAATATAAAGTTCAAATTAATTTCTATCGCATGCTAATAAAATATTGAAAGTAATTCCCATTCATTACATTATCATAATTTTTAGAACTAAAAGATCACATTTTTATTTAGCTTTTATTTTGAAAATAACTACGTTCTATTTACTAAACTATCACTGCATTCTATCATTCTAAACAAACGTGTTTCTCACAAATATAACTGTAGGATTTTTTCTTATCAATACATATTCTTTTTTTTTCCAGTAAAGTTCTTGGTAAATCTTTTAAATAATTACTGAGTTATATCAAAGAAACATTTTAGTAATACAAAATCATATATTTTATTTTTAACTATCAATTATAATTAATCAGTTAAAATTAATTGTAAAAACTATTAATTAAGAAATAATGCGATAGATTGACTATTTTACATTAGTCTGATTTGAAACATTTTTGAGTCGGCCAATCTTGCCTTTTGCCCCCCCAAAAATTTTCTTTCGCTACGGCCCTGTGTATTATATAAGGCGCAAATGAGTATTCGGAAATACTGATACTCACAAGCAAAGAAATAAACACCCGTAAAGGCATAACACTTAAAATAGTATTTACGTATTACCATTTAATTGGAGATTTAGCTTAACTATAGTCTTCCATTCGATTATTATCATGAATTTTAGAGGTTTCACTAAAATTTGTTTCACTTCAAGGGGATCTTAAGTGCAAAATTATCTTAGAAATTGTGTAAGGATTCTTTTAAATGTTTCGTCCCAAACCGAAACAAATGTTTTAGTGACGGATGGTTGGGCGTGAGCTACGACATTGGCCAAGGTCACGGAATTAATCGAGGGGAGCAGAAATTGGAGTTCACTGCTCCTTTCCCTCAGGCTCAAATCTAGGGTACCGAGTCAGTTTGGATTTCGAATGAAATGCGGTTCGAATCTCTCGCACTTTTTGGGCTTCCGCTTTTTGAAGACATTTAGGAAAAGATGATGTGATGACATGATATAGTATAGTACAGACAAGGCCGGGGGGGGGGGGGGACTTCGCTGGTAGAGAGACCCCTACCCCACCACAAAAGAGTTGATAAATTTCTTTAAACTTGGTACAAGCTGAGATGGCAAACTTGTTAAACTGTTTTTTTTTTTTACCCAAAAATATGCAATAAAACCTATGAAAACGGAATTACCACGAAAAAAAAAAAAAAAAATCCAGTTCTAGACAGTTTTTCGTCTTAGCAAGTGAAACTGTGTTGTATTACTCCTCTCAAGAACGTGAACTTTTTTCCGTTTAAAACAGGTTCCATTATAGACAGGAAGACAGGTTCCGTTTACAGGTTTTGCTGCCATTCACTGCCGATTATAGACTTGGCAACTTTGAATTACCCCTCACCCCCCACCCCCCATAAGAAAATCATAGCAATGGCCCTAGCCGTCCGTAGTCAGAAAAATATTTCGGGAAAGGGATTTATGAATTCAAAATTTTATGTAGTAAAACCTGTTAAGACGGAATTAGTTTTCGATTTACATAAGTTTCGTCTTAGCAGGTAAACCATCAATAGAAATTGTACCATATACTCTTTACGGACACGTATAAGGTCTGTTTCCGCTATAGACAGGTTCCATTTTCACAGGTTTTAGTAATACTAACACATAAAACCTGTCATAATACATAAAACCTGTCAAAATTAGCCTGCAAATAATGAAATGTTGCTTTAAATGGGAAAAAAAATATGATTCCGGGGGAAAAGAGATAAAGAGAAATGTGAGAAGACAGAAACATCCAGGTTGACCCGATTATTCAAAAAAGTCTTAGAATATTTTTTCAGATAACAAATACTATATTCAAATTCTTTAATATTCAAATATATAGTTTTTCTCAACGCAAAAGATAAAATTGATAGTAGAAATATAATTGAAAACTATTTTTCCATAATTGTATAAAATATGGATTAAATTTCTTTCGTTTTGGGTTCGGATTTAAATATTTCGGTCTTGGTTTGAAGTGTGCAAGTTTGGGTCGAGTTCGAGTTTGCTTCAAATAGAATTTTTGGGTTATACCCGACTCGCACAGGATTTTAATTTACATTAATACAGATATTGTTACCTTTTTATAAGGTAACCATAGGGCTTCGAACCGTCATTACTTTTGTTCCGATTATCATTCCAGTTCAGTTAAAATATTTCGGTTCTGTTTCAGTTTTCGTTTCCTTAAAAATAACGGTTTTCGGTTTAGTTCTGGTTCCTTATTTAATCAGAAATAACGGTATTTTCCGGTCTTTGGTTCAAACGCCTGATTTCAACAAATTGTTAAAAAATGTGCACTTAAGGTGGTTTGCAAAAAATTAATTTTTACGGTCAACAAAGCAAAACTTTCTGACACATTTACTGACTCATTTTTAAACATAAAAGCATGATACTTACAGGTATAATAATGGAAGTGATTTATAATCAGTTTCTTTCATTTTCCGATAAATGAAATGCCTCTTCAGTTACAAGCGATTGTTGTCTCATGATAGCAGTTTTTTCTTTATGCTGTCGCGTCCAGAAATTTGGTTCAAAACGCCACTTTTGACAGCATTTTCCGAAAAATATTCTACCTTTACCGAAAAATGGAAATCAGTACAATTACATATTTTTTTTTTATAAAAGCAACAGCCAATTTTATACGTTTGCGAACAAAAAATGAATTAAACAAGAACGAAAAATCCTGCGTCAAGCATAGATTATGTAATACTTTCCAACACTTCCAAAATAATTTTGCAAATCTTTACCGTAAGGTGTAAGATGATATCTAAATAAACAATTTTGAAAATACATAACATATTTAAAAATCCAATTTCAGGAATTACCAACAATATTCGGAAAAATATCTCAGTTCTTTTGTGCAGCCCTATGTATAGGATCTATAGAGATTTGTATATATATACTAAATAGAATGCTAAATTTTAGTTCAGTTAGGAAACGCGCAGCACAGTTTAAAATTTCCCTTCTGCAAAATTTCTCTTCTTTCCGACAATAAACGGAAATGTACTCGTGAACTTTTGTGCTTCCCCGCGTACAATCTATACAATTTATACACACCAAGTAATAGACAAAAAAATGAGTTAAATTTAAAAACGCGTTCAGCATCTGAAAAAGCATTCTCGGCTTATTATTAATAAGCAGTACTTTAACCGAATTCTTTTGTGTGTCCCTGTAAATGAACGATGACAGCTATACACACAATATTCCATAGTAACCCTCTTGCAATCCATGTTAGTGATATATACCAATTTCAATATGTTTGAGATAGTGAAGCATTATTAAAATAAACTACAAACGATTTTTCTTCATACACCGTAATATAACGGCATTCTTTTGAGTATCCCTGTAAAGGAAATATAAATGCTATGCACACCACATTCTATAATTAGTCTCTTGTAGTGCACCTCAGTGATATATATATCAATTTCAATATGTTTGAAATTGTGTAACATCATTCAAATAAACCGCAAAGGATTTTTCCCCATAGACCACAATGTAACGGAATTCTTTTGAGTGTCCTGTAAAAAAACTATAAGTGCTGCATACTTCATTTTCAATACTGAACATGCCACAGTAAGTATCAATAACATATATCAATTGCATGACGATCCGAGTATATTTACGAGAGTTAGAGCACAGACAGACAGACAGACAAACCGAATTCACAAACACTTTTCAACTATGTTGGGAAGTGTTAATAAAAAGGCGTCAGTCGACAGTTTATTTGTGAAGATTTTAGGAAATAACATCAAGTAAAATTATAACATTATTATTTTCTTTTCGCCTCATGCTGTATATCAGAACTTTGAAAAATTCTTATTTTAATATAAGAAGGCCAAGCATTCATATTTAGCTGACCACCGATGTGGAACCCCCCCCCCCCCCCATTTAAAAGGGTCAGCAAAAATCGGACGAAGCGGTATGGCCGATGTGAAATGTCAAAGAGCCCGCTGCACATTAGCGTAATTTCCAGAAATTTTGGCCAAAACGCAAATCGCTTTCTGTTTTTCTGAGTTGTCTATACAAACAAGCCAGTACGCCAATAACCAGAATGATGAATTAAGGCTGTACTTAACCCTTTATAGGGCAGTGGGATATTATTTATACCACTTAATTTTAATCCCTAAATGCCACAATCGCAACGGAATTTTGGAATAAAACTTTGCTTTTATGTACGTGAAGACAATCGTTTACTTATTTTCAAATTAATTTGTTCGTAAATTCTGGTGTCATTCAATATTTCAACGTTACCGCTACAGAAGTACTTTGGAAAAGATTAAATCCAAACTTGGCTACTTTCTGACACATTTCTGAATTCATTTTTGTTCGCAAACGCATGAGCTTGGCAGGTGCTCTTATTCAGAAATTATGTAATCGAACAGTTTTTCCATTTTCGGTAAGCGTCAGAAGATGCCATGAAAATTGTCGTTTTGAACCAAATTTTCTGACGCGATAGCGCTGGAAAGGAAAAAAACTGTCGTCATGATGAAAAAGAAATTGCTTATAACTCAAGATGTAATTAATTTATCAAAAATTTAAAAAAAAAAATACTGTTCGATTACAAATTACTTCCATAATCGTACCTGCAAGTGACATGCTTTTACATTTAAAAAATACCTGACGGCTCGGCCTACAGGCACAGGTAGATTTCGAAGATGCAGTAGTCTCCGAGTATTTTTTAAAGTGATTAATCAGTTTTCTCAACCACGAATATAGGGTTTTTTTGGATTCTATCTATTTTCAAGTAAACATTTTCATGTTCAACAAACATGAAATAAATTAATATTATTTTTGTTACTCCTGCATGTATAAATTCAGTTATTCAACTGAGAATTACTTAAAAATTGATAGCATCCTAATAACCGATATTCTAGTTTGAGAAAACTGATACATAAACTATAAAAACTACTCGGAAACATTTTCAAAAATCAGTGGCAGCAAAAGAAACTTTGTTTCCGAGTAGTTTTTATAGTGTATGTATCAGTTTTTGCAAACTTAGAATGTCGGTTATTAGGATGCTATCAATTCTTAAGTAATTCTCAGTTGAATAACTGAATTTATACTTGCAAGAGTAAAAAAAAAAATATATTATTAATTTAATGTTAATGCTAATGCTGTTAATTTATCGTGTTTGTCCGTAAAACAGTTTGTTGAATATGAAAATGTTTACTTGAAAATGGATAGAATCCAAAAAACCTATATTACTAGTTGAGAAAACTGATTAATACACATAAACTACTCGGATACGTTTCCGAAAATCGTGGATTCGTGGCAACAGAAGAAACTGTTTTTATAAATGCTTTTTTAAATCTCGAATATAAAATCAGTGGCAGCAAAAAAAAAAACTTTGCTTTTATAAAAGCGTCTTTAAATCTCGAAAAAATAAAATTTTAAAACGCTTCTGAGATTTCTAAAGATAAAGAACTCTTTTCAAAATCGTGTGTAACTTGGAAGAGCATTAAAAAAAAAAAAAGATTTATTTTACAGAAAAAAAAACTCTCAGCCATGACGCCAATAAAATAGTGTTTATTTTATGGTATTATAGCTGTTATTGCGAACTTATGGGCAAAATCAGTTTAAAGAAAGTTCGTTGTGAATACAAATTATTTCCGTAAAAAGAAAAAAAAATTACTGGTGTCCTAATTGACTGTTTTCTGTAAAATCAACAGATTTTTTTTTTTTTTTTTTTTTTTTTTTTTTTTTTTTTTTTTTACAGTGGAGGTAATTGTATATTTTCGTTCGTGGTTGACTTTTTAGGTAGATTTCGTAAGAAATACTACCTATTACATTCTCCCCTAAGTTGGAATTTTTGAAAATTTTTTGAAGATCTACACCGATCATGACTCCCAGAACCCAAAACCACCCCCAGTTCAAAACTTTATCTATCTATCTATCTATCTATCTATGTCACTTTTTTATAGACGCGATAACTGCAATAATTCTGCACAAATATCTTCCAAACTGATACATCATCAAGGTTCTGATTCTGATTCTCGGTCCCATCTGATTCAAGGGGCATAAAATCTCGGTCAAGTTCGTTAATGGGCAAAATCGAACCAAGGGGGGGGGGTGGAAATGGGGGCCTTTTTGTGAAAACAGAAAAAAACCCATAATTTCTTAATTATGATACGTATCGAATCCGTTTAAAGTTATTATTACTTCTAGGAAAAGGGCCGAAAATTTATGTATGACATATTTTTGATATCATTAAAAATGGCCCCAAGGGGGGTTAGAAGAAAAAAATTCATAACATCGTCCATTCACAAGATATCGAATCCGCTTAAATTTATTATAAATCCAATTAATATTATCTAAAACTTTCATAGTGACAAGTTTTTTATAGGACCAACCCTTATAGCAAAAAAAAAAAAAAAAAAAAAAAAAAATTTGCTGCCGGTTCCGCCTACAAACAAGTTATGCTTCGAAGTGGGCCGTTCCAAATGCCAGATCATGGCAAAAAGGTCCTTTCTTCCGTAATTCCGAGCAAACAAGCGCCCCACGGTCTGAATCTTCGAAATCTACCTGTGCCTGTAGGCCGAGCCTTCAGGGATTTTTACTTTACAGTGTGGTGCTTTTTTTTAAAAATCCGCAAATGCTTATGATCAAAACCTACTATACATCTTTCCTGAAACACAGTGCATCTAAAACGATAAACATTATCGCCAAAAAAGATTACTTTTCTCTATATCGTTTTGAACAATGAAGGTAATTATTTTTCAAACTATGCAACATGACGATGGTGTGAGCTAAAATAAACTGGCAACGTTTCTACTATACGCTGTAAAGATAAACATACTTTGAGGACACTGATATACAATTATCCAAAGTTGTGCGTAGAAAGACTGTAACTTTTGTTTCTGGGATTTGGCCAGTATTCCGGTAAATTCCGCCACTGTTCCATTGAAAAAAAGAAAAACATTCGTGTTCAAATAATTTGTTCTTAAGAGATGATAGGACTTTTTCGGCTTAAGAAATATATATATATATATATATATATATATATAAAATATCCGTTGCATTTTTTGTGTGTTTGTCATTTTAGAAATGTCTTTTCATAGCTGTTTTATAAAAAAAAGTTGCACACATATAGAAGATAATATCGTAACAATTTGAAAACAGATAATTTTTCTTCAATGCTATTTTATGAATTTTTTAATGTTTTTGTGTCTTATAACAACTTCAACATTAAATTTACAATGATATAGTGATTCTTATCACACAGCACCCAGAATAAAGTTTTGTTGAATCAACAAAAATTTGGTTGACCCAACAAAACGTTTTGTTTAAATATAGGTCAATGGAAATTTTGTTTGAATCAACACAAAATTTTTTTTTTTTGCAATTCCAAAAAAATTTTTTGTATCGTCAGCAAAAAATGTTTTGTTAATTCAAGTAAAATGGTTCAATTTTACTTGAATTTTGCTAAAACAACCAAAATGTACTCAACAAAACATGTTTTGTAGTTTTAATCAATTCCTTTTTCTGGGTGAGTGTTCCAGCGAGTGGTACTTGACATAAAATTTTAAGTGCGATTTTCTCGAAACAGTGTTTTATAAGTCGGTATTGATTTCCTTGCAAGTTTTTTTTTCAATGAAAGCTTATATATATATAACGTATAACATCTAGTTAACGAAGCCTCTAAATCCAGACAAAAACTTCGTTCAGTAGAGGACTTCGTAAAATAGAAGTTAGTTATTAAAAACAGATATATTTACTCGAATAATTTGGTTCAACTTGATTTATTGCATTAAAATCAACAAACGCATTTAATGTACCATTATTTGCTGATTAATCTTCCAAGATCTATTAAATAATATTTAAATTATTAAAATAAACAAATAAACTTACATAATGATGAGGATAAACAAAGTATACCAGAAATAGTGTTCGTGTACAATTAGGGAATTAAATGTTTTTATGCTGAAAAATAGCCTATTATTATCTGCTGCAATTTTGAAGCACTATCGTGTTTTTCAAAAAATAACTCGCATCTTTGTAAAGGATTGAATACATCATCTGGTACATTTTCTTGAAATTGAAATCCATGTTTAATTGTTTCAAACGGGTTTGACAAGGTTTGAGAACATATTCAGAAGAATACGCGCGGCTATGTAAGTCGCGCGGCTTCGTTAAATAGAGGTTTTGCTTCCTTATATGTTATAAGTTATTTTACACGTATTTTTTTTCAAAGTTCAAAGTTCGGGAAATAAATTTGTTAAATAGTGGAATTCGCTAAATAGAAGTTTGTTAAATAGAGGTTCTACTGTAGTCTTTGACAGATGATTTTTTAGTCTTCTGAACACATACACTGTAAAAAAAAATCTGCACTTTTGACAGGAAAAATATCGTA
This sequence comes from Maratus michaelseni, assembly GCA_963931845.1. Taxonomy (NCBI): domain Eukaryota; kingdom Metazoa; phylum Arthropoda; class Arachnida; order Araneae; family Salticidae; genus Maratus; species Maratus michaelseni. The sequence continues at coordinate 55,254,513 of OZ007586.1, read as the reverse complement.
TTTTTTACAGAAAAAATTGTTTTAAAGAAAAAGTTTTTTCATGTAAAATAAATGTGGATTTTGTAATTTTTACAGAAAAAATTATTTTATTGAAAATATACAGATATTTTCTGTAAATGAAACGGTTTTTCACTGGCGCCAATATTGACAGTTCTTTTCTGCCAATTTGAGATTTTTTTTTTTTTTTTTTTTTTTTTTTTTTTTTTAACAGTCTAGTCAGAACTCCGATAATATAGTTACTCCTATAAGTATTGTTTTTTAACTTATTATTTTATTTATCTTTCTCTTGGCAAAAAGAAAAGTGACAAACGTTTTGAATTCTTCTTTTTCGCGGAAATTTTAAGTTTTAAAAAACTTACCAATAAAATTTTAAATGTATACAAGAAATATTTCAAATTAATCGTATTAATTGCGCATCTTCAAAAAATAAGGGAACTTTCCGTAAATAGTTTGCGATGAGATTGAGATTTGGTATATGCAGGAATTGTGTCTGTAAGCGTCTTGAGGAAGTTCATATTTAGGGAGAGAATTTCTTATCCAATTATATCCGAGATGAAACTATATTTGACCTCATATTACACAACAAAGAGCAAAGGGGTTTATAAAACCAAAAATAAATTGACCTCTCCCACAACTAGAGAGTTCTTCAAAACAGAGTCAGAATAATGCGCAGTCACTTTTTGAAGGAGTATTTTTCCATGATGTTAATTAACATTTCGCTTGACGATATCAGTTGTTGAAAATCTCCAAATATGCTTTACCGAAAACACAATCTGCAATCAAAATATATTTTATATATGTTGAAATATTTAAGGCTGCTCTCAAATCCAAATTGGCTATTTTATGACATATTTTTTAATTTATTTTTGTTCGGAAACGCATGAAATTGGCAGGTGTTGTTATTCAGGAACTTTATAATCGAAAGACGCTTTCCAATTTTTTGGTAAAGGTAGAAGATTGTTCAGTAAATTACTGTCAAAGTCGGCGTTTTGAACCAAATTTTCGCCGCAGCGCCGTGTGCATGGAAGAAAAACATGTTGTCACGTGACGCGAATCACTTATAACTCGATAAGTAGTTTAATTATCATAAAATGAAAAACTCATTTCGATTCCAAATCGCTTTAATAGTCAGGTCTTCCCATTTGATGCTTTTGCGTTTAAAAATGAGTCAGAAATTGTATCAGAAAGTTTTGCGTTGTTGAACAGATCAACTGAGAACCACCTTAAGTCCGTTTCCGCTCAAATAAATTTTGAACCGAGATAGCCATGAATCTAGGGTCCAGGTATAGTAAAAACAGGAATGCGCTATACGATAATGAGGTACCTCGCAGAACCCTCTAGAAATAAATTCCACAGTCAGAAATCGTTTCTGGAAAACTATGGGGGATACGATTAAATGTTCAGTGACAAAGTTGTAGAGCACCATAGATTTAGTAAGAAAAGACGTACTGTACAAGTAAATACGATAAATAGCCATCTGTGAAAACCAAGATATTCGAAACCGATGCAATATATTTTGTTTGAGATACATAAATAATGACAGGCGATAAATTCATTTTACAATTTTACGATTTCCGATGTCTATTTTATGTTAGCGAATTGATTAAAAGCATAGACGTTTATCAATGTTTGATACGTCCATTATAAAATTATAGCTATCTTAATTTTTAGCGGCTCTGGGCAGCCGCCCATAGTTTGCTACCCATAAGCAGGGATCTGCTTTGCTCCCTCTACGCGGGGACCGATTATGGGCAGTAGGTATAGTCACTGTCGAGGCCCATGTACACGGCTTGTCACATAATGTATACACAGAACCACACGGTCAGGGCCGGCGCCAGGGGTGAGGCAAGTGAGGCAGCCGCCTCAGGGCGCACCCCTAGAGGGGCGGCATTTGGCTCGCATATTGTATGTGTCGAAACTTAAGAAAAAAGAGAGAGAGAGATTTTTTTTTTCTTATTTAAAATAAAAATACGGAGTACATTGCATATAATTACAGTCAAAGAAGTTGCATATAATTACAGCGAAAGGATTCCGGTTACAATGTTTTACTCCACTTTAGTAAATTTTCTTCTCGGCGATTTTTGAATTATTAGTGATTTTTGACGAGATTTTTTTTTCTCTTGCGTTTCGCGGTGATTTTTTAATATTCGTTAAAGGAATTAATTCTGATTCAAACTTTTAGCCTAATATAGTAAATTTTGTTCTCCGCGATTTTAGAAATTTTAGTTGTATTTAATGCAATTTTCAATGCGATTCTCAGTGTCTTTTCGCGTTCTTCTGCGAATTTTTGCTAATTTAGTAAATTTTGTCCTACGCGATTTTTGAAATTTTTCCGATTTTCAATACAATTTTTAGCATTTCGGGGTATTTTACGGCGATTTCTTCACATTCATAAAAGAAATTCGGTTTCAAATATTTAGCCTAATATATTACATTTTGTCTTCCGGGATTCTCAATACGATTTTTAGCATCTTTTCGTGTTGATTTTTTTACATTCAGAAAATAATTCCTTCAAAAATATTTTAGCCAACTGCAGTAAATTTGCTCCTCTGAGAATTTTTAATTTTTAGCAATGTTTATGAAATTTCTAGCGTTTTTTATTTTTTGTTGTTGTTGTTTTGTGGCGATTTTCTACCTTAGTAAAAGAATTCCGGTTTTAAAATTTTAGCCCAATATAGTTTTTATATTTTAGCCCAATATAACCCCCCAAGTTTGTCCAGTTTTCAATAAAGTTTATTCGGAATTCGTACAACGATTTTTGAATTTTTCTATGCGATTTTTAGAGTTTTTTTCCCGTTTCGCAGCGATTTTTTGACGTTGTTAAAAGGAATTCGGTTTCAAACCTTTAGACTAATATAGTAAATTTGTCCTCCTCTATTTTTTAATTTTAGCGCTTTCTCGCGTTCTGCAGCGATTTTTTGACATTCGTAAGAGGCATTTAGCATCAAACTTTTAGCGTAATACAGTAAATTTTGTCCTCCGCAATTTTTGAATTTTTAATGTGTTTTTCAACTCGCTTTTTTCGCGTTCCATGGCGATTTTTTGACATTCGTAAAAGGAATTCTGTTTCAAACTTTTAGTTTAATATAGTAAATTTTGACCGCTGCGATTTTTGAATTTTTAGCGATATTCAGTGTTTTTTTTGCGTTCCATGGTAATTTTTTACATTCCTGAATAATCCCTGTTACAAAGTTTCAGTTCACTATTAGTAAATTTTGTTCTCAACGATTTTTAGCGTTTTCCGGCGAAGTTTTTCGTAAAAGAAATTCGGTTCTAAACTTTTAGCCTTATGTAGTGAATTTGTTCTCCGAGATTTTTTTTATTTTTATTGATTTTTAATGCGATTTAGAGTTTTCGCGTTTCTCGCTGAATTTTTTGACATTCGTAAAAAAAAAAAAAAAAAAAATCAGCTTCAAACGTTTAGCCTATCATGTTAAATTTTGTTCTCCACGATTTTTGAAGTTTTTGGGATTTTTATTGCGATTTTCAATGTAATTTTTAGCATTTTTTGCGTTTCGTGGCGCTTTTTTTTTATTTTCATAAAAGGAATTCGGTTTCAAACATTTAACCCAATATATTACATTTCGTATTCAGCGATTTTCAATGCGATTTTTTCGCTTCAATTTTTGACTTTCGGGAAAGAATTACTGTTGGATTGTATTAGCATATAGTAGTAAATTTTTCCTCTGTAATTTTTTTTATAACGAACGCACCTGATATGTCACGTTTAACGTACAATTTCTAACTTGTTGTAACTATTATTACAATATAACATTTTTATTTATTTAATTTCAAGTTAAATGTTGCTATATTTTCAAAATAAACGATTTCTTAAGTAATTTGATTTTTTTAAATTTCTTAATTCTAAATTAATTTTATATATATTTGTTTTCTTTTGAATAAGTCATAGTTAGCAAAATTAATTTACTTATTCTTAAAACAGTTTGAGAAGTGGGGAAAAAACAATCACAGCATAGGGGAGGCAAAATATTGCTCGCCTCAGTCAGTAAAATGTCTAGCGCCGGCCCTGCACACGGCGCAGCGCAGCCAACAAAAGAGACAAGTTGCGGTACTTCCACTCCTCTTTACTGTCACATGATCAAAGCAGGCTAGTTTCCACTATTTTCCGAACTGGTTTGTGATCAAGGTAGGCAGAAAAGCAGCCGAGATCGGTGGAGTACCACGGCCTCTTTATTTCATTGCTTTTCAACAAAGTGATTATTTGGGGGCCTCTGAAATTTTATGACCACAAGCCCGGTCCTTGTGCCCTAAGTGAAATTCAGGCCTCCCTCTACCTACGATAAATTTCTATTTGCGGCTAATGTTGTGATCAAAATAATTCAAAAGCTAACTTTTATACGAGAGATATTTCATTGAGACAACCGTTTTAAGGGAATAATTAACCGAAATACAGGATGATCCCGAATTCATGGTATAAACTTTAAGGTTTGGTACAGGACACTGTAACAATCATTTATTGTACAGGGTCAGAAATCCATCAAAATTACAGGGCGTCTGCCTCTAATCGAAGTCGCGTTTTCATGCATAACTTTAACAGTAGTGAAGATATTTTATCAAAATTCGCAACAGACTCATCTTTGTATGAATTGTAAGGATATTGTAAGGATTTTATTAAAATATAGTCACTACTATTAAAGTTATGAGCGAAAACGCGACTTCAGATTGGAGTGAGACGTAATTTTGAGTGAGACGCCCTGTAATTTTGACTAAATAAATGGATTTCTGACCCTGGTTTCCTATACAATAAATGATTGTTACAGTCCTGTACCAACAATGTACTAACAAACTAAAGTTTTGTGCCATGAATTCGGGTAATAATTCCATGTATGTTATAGTCCTCGGTGACTTGATAAGTTTGATAAAATCAAGGTCTTGTAAACTTGATCTCTTCTAAGCTTAGACTGTTATGTGGCACTGAGATAGTGTGAATTGTTATCAAATCAATAAACGTCTTCGAGATTAAGACAAAGGAGTTGACAGAGATAGCACGCAAGAATGACATCAGTGGAGAATAGTTCCTCCGGAAGAATGAAGACTTCTAGAATCACGCGCTGAGAGTAGAGATAATAGCGTAAAATGCACACGCCAACATCAACATCCATCTTGAGAGTGATTAAAGAAACAACCTTGAAACGCGAACACAAACATCAGAACAATGACATAAAACATAAACAATTAAAGGGTCATTCTTATAATTATTTTTTTCTTCTTCTAGATGAGTGGTTTTCAACTGGTGTGCCATGACACACTGGTGGCCGTGAAAGAACCTCAGGTGTGCCGCAAAAATTTTCAGAAAAGTTCTATCAAGATGTTCCGAATTTATCATTACTTCGTAACTGGTGTACCGCGACACACCGGTGTGCCGTGAGAGGGCCTCAGGTGTGCCACAAAAATTTTCAGCAAAGTTCTATCAAGATGTTTCGAATTTATCCTTACTTCCAAATGCAACATACGAATAAAAAATATTTTGTCAAAACAGACTTTTACCATTGAAAATTTTAAAAGTAATTAAAATTTTAATACGTATAGACGCCTCCAAAGTCTAATCTGTGCATGCCCTTAAATAATAAAGATTATTCCCACAATCGAGTGCTACCAGTACCTTTTTAGCTCACAGGCTATCAAAGCCTGAGAGCTTATGTGCCCGCCGGTTCTGTATGTATGTATGTATGTATGTATGTATGTATGTACGTATGTACGTACGTAACGCGATAACTCTTCATAGAAATATCCGATTCCCTTCAAATTTTGTTTATAGGTTGACTGTGTTAAGGCGCTTCCCTGATTAGTTTTCGGGATTGATTGGTTAAATATAAAGGGGGGAACAGGGGGGCTATTCCCCCCCCCTAATTTATATAAATAGGGTTTTAATACAGAATTATTCAATTTTCCTTCAAAGTTTGTTTATAGGTTCACTGTGTTAAGGCGCTTCCCTGATTCGTTTTCGGGATTGATTGTTTAAGTATAGAGGGGGGAATGAGGGGGGGCTAATCCCCCCCCCTTAATTTATATAAATGGGTTTTTCATGCAGAATTATTCAATTTTCCTTCAAAGTTTGTTTATAGGTTCACTGTGTTAAGGCGCTTCCCTGATTAGTTTTCGGGATTGATTGGTTAAGTATAAAGGGGGGGGGGTAGTCCCCCCCCTTAATTTATATAAATGGGTTTTCCCTGCAGAATTATTCCTTTTTCCTTCAAATTTTGTTTATAGGTTCACTGTGTTAAGGCGCTTCCTTGATTAGTTTTCGGGATTGATTGGTTGAGTATAAAGGGGGGTTTGGACGGGGGGCTAATCCCCCCCCCCTTAATTTATATAAATGGGTTTTTCATGCAGAATTATCTCATTTGCTTCAAAATTTGTTTATAAGTTCATTGGGTTAAGACGCTTCCCTGATTAGTTTTCGGGATTGACTGATTAAGTATAAAAGGGGGGAACGGGGGGGGGCTAATCCCCCTTAATTTATATAAATGGGTTTTTCATGCAGAATTATCCCATTTACTTCAAAATTTGTTTATATGTTCATTGGGTTAAGACGCTTCCCTGATTAGTTTTTGGGATTGACTGATTAAGTATAAAAGGGGGGAACGGGGGTCTAATCCCCCCCCTTAATTTATATAAATGGGTTTTTCATGCAGAATTATCCCATTTGCTTCAAAATTTGTTTATATGTTCATTGGGTTAAGACGCTTCCCTGATTAGTTTTCGGGATTGATTATTAAGTATAAAGGGGGGGGGGGTACAGGGGGTGCTAAACCCCCCCTTAATTTATATAAATGGGTTTTTCATGCAGAATTATCCCATTTGCTTCAAAATTTGTTTATAGGTTCATTGGGTTAAGACGCTTCCCTGATTCGTTTTCGGGATTGATTGGTTAAGTATAAAGGGGGGGACGGGGGCCAATCCCCCCTTAATTTATATAAATGGGTTTTTCAAGCAGAATTATCCGATTTTCTTCAAATTTTGTATATAGGTTCATTGTGATAATGCGCTTCTCTGAATAGTTTTGGGGTTTATTGGTTAAGTATAAAGAGGGAAGGGGGGGGCTAATCCCCCTTAATTTAAATAAATGGGTTTTTCATGCAGCATTATTCGATTTTCTTCAAATTTTGTATATATATATTCATTGTAATAAGAGGCTCTCCTGATTAGTTTAAGGGGTTCATTAGTTAACTATGAGGGGGTAACGGGGGGATAACCCCCCTTAATATATTGTCGATTTCTTTATTTTTCAAGGGGCTTATTTCAAATTCTTTGAAATACGAGTATAATATACAATTAGTGTGAATAGCCTGTGAGCTCAATGCCCTCAGTTTAACTGGGCAGTTTTCTTTTTATTTATACTATGATTCATGACAAAATTAGTGGAGTTGATTAAATTTTTTCCACGATAGTACCTATTGCATACTAATTATGGTTGTTCTGAAATCTAAACTAAGCTATTTTCTGACACATCTCTGAAGTCATTTTTGTTTACAAACGCATAATATTGGCAGATGCTCTTATTCAGGAACTTTGTAAAAGGAACAGTTTCCTCCTAATTTTCGGTAAAGACAGAATATTTTTTTGGAAAATGCTGTCAAATTTGTCGTTTTGAACCAAATTTCAAGACACGACAACGCTGGAAAGGAAAAAAAAATCTGCCGTCATGACACAAAAATTGTTTGTAACTCAAGATGTAATTAATTTATCAAAAAAAAAAAAAAAAAAAAAGAACTGTTCGATTAACAAACAATTCAATAATCATGCCTGCAAGTGTCATGCTTTTACGTTTAAAAATAAATTAAATTAAAAAACCCGTAAATGTGTCCATAGGTTTCGCGTTGTTGAAAATAATATTTTGGGGGAAAAATATTTATTTTTTTGAAAACCGCGCCTTTAGGGATTTTAGATCTTCAAATTATCCAGACACATGGTTCGAAAATTCATTTTTTCTTTTTTCACGTTGTTTTCAATCTGGCTTTCAAGGGTAACAAAATTGTGTATGAATTACCCAATATGTCGAACTATCCAAGATCGCATTAAAGAGAATGAACTGTATTATTAGGTTCTCTAAATAGCAAATTTCTTAGATCATCCGTCTGATTAATCAGTTTTCCATTCGCGGTATTTTAATGATCCAAGGTTTCTTTTTACTGCAACTGGCGATCGTTTACAATGTTCTACATTTGAGTGAAATTGTCATGACTGTAACAAAAGTAGGGTTAGACAGCTGTAAACAAGTATTTTTTCTTCTTTCAAATATTCTACTGGCGACGGTATTACGTTACCGAGATCTGTCGATTTCTTTCTTATAGAACGGGAATCATTTTTCCGTTTTAAGATTACAAAGTCTCATCAAAATAAATAAATGAATAACAATCTAAACATACATCATCTTTCAAGCGATTACTTTTTGCTCTGAAAAGAGAAACTGGATGTTTCATTTTTCTTTGTCTTTCAATACTAATACCAAACGTGAAGATTTGTCTATCACTAGAAAAGCTGATCGGATTATCTCCTCTCATTAAATACTTTTGAAAAAAATGAGCTTTATAATCGCTATTAACCGTGAAAACCTTGGAGATATTATACACGGTTTAATAACATCGCAGAAAATAACTTTGTGGATTTTAAAATAGAGATTAGAAAAAGCTGTATAACTGTTGGAGTTGGTTCATTTTGAGCTTTCTATTGCATTAGACGTGAGTAAATACGCTGTAAAAAAAAAGTTAGGATGAAAATCTGTAAGAATTACAAGAAAACAGCTAGCAACATTACTAGAAAACTGCTAGCAACGATTCCGGTTTTATATGAAAAAACACGACCTAAAAAAATGAGTTTGAACATTTCATCTACTATTATATAAAGACAGGACGCCTGGCTGACTGACTGACTCATCAACTTCTAGCTGAAACGACTAAAGTCATGATCACGAAATTTGGACAGCATATTGCTGTTATGACTTAGGCAAATAATAAGAAATGACTTTTGAAAATTCCCCCCAAAGGGGGTTAAAAGGAGGGATTGAAAGTTTTAGGTCATTTCGCCATATCTCAGCAGCAGTTTTAGGTAGAAGCGCGAAATTCAGGAAAACAAATCTACTAAAAAATGGTTAAACATGTATTTCAGCAATTTTATAAATTCACCCCCTAAGGGAGGGGGGGGGGGATTAAATGGAGTTTTTTAGGTAAAAAAAGAATGAATCTTGCAACAATACAGTTACAAAAATAAAGTCGCAACAATTGTTACAACAATGAAATTATAACAATGAAATTACAACAATGAAAACATAAAATACAACTAAACCAATCAGTTAAATAATAGTTAAATACGTATTTCAGCTATTTTAGTGATTTCATCCCTAACATTGGCAACGAACCCGATTATGGAAGATTAGACGTATAATACAACTATTGTTGATTTTTGATTAGATATTTTGTGTAAGACATTTTTCCAAGGAGGTCGACACATCGTGCATCCGAGCGAAGCTGGGATGGGCTCGCTAGTTTACAATAAAGAGATATTAAAGAGAGATAAGAAAAATTAACCCTATTTCCTTTACTATTTATTAGATCGTCAAGAAAGTTGGGCACAATGTTCTAGAGATGTTAGGGTTCATTTTTGGATAAAAATTTTAAATTCGACATTTTTGTCAAAATGAGAGGTACTGGAGTCCCCTTAAAATAAATTCAATTTTTAAAAACAATTATTAATTTATTAACAGTTTAAGATCTTTTATTATCTGCAATGATTTTCCTTTATTAAAACATGCTTTAAAAACTTCAATATTGGTGTTTTTACAGAATAATTTTTTGGTACTGAGTCGAATGAGAATAATAATGATAGAAGATTTAATAAGATTAGAAAATTCGTTTAAAAATATTAATTTTAAAAGACAGATCATTCTTTTACTAAAATTAAATCCTTTGTTAACATTAATTTAATATAAGGCCTTCAGATTAAAGCCAAAACACGTATTTTATTCAGAAATTCTTAGTTTGAAAACTATAGGCTAAGGCACCAAATAATACAAAGAGAAAAATATAGCTTTTCACTTCTAAACAATAGTCATGCATTCGATATTTTATGGATGTCAAAATGTAAGGAGTTGTTCCAGGATGCAAGGGGTGCAATGCATCCGGCCCTGCACTTACATGGGCCCCTGACGAGACTAAAAGACCTTTCTTCTTACCTTTAAAATAAGGTAGGGCCTCGAAACAATTTGGCACCTGGATCATCACCTGGACTCCACTTTTGCAACGGCTCGTAACGATATTGAAATACAATTCCGCATCTTCCAAACCTTCTTATTTTTTAATACCACTACTTACGAAAAACTACTTTCGCTAATATTTAATGACAGGAAGTCTGCGATTAAATAAGACAAAGATTACTATTAGAAAGTGGTATTCAATTATCGGAAGGTTTGGCACATATGGAATTCAGATCACAAATTTTACCTTTGAAAGAAATTTACGGCCCCAAAAAGATTTTGTACCTAGGTCCTTTCTGTGGGGAGGACCTATGTAAGTCAGATAGCCGGACCTCTCAGAGGTGCCCTAAGCAGTCACCGATGTTTTTATGTTATTTGGTATTATTATTATTATTATTATTATATTAGAAAAGGTTTCTTGTAAATGCAAAAATGAGATTTTGAACGCGTGTGTTGTCATTTGGTCGCCATCCCGAAAGTAAGAACACATTTTTTTCTTTTTTTTTTCTAACACTTTCCAATATAGTTGAAAAGTATTTATGAATTCAGTTCGTCTGTCTGTCTGTCCGTGCTCTAACTCGCGTAAATATCCTCGGATCGTCATGCAATTGGTATATGTTATTGAGGTTTAGTATGATATATTCGGTATTGAACATGAAGTGTGTAGCACTTATAGTTCCTTTACAGGGACAGTCAAAAGAATTCCGTTACATTATGGTCTATGGGGAAAATTTATTTGCGGCTCATTTTAATGATGTTACACTATTTCAAACATATTGAAATTGATATATATATATATATATATATATATATATATATATATATATCACGAATGGAAACTATAAGAGGCTTACTATAGAATAGGGTGTGCACGTATAGTTCCTTTACAGGGACACTCAAAACAATTCCGTTTCATTACGATTTAAGGGAGGAAATAGTTTGCGGTTTATTTCAATAATGTTTTACTATTTCAAACATATTTAAATTCATATATATCACTGAGGTGCATTACAAGAGGTTTACTATAGAATATTATGCATAGCATTCATCGTTCATTTACAGGGACACACAAAAGAATTCGGTTAAAGTACTGTCTGTTAACAATAATTACTGAAAGTGCATTTTCATTTGCGAAACACGTTTTTAAATGTAACTATTTATTTATTTATTTATTTTATTTTATTTTATTTTATTTTTGCTTATTACTTGGTGTGTTTAAATTCTGTAGATCATATACATGGCAGCACAAAAGGTCTCGAGAGCATTTCCGTTTATTCTCGGAAATTCCAGATGAGGAATTTTAAACGGTGCTATGCGTTTCCTAACTGAACTAAAATTTTGCATTCTGTGTAAGTATATATACAAATCTATATCTGATATATAGGGCTAAACAAAAGGATTAGGATATTTTTCTGAATATTGTTGGTAATTCTTGAAATTAGGTTTTTAAATGTGTTATGCTTTTATCAAACTGTTTACTGTTTACATCATCTTTCACCTAATTAAACGATAAAAATTTGTAAAAGTATTTTGGAAAAGCTGACAAGTGGTACATAATTTATGCTTGACGCATGATTTTTCGTTCTTGTTTTAAATTTATCTTTGTAAGTGTAAGTGTACCAAAACTTTTGCAAGACTTTTTTTTCGAGATCAAAAACTTTTACTTTTAAATTTTGAACAAAAGTTTACGAAAAGTTATATAAAGGGAAACATCAGAGCTGAAAAACTTTAAGACGAATTAACTCTTATATTACAAATTCCATAAAAAAAAGAAGAAAAATGTTTTCTTACTATTATATAAAGAATTGCCTAAGAAAAAAATTTCAACTAGTAGTGGATTTTGTTACATTTATTTTTATCAAGTTTTAATCACAGCAATTGAAAGCAAGTTGAGCGTAAGTGAGGTATATAAGTGAATAAAGTTTAATGATATGCATACTTTGAATATTGCATTTTATATATAAAATATTACATTTCTATTTTATACTAGAAGACGATTTTTTACAATTAATATATTTTTTTTTTTAGATTGAACACTAACAACACAAAAAGCATTTTTATATGAAAAATATCAATTATGTATTCAAACAAAGTTTTGAAATTTATTAAAATCGATACTTTCGTACGTATTAACCGCATCCCAGGAATTAATAGTCGAAGAAATCACCAAAAATTTCGCTACTTACAGCAGCCATTTTTATTCTGATAACTTCAGTGGTTTAATCGCGTAGTTCAATGACGCGGTTGTTAAAATTCTGTATTAATCCGGTTGCACGACATAGAGATAAATGTTTAAAAAAATCATGCTTTAAAATTACTTTAAATACCATAAAATCTCAGTAAATTGAGATTCGGTTTTCAAACCAACTGTATCGGAAAGTACATTTTTGTTTTCGTATTCGACAGTGTAAAAATTGAAATTGTGCAATATTTAGAAGTTAAAAAAATTGCAGTAAAGGCGAAATTTATTAGTCAGGTGTTGTCATCGTTAATATGACGTCAGCGTACTCACGGAGATATTTTTGCTTTATTACGATAGATTTACTTTACGTCCATTTTACATTTATGTTCATTTTGTATTTTATGTTGTTATGGTATTTACTTTCGGTTATTTTATTCCGACATTGGATTTCCACAGAGAAGCACAAACACATACACACACATACACATGCATATGTGTGTGATTCTCTGTGTTTCTGCAATGTGCATCCTGCAAATGCACACATATATCAATATGTGTGTATCTCTGGAGGGAGCGATGCGCCCATGAATTTGGTTAATAAATTCAAACGTGCAAATGATACTAAAAAGTCTCTTTCTGCAAGTGTCGCTAGGCGTCCCAATCTACCCGGGACATCCCGATTTTCGAAGCTCCAAGATCTGTCCCGCGTAACCAGTGCGCGGGCGCCAAAAGTCCCGATTTTGCATGATGCACAAATTCTTTTAAATTTATTTTCGTACCATGCGATTCGTTAGTCTACATCGAATGGAACTTAATACAGTAAAACCTGTAAAGACATAACCTGTCTATAACGGGAAATTTTTATAGTCCCTTCGAAAATAATACCTTACAACTATATCAGCCTAGACGGAAACCTGTCTAAAACGGATTTTTTGTGCTTCATATCGATTTCGTTTTTGCAGGTTTTACTCTATTCTATTCACTAAACCCTTTTAAAATAAACCTCTTTATAACAAAATTCTGTTTTAAAAGTAAAAATTCCATTGTCCCAGCGATTCCGCTTTCACAGGTTTTGCTGTGTAAGATTCTTGTGCTTATTTAGTACAGTAAAAAATTCTAAGAAGGAATCGCATGAGACTGGAGAAAAATTCCGCTTTAAACAGGTTTGCATTATAGCAGGCATAATTGTACGGTATTCTTAATATAGGGACAATTAAATTTTCAGGTTTAAGAAAGAATTCCGTTAAAGACAGATTTAATTTTAATAGGGCTTACTGTATTTTTATGTCCCACTTTTTTTCTCACTCCCTGTCCCACTTTTGAGACACTGAACCTGGCCATATTACCTCTGCCCTAGACAGTGAAACAAACGAAAAATATAAATAAAGAGAAAAATAAAACGCTTTACGACTTTAAATACACAGTTATTTCTTTTTTCTTCTTTTAAATTTTTTAGCGAATTGTTTGGAAAGGAATGCGTGACCTCTATGAAATAATTTTTGGATCCGACAAACTGGTCCACGTCACTTCTTATAACAGATCAAATATCTTATGAGCGACACAAATTTAATTAGAAAATTATACAGGAAGTCGATATTATATTCAATTTTGATTCCAAAACTTATACAAATAAGAAAATGGGCAGAAATACGTAACCTCGAAGAAAGAGGCTTTTGGGTGCGACGAACTTGTCCCTATTTATTCCTAAACAGATCAAATATGTTATGATAGTAACAAAAAAATTAATTAAATGTTTATGCGGAAAGAGGAAATACTTAAGTCTTATTATCAAAACTTACAGATATAATAGTTCTTATTATCGTCTTTTCTTTAAAGTTATTAGTTTTTTGTTATTATTGCCTCGATACCCAAGAAACAACAGGAATACAAAATATAGAAGAATTATTTTCATAGTAATATAAAATGAATTTAAAATAAGATTGCTTTTAATGTGGGGGCAAGGCAAGTCATAGACCCCGGTAGCAGAGGTAATGTAGCATGGTGTAGAGCGCTGCAGATTATTTTCGATCTTGCAAATTATTCTAACAATTTAAATAAAAAAGAAAACTGCCCAGTTAAACTGAGGGCATTGAGCTCACAGGCTATTCACACTAATAGTATATTATACTCTTACTTCAAAGAATTTGAAATAAGCTTCTCGAAAAATAAAGAAATCGAAAATATGTTAAGAGGGATCATCCTACGTCCCCCCTTATAGTTAACCAATGAACCCCCAAAACTAATCAGGAAAGCGCCTTATAAAAATGAACCTATATATAAAATTTGAAGAAAACCGGATAATTCTGCATGAAAAACCCATTTAACTAAATTAGGGGGGGAGGGATTAGCCCCCCTTTCCTCCTTTATACTTAACCAATGAACCCCCAAAACTAATCAGGGAAGCGCCTTATCACAATCAGGGGTCCGAAGTAGCGCGCTACAAGTAGCGAAACTATTGTAGTCGCTACTTTTTACAGTAGTTTGTAGTGTAGCGCGCTACATTTTGAACAATGTAGTGTAGCGAGTAGCACGATACAAAAAATCAGTAGTTTGTAGCGAGAATCAACGCTACTTTTAACGCTACTTCAGGGAGAAAAAAGTGCCATTCTGCAAATCACGTGGTCGAAACTTTCTTCTTTTGTGCAGAATTTGTTCTGCTAAACAATTTCCGAATCGCAGTGGCAAATCTCAGCTGCAGTGTATAGCAACGCATCACATGAAGTCATAGATTTCTTCCATTGACACTTGCTGCTGAAATCAAATACTAACCAACCAAAGGAATTTTTTTTTTTTTTTTGCTGGCAACACTTGTGTATTTACTCGTTATTAGGTCTTCATGTTTTAATGCCGGGTTTCTTATTATTCGGAGTTGCTTTATTTACAGATTTATTTATTGTTTGTATTTAGGGTTGCTTTTCTGTAATTTTCTAGATTATAATATCTCTCTTAATTTTGTTACGAAATTTCTTAAGTTTGTATAAACTACCATTTTCGCAACGAACACAAAACATTTACTTGTGTGTTATCTTTCTTAATTTTTTTAATGCCCTCGGTTGTGTCGCATTTATTTAATTGTATCCCGGCAGACACGACATAACGAGGGGTCACTTTATTATTTAATCCGTGTCTTCCATTTCTAGTGTAAATTGAACAATTTGACAAAATTTTAAAGTAGCAAAGTGACTCCTTTTGAAAAGTAGTTTGTAGTCGCTACTTTTTAAAACAAGTAGTTGTAGTTGTAGTTAACTACATTTTTGACAAAGTAGTTGTAGTTGTAGTTCGCTACAATAAAAAAGTAGTTTTTCCGACCCCTGATCACAATGAACTTATATACAAAATTTGAAAAAAAATCGGATAATTATGCATGAAAATCCCATTTATCTAAATTAAGGGGGTGTTAGCCCCCCGTTACCCCCTTTATACTTAACCAATGAACCCCCAAAACTAATCAAGGAAGCGCCTTATCACAATGAACCTAGATACAAATTTGAAGAAAATCGGATAATTCTGCATGAAAAACCCATTTATCTATATTATAGGGGTGTTAGTCCTCCGTTCCCCCTTTATACTTAACCAATGAACCCCAAAAACTAATTAGAGAAGCGCCTTATCACAATGAATCTATAAACAAAATTTGAAGCAAAACGGTTATTTCTAGCAAGAGTCATCGCGTTACGTACATACGTACATACATACATAAGAACCGGCGGGCACATTAGCTTTGATAGCCTGTGGGCTAAAAAGGAAAGATAGACAGACAGAAAAGAAAAAGAAAAAACTAAGTAATTCACAAAATTTTGTACCGTATTTATGGTCCAGACGAAAAGAATAGCTTTCAATTATACTTGCTAAGACGAAAACAATTTTTGTCAGGTCCCTTGCGATTCCGTCTTAGTAGGTTTTACTGTAATAAATTATTGTAAAAAAACAGAAAGAAAACTTAATATTTTTTTTGTACCGTACTTACGGTCCAGGCGAAAAGAATAGCTTTCAATTATACTTGCTAAGACAGAAACAATTTTTTTTTAGGTCCCTTGTGATTTCGTCTTAGTAGGTTTTTCTGAAATATTTTTTGTAAAAAACAGAAAAAAAGCTTAATCTTTTTTTTTCTTTCGTACCGTACTTATGGTCTAGGCGAAAATAATAGCTTTCAGTTATACTTGCTATGACGGAAATATTTTTTTTTCAGGTCCCTTGCGATTCCATCTTAGTAGGTTTTACTGTAATAAATTATTATAAAAAACTTTTCGAAATTGCCGAACTTTTTAATGTTTTCTTTTTGTGAATCCTAAACACTACCTTTACACCAAATTTTAAGTTTCTAAAGCTAAAAGATCGAATTATTTTCAATTTTTGAAATATTTTCGAATTTTTCAAATTTTTTAAAAAAAATTTCGAATTTTCCGGATTTTTTAGTTTTTTTTCTTTGTATCCTAAACACTACCTTTATGCCAAATTTCAAGTTTCTAGGGCTACGGGATGTACCTTAGCTTTTTGATGATCGGTGAGTGACTGAGTGAGTTAGTGTCATTAAGAGCGAAACTTTGAGTTCATATATCTTCTGAACTAGAAAAGATAGAAACGTGAAATTTGAAAATTTTGTCCCGTTTGTAACGTGCTCTAGATAAACGAAGTTTCGGGATTTTGGGAAACTCCAGCGCAAAGATATGAGGGGGTCAAAAATACCCTGAGTTGTTTCCGGAAAAGGATGCTTCTGGCTGTGCTTTCTCGACTTGGTGGAGGGATCCAGATATCGTCGCTACCATCATGTCAAACTATCGAATGTGAAAAAATTCATTTTTCACTATTTTTATAAATTGGCCGATTCTCACCACTAAATTTTATTAAAATGCTTCGCCTAGTAAGAATGCAAATAAAATTTCTGTGAAGAACAGAGTTGCCAGTTTGGCATTATTTTTTATTTAGAGATGCCGGATTCATACCGGAAATTTTGAGATTTTTTTTTTTTTTTTTACTTTATGTAATCACGAAATGTCTGTCAATAATAAAGCAAAAATTTCTATTTGAAATTTCTGGTATGGATTCGGAATTTCTGAATGAAAGGAGGCCAAACTGACAATGCTGGTGAAGAATATACTAGTAAAATTTAGTGGTAACAATCGGCTTCATGAGTAATGACAAATACATTTTTTCACATTCGATATAGTTTGACATGGTATCGACACGATATATACCTGTCAAAATGTATGTATGACCTGTCAAAATTCGACGTAATAATAAAGTTTATAAAAGTTCCATTTCAAATTCACGTGTTTTGAAACGCAAACATTGTTTTATTGTTTGATCATTTTTTATGTAAAATGGAGAAATTATTTTATAATAATAATATAAAATTTACAATTGGTATATGTCAATTGATAATTTCTTTGTAGGGTATCTACGTTTTCTTTCAATAAATGGGATGACTGACACTTTTTTCACGAAAAAATTAAATAGAATTCCGAGCATATTCTTATGCAACATACATTTCAAATAATTCAAGTCTTTTCGTTGACAGATTTCAATTTAGCGCCAAAGTGCTCTATTATATGAGTAATCTGATCTTATGATTAATCAGCTTGTTTTCTCTTCAATTTAGTCTGAGCCTACTAATGTTTTACCGCAACACAATTTCTATTAATTTTCACTTTCCTTAAGTCCTTTATTTTGCTGAAGTCTTTATTAAAAAATTAAAATTCATTCATCGAATCTATAGTTTATTCCAAAATTTCAGAAGAAAGTGACATACAATAAAATGAAGTAATGAAGAAAGGCTCTGATAATTAAGAAAAGGAAAATCAGCGAAAATCACGCACTGTTCAATTTTTCCTGAAATAAGGAACAAAGACTTATTTCTTCTGTTTGAAGGAAGTATAAATAAATACTAGAACTATTACATATTCAGTTTCCATTAATTTCGAACATTCCTTTAATTTCCGGTTTGTATAACATTTTAATTTTCTGGATAGAATTTGTTTAAAATAAGATCAAAACTAGGAAATAAATTACAAAAGGATTGACTTCCGTTTACCACACTTAACAAGTGGTACGGACGTCAATCCTTAATTCTTTGTTCAATTGTTAAATCAACATACCCGCACCATGACATTTAACAAATTGAAATCACTATTTGGAAAACATTTTAGAAATAGAAATCTCATTGTTATAAACCAATGAGCAAATTTATATATACATTGAAAATTTTTACGAATACGCATTACGTTATATATTTTTTTACAAAAGTATTTAGTGGAATAGTTGTCAGACATGGTGCAGTATTACTGGTTCGTTTAAAATTCGATATTATATGATGTCTATCTATTTTTTTTTCTTTTTATATCGTGCAAGTATAAATTGGACTAAACATATTAATCATTTACAACAGTTTTTTTTTTTTTTTTTTTTTTTCCCCTGGTGTACGCGTGCGAGTAAATCACTCAGTAACGAATCCTAAATTTATTAGAAACTAAATAAAAAAGTACAGAGTGATCAAAATTAAGAGTTGCTAACCTTTTTTTAACATTTTTTTTTATGTCCCGTAAGATTTACTGTGCAGGGATTCGTGGTTAAACGAAAAGTAGCAATGTACGACCAGGAATGCGAAGCGCAATATTTTTTGCTCCGTTATCATTTCTGTACAGTTTTTTAAAAAATTGCACGTTTTCGTTTCATCAGAATTAACGTATTTTTTATTCCGGTTCCAGGCCTCGCTTTGGCCACATGTGTCAAGATGGCACTGTTCATTCCTAATACCATAGGGTTTTCTTTTAACAATTTTTCGCAGTTTATTTAATTCCAGTATCTGATTTAACTTTTGACAAAATATGTATTAAAAAGATCAAAGATCAGACGCAACTGATGTCAATGTCTTGTGTTTTTACTTTTAAATAATCGATTTTTTTTTTTAAATAAAGTATTTTTACGGTTCTGTTCTAGAGCAAAAAATATTTTCGGTTTTGTTCCAACTGAAAAAAATACACACGTTCAGTTCCGGTTTCGTTTCGTTCAACAGAACTAACATTTTTTTTTCAGTTTTCTGTTTTCAGTTCGGTTCCTGTTCGAAGCCCTAAAGTTTTCAGAGACTAAAAACAAAAATACAGAGAAGACCAAAAATTAGTAGGCGTTATAACCATTTGACTTAGTAATGTTTCTCTTTTCTTAATAGATTTAGAATCGAGACACTTTGCTTTGTAGAGATTGGAAGTGCAGACATTGACAGTTTAGCGAAAAGAAACAGTGATAGAACGTTATTTTATAACCCTTTGTATCACCGCGTTTTATATCTGCAACATATCCAAAAGTCAATGCTATACTTATACAGTGGACTTTAAAAGACGATTTTAGGTAGATTTCGTAAGAAATACTACCTATTACATTCTCCCCTAAGTTGGAATTTTTGAAAAATTTTTGCAGATATACGCCAGTAGGTAATAAAGGACAGTTCTGCGCCAGCGGCGTACGCGGCGTGACCTCTGTGCGCTGTGCGGCGTGCGGCGGCGTGAGGGTCATGGCGGCGTGAAGGTTACTGTGCGGTGGAGGGGAGGCGATAAGAGCATAGCCTACTCTCCTTGAAAAAATATTTGCTTCGAAAAATGTCTAAGTTCCCCAATTAAAATTAATTAAATTTTCTAATTCGCTAAAATAAATCCGTTCAAATTTACCTCGTCCTCCGCGAAAAAAAAAAAAAATGTTTTGAAATTTTCTAAGTTCCTCAATTAAAACTCATTAAAATAATCCCCTTATCAAACATCCTTATCAACCATCCTTATCGCCCAATGCTCTTATCGCCTCCCCTCCACCGCACAGTCACCTTCACGCCGGCGCACGCCGCACAGCGCACAGTGGTCACACAGAGGTCACGCCGCGTACGCCGCTGGCGCAGAACTGTCCTTTATTACCTACTTACGCCGATCCTGACTCCCAGAACCCAAAACCACCTCCAGTTCAAAACTTTATCTATCTATCTATGTCACTTTTTTATAGACACGATAACTCCAATAATTCTGCACAAATCTCTTCCAAACTGATACATAAAATCAAGGGGTATAAAATCTCGGCCAAGTTCGTTAATGGACAAAATCGAAACAAGGGGGGGGGATGGGGGAGCTTTTGGTGAAAACAGAAAAAAACCCATAACGTCTTAATTATGATACGTATCGAATCCGTTTAAAGTTATTATTACTTCTAAGAAAAGGGCCGAAAATTTATGTATAATAGATTTTTGATATAACTAAAAATGGCCCCAAGGGGGCGGGGAGTGAGGTTTTAGAAGAAAAAATTCATAACTTCGTCAATTCACAAGATATCGAATCCGCTTAAATTTATTATAAATCCTCTTAATGTTATCTAAAACTTTTATATTGACAAGTTTTTTATAAGAACAACCCTTATAGAAAAAAAAATCCCTGCCGGCTCCGCCTGCAAACAAGTTAGATATCGAAGTAGGCAATCCCAACTGCCGTATCATGGTAAAAGGTCATTTCTTCCGCAATTCCCAACAAACAGGCCCCCCACGATCTACGTCTTCGAAATCTACCTGTGCCTGTAGGCCGAGCCGTCAGGGATTTTATTTATTGCTGTTATCTTCCAACACAGCAGTTAATATAAATTGTTCATCGAATTCTCAACGGACGGCGATACTGAGTTAATTTTGCATGTCAAAGTTTCATTTATCAATAGCAGTTTCACATCTTTATTGCTAAAATGCACTTCGTAAATTTTGTCAAATTAAAAAGGCTTTAGACGTCCAAAAGTAGGATTTTTACAAAAGTAAGTTCGCATACTTTAAAATTTTGTATTCCAAAACCGACAATATTTATGAGAAGTATGTAATTTTCTGTTTGTTGCAGATGTAAAAAAAGTACCATTTAGTCAATAATTTTTTTTTAAGTTCTAAATTTTTAAAATTATTTTTTACATGGTTAAGGTGATGTATATACCTGAGTAAATACTTTTCAAATCGAAGTTGTTGAGTCACAAAGGGTTAAGAATCAACGATTAATTTATTGTGCTCCTTGCCTAGGATCCTAGAAGAGATGCGAGCAGAGAATTTTCGCGGTCCTAGGTGAAAAGTTTTAATGACCCTGGGAGAAGTATTTTAGCGATCCCATGGTATTATGCCATAAAGGAACGGCCTTCTCTAGGATATTATTCATGAAAACCAAAATACATTTTTTAGAAGTTTTAAAATTCTTTAAAGGTGAATTCTTAAAACACTTTAAATTTTAAGAAACATAAATAAGAATTCCTCATTTGCAAATGCACTGTAAAACATTTTCCGGAAGGTTCCGGAAAAAAGTAGGGGAGGGGGGGGGACATTAAGATGCCATGGCTTTTTGCTGTTACATTTCACAACAAAGTAGTGAAACATTCCAATTTTCAATAATCAATATACTTTTTTATTCAGTGTCTTATTTAAGCAATTAAATTTTAAAGTTTCGTATTACAGATAAAATGAAAATTCAAATAATGAAGCATAAAAAGATTTAAATTAGCTACTTACTTTATCGGTTGATATCCAAACAAAGAATGGCATTTGTTCAGATTGCATTTGGCTCTAAGTACCTAGGCAGCTGTTTTTTATTCTTCTTTAGTTATCAAAATGGCTAACGGAACATAAAGCATGAAGCACGCATGCGCAGAATGTAGTTTACGGAAAAGTTGAAACCTCTCAAAAATATTACAGGAATTATTGCCGTAATTGACGTGGGACATAAAGAAATTCGAAATTCCGGTAAAATATGTGAAATGTTTCAGGATAATTTCATGAAACGTTCCGAAAATTTTTTGCAGTGTGCATATACTTAACACATAAACATTTAAAAATAAGCATTTTTAAAGACAAAGTAAATTTAATTGTACATTTTGCCTTATTTAATCGCCCAAATCAGCGATTAAATAAGGCACAAATTTCTATTAAATTTTACTGGTAAAAAAAATGCGTAAAGGCTGGCAGCTTATGCATAAAGACACTGAAAGTAGGTTACAACCTTTTCAGACACAAAGTACTTCAGTAACTAAAATGTTGAAATAAATGACACCAGGATTTACGAACAAATTTATTTGAAAATAAATAAAAACTTTTCTTCACGAACATTATAAAAGGCAAAAATTTAGTTCAAAATTCTGGTGCCGTTGTAGCATTTGGAGATTAAAATTATGTGAGACAGAATGTGAGACCCACCATGCCGGAAATGATTAATGTGGTATTTTTGTGGCAGATCGCTGATTTGACTGCATCTTCGTATAATGTCACTTGGTGGCAGCATATGTCCCAGGTTTCGTTTTTGCCACAGACGTTTATGCTCCCAATGAACAAGCTAATAACACTAAGCTAATTTACAAAAAACGTAATAGTAATATCATTAAAGTATTGCCATATATTACTCAGAATATCTCAAATGTTACTAAGATATTGGCGAAAGAACTATTATAATTGTTATATATCTTGATTTGAGTATTGGATCAAATTTTCAAATTGAAATATCTCAGAAGTTCAAAAATGTGGCTTAGCACTCTTTTGCCCCGACCCCTTCAATTGCACATTTTAAATATTTTTATGATTAAACCACATAGAGCATACAATGTCACAAAATTGTGCTTAAATACATATTTTAAACTTTTTATAGCTAGCATGATGTCATAGATGTTCTGTTTGCTTTAAATTCCGGGTACTTACGTATTATCCGGGACTGGTAGATACATCACCAAAAATGGTTGTCACTGGCCAATTTTGTTTATCGTTGTCAACTGCCAATCATATTCAAAATGGTAATTTAATTTACATTTAATAAATACATAACATTATTAAAACTGATAATTAATTCATAAGCAAGCTAAAAAAATACAAAACAGTTACTTAGTACACATTTATTAAATACATGACATCAAATTGGTTGCTTTTAACAATAAACAATATTAGTTTTATTTCCAGCAGTTTGTTATGCCCGCAGAAATAAATATAATATAAATATTATCTAGTATAAATATATTGTATCAATGAGCGTAATATATCATATCTATATCTATGCTATATACACTATATTGCCAAAGGTGACCGGTCACTTGCGATTTTAGACGTTTTGTTAACTATCTAGAAAAATACATGAGGAATTAACCTGAAACTGCAGGTTTGTAAACAGTCTTGTATAGGTTATATATTTCCGTGAAGATTTTTTCCCGAAACCCCATAGGGGACTGCCAACAAATTGAAAAAGATCGAATATCTTTTGGATTACCCTGTAAAAACTAATATAGCAAAAGCGTTCAAACTCGAGATTATTAATAAGTGGCTTATTGTAATATATTGTGTTCATTTTTATGAGGATAACATGTATACTCGAAGAGAAATTAAGGTTTTTATAAAAACAGTCCCAAATTTCTCCAAGTTTTTTTGCTTATAATTTGCAGAGTTCTTAATATAAAAAAAAGTTATTTTGAGAAAATATGTCAAACAACATAGTACATAATACTCTGCAATCGGAATTGAAAAATAGTAAAAATTGGATGAAAAATGAGCAGGTTTACTAAAAAATGTTTCACTGCGCATGCGCAAATGCAATCAAAATATAATGTACATAATGTATTAGCTAAGTATATAGAGCAACTTTTGTGAAAGTCTCAAAATCATAGCTTGAAAATTCTGAAAATTATCGTTGATAGAATAAGCTCGAAATCCGTTGTTCCCAAAAGGAAGCAAAAAGATGAGGGTTTGTATCCAAATATAGTAGTACGTGCAATACTGTGTACGCTATCTTGGCACTAATCAACAGATATTTGATACAACCCCTCAT
Organism: Maratus michaelseni; assembly: GCA_963931845.1. Taxonomy (NCBI): domain Eukaryota; kingdom Metazoa; phylum Arthropoda; class Arachnida; order Araneae; family Salticidae; genus Maratus; species Maratus michaelseni. The sequence continues at coordinate 55,230,326 of OZ007586.1, read as the reverse complement.
CTTTTTGCTTCTTTTTGGGAACAACGGATTTCGAGCTTATTCTATCAACGATAATTTTCAGAATTTTCAAGCTATGATTTTGAGACTTTCACAAAAGTTGCTCTATATACATAGCTAATACATTATGCATATTATATTTTGATTGCATTCGCGCATGCGCAGTGAAACATTTTTTAGTAAACCTGCTCATTTTTCATCCAATTTTTATTATTTTTTAATTCCGATTGCACAGTGTTATGTACAATGTTGTTTGGCATATTTTCTCAAAATAACTTTTTTTATATTAAGAACTCTGCAAATTATAAGCAAAAAACTTGGTGAAATTTGGGACTGTTTTTATAGAAACCTTAATTTCTCTTCGAGTATACATGCTATCCTCATAACAATGAACGCAGTATATTACAATAAGCCACTTATTAATAATCTCGAGTTTGAACGCTTTTGCTACATTAGTTTTTACAGGGTAATCCAAAAGATATTCGTTCTTTTTCAATTTGTTGACAGTCCCCTATGGGGTTTCGGGAAAAAATCTTCGCGGAAATATATAACCTATACACTGTTTACACACCTGCAGTTTTAGGTTAATTCCTCATGTATTTTTCTAGATAGTTAACAAAACGTCTAAAATCGCAAGTGACCGGTCACCTTTGGCAATATAGTGTAGTTATACGCAGTGGTGTAGTGCTGGGGAAAAAAGTAGGGGGAAGCTGATAAGGTCTGAATAGTAGAACAATATAATTCAAAATTCAGTAACGTTAATTTACGCAACGAGTTTTCGTTAAAATTTGTTATGCAGTTTTTGTTTTTAAAATAGTTGTAGTTCGTAGAATAATATCAAACCTATTGTATGCTGACAACGATGAAAATTACGACATTTTATTTTCCGGATATGTGTAATGTGAAAAAAGTATTGTAATCATAAAAAAAAAAACTATGAAATTTGGTATATTTTTACGTTTTGAGGTTCCCTGGATCCGCTCTGCATTTTCTACAACGATTCAATATGTATGAGCGTACTTTGATATTTTCTTACGATTTTGCTGCTTTACGAAGTGTGAGCAAATGAGTGAACATGATAGCATTCAATCGATAGTTTCGACTAATATGCACCAATTTTAATACTGCAGTGAATACTGCTCAAAAACATTCATCCATTTTGTCGCAACTGAAGCAAACTTACGCAAGTTAGACTATAAACAGATATATAGACCAGGGAGACAGACGATCCCAAGTCATAAACATCTTTCATAGGAAGTATTAAAAATCAGTGTTTTTTTTCTTAAAATTGTTAATTTATTAGCATGCTTATCCCTTTAAAAAAATTAATAAGTGTTCTTAGCATTCCCTTGAAATTAAAAAAGTAGGGGGACGTTTGAGATAAAATGAAAAAGTGAGGGGACACCGTCCGCTCGCGTACCCCCTTGACTACACCACTGGTTATACATAGATAAATACTTTGACACTGCCTTTAATATTCTAACTAGATAATATTGGGTTGAGGAAAAAGTAATTTTGTTTTTTCCCCAATAGATGGCTTTAAAGTCGCATATCTCTAGTAATGCTTATTCAATGAAGCCATACTATAGACCGTTTGAAAGGTAACAGTCCATAGAAAATTCTAGATATAAAGGTAGCGTTATCTGTTTACTCAGTCAAAAGTTATTGCGCTTTGAAAATGGAGATTACAGAAGGTCATTTTCGTTATATTTTGCTTTTCTATTTCCGAAAAGGGAAAAATGCAGCGCAGGCTCATCGAAAATTGTGTGGTGTTTATGGTGATGAGTGCTTAAATCAACGCCAGTGTCAGAATTGGTTTGCTCGTTTTCGTTCAATTTTGACATTAAAGATGAACCTCGCCCTGGCCGGCCAATTGTTGAAAAAGTCAATGAAATTCTTAACAAAATCAAGGTAGACCGACATATTTCATCTCGCGATATCGCTATGGAACTAAATAGCGATCAGAAAACAGTTTTGAACCATTTACATAAGATTGGATACCAAAAGAAGCTCGATACTTGGGTTCCGCATGAATTAACAGTGAAAAATTTAATGAACCGAGTTTACATTTGTGAATCGTTGCTGAAACGAAACGGAATCGAGCCATTTTTGAAACGAATGATTACGGGCGATGAAAATTGGATCACATACGACAATAATGTGCGAAAAAGATTGTGGTCGAAAGCCCGGAGAAGCTTCACAAACGATGGCAAAGCCCGGATTGACGCCAAGGAAGGTGATGCTGAGTGTTTGGTGGGATTGGAAAAGCATTGTTCATCATGAGCTGCTCAAACCTGGCCAAACCATTAATTCGACTCTCTATTGTCAACAACTAATGCGATTGAAGTAGGCGATTAAAAAAGGGGGTGGGGCAGAATTGATCAATAGGAAAGGCGTTGTCTTCCATCACGACAACGTCAGACCACACACATCTTTAGTGTCTCGGCAAAAATTGAGAGAGCTTTACTGGGAAGTTTTGACGCATCCATCCTATAGCCCGGACTTTGCCCCGTCCGACTACTATTTGTTTCGATCTCTGCAGAACTCTCTTAATGGTGTAAAGCTGGCTTCCAAAGAGGCTTGTGAAAATCACTTGGTACAGTTTTTTGACCAAAAATCTCAGAAGTCCTACAGTGACGGAATTATGGTTTTACCGGAAAAGTGGCAAAAGGTCATCGATCAAAACGGCACACATAGTAACGGCACATTGGTTAGTGTTTGAAATTCATATGAATAAATTCTCTTTGAAAAACATAAAAAAAAAAAAACGAAATTACTTTTTCCCCAACCCAATATAAACTTTGCACTTAAAATGAAAAAAGAAGAAGAAAAACAATAAATAAATAAATAAATAAATAAAGAGTTACTGTAATTAATATTTTCGACCCCAATGTTGGCGCGGTGTATATAACCTGGCCCGGATAATACGTGGGTACCAAATTCCGTAATAATTCTTCACAGCACTATATCCAAATAATACTTTTGATAGCTCACTTTTCCCTTGCTAAATAGATGTTGCATGATAGATATCTTCAGAAAAATCTCTGTATGACAGAAACATATTTGAATTTATTTAATTCCGGCCATCTCAAAACTGAATAAAAGATTCTTCTGTTAAATGACGTTCTTCGTGAAAAAAAAAAACTTAAAAGTGCATTTTCGTCATTCCTGAGACAGCTAGAGGATGGGAAAAGCAGAGAGAAGTTTTATTTTATTTTATGTAAGAATTCAGGTTTTAAATATCTGAAAAAAAGTAAATGGTTTTTTGAACGGTGATGGAAATGAACTTGCAAAATAAAATAGAGACGATTGCAGGCAAAATATTTCAAATATTGCCCAGTAACATCGGTTAATGTTGAAAGAGTATTTTCTGCATTTAAAATGGTTTTAATTATTAAAGAACGAAATCTAGCTGTTGAAAATGTAGAAAATTGCATAGTTGTGTACTGCAAGAAAAATTACTCGCCATGGAATGAAAACTTGTGGCAATATGTATATAACTTTGAATAAACTTATTATAAACAAAACATTTGTTTTCAAATAGTAAATATTGATTTGACGATTAATTATTCTTAGATATAATAAAATTTAAAGAAAGCATGAATTGCATTTGGAGGTCAGTGAATTTTTCATTAAAAGTTATAAGTGCATATTTTGGAACATAAGAGCATAGTTAGAAGTTTTTATTGCATATTTGCATGCATATTTTGGCAGTTTTTAAGTGCATATAATCCGCTGTTTGTGCATCACAAAACTCACTTCTATTCTATTAAACAATCTTAGTCACTCTTCTGCCGTTAGTGACATTTCGCAGAAATTTATTACTAGCAGTAAAAAAATCCACCCTCCCTATGTATCTGCAGGGATGCCGCTGGTGATTTTTTTTTTATCATTTTGCAATCACTATTTTAAAGCAGAAATATTCGTTGTAGATTTCTACTAATCTTTAAAGTAAATTCTTATCACTTAGAAATATGGGTAGACAAGGTAATAAAAAATAGTCGGTAGTCGCAGCCCTGAACTTGCTACACTTATTGCGGATGAGCAGATAATATACATACGATCACAAGTATAACACTGTAAACAACAACAAAAAAAAACCCGGGTGATTGCCAATACAATTTCCAATTTTTTATGGATTTTTTCCCCCCCGATTAAATGATTTCGTGATTGTGTCAGAAATTAGCGAATATGGATTTAAGTATATCCTTGACATATAATAGTGCTAAATGTTTAGTTATTTGCCGTTTTCGCAAATGATTTTGGAATTTTTATTATTTTTTTTATAGTCTAAAAAGAATTTCCGTATTTTGTCAGTACAATTTCTGTATTTTTACGGATTTATTTCTTTTATAGGTTAATAATAAAATAAATCGTACAGCTCTAGAGAAAGTGAAAATTTAGCATTATCTGTCGCAGATATTCTCAAATCCATTCTTTATGACTCATTCACGAAATCACTTTCATCGAAAACAAATAAAAATACATAAAAATACGGAAATTGTACTGGCAATCAACGGGTTTTTTCTTTTAATTATTTTTACATAAAATGAATAACACAGAGTTCATTTAAGATACAGGGTGTCCATGATATAACTTTTCCTGTTTGATGGCATCTGTAGCTAAAACTGCTAAATTGGATGAGACCAAATTGTACATTTAGACTTTTGAAGACACGGGGAGGCAAATTTTGCGAAAAATAAAGTACAGTAAAAACAGTCCAACACGGTGTCGGACAGGACAGGAAATAAATCCGTTTAAAGTAGCTTTCCGCTTTATCAGGTATAATTGCGTTCAGGGCCTGATTACCAACTGGGCAAATTTCCACCAGTAAAAATGAATAGAAAATTTCCCTTTATTCACGACTGTAATTTTCACATATACGGCGTTTAAATAAGACAAAAATTTCTATTAAAATTTACTGGTGGAAGTTTGCCCCGTTAGTAATCAGGCCCTAATTGAAGTGTATTATTTTTCTCAGAACCAGGAAATTTGTCCGTTATAGGCAAGTTTTGTTTTTACATCTTTTACTGTACCAGAAACCAAATACTACCAAAGTACGTTGGCACAGCAAGCCTGGACGCATGCTGAGAGCAGTAACCTGAATATACCCGTCCCGCGATCGGTAATAACGCTAACTTTTTTCATTGCGGTTCGGTTTCAAATCGGGTTGACTTTAATTGTGTTGTGTTCGGATCAATTTCACGCTGAGATCTGTCTGATTTTGAAATATTAAATTTGAAGTTAGGGACATGCTATGATAATGACATTTGCAACCTTTTGTACAATGTACTTCCTTACGATATTTCTTAAAGTGGTTCTCAAATGATCTGCTCAAAAACGTGAAACTTTCTGACACATTTTCTGGCTCATATTTAAAGGCAAAGGCATAAAATTGACAGGCTTGACTATTGAAGCGATTTGGAATCGAAATGAATTTTCCATTTTTCGATAAATAAATTACATTACTTATCGCGTTATAAGCGATCCGTGTCACTTGACGACACGTTTTTCGCCTTTCTGGTGCTGCCGCGTCGGAAATTCGGTTCAAAACACCGACTTTGACAGTATTTTCTAAAATATATTCTGCCTTTACCAAAAAATGATAAACGTCTTTCGATTACAAAGCTTCTGAATAACCACATCTGCCAATTCTATGAGTTTCCGAACAAAAATGAATTAAAAAATGTATCATAAAGTAGCCAGTTTGGATTTGAGAACAGCCTTAAGGGATTAGACTTAAAAATCGATTAAAAAAATTAAATCACATTTTTTGACTTCATATCATGAAGAGCCAAAATCATATTTTTTAAAAATTGGTAATAAAATAAAAATACATAAAAACAAAATATTTCAGACAATTAATAACAGTTAAAATTCACATAAAAATTACTAAAAATAGACTTTACTTAAAATAGACGTGTACTAAAAATAGACATGAAAAACGATGATAAACAATTTTTACAAAGAATTTGTAATCGACCTCTGAACGAAAAAAAATCCCAATTCCATCTGAGTACATAGTTTTGATTTGATCTTTTCGACTTTGACTTACAGGTTCTTTGTAAAAATTGTTTATCATCGTTTTTCATGTCCGTTATGTGTGTACTGATGAGGAGTTCAGAAATAGAGCTCGAAATGTCTATTTTTAGTAAATATTATGTGTATTTTAGCTGATTTTAAGTGTCTGAAATAATTTTTTTTATGTATAAAAAAGTAATCAGACGTATCATGTTTGTGTATGTTTAAAATAAAATATGTTTTGTAAATAAGCACCTTTATTGAGTTTAGACTATTAAACAGTATCTGCGTTTGACAGTTAAAGCAATTTTTGTTGATAAAATGATACGGAAGCATGCGCACGTGATTAATCAAAATATCTCAACTTTAACAGGGATATTCTGCTTTATCAACATACTTTAGACGCTTTAGCGTCTTAAGCTAAATTTGTGTATATTTTAGCAACAATTGAAAACATTGCATGAAAGCATTGCAAAAAAGAAATTTTAAAAAAAGTGCCCAGTTAAACTGATGGCATTAAGCTCACAGGCTAGTCACACTAATTGTTTATTATACTCTTATTTCAAAGAATAATGCCCGTCGAAAAATAAAGAAATCAACAATAAATTAAGGTTTTAATTTTAGAGGGGAAGCGTGTGCTTCACGTGCCTTTTGGATAATCAGGCCCTACAGACAGGCGACCAGACAGACAAACGGAAGTTATAAACTCTTTCAACTATTTTGGAAAGTGTGATGCATAGCATTCAAGTGTTTTATTAATCGTTTAAAAATAACACCTGATATATTTTTAGTATTAACTAGCGTAATGATAGGAATTATTTAAGCAGTTCTTTTATAAATCTCAGAAAATATTACACTTTCATTATATATATTTTTTTTTTCAAAAAATCGATTTAAAAAAGATTTAAGACTCATATGACCCCTTAAAGCTTATTTCTATAACATAATAGCATTTCCCCGATGTTCCAATCAATTCCGATATGAAAAATAAAGGAAGATACCCTTGTAAGAATTAATCGGCATTCCTGGAAAAGCTTCCACTTTTAGAGAATTTTTGATTGCTCTTGTCAACCAAGAAGCCTCATTTCAGCATAATAAATCAAAATTAGCAAGGGTGTTGCTGAAAACTTTAAGAAGTGTTTTACTTAAAATGAGAACATCCGTCAAATTAACCGCTGGATTAAAGGAAAATACGATTGTTAGAGCCTACGCTAGTCACGCGAAGAAACGCTCAAGCTAATGTTAAGTCTATGGGAAGGTTCTTGCGCGATTTCTCGCTCGCATTTTAATATTTTTAAATAATTGTTTTTGCATAGGATAGCTGAGGTCGATCTTTAACGTTGTTAGTTTTTACTTTTTTGATTTTGGTTACAGTTTTTTTTTTTTTTTTTTTTTTTTTTTTTTTTTTTAATAAGCGGACATTTTCAAATTTGCAACCGGTTGGAACCGGTTCTGAAAGTGAAAGTACCCCGATATAAAATAACTGGAACCAAAATCGAAAAAGTCTCTACTTAGATCTTAAAAGAAAAAAAAATCGATTTTTCGAAAAATATATATGTGAAAGAACAATATTTTTTAAGCATTTTAGAACATACCGCAGGAAACAAATTCCTATAATTACGCTAGTTATGACTAAAAATGTGTCAGGTGTTCTCTATGTGGTTTAACTCAAAATGATAAATACAGTTTTTTTATTATTATTTATTGAGCGCAAGACTTCTCTTTAACTACTTAATATTTTTACATGCAAACCTTACGGATTTAATAGATTATATTTATATCTTAAGGATGAACCTAAATTTGTTCATTATTCCATCCACAAAAATAATTTGTGCATAGATAAACTCCGAAAAAAAAAAATGCAATACTTTCAATTTTATTTTAGAAAAATATATTTTGCTAAATGATATACTGTAAAAAAATAAATAAAATAAAAAAGTAAAAATGTAATTTTGCCAGAAAAATATTGTATTTTTTACAGAAAAAAACGGTTTTAAAGAAAATCAGTTTTTTTCTGTAAAAAAATGTGGATTTTGTAATTTTTACAGAAAAATTTATGTTTTTTACAGAAAAAACTGTTTTAATGAAAATATACAGATATTTTCTGTAAAAGAAACAGTTTTCTACTGGCGTCAAAATTGACAGTTTTTTTCTGTCAATTTCAGAGATTTTTCTTTTTACAGTGATACATATTTAGGTTCAGTGTTAAGATATAGATTTATAAACTATAAATCCGTGAAGATTGCATGTAAAAATAATAAGTCGCGCAGCTTAAACAAGAACGAAAACTCATGCGTCAAGCATAGATTATGAAACACTTTCTAACACTTCCAGAATACCGTAACGGAAGTTAAAGATTTAAAAAGGTGTAGGGAGATGTCTAAGTAAACAAGTTAAAAAATGCATAATACATTTGAAAAGCAGATTTTAGCAATTACCGTACATAGCTGTAAAGGTTACAGGAATTCTTTCGTGTATCCCTGTACAGGATATACACTATTCAGTGTGCGAAAACCTATCTTAAAAACAGACAATATTTCATCTTCAGCAATTTCCACCAATAGACGGAAATGTACTCGAATAATTTTGTACAGCCCTGTATATTATCTATCCATTTTTCCAGTGGTGTTCTTCCGTGATCGGATCTACCGTTCAGGTCAGTGATGAGGGGAAGGGGAAGGCCCGCACTGTTCCGCGGAGTATTCAATAATATTCGTCGCCATATTAAACTAAATATATACACCTCATATTAAACTAAAAATATACACACAATTAAATATACATGCCTCATATTATACTAAAGTTTAATTCAAGGAAGAAAAAAAAACGCATAACATAATTGGAAACATGCTTTCAGAAATTACCATCATAGAATTCATCATTTAGAAATTAGGCATAATTTTCTCGGAAAAAATTAAGTTTATCTGATAATATGAGACTATCTTCATGATTCTGTTGCATTATTCTTATAAAGACTATACAAACAGCGAAATAAACTTCCAAATAATACAACTTTATGACACTAAATCTCATTTCTAAGTATATCGCATAATATGAAATGCTGATATTAAAGTATCAATATTTCTGTTAATTATTAAAATCTTGATATGGCCCGATTTAAAATTTTCGCGACACCAGGTCTTCTCACGGCGCAACATTACATCGTGGCACACCGGTTGCGAACCATTCTTATGAATTGTTGAATAATGTCTGAATAAGTTATTGTTGAATAATATCTTAATAAGATATTGTTGAATAATATATCTACTGCAAATGAAGTTGCAACATCCAGCTCAAGATATAATATGTCTTAAATTATTACACAGGTCATTTTTTTAATAAGCTCAAATTGCTACGAAGAAACTAGACGCTATTAAATCAATTAATACTTTTGGAAACATGCCACAAAGTCCTTATGTTAATGTTTCTTCTTTAGTTTCGAAATATTTGGTGCAGTCGCTCATGATTTCAGATTATTTATTATTGAATTATGTCTTACATGCTAAATGTTTTCCATTTCAATTCAGGGTGAGCCTGGATGAAACTGATAATTGAAATTGGTTTTATTTTTTTAAATAGCTGAACACAAACATGCTGATAATAATTAATATATTCGTAATTGATATTCGCTACTTTAACAAATCGAATGTACATAGAATTGAAGATTTTAAGAGATGGTAGAGCACACTATATAACAAACGATTTTTGTATGGGAAACCAGGCTCACAATCTATTTATTCAATCAAAATACAGGGTGTTGCACTCCACTCGGAATTCAGATTCTTTTCATCTTTTTAACAATAATGAAGATAGTTTAGCGAAATTTTCAACAGACGCTGATATACTATACGGTGCCACTGACCGAATTACTATGCATTCCCATTGCTTGTTTAGTTTTTTCATTGCGTTTTGCACAAAACAAAGTATAAGTCTTTTAAATGTTAGTTTAAAATATTCATTATTCTTAAATTTATGAACAAAACTCCATGCTCGATTTGGAGTGAGGTACCCAGGTTTTCTGTACAAAAATTGTTTGTTGTAGACCCTAATTGTTTGCTGTACCACCTCTTAAAGTTTAATATTGGGACACCCTGTATATTAAAGCTTTCGTTTTCAATTATTGCATACTTTTTAAAATTTTCATTAATGAATAACCTCGCTTTTGAACTATAACAATATGGATTCGCAGGAAATATTTGAGGATTTTCAGTTTCAAATAAAAAACCTCGCTTTTGAACTAGAAAAAAAAATTCGCAAGAAATTGCAGATTTTCAGTTTCAAATGAATAACATCGCTTTTGAACTGGAACAATATATTCGGAGGAAATAGGTTGCAGATTTTCAGTTTTATCAAATATTAAGACAGGAGCTACGCTGCTTCCTTTCTTATAAACAATAAAGTATAATTCGTTTATAGCGAGCTCGGATTTATGAATTAAACAAATAATAATAATTAAAAAATACATTATAAAAATTCTTTTATAACGATGTAAACTCTGATATAATGAACAAATATTTTGCAAAATCTAAAAATGTTTAAATTTTAATTTCCTAAGAAAATAGGGTTGTTAACCTTCTCATCTATTAATTATATTTAAAAAAATGAAAAACACATTTGGATAGAATAGATTTAAAATGAATAATTAAGGACACATGATGATGAATATTTAAAATATTGCATTACAAAGCGAACCTAATACAGTAGACACCGGTTATAAATAAGACATCGTACATGGATATGTTGTTAGCGGATTGTCATGGAAATGATAAATGTGGTACGTTGGAAGTACGTTATTTGCAATATTACCATTAAAATGCTTTGCATAATGTAAATAAGAAAGGCGTATAATTGGAAATGCAATAATAGACATTTTAAATAGAAATGTTATGCATTTCTAAAAATTAAGTAGAAAAGAAAAGAGAAAACGACATTCTACATACCTATTTATTTAGAGAAATAATCTGTTTTTTTATAGGATTTCAGTCCAGTCCAAGCCTCTGAGTATGTTATAAACGAAAGTTCGTTATATCCTAGATACGTTATAAATGGTGCCATACTCTATAACGTTTACAAGCATTAAAAATTTATTATAATTAGTTTTTAACTAGTTTTTGTGATAATTTAAACTTTGGATAGATTAACACAAAATAGAAAGTGGAAAAATATTTTAGGTCACTTTCTTGTTTACAATTAAGAGCAAAAATTCTTTGAGAAAATCTTATCTCACGCTGAACGGAAACACATTTTTTATAGGTGGATTTCCTAACTGAATATTTGAAAATTAAATGGTTCTGCTATCTATCGTTGGATTTCATAAGTATTATTGATCTTCATATGAAGTTTATATGTAATAAAGGAGTCAAAGAATAAAATACATACAACTCTTTAAGTTTTTTTTTTTTTTTTTTTAAATAGAACGTCGTATAAGGTTAGCAGAAGCGTCATATCAGATTTTACTTGGAAGGAGAGAATTTTTTTGTTAAACATGGCAAATCCAATATTTCTGTTATTTTTATTTACCCATCATACGTAGTATAGGGTATGTCTTGTAATCGTTTTGAAAATCGAAAAATAAATTTCCGTCCGTCTGTCTGTGTGCCTGTGTGTGTGTCTGTAAACGTTCTATCTCCCGAACAAATTGAGATAGAGGCTTGAAATTTGGCAGTATGTAATAATGGGAAGAAGCTTATTTAATTTCAGTAACCTCGATTATCCGGAACTATTTTTGTTTTTTGGACTCTCGAAATATTCGTTCTGATAAAAGGTTTATAAAAATTTTCGAAATTGTTTATTTTAAGGAGATAATATAAAAGACAATAAAAATACATAAATTTTGCATAAAAAATTAAGTCGATCGGATAATGAGTTGCCGAGATATTTGTAATCCTATTTCCCACACTCTTCGATTTTTCATGACCTTGTATTTCATTCAAATTTCAAATCAAAGATATATTTTAATTGGTAATGAGACGCTTAATCCGACGCAGTAAACCGTTAGTTAAAAGGATTATCAATTTTGGAGTTATAAGGATGTTTCTTTTACGCAATTCAATAATAGAGCATTTAAAGTTTATGACGTCATCAAGCCACGATTTTATTCGAATTTCAATGCATTTTATAAATACTTTACACATGTTTTATTTTCATATTTTATATTATGCATATCCATGATGGATAAGTATTACGGCGGTCCCCAACGACTAGTTTTTTCTTGCATTAATGTTTCATACTTTTTTTTAAAGGGATATTTTTATTGTTATAATTTATTTATATGCAGTAATTACTATATTGGTAAAAACAAGAAAAAACAGTAGTAAAAATTTAAAGAAACAGATAATGATTAAAAAAGGTCTAAAATTCAGAGGGAGGGGGACAAAGGGGGGAAGGCAATTACTCACTCCGCAACTTCCCAAATGACGCCTCTGGGGGTTTATGCATGAGGGAGTTAAGAATGATGAATCTGAAGATGATAAATGCAACATAATGAAAAAAAATACACGTGTTCTATAGCATAGAACTTTGGAGATGGTCATACTAATAAATTATAGAGCCTCATTGAAGAAAGAGTTTTAAGTGTTTTTTTTTTATTATTTACTTAAATTTAATTATCAGAAACATATGTAATATGAAAGTGCACAGTTAATCCTTTCAGGAGAAAGTAATTATGCGTGATTTATGTTTTAGTAATGTTTAATTTACACTAGAATTTTCGAAAAAATTATTGGAAAATAAGCAACTGCGATTTTACAGCCTTTCTTCATCCAAACTATAAAAGAAAAATTTTGTTTCAAAATTCTGGTACACATCTTGATTACAATTAAGTATATAAAAAATATCCCACGCCTTTCAAGAGATTAAAAATAAATCCACTCAAAAATATAGGAACCTTAACCTATGTTATATTAAAAATATGTTAACAACTGTGAAACAATTGCATTATAATTACATTTAAATAAAGCATTACAGAAGCACATATTTATTAAAGAGAAAAATGTAACTTTGAATCCCAGAAACTTAATTCAAAGAAAGCACCATACAAAGCATTCTCGAAATGTTTTCCGGCCACTCCACTATACAGCTAAGCTCTTCTAATAATATTTCTATGAATATTTGGAGTTCTTCTTCACTAGTAATTGAGCAAGCATTGGCTATCTTTTGTTTAAGTTCAAATGCATATATATATATATATTATCATCATCTGTATTTTGTCTTTCCTACAATATCTCACACATGTACATTTCTAATTTGATAGTCCCCATTCATAACGGTGAATTTTCATATTACTTCTTTTAATCGCTAAAAGGCGTAATATAAAAGATTATAAACAGTAACATAAATTTTATTAGACTGTTTAGATGTTTCAGCTCAATCTGAGCCATTATCAAAACAAATAAGAATATTCTATAATTGAACGGCCTTTGAAGTTATTTGAAACGCTATCATTTAATCTTTTACGTACTTTTTAATAATAACGCACGTTATTATTTTTTATTTTTTTACTTGGATGTTTATGTCCATATCTGTAATCATGGAGTAAAACTGAGCTGCGCCGCCCGTCAGGCACGTCAACCGTCGCATCCAACATCCAAGTCCTGATGGACTTATAAGGCGCACGACCAGGAGGATCCTCCCGTATGCGCTGCGACCGGTGGGAGTACCGCCACCTGCGCATCACGCCCATTGAACCCAATTGCATGACGACACACGCCGTTGCAATTTGTGGTGATTCTCACCCTCTTGAGAAAACACCACGTTACACTTGGGGACAAGTCGGGGTCCCCCAACAGCTTCGGGGCTGGACACTCAAAAGGGAGCCAGGTCCTAGGCCTTAAGTCAGGTTTTCCCGTCCCGCACTTGCTCTACCAAAACTCGAGGGACGTGGAAACCTACAGAGGTAGTCACAGTTCCCGTAACCATGGAGTAACTCGAGCCACAATTTTGGTAAGTTAAAGGATGCTGCATCGTTACATATTGTATTTTTACGTGTTACAATCTCTATGGTTTCTCTTATAATGGACTGATGTATAGATTGCAGGGGAAAATTATTTTACTTTCATTAAAATTTATTTGGATGGTTTCTTCTTGATATAATCTTGCCAGGGCTGTGGTTTTTCTATTATACTTAATGTCAGTTGCATGCAGGGTCGTAACCAGTCGGCAAAGTCGGCTTTGAAAATTTTTGATGGGGCTAATTCACAGCTTGTTTTTCCCCTCTATTTTAAGGATTTATAAATATAGACAGAAATAGAAAACAAGTCCCCACTGTCATAAAGCTTTTGATTATAAAGTTTTAAAATTCTTAAATGTAATAAATGATGTTATTCGTATTGAAAGATTTTGTAGTCGAGATTGGGATCAAGAAGTTTCTAGGAGGGGCTCATCCCACCCTACCCCCGTCTGGTTGCATGCTCCTTTTTTCTGTAACTAAATTTCGTGCTTGTCATGCCAATATAGTCATTCTTTGATCCCTCTTCTTTAATAAATGGTATTTCATAGACTCCTAAATAATTCGCAAAATTAAATAACTTCAAAGACCGTGCAATAATAAAATATTCCTATTTGTTTTGATAATGACTCAGTTTGAGCTGAAACACGTCAACAGTGTTATAAAAATGATTTTACTGTTTATAATCTTTTTATTTTACGCCTTTTATCAATTAAAAGAAGTATATAATTAGAAGATGTTATAATTTGTTAAATTTTTATATAAATATCGATGCTGGTCAATTTTCAATTAAACATAGCTCATTTAATTTTAAAGATACAGCAATATGCAGTTTTTTGTAACGATGTTGTCGCGGGAAAATTTTCTAACTCACCAACTTTGTCTAAGGGAGAGAGGTTGTATAAGAACTTAAAAAGTATAGATATTTGAAAATGAATGGGAAGACTGTTTCGTGTTTCATTAACATATTCTTCTTTCCGACCTTATTCTGAACACTTTTGCAATTTACATTGCCTGTTTTATAGTACGTATTCAAGTTTTTTAAAAAATAAAAGAATAAATAAAGAGTACATGTATTTTTAAACATTGAAATATAAGTACTTTGAGCTATTTTAAGCCTGGAAAATTCTGAAAATTGAGTACATTTTGCTTATTTCTAAATGCTCGTTTTTAACTGTTGAAAGTGTAACAATATAAAGTGCTAAAACTGTTCATTATTAATTTTCCTTCTAATTAACATGGACATTGAAAAAAAAATACTTATTTTTAAAACATGTATAAACTAATCAATAAATGGAAAGAATGATTTTTCCCACTAGTTTTGCAGCGTTATTTTTTGTATTCATTGCTTTAAAATTGTAAAATAGTAAACTTTAATTTATAGTTAGTAACATAATTTAATGCAGTTAATTTAAAAAAACACAATTGCTATTATATAAGACTTATAATTGAATAATTCTGAGCAATTTAACTTAAACTTTATTTGTTTTCTCATTTCCTTCTTTTTAAAGCATGCTTAAACTGATCAATAAATGGAAAAGGGATTTTTTCCCACTAGTTTTTCAGCGTTATTTTTTGTCTTAACAATTTAACTTAAACTTTATTTTCTCGTTTCCTTCTTTTTAAAGCATGCTTAAACTGATCAATAAATGGAAAAGGGATTTTTTCCCACTAGTTTTTCAGCGTTATTTTTTGTCTTAACAATTTAACTTAAACTTTATTTTCTCGTTTCCTTCTTTTTAAAGCATGCTTAAACTGATCAATAAATGGAAAAGGGATTTTTTCCCACTAGTTTTTCAGTGTTATTTTTTGTCTTAACAATTTAACTTAAACTTTATTTTCTCGTTTCCCTCTTTTTAAAGCATGCTTAAACTAATAAAAACAAGTTGGAAATTGTACGTCAAACGTGACAAATGAGGTGCGCTCGTACTATAGCTAGTTATCTAAATATTCCGATCTTGATGATTTTTAATTCTATGAAATGAATTATATCGTCTGCATATTCATTTCTGTAATAAAATAAGTATCTTGGTCGCTTGATGATTAAACCTTGGAAGCTTCTATAACAAGAAAACACCGATTTAAAAAAAAAAATCAAATTTCTTAATAAATATTTTTATTAATATCTTCTAAAGTTGTGATTCGATTTTCATAAAATTTGAAATGTCTGCAAAGATAATATATCTTAAATTTCAAACCATTCGGTTGGGTATTTTTTGCGCGTTGTTATATGCGGACAGACGGACGGACGGACCAGACGACGACAATAGGTGCTACGTATTTATATAATTACGAACGCACCTAAAAAGGGATTTTTTTCAACTAATTTTGCAGCATTATTTTTTTTCTATTCGTTGATTTAAAATTAAATTAATAAACGTTAATTTACAGTCAGTAACTTAACTTAAAACAGTTGATTTAGAAAATTGAAATTGCTGTTATATAAGACTGATTATTCTTAATAATTTAACTTAAACTTTATTTATTTTCTGATTTTCTGATTTACCGGGTCTTAAGGTTGTTTATAATGAGAACTCTGTTATAATGAAAGTATTCTCTAATATTTTCAGTCTCGTTATAACCGAGCTGTATCATGTGACAGAAAATCATGATACTGAATCTAAAATATCTATTTAACCTTTTAAAAAAGTCATCAATGAAAAATTCTCCAAGTCATAGCTCTTTTCCAATTCAGCAAATTCCAAGATGATGAAATACGGGATTGATAGGAGAAATCATCAGATTACATTCGTAGCTGTAAAAGTATTACAAAATATCTGCGTTCACGTTTCCATAAGTTATCAATGAAATCATTTTATTTCCATTGAAAAAGTGTGTAAACAGAAAGTTTGTGTATTTTTTAACTTTATAAATAATAATTTTGATTTTTTATTTAATGTTTGAAGTGAAATTTTCCTATACAGTTGTAGAAAGGAAGTTCAGGCTGATGAAATAAGGGATTGTTATAGCAGAAATCAGATTAAACGTGGTAGCTGTCAAAATTGCAGCAAAACATTGCGTTATTATATTTTTTATATGTCTATATTTTTAACTATCTAGTTGACGTTTTAAAAAAAGTCAGCAATGAAAAATTCTCTAAGTCATAGCATAGTCTATTCAGCAAATTCCAAGGTCATGAAATAAGGAATTGATAGGACAAATCAGATTACAAGGCATAGCTGTAAAAGTATTACACGATGTTGCGTTCACGTTTTGTTATATCTGATGTGAAAATTAAATGTTTATTTTATCCCTCGAACAAGCGTCTAAACAGAGAAAGGTTATATATATATATATATATATAACTTTAAAAAATAAAATTTTTAATATAATTTTAATTTAAAATTTTTAATTGTGAAGTGAAAATTTTCTATACAGCTACACAAAGGAATTTCAGACTGATGAAATAAGGGATTTATAGTAGAAATCAGATTAGACGTGTAGCTGTCAAAATTGGTGCAAAACAATGCGTTAATATATTTTTTAGATGTCTGCTGTAAAAAAAAAAAATTCTTTCCCCGTGAAAAAAAAAGATGCACAAAAAGTTTTTGTAACATTTTTAACCTTTACAAATAATAATTTTAATAATTTCATTAAAATGTGATGTAAAGTTTTCTATAAAATATATAAGATATATCTATAAAAATTAGAGGGAAAGGAATTCCGGACTGATGAAATATGGGATAAATAAGAGAAATCAGGTAGATGATGGGTATCTATCAAAATTATTACAAAATATTGCGTAAACATATTCTAGTTATCTGCTGTAAAAATGAGATTTATTTTTTATTTTTTTTCTTCTTCGAAAATACATGTAAATGGAAAGTTTACTTTTTTTAACCTTTAAAAATAATTTAATAAATTGTAAAGTGATGTGAAAATGTCTTATATAGCTATACACTATTAAATATTTTGTGCTGAGTTCAATCAACTTTTGGTGCTGCAATAGTCAATAGCTGCAACCATAAGATGATATCTCGTTCCAGCCTTTGGTTCAATCGGAGCTTCAAATGATGGGACGAGATTTCACCATCTTATCGTTGCAGCTATTGCAGTACCAAAAGTTGGTCCAAACCAGCACAACAGTTTTAACAGGGCGGAAAAGCATCCCAGACTGATGAAATATGGTATAGATAAGAAGAAAAATAATTTACAGATATGTGTCAAAATTATTACAAAATATTGCGTTAACATGTTCTTAAGCCCTTCGCGACGATCGTCCTTTACAGAATTTTTCATGTTTCATCACCGGTTTTATTTTATTAACCATATATATTTTATTAAGGCAAGTTTTTCAATTAAAAATTACTGGTATGAATAGTCAAGGATTCTGAACACTTTACACTCTAAAAACGACATTTTCAAAACTGAGCAAAAAATACTCAAATCTGAGTATGTCGCATAGTCAAAATGGCTCCGAATCAAAATTATTCAAGTTTGAAGCATGTCTATACTCATTTCTGAAAACATGCACACACTCAAGAATAAAACATCATGTGCTCCTATTTGAGTATTTCCGTGTTTCAAAAATGTGTAAGAACTGACCTCTATGTGCTCAGTTATGAGTGTGTCCATGTTAAATCTCAATGTTATATTCTGAGTATTTCTGGCATTTCAGAATTGAGAGCATTGGGTCGTCGTATTTGAAACAAAAAGTTTCATAACAAAATGAAAACATCGATTTACTCAGATTTGAAAGTGCCATTTTTCTCAGTGTATGCATCGCGTATGCGTGAGGCTCGTTGCAAAGGGATTAAGTTATCTGCTGTAGAAATGAAATGCTTCTTTACATATTTTTTTTCTGAGAAAATCCATGAAAATGAAAAAAAAATTTAAACCTTTAATACTAATAATTTTAATAAATTGTGAAGTGGAAAATTCTTATCTAGCTATAGACAGGATTTCTAGAGTGACAAAATGTGGGATTGATAAGAGAAATCAGATAAGGCGGGTAGCTGTCAATATTGCTACAAAACATTTCATTAATATATTTTTAAGTTATCTGCTGTAAAAATGGTTCTTTATGTATTTTTTTGTGAAAATGCATGTAATTAGAAAGAGGAAGATTTTAATAAAAGAAAGATTAGAAAGATTTTAATAAATTGTGAAGTGGAAACTTGCTATGCAGGATGCCCCAAACAAATTTAAACGCGCTATAATTTTTGCAGGTATGCTTTTAGTAAGAAACTGTGCAATTGATTTTTTTTTTCAGTTTTTCGGAAAAGGCAGAAGATCTTCCAGATAATGCTAATCAAAGTTGGCATTTTTAACTGAATTTCCGGACGCGACAGCGCAGGAAAAGGAAAAACTGCCGTCCTGAGACAACATTCGCATATAACTCAAGATGTAAATCATTTATCGGAAAATGGAAAAAAGAAACTGTTCGATTCCAAATCATTTCAATAATCATGTTTGCAAGTATCATACTTTTATGTTTAAAAATATGTCAGAAAGTTTTGCGTCGTTTTGACCGAGGAAAAATATTTTTTGAGAACCGCCTCAAAATTATGTTGATGAAATAGACTTGCTATTAATTTTCAAAAACGTCTCACTTTTTAAATTTTTATACGGACCCTGGGTCCTGTAAGTTATATTAAAAAAGAAACGCTTTTCTCTGCTTTTAGCGTCGGAAACATCCTAAAACTTATAAGATTCAAAGTATTATAACTCGATGAGTTTCGGTCGTAGAAGAATAGAATTTTTATTGTTTTGCTTGTCAGGGTATGGAAAAAACTTTCCTAAATCTAAAGTAACATAATCTTAAATCTTGCCTTATTTTGAAGACTTTTGAAATTTACATTGCCTACGTATTACCAACAGGTAAAAAATGAAAGCACGTTCCAATCTTTTTGGTGACCAGCTGTATAACTATAGAAAGGATTACCAGACTGGTGAAAGGTGCAATTGATACCAGAAATCAGATTAGAAGAGTAGCTGTCAAACATTCTACAAAATATTGCATTAACATTTTAAAAAAGTTATTTGTTATAGATATGAAATGGTTCTTTATATATTTTTTTCCAGATGTGAAAATGTATGTAAATGGAAAGTTTATTATCTTATCCTAGCATATTTACGAGAGTTAAAGCACGGACAGACAAACCGAATACATAAACAGTTTTCAACTATGTTTCAAAATGTTAAAAATATTTTATGATTACGATTTTGTCTGTGCTTACGATACTGTCAGGGAGGACTTTTTAAGGGAAAGTGATTTTGCTTTCCTGTAAAATTTAGGGCGAGTTGAAAAAAAAAGATCGATTCGCCCTTTTCTTTGAGTGTGTGTACTTACGGCTAGATGATTTTACGAGAAGAATTATAATTCGCGAGGGAAAAGAAAACATTCTTTTTTTTTTTATATTTAAAAAATAGATTTATAATTAAATTATCATAATTACGAGTTATGTCAATTGAAAAAAGAAAAAAGTGCATTTTATTTCAATATAATATAGTAATTATATACGTCAAACTGGACAATTTTTTGGAAGTTTTTTTTTGTTTCAGGAAAAGGGTCATGGACCCCGTGACCCTCCCTTGTGGATCCATATTTGTTAAAGCTACTCACAAGTCTTTCATCATACAAATCTAGCAACACTTCTAATTCAGAGACAGAGAAATCCCTCATGGTTTGTAGAAAGGACTTCGACTCCAAATTCAAGGGAGTTGGAAAGGAGGGGCTCATCGGGATCGCTAATGCTTATCCCATTCTGATAAAAGCATTTTTTGTTAATGACACAAGTAGTCCCAAATAGTAGTATTTTCTGACTTCAATGTTTTATAATCTATATCTGAAAAAAAAAAAAAAAAAAAGAAAAAAACTCTCTAAGCATAAAGACGCGCTATAAACATTGGTTATATTAGTAACGCGCAAATCTTCTAAGGCTGACCAGGGACCTCAATGTCAGCTCTGCAATTTACATTTTTATCCCGAACACATTTTGTTTAATATTTGAAACTTCCAACGAGCAGTTTCATATTTTTTATATTCGCAGTAATTTCGGGAGTCTGTGATGAATTGAGGGGTGGCCCAAGAGGACATCCCCTCCCGGGAGCACCGAATTGCCCACCCGGAAGATTTGGAATTTTATAATAAATAACGGTTTAGAAGGACAATTTCCACGTCTGAAACTCCATTATGCCCCTTCCCCCACGGAGCTTCAAATATCCCCCCCCCCCCCTGGTGAAAAATGTCTGAATTCAACACAGGTGATTTAATTTTAACACGCAAAATACGATTACAGACACTGACGCTCCTGGTTATTTTTGTGAAAACTTTTTATTATATCAGAAAGAGGGAGGGGGAAGGTGGCGCTTTCTGGAATTCAGTATCTCAAATATTCTATCTAAAACAATTACAATTTTGATTGGTGATAAAAGCATAGATAATTAGTTTAAACAATTATTTATTATCCTGTTTTATTATTTAATGATATTATTTACTGATTGTTCAATTTATTTGAAAATGACTCAATGAACCTCTCCCTTAATTTTTGTATTGCTACACCACAGTTTAAACATCTGTGTTCATAAGAGTCTTGCGCGGATAGTGATCCGAGCGGGAAAATTTTATTTAAAGTCAACCCGAAATCCGACACGAACCCGACAAAAAATATTTCGTTAACCCGAAACCCGATCCGAACTCGACACACTTCAACTTGAACTTGAAATACTTAAACTCGAACCCGAAATGAAACCGAAATGGAAGAAAATTATTCCACATTTTAATAAAATTAAAGAAAAATTATCTACAATTTTATATTTCACGTTGAAAAATGAACATATGTATACAATGTACTCATTAATGTTCAATCTATAGTTTTTTCGCCCGAAAAATTAGTCTAGCAGACCTGCCAAGTCTCCGGCTTTTTGGATACCAGTAATTTATTACAGAAAATGTTGTTTTATTTCATCAGATCATTTTGCGATTTAAGAGAACAATATTTTCTCTAAAAAATTACTGGTGTTCAAAAATCCGGAGACTTGGCAACTCTGGTCTAGATAAAAATCGTGTCAATTCGAAATTGACCCGCAAGAGTGAAACCCCACTCGAACCCGGGACAATTAAAGTCAAACCGAACCGAACCGAACCCGACCAAAAACGAAATAAATTAGCATCAACCCGACCCGAGGTCTTGAAAAATCAGGTTACCCGACCCAATGCAGGACTCTATTTCATAGAACAAAAGTATCAACGGACGGCATGCACAGTTTATTCGTTTCTCGTAAGATATATAGAAAATACAGTATCATCTCTTTTAATTATGTCCAGTCATCTTACTTAATAATTTTATTTACTCCTTCTTTAATCTTATTTCAATAAAGAAAAGCCATTTTTTACCCAACTTTTATTTTTTTGTCTATGATACACTTGTACATAATTTCCTATTTAAATATATGCTCAGAAATGAATATTAAGAATTATTTGTACCGCTCTTTTAAATAGACTAACATGTAAAAATTTCGAGACAGGACTAGATTTATCTATTCATTTAATTCTATTAACAAAGTGCAAGCAATGAAGTTCGTAATTTCCATGCTTAAATCTACATATAAAGAGATAGGGATAGGGATATGAAAATTTTTAAATATTTAAATTATGTATAAAATTAATTATAATTAAATTATTGTAATACTAATTACTCATTTTTCATTTTTTTTTTTTTTTATTTCGTGAGTATGATTGACACATGGAATAAATATTTTCAAATGAAACATTAAAACGGGAAAGGGGGGGGGGTTACAAAATTACAATTAAATTATTATAATACTAGTTCCTTTCTTTTCAAATATATTTTAATATATTTCTAAAATATTTTAATAAATAAGAAGAAATTAATACAGTTTTCTTTTTTTATCTTAAACATTTTTTTTTTTTAATTTCCATCTTCATCCATCTATATTTTCTCTTACTTACATTTTAATGGTAATCCATCATTTAACTTGCTTTTATTCATTTCTTTTATAGAAATATGAATGATTTATACATGTACATTAATATTCATAAGACTGTGAATACATAGAAATTTAGTTTTATATAAATAACATTAATTTTCTTTGCATGAAGGCAATGCGGGATAAAGCAGGATGTTTATGTACGTTTATATTGCAGTTTTGGTGCCGATTTGCTTAGTTACAATACATTGCAACGAGCATTCCCAACAAGCTCAAAACGAGATCCCCCCCCCCCCCTGGCTAACGAATCCCCCGACACAGTGAGTATAAAATGAAACAAATATTTTCAAATGAAACATTAAAACGGGGGAAGAGAGAGAAAATTACAATTAAATTATTATAATACTATAATTCCTTTCTTTTCAAATATATTTTAATATATTTATAAAAGATTTTAATAAACAAGAGGAAATTAATACAGAAATATTTATTTTAAACTTTTTTAAATTCCGTTCTCATCTATATATTTCCTTACTTACATTTTGATGGTATTACATCATTTAACTTTATTTTATTCATTTCTTTTATAGAAATATGAATGATTTATACATGTAAATTAATATTCATAAGAATGTCAATAAATAAAAATTTAGTTTTAATATGAAAAAAAAAATAATAATTTTCTTTGCATGAAAGTAATGCGGGATAAGCATGATATAAGGTGCGTTTATATTGTATTTCTGTTGCCAATTTACTTAGTTACAATATGTTACAACAGGCATTCCCAACAAACTCAAAGCGAGAATATTTTCTTTCCTGACTAACGAGTCTCCCGACACAGTGAGTATAAAATGAAATAAATATTTTCAAACGAATTAAAACAGGGGAGAGAAAGAGGGAATTACAATGAAATAATTATAATACTAATTTCTTTTCAAATATATTTTAATAAACAAAGAGAAATTAATATTTTTTTTATCTTAAACATATTTTAATTTACATCCTCATCTATATATTTCCTTAGTTACGTTTTGATGATATTGCATCGTTTAAATTTACTTTATTCATTTCTTTTATAGAAATATGAATGATTTATACAAGTAAATTAATATTCATAAGACTGTCAATAAATAAAAATTTAGGTTTATATGAAAAAAAAAAAAAAAAATTTCTTTGCATGAAAGCAATGCGGGATAAGCATGATATATGGTGCGTTTATATTGTATTTTTGTTGCCGATTTACTTAGTTACAATATGTTACAACAGGCAATCCCAACAAACTCAAAGCGAGAATATTTTCTTTCCTGACTAACGAGTCTCCCGACACAGTGAGTATAAAATGAAATAAATATTTTCAAATGAAACATTAAGACTGGAGAGAGAATTACAATTAAATTATTATAATACTAATTTCTTTTTTTTTAATACATCTTAATATATTTATAAAATATTTTAATAAACAAGGAGAAATTAATATATATTTTTTTATGTTAAAAATTATTTTAATTTCCATCCTCATCTATATATTTCCTTAGTTACGTTTTGATGGTATTACATCGTTTAAATTTACTTTATTCATTTCTTTTATAGAAATATGAATGATTTATACAAGTAAATTAATATCCTTAAGATTATCAATACATAGAAATTTAGTTTTATATTTAAAAAAAAATAATTTTCTCTGTATGAATTTAAGGTGTGATAAGTATGATGTTCGGTATAATTATATTGTATTTCTGTTGCCGATTTGCTTAATCACAATATATTCTAACAAATCTCCCAACACAGTGCATATAAAATGAAATAAACATCTTCAAACGAATTAAACAGGGAAGAGAAAAAGAGAATTACAACTAAATTATTATAATACTAATTCCTCTCTTTTCTAATAAATCTTAATATATTTATAAAATATTTTATTAAATAAGGATAAATTAATACAGTTTTTTATGTTAAACATTTCTTTTAAATTTCCATCCATATCTATATTTTACCTTTTAATGGTAATACATAATTTAGCTTTATTTCATTCACTTATTTTATAGAAATATGAATGATTTATACCAGTAAATTAATATTCATAAGACTGCCAATACATACAGATTTAGTTTTATATGAAAAAAAAAATAATTTTCGTTGCATGAATGTAAGGCGGGATAAGTATGATGTAAAGTACGATTATATTGCATTTCTGTTGCCGATCTTCTTAGTTACAATATATTGCAACAAGCTTTCTCAACAAGCTCAAAGCGAGAAAATTTTCCTTCCTGACTAAAGAATCTCCGGACACAGTGAGTATAAAATTAAATCAATATTTTCAAATAAAATATTAAAACGGAGAGAGAGAATTACAATTAAATTATTACAATACTAACTCCTTTTAAAATATATATATATATATATATATATATATATATATATATATTACAATTTTAATTTGTAAATTGACAGGGCTCTTTGGTATCGGGATTTCAGTGTATGTGGTCAGTTTCTTATGTTTCAATGGTTAAATTTTACTTAAAGTTTTATATATATATATGTATATATATTAATATATGTATAAAATATTTTAATAAATAAGGGGAAATTAATACTTTTTTTATTTCCATCCTCATCTATATTTTTACTTACTTACCATTTTGATGATATTACATCATTTAACTTTATTTTATTAATTTCTTTTATAGAAACATGAATGATTTATACATGTTAATTAATATTAATAAGACTGTCAATACATAGCGATTTAGTTTTATATGAAAAATAATAATAATAATAATTTTCTTTGTATGAATGTAAGGCTGGATAAGCATGATGTAAGGTACGATTATATTGCATTTCTGTTACCGATTTGCTTAGTCACAATATATTGCAACAAGCATTCCCAACAAACTCAAAGCGAGAACACTTTCTGTCGTGTCTAAACGAATCTCTCGATACAGTGCGTATAGAATGAGAATGAGATAAACATTTTCAAATGAAACATTAAATCGGGAGGAGAGAGAGGGAGAGAGATTTGGCGAGGAGCCGCTTTGTATTTGTGACCCAGCGCACCAAAACAGAGTCTTTTGCGCATGCGTGTTTTCTTTTATAAGATCTACCGCAGGCTTATGTTTGGTAGCAAAGCGCTGGAAGAGAGAGTTAAAGGATGACGTTATAGCAGTTCGAAGAGCCTAGTTGCTAGTTTCCTAGCCGTGCTCTTAGGCACATAGCTAGCTTTAAAGGGGCTACGCTATTTTGACGGGTTAACATCGGATTTAGGTCTTTATTACATCGTAAGGTTATGAGAAGAAATTTCGTATGAAGGAGTGACACGAGGTTTTATTTGATTCTCAAAATAATTTTTTGGTGTTTTGACGACAGCGAAAAAAAATCATCGCAATCTAAATTTTTAATTATTTTCCAAGTGCAAAAAAATCTATACTTGAAAGAAAATGAAGACCGAAGTATTTATGAGTATGACGCCCGGTCTTACAGGGGCTTCCAAATTACATTCTTTGCCTAAAACTCCAGAAGATGCTGTTATAATCTTGCTGCCGGATACCCCAAGAAACACTCCGATTGGAACTCCAGGATCTGATATTTTTTCCGGTGAGTACATATTATTCTTTTATGGAAAAAAAAAATTATAAAAAAATGTATTTTAAGTTTCGGAACATTTTAAATTTTCGCTAACTTAAGATCAATGTTTTTCATATTTTATCCATCTGATGTTTTATTGAAAAATATTAACTGCATTTTTACTTTCATTTGCTTAAGATATCTGGAAAATATATATCTAATAGAACGTTTAATTTTAATGAATTTAACCTAAAAAATGTAAACTTTAGGTGTCAATGAAGTTTTTTTCGCCTTTTAAATGAATCACGTTAGTAGAATAAAATTTAATTCAGTAAAGTACTTGATTTCAATATAAAGTTGAAATATATTGATTTCTATTTTTATTAAATTCATAAACGCAGCCGATTTGATTAATTATAGATTAAAATAAGCGGAGGCTGATTTTTTTTCGCCCGTAATTTTGTTTAAAGTTGATTGTTTTCATATTATTTGCAATTTAATTGTTTGTGTAGCCGGTAAACTAAATATGATAGATATATAAACTAACATAGATAGATAAATCGCCATAAACGTGCAATAATAAATAACCAGTGGTATTGTCATATGAACATGTTCAGACGAAATATTGTGAACAGTACAACTAGATGGGTGGGATCATAAAGGGTTAACTAAGTTAGACAAAAATTGCTGTTTTGATGAAACAAATTTGTGTAACTGATATTGATTCGATAAATCAGCTGACTTTATTATACGTCAAAAAATAACTCATTTCCAGTTTTTTTCTCATTTATGTTACTCTTGAAAACGGCCGATTCGATTAATTAGTGAATCGTATAAACAGCAGCTATTGAACTTGTAAGTATTATTTATTGGTGATCTTTCAAAATAGCTGGAAAGTTAGTGCTATATGTCAATGTTGTATATTTAGATATGTTTTGTTCTTTGTGAAATGTGTAGTTGTATTTGTTTCCTGTCTTAAATTATTTTCCATGGATTAAGAGACATATATTGTTTTATTATGTTAAGTGTATGATAATATATACCATAAATTTATCTAGGGAAAGTACTTGAATTAATTTTTTTAGCTTGTCTTTTATGTGCGTATTATGATTACTTTTAAGTTAAAAAGACATCTGAAGTACTTTATGTTTAAAATATCTGACTTGATATTTTCAGCATAAAGCGATTTCATTATATAAATTCATTCTTCATTAATTATTTAATAAAATTTCTATTAGAATTAAGACTGAATATGTAGTGTTTTCACAAATCTCATTGAAAATAACTGCCTACCTAGTTTGGTGTTAATCAAAATATGCTGTCGTTTATTTTTTGTTTGTAAATCTGGTTTTAAAATATTTTTATGTAATCTTTTTTAAACAAAAATACGTTTGAAATACGCTTTGTGTATGAAAATCCAATATTATGTTTTAGCGAAGCCCAACTATAGCTCTTTAATACGAAGATTCAATAGGTTGCTCTACATACTAACTTGGGGCCCTTTAACTAACTCGTGTTGGACATTTAAATATCCGATTGCGAGTACTAAAATAATATTTTTTAAAATCTCTAGTTTGAAAGATATAAAATTTTTGACTCTATTTGTGAGTGACTGTCAAATTTATAATAAGTGAATTATCTTGATTAACAAAAGTTTTAGTAGACGCAATTATTCTATTTAGCTTGTTAATTTTTCCACCTAAATTATATTTAAAGTAATCTTTAAACATTAAAAACTATTAAAATTGGTACTTTGTCGAAAAAATAACGATATTTTGCGAAAAAAAAAAAAAATGCAGCTTTACTATTGCAAGTTTTGCGCGTTATTTTTTTAAAGCGTCAGCTTTTACAATGTTTCATTTCTTTGCAGTTGCTTTGTTTATGATTTCAGTGTGGCGAGTTATCGCTTCTTTGGCATTCCTCTTGATGGCGCCAATATCGCCCCACCTCAATTCGCTTGGAAACTTTATTTAAAAATTTATATTTGATCTTTTATAGTTTTATGAGTTTTTTCATTAAATCGTATTCAATTTCTTTTATTTTAAACGTATTGAAAGTTTGTCTGTTATGGATTTAAAAATAAGTTGGAGAAATATTTGAAAATTGAGATAAGACAAAATGCCGGTAAAAGTAAAAATAATAATAATAAAAAAAGCAATCGATTTGCATCAATATAATAATTTCAAAGAAAATTCCAACAGAAAAGTTAGCGGTGTAATAAAGAGCACGATTCAGATGAAGGATACAAAAAATTTCTATTTTGAAACTTAATATCGAAATGCCACTAGCAAGTAAAACATTGTACATAACAGAAGTCTAAGAGAAATTATCGATCCTTTTTAGAGTAACTAAGTTGAAACGGTGCAGCAGAATAAAAGCTCCTGGGGATATAGAGGGATACTTTTTATACGAACCATTATATTTTTGTTAAAATAAAAATAGTGTTTGCAGATTTGTTAAAATTCTCAGTAGACATTTGTTATGTAATTTATATTAACCATTTTACGGGCAAGTAATTTTGTTTTTGTAATGTTGAATTCGTACCAAAATTTTCAAAAAATATTGGAAAATTAAATCCATGCAAACCATTATATTTTTATTAAAATAAAAATAGTGTTTACAGATTTTTTAAAATTCTTAGTAGACATTTCTGTTATGTAAATTATTTATGTAATTTATATTAACCATTTTACAGGCAAGTAATTTTGTTTTTGTAATGTTGAATTCGCACCAGCATTTTCGAAAAAAATTTGAAAATAAATGCAATTTTACAGCTCTTTTTTCCCAAAGCTATAAAAATTAAATTTTGTTAAGATTCTTGTACGAGTCTTAATTAAAATGAAGTGGCATAAAAAAAAATACCCCACCGCCCTTCAAGAGGTTAACGAGGGCATGTTATAAAATTTTCTTATCAATTATTCTATGTAACATTCTCCCCCACCCCTCTTAAATTTTTGCAACGACCTGTTATAACGACCTAAATTGTTATTTTGAACTGCCGTCGGATGAAATTAATAAACACACGTAGCGGTTTATCGTTAGATTGACATTTTCCTATTCATTTTTGTTTGGGCACGCAATCTAATAGTTAAGCACAGCTGACAAAAATCCCCACTCAACCAAAAGAAAAAAAAATATTTATAAATACTTTTTATATACTGTTCAATAGAAAAGTGTATTTTAAAAATCATTAAAAGACATTTTAAAACAACTGAAAGCTATTAAAAATAGGTATATAATTAAGCGCTATATATATATATATATATATATATATATATATATATATATATATATATATATATAGGGTAGATGTGCCAGTAATGGACACCCTTAAGGAATTTCTTTAAAAATTATTTATTAATTAATAGTTATAATTGTTATATTCCACATTTTTTAATATTATATTAATCTACCAACAATATTTAACCATGCTCATAGTCACATTTCCCAATGTGAATCGAAATTTAATTGTAAATAGCAGAAATAAATCAAAACACCCTAAATTCCAGTAATGGACACCCCACAAAAAGTAATAGATAATTGATATTATGATTGTATTTAAAACTAGAATTTAAAGAAAACATATTAATGAAATAAAAAAAGTTGAATTTTTATTGTTTATTTTTTTATAAACCAAAAATGTTGAAGGTGGCCCATTACTGGAAGGCGGTCCATTACTGGCACATCTACTCTCTCTCTCTCTCTCTCTATATATATATATTTAATTCGGTTTCTGTCGACCACGATTCATTTAAAGTCGTTCAGCGAAAGATTCAATGAAGTAAACGAAATCGCAAATATCAATTGTTTATATCTGTATAAATAAATGGTAACTGATTTTTTTAATTTTTCTGGGAAAAATATTTAACCTTTAACTGTCAGCGGTATCATACCACTGCCTTTTTTAAGTTTCCAATTTTACTCATGTGGTTCAGTTTAATAACAGACACTAGTGAAATTTTGTTTCGTTTGAAGCCCTACTACTATCGCTAAGAGACTTTAGTATAGGGGAATTTAGATTATAAAAATTTTGTATATAAAGTTTAGTATCCTATGAGTTAACCCTTAACTGATGTTAGCGGTCTCTCAGACCACTGCTTTCTTCAATTTTCGCAGTTTAATTTGTAATTTTCAGTTTAACTATAAATACTTGTAAAATTTTGTTTCGATTGGAGCCCTAGTACCATCACTATACTTTTGAATACAGGAGTTTTAATTATAATAGTTTTGTACAAAATGTTAAGAACAGAAACTGTATTCTGTGAATTTATCGTAACATTTTATTCATCTTTCAATCGAGCTGTCTCAAAGACCGCCCACAGTAGTTATAATACGACAATTTCTGTCACAGAAGTTATGTAATCTAACCTTTCATTCATCTTTCGATAAAGCGGTCTCTGAGACCACTTAACAGTAGCATTGCGACAGTTTCTGTAGCAATGTTTAGTAGGGTTAACTGTATCCTAACATATTTTTTTAAAGTGCAGGTTTTATTTTTTACCCATTAGATTCCATCAAACGTAAATTTTGAAGTTTTGGTTGTAGATTTTTTCTTTTTTAGAAAACTTGAATCTTGACTATATCGAAACTTTCATTTTGTAAGTAAGCACGTTTTACACCACAGTCCTTTAGATGTAAAGTTTATTATTTTAAAAGGTCATGCATTAGTTGTTTAGTGTGAACAGCAGAAAATTGTATAAAACACAAAGAACTAACATTGTATTAATATTTTTTCATGACTAAGAAAAGACTTTTTGAAAACTGAAGTCACTTATAAAATGAGAGAATAAAACTAAATTTTCATGTTTGTTAAAAATTCAGTTTTAATATGTTTGTATAAAGTCAATATTTGTATGTTTCCGTTATATTGTACAATTGCAAAACTCATTTTAAAAAGTATTTTTATAGATCACAAAAATACTTTCCAACTTATCATCGGAAGCATACTTTACATATGAAATAATCCTTTAAAAATGGTACAATTAGTTTTTTGTTTTATCATTCTCCATATCTAGAGTTGCACAATACTGTCTAGAAAACTTCAACTAATCAGCTATAACATGGTTCACATGGAAATAGATAAAATACCGTATTTACTCGTATTTTTTTTAACCATTTCTTCGGTGCTAAAAGTAGAGGGTGCGAATGCGAAAAATGCGTGGAATATTTTGAAAGTATTTATTGATATTAAATTTCCTTGGGAAAAACTTTCATAATTAAAGAAATGATGTCTCTCTAACTACAACATTAAAAAATATACATTAAAAAAATACAGTGACAGCAGTTATTCAAGTGGTATTTGTAAACAGGGTGAACAGTTCTTTTTTACTTTTCAGGAGTATTCTAGGATAATTTAAAAAAAAAACTATATAGCAGGCATGTCAAACCCGTGGCCCGTGGGCTACAATTGGCCCGCCCAGAACTTAACTGTGGCCCGCCAAGCCTTTGGAATTTTACATGCGTTTAATTCTGTTATTCGTACACATATGCAGAAAATACACTGTGCACAAACACATTTCCACCAAATATGATCCTAGAAATGGTAAACACAAAAGAGTATACACATATCGATATCAGTGCTACCATTTGGGCGTTTTTTTTAAAATTCAGAATGCTACCACTATTTTCGATTAACAATATGAGCCTTGTTTAATTCTTCATTAAATAATACGAATATTTTTCTTCAGAAAAGTACAAGTCTGAATAAACTTAAAAACCGCTCAACCTGTAAACACTGTTGTATACAGACAGATCTAACTCTATTCTAAAATAAATCTTCAAGAATTTGTGGATACAAAGATAACTAATCTGAACATAGTAAAGCGCAGCATCTTTTGAATCTGAAAGTTTTAAAAAATTATAAAATTTGTAAAGTATTTTTCTTGTAATTTGTGTGTGTGTGTGTGTTTTATTTCGAAACTCATACATTATTTTGCTACTCTCTTCGATTTCCCATCATATTACGACATAATATCCTGTGTTTATTAAATGCTAAAAAACTTATTCTAAAATTAATAAAAAAATGGCGCTAATTAAGAACATTTAAAAATATCAAAATTGCATGACTTTTAATTGAGTATAGCATTGAATAATGCAGAATGCAGAAAATTCGAAATTTAAAAAGGGGAAAGCAGCAGGAAACGTTCTAAATTACAATTTATTTGTACAGTTAGGGCTAGAAACATGAAATTTGGCATGGTCGTTACTTTAGAGTAAGAAAATCCTCCAATATGTCATCCAGACTCTTCACTCTGGCCCATATGGATTTTAGATTTAAGATATTTTTTTTTTTTATTATTATTTAGGTTAGTTTACACGTGTGATTGTTAATGAATCTTGCATGATGAATGAGAATGAATCTTTCATTTTATTACTGGTATATTCTTACTCACACATACTTCAGTATTTATAAAAATTATGTTAAAGCTCTCTAGGAATAAGAATAAATATATTAACTGAAAATGAACAGACCTTTGTAGGTTTTTTTTTAAAAAGTGATTTATAGTACTCGAAAAAGTGAAATTTTGTGTTTGATAGGTAGAAACTCTGTTGGAGTTTTTAATGAATGCAACATTACTTAGCACTATAGCACAAAGTATAAGATAATTACTAAAATATCTCCAAGCATCGGAAAGATACTGTAGTCAGATTTCAAGCTAATACTTCCTAAAAAATAAAAGAAAAGAAAAGAAGCCTTTTTTTACTAAGCCTATTGAAAAGGATACAGCTGCTTTAATACAGTGTATTTAGTTTAAAATTTTTGAAAATACTATATAAATATAAGTGCTATTGTTAGAAAGATTTATATATAACAGGGAATTTTAAGAATCAACTGAAATGTTATAATTTCAATATTTGATGCCTGTCGCATTGTCATTCATGAAAGTACAGATGCACGGATTCCACTTAGCTGCTTGTTTTTATTCCAAGGCATTATGTGAACTTAAAAATAAGTGAGGAGTTTCTGAAAATTACTCCTATACTCGGCAGAACTAACCGTAGCTGATATTTTTGACTCATTTGTAAACTTTATGGTTGAATACAGTTTTTCATTTTAAAAAAAAATCTCATTGTACGTGCAAAAGCTTCTGACATATCCGGTTTATAAAATGGAGAATTGCAGAATTTAAAAAAAATGTCTGTCAAAGAATGTGAAAACAATCATTTATTGTATTTACATCACATCTAATAATTTATGTTGAAATTGTCGTTTAGAATTTATTATTGCATTCAATCGAAACAGGTGTGATTTCATATTGAAAGGATAATAGGTGGATGTGTGTTTTTCTAATATCTATATTTACCAGTCACCCGATTTCATTTTTGATAGTTTTCCTTTTATTTTTTATTTTATTTAATTCATTTATTTTATTTTTTATTTTCTCTATTTATATTTTCATGTAGTTTTTACAACAGTTAAACTTCTTTAATGGCTGTCTATGGAAATTGCTTACACGTCGCCTGAAGGTAAAGCACAGATTAGTAAAGTTGCTCAGCAACTAGGAAGTCTTCTAACGCTGTCGCTGCCGTAATTAAATTTATTTTGACCGGGGCTCTTTCTGGGCTTATCTTAAGAAAACTATTGCATATAGAAATATGAAAACTGCTGGTTTTATAGAGAAATGTATGATAAACACATTGCAGCAGACAAATTTTAAATCTAAGAATTATTTTAAATGCCATTTAATTTTGAAATCGGCTAAAATTGTTCAATTAAAAAGTTTCATTAGGATCCAAAAACTGTGTAATTCACGCATCTTTCTTTCACAGACACACGTTGGATTAGGTTGTGGTTTGCAGTGTCAAATCATTTTTTTTAATTTGTCTATCTTTTTTTTTTTTCATTTTTATCCAAAATTTTATTTTTTGAATAGATACTTAATGACAATAAACTATGAATAATAACTTTGGAAATTTGAATGAATATTTCTTTAACATGGTTGTATTTGTATGTACACGTTTTATTCGCTGCTTTGGTAATAACATATACCGTGTGTATTCAGGTGTATAGCACGCAGCCCAAACCATTTGTACTCAGAACTTGTATTTCTTAAATAAAATTTAATAATTATGACGAAGTAATAAGTAACATTTAATTAAATAAAATTTCGGGGTCGAAACACAATTTTTTGATCCGTGTACTATATACATCGGAATATACGGTATATATATTTTATTTTAAATGTGGCCCGCGGCTTTGTATATAATACTTAATTTGGCCCTCGGCGGTAAACCAGTTTGACATGCCTGCTCTATAGCTATACTTTTCCGTAAAGTGGGCCACTTTAAATTTTAAATCTATAGTAAAACTTGTTTTTTAGCCATTTTAATTTCACAGCACGAACACGGTTATCACTGTGTTTTTGTTTGATTTATTTTTGACAGGAAGTAAACTAATATCACGCATCTGTTAATGCAGCATTATTGCTCATAAAATAGCTTGTATTCTCGAAGCAGATGCAAATGGAAAATAGCAGGATACAGACACAAAGAACAGAATAATGCTCCTTTGGATATACAGAACTAAATTCAAAATTGACTTTAAATCTTGTTATGAAATCAAAATTGTTAGGATATATGCGGTTAGAATAATTTGAAATCCCGTTTCATTATTCCAGACTTTCCCATAGATGTTTCATCTGAAAATTACGTTTAGTTTTTTTTTTAATTTGTTTTTTCGTTACCTATTTTTTTTTTTTCAAAAATAACGGTTGCACAAAATTTGCTTTTTTTTCCCCAAAAAAATTTCTTTTAAGAATAAGGATTGCTTAAATTACGCGTTGGGCACAAAATATGCGAGTATTTGATCATAGAAATCAATATATATTTTATTTTTGTTCCATTTACCATTTTGAAATAAATTTCTTTCGTGTTTGGAAAAGCTTTTCTGCAAAACATGATTTTTTTTGAGTTGTCACTTTCGAAAAATGAGTGTGCGATTTGGCACTCTATAAGCTAAAAAATGTAGGCCTATAAATGCATTATATTTCGTCGAAATAAATTGTTGGCAAACTGCCGACAACACTTTCTGATTCAACTTCCACTGGCAGCTGCAATCAAGAGGAGTTCAGAGCGCTCATTCTTTTATTGACACAGCAAGTTCAGGCGGGTGAAAATCTGTTTCATTTGAAAGGGAAACGCTGGATTTTTTACCAAATCTCATTTAATCTGTTCTTTCCTAGCAATAGGCGAATAGGAGTGATTTTTAACTATTATAATGGAGAAAATGTCTCGCAAATCGACTAAGTAAACCTATATTGATGCAAAATATTAGTTAGTTAGTAAGATAACATTAACTTGTACAAAAGAATCTGGCAGGCAAGTTCAGAATGTAACGATTTTAGCTTGAATAGGAGCTAAAAAATGTAGAACGTGCTTTTTTAAGATCCTTTCGGGTCCGATTTTTTTTGGGGGGGTGGGGGGTGGGGGGGGGGGTACTTTTACGTTAATAATATTAAAAGTAGCTATTCAAATCAACAAAAGTTAAGGTTTACTGAAATTTAACAAATGTCATTTACAGAAATCTAACGAATATAACTATTTTGCGTACTATTTTTATGACAATATTCTAAGAAATTTTATGAAGACGTTTGGAAAAAGGCGGTGTTACGACATAACTTTCTAATACTTTAAATTTAAAGAGTGAAACGTATATTTGAAATTAAAATATCATCGAAAGTGTAAAGAGAATTAAGCACTTTTTTTTATTTATTATTACTAAATGCTGAAGCATAAATGAAGTCCTAATAATAAATGTATAGACATATATTATCATTACTATATGCAGATAATAACAAAAATATTTTTTAAGACAAAGTACTGAATGAAAAGATAATTTACTATTAACCCCTTGAAGGGCACCGGTATATTATATATACCACTTAATTTCAATCCCAAAATGCCACAATGACACGAGAATTTTATAATGAAATTTTGAATTTATAAGGTACATGAGGAAAAGCTATTGCTTATTTTAAAATAAATTCGTTCGTGAATCCTGCTGTCAATCAATCATTTCAATATTTCGCCAACAAGAGTACTTTGCCCCTGAAGGGGTTAGAACGCCAGACCGAAAGGGGTTAAAAATTAAAATGATTGGGAATGACAAAATTTGTATTAATTAATTTCTTTAATGAATCAATTATTGGATCAGACACATGCACACGAAATAATCAGATTTAGAATAGAATTTTCGATGCATTCTTGAGATGTTTTTTATTTTAATCCTCGACAAAGATGGCATTCCTATATTTAATTTAGTTATTTTTAAAACCTTAGTTTGATTTTTAGAATTTATCAAATAATTTTGCTTAAATGTCAATGTCTCTGACGAATTATTGTATCTGTTACCGTGTATTGCACATTTATTCATAAAATGACAAAACTCAGAAGAACATGATTTTTCAGATATTTGAGTGAATTAAAAACATATTTCCCTATATGATATTAAAATCACGTTTTAAGATCTTTTATAAAAGACTGAATTAGAATTCGTTTATCAGGTTTTAAGACATTACAACCGTACAGCCTACTGTTAAGAAAAAAAAAAAAAACTCTGATAATCGAATGTCACGTGGCTCATATTGAAGTAAATAAGGTAATTTTGATTCTCTTAGCGGTGCATATACTGTTGCCTTCAAAAATATTATAAGCGTATATCGGATAAGATTCTTAATAGGATATAAAACTTTTTAAATAGATTGAGGGAAGTCATAGAAATCTGCTGTGACTGAGCTTTATTGTAAGCTGCTTTAAAAATACATTAAACATAAATTTCACAAAAACAAAAATGACAGTAATTATGGATACTCCTAATAAATATAAAAAATTGTATTTTCCGATCCATTTAAAAAAAATGTTTTCATAATTAAAAATGTTTTGCACTTTTTCTGGATTTTTTTTTTTTTTTTTTTTTTTTTTTTTTTAGTTACTTTATGAATAATATTATTCTTTTTGTCTAATATTTCTGAGTTACGGTCACACAGTGATGTCGCCATGTAAGCTGATTTTAAAAGAATATTAAACCTTAAAAATGATGACACTTTGCATAAATATTTTCTTTCCCAATTTTTCGGTTTAATGAATATATATTATTTTCACGAAAACGACTCCATAAATTTTCATTCTTGCCAAGTGCGAGGGATTTAAATTTAATTTAATTAATATCGATGCGTTCTGTTAGAAAAAAAAAAATGTATATGCTAGAAACTATCTAAAGATCCTTCTAACGGCAGTAAACATTACCAATAAACTATTGATTCCATTCAAACAATGAAAAAAAAAAACACTACATTTTCTGTTTAAAGGTTTCGGGCTTAAGAAGAGAACTTGGCATATTTTGTACTGCGAAAGTGTTTTTCTCTTTCATGTTTTTAGAAAGTTGTTTAGGTTGTTGCGCATTGTGCTGTAATTATGTACGTGGGAACATAGCTATTTTGGCAATGGGAACGCGAGTTACATCAGTAGTTGATGCAATCGTTGGCAATTGTCAAATACAAGGGGTTAAGTTTGTATCTTTTATAAAATAAATCTCTAAATTCTTTACCTTTAGCCTTAATGTAACAGCTTTTGGGCAGTAATATCAACTGTATTTCTAAAAGAATGTTTACTTGTTCATCTGTAATATAATTAAATTAATTATAGCTGTTTAACCCTTAACTGCTGTGGCAGAGATTGTCGCATGACTACTGTCAGCGGCCTCTAAGACAGTTTGATCGAAAAATGAATAAAAGAATTTTGAAGCATGTGATACTCTTTCTGTACTAAACTTTATGTACAGAACTATTATAACTAAAATTCCCATACTCAGACGTCTCTAGCGATAGTACTAGGGCTCCAAACGAAACAAAATTTTACCTGTGTCTGTAGTTAAACTGAAAATTACAAGTTAGATCGTGAAAATTGAAAAAAGAGCGGTCTGTGAGACAGGGTTGTAGTGAGTAGCTAACCCGCCCGGGCTGTTTTTGTTTTAAAAACCGGGTTTTTTACAACCATGTGGGTTGTAGTGGGTAACTTGCCCGGGAACCCGCCCAGGCTGGCTTTTTTTTTTTTTTTTTTTTTTTTTTCAAACCGAGATTTTTACAACCCTGCTGTGAGACGCTAACAGCACTTAAGACTTAAATGCAATGCATTTGATCCCCCCTTGATTTTTATTCGATAATGTAGTTGATTACAATACACTGCGAAATAAAAGAACTATCAACAAAACAAAATCAGTTTTACTATCAATGGTTGATTCAGAAAAGTAACTAGTCTTATTAACCCTTAACTGATGTGACACATTTTCGCATAAATACTGTGAGCGGTTTCTCAGACCACTTGATCGGAGGTTGAATAGAAGTCTCGATTAATTCATAAGATGTTGTTTCTGTAGTAAACTTTTTTGTACTTAATCTTTGATACTTAACCAATAAACCTCCAAAACTAATCGGGGAAGCACCTTATCAGAATAAACCTGTATACCAAATTTGAAGCAAATCGGATAATTCTGCGTGAAATACCCATCCCCCCCCCCCCGTTCTCACCTTTATACTTAACCAATGAACTCCCAAAACTAATGAGAAAAGCGCCTTATCAGAATGAACCTATATACACAATTTGAAACAAATCGGATATTTCTATCAATTGTCGCGTTACGCACGTACGTAACGTACATGCAGAACCTGCGGGCACATTAGCTCTCAGCCCGTGAGCTAAAAAGCAGCAGTTTGTGAGACTGGTAACTAAAGGGTTAACTGGTTATTCACCTAAGCGGCGGGTTTTAGGTAGATTTCGTAAGAAATACTACCTATTACATTCTCCCCTAAGTTGGAATTTTTGAAAAATTTTTGCAGATCTGCGCCGATCATGACTCCCAGAACCCCAAACCACCCTCAGTTCAAAACTTTATATCTATCTATCTATGTCAGTTTTTTATGGACACGATAACTCTAATAATTCTTCACAAATCTCTTCGAAACTGATACATAAAATCAAGGGGCATAAAATCTCGGTCCAGTTCGTTAATGGGCAAAATCGAACCAAGGGGGGGGGGGGGGCTTTTTGTGAAAACAGAAAAAACCGCATAACGTCTTAATTATGATACGTATTGAATCCGTTTAAAGTTATTATTACTTCTAGGAAAAGGGCCGAAAATTTATGTGTAACAGATTTTTGATATCATTAAAAATGGCCCCAAGGGGGGAGGTGGAAGGGTGGTGGTGGGGGGGGGGGGTTAGAAGAAAAAAATTCATAACTTCGTCAATTTAGAAGATATCAAATCCGCTTAAATTTATTATAAATCCTCTTACTATTATCTAAAACTTTTATATTGACAAGTTTTTATAGGACCAACCCTTATAGCAAAAAAAAAAAAAATAAAAACAAAAAAAAATCCCTGCCGGCTCCGCCTGCGAACATGTTAGATTTCAAAGTCGGCGGTTCCTTATTAAATTGAACTGCGGCGTCAAGGCAAAAAGGTCATTTCTTCCGCAATTCCCAACAAACAGGCGCCCCACGGTCTGCGTCTTCGAAATCTACCTGTGCCTGTAAGCTGAGCCGTCAGGGATTTTTATATCTGCATTAGGAGAAAGATGCTCAAGTACGCAACCAAATCTATCCATAGCTGTCAACCTTCCAGTTTTAAGTAGAGATCGACCGAAATTTCGGTTTCGGTTTCGGCGCAAAATCGTAGTTTCGCCGAATATTCGTTTTCGGCGAAACTGCTGCCAAAATTTCGGCCTGACCGAAACTATCTGTATTTCAAACTATCGTTCCTTCTTTCGGAAATTTTCAACTTTTCTCATTGATATGAGTTGTATCGGCTCAAATGAGAAACTGTTTATTGCTGTGAACTCCACTGTTAATCATTATCCGTCATGACAGATTCATGATGCGAGTGTAAATTATAAAGCAAACAATGCATATATGACTAAACTTAAAAGACGGTTATCATATCACGTGATCTTTAAAAGCTGCAAACTTAACAGTAATAGAAAATTTTTATTTTGAAACTCCAGATTGTTTCAAATGCTTTATGAGAAAGATGTTGTAAAAACATATGAAAATTTACGAAATTTATTACAAAAGATATATCGAGGTATGCATACTTAAAATATTTTTTATTAGATGAAATTCGTATAATTGGAAACTATTTCTGTCTTATTCATAAGTTACTTACGTTTTATTTTATATGAAAATAAATAGTTTTGGATACAGAGAGTCAACTTGGCACCGGAGATAAAATTTTCAAACAGGGTGCCATTTCAACACTTTCTTAGAGAGGCAGGGAGTGGCAAAGCTTTTTGAAGTAAACATGTTATTTAAACATATGTACCATAAAATTGTTTGTACAAAATTTTAAATAATTAATAATAATATTCAGCAATATATATTAAAAATGCTGAATATTATTATTAATTTAAAATTTTGTACGAACATTTTTATGGTAGCTATGTTTAAATAACATATGTACCATAAAAATGTTTGTACAAAATTATAAATAATTAATAATTATATTCAGCAATATTTAAATAAATATCTATATTTAAACGTCTATTAAATTAATAATATTTATAATTATAAAATGGTTAAAACATATTCAATGTTAATTTCCTAAAATACAAACTTTTAAGTACTTTATTTCAATAAATTTAAATGCAAAATATTAACGAACTGAAAATATGAATATATTTAAAAATTAAATATTCATTATTGAATTTGTTTTGCATTATTTAACTATATTGTTAATTAATTATTGGTAAATGCCTATAATTATTGGTTGTTACAAAATAGTAAAATAAAAAAGCTCTATTATTAATGTTTAATTTTTGTTTGAAACTTATACGCACACATATGTACACTATATATGTACGTGTTTTTGTTAGAAATGTGGTTCAATATACGTATAATTAATAAATTAATTAGTAACGTAATGAGTTATTGTTTAATAATTATTAATTATTTGTTATTAATTAATTAATAATCATATGCAGTTATGTATGTATTAATCGGTTATAAAAAAAATTTACACTTTCGGTTTCGGCCGAAAGTGGGAAGATCACCGAAATCCGGTTTCGGTTTCTGTTTCGGTCTGAAAACCTGTTTCGGTCGATCTTTAGTTTTAAGTCAAATAAACCTATTTTATACCAGACAATTCATTTTGTTTCTTAACCCTGCGTTGGTCGCATGTGTGTCTTTGTGATACAAGCCGCCATTTTCCTCTCGTAAGTTTTGAAAGCACTAGCCGGTCCGAGAGCAACTGCTGCTAGTGAATAAATACCAGTAGAGGGAAGGTAGAGGGAACTACAGGTTCCGAACCTACTTGGTTCCAAACTTACAAGAGAAAAATGGCGGCTTTTATCACTGAGATACGATTAACGCAGGGTTAATATTGTAGTCAGCGGTCTCAGACCACTGCTTTTTTTAATGTTCACAGTTTAAAATTTTCAGTTTAACTATAGATACTAATGAAAGTTTGTTTCGTTTTGACCCCATTTACTATCGCTAGACATCTGAATAGGTTAAGAATTGATAACAAAAAAAGTCATATTAAATATTGGTTCCTAAATATTGGTGTAGAAACAATATCGTTTAAGTTAATCAAGCGTCTTATTCATCTTTCGATCAAGCTGTCTCAGAGACCACTCAGTGTAGCTGTGCGACAATTTCTGTGACAGAAGTTAAAGGTCAAGTGAAATGACCGGTTTCAAAATATGTTTATATGGATTTGGAAGAAAAAAAAAAAAACTAAGGTTGACAGCTATGAATATCACTTTTTTCTTTTCTAATACAAAACTGGTGATATGATAAATCGGCTTTGATTATACTGTAGCTCAATTTGTTCTTGCATATTTCAAATAGAGCAACTAGTTTTGCTTTTTAAACTTTTTGTCGGTATTTTTATTAGGTGTTTAAGCGGACTTTGGTTTAGTTTAATTCTAGTCTTTTAATTTTTTACAGTTAACTTCTTGTCTTAATTTTTGAGAAAATTTTAAATATGTGTAGAAAAATGTCTATTTTATAAAATCGACCAGAATAAATATCAAAATCCAGAGATTCGTGAAACAATAAATAAAATCTCTTTAAGGATGCACCGGATGTGGATTTTTGCCGGATACATAATATCCGGCACAAAATTTTATCCAATATTTGCCATCTGGCCGAATTCTTTCTCGTTTTTAATTTCAGTAGTAATATTTCTATTTTAATTATTTGCTTAACTCCATTTATGCATAGCGTCGATGCTTTAGTAAAATGGAAAAAGTGCATTTCACGCTATTTTGTTTTATAGAAATTTGGTGTCTTATTTTATCGAGAAGAGTCCTCGATAAAATAAGACACCAAATTTCGGAACAGATGTGTTACTATCACGCTAAAATGTAAACAAAAGATTGGCGACTGTTTGTTTGGCGCGATTTCCAAGACTGCGCCAAACGAATAACTTAATACAATGGCTAGGTTGCCATTAAAGAAAAAAATCCCCTAAATTTGGCGACTTTTTTCTTTTTTTTAACCGATAATTTTTTTTTTTTTTTAGCGTGAGTGTAAAGCATCTAAGCCCAAATTTCTATTAAAAAAAAAAAAAAAAAAAAAGTGGTGTGAAATGCACTTTTCCCATTTTACTAAAGCGTCTCAAAATTGGGACGCTAGGCATAAATGGGTTAAAGAAGAAAAACTTTAAATTATTATATAATTTTATGTCATTCAAATAATAATAGATTCAAATTCATTTATTAAGTTAGTTACTTAAAAACAAATGCTTTGTATTAATTAAAAATTGAAATTGAATTATGTTTTGTCTTTTGCCTGTTATAAATATACATAGTATATTCTTTTATTTAGGTCATTTTACATTAAAAAAAAAAAAAAAAAAAAAAAAAAAAAAAGTAATTTATCTGTTTCTCTCACTTATAAATCTGGGTTATTTATAATTACTAAACATCCTATTATAGCGGCTTTTTCTTTTCCTAAATATATATAATTATTTCCTAAATATAATAAACATTTGTCATACTTTTCCTATGACAAATGTTTTTCGAACACAATTTAAATGGAACAGTTTCTCATTGCAAGCATCTTGTTTTGTAGCACAAAGGGGACATTTCATTTTTATTTCATTTATATATAAACTCTATAATTTCATTTCTGTGAAAATGGGTATTTGTTTTTGTTAGCATTGATTTTAATGGAATAATGTTGGTAAGTTGCAAATTAATTTTGCACTAACTTTTCTGATGTTAAAAGTAGGATTTAAAAAACGACTCTAAATTCGGCAGCCGGATTTTAAAGTATTCAGCCTGACCTAATATACGGTTTGAGCGCCGCGAACAAGCAGGATATTTGTCTTTTGCCTGTTATAACATACATATTAGTTTTTTAGAATAATTCAGGTCATTTTACAGATAGATAAATATTTAAGTAATTTATCTGTTTTTCTTACTTGTAAATCTGGGTTATTTATAATGACTAAACATTCTATTGAGGTGGCTTTTTCTTTTCCCACACATACTTTTCCAATGACAAATGTTTTCTAACACAATGTAGAAGCTTCGCATTGCAAGAATCTTGTTTTGTAGTACAAAGAGGACATTTCATCTTTATTTCATTTATATTATAAACTCTATAATTTCATTTTTGTGAAAATTAGTATTTATTTTTGTTAACATTGTTTTTAATGGAATAACGTTGGTAATTTGCAAATTAATTTTGCACTAACTTTTTCGGATAATGTTAAAAGTATGATTTAAAAAAACGAGTCCCTATTCGGGATCCGGATATTAAAAGCATTTAGCCGGACCGAATATTCGGTTTGAGTGCCGAACAAGCAGGATATCCGGCAGAAGCCGGATATTCGGTGCAACCCTAAAAATAATTTGACATAATATTTTCTGCGACAGTCTTTTCCAACACATTTAAAAGACAGATTCGAATTCTCAAAAAGAAAAATTTACCTGTCTGAAACCGTGCGAACCTCATGAATGTAGCTGTAGAAGGTTGATTGATATTCTCAATCAATAATCTTGGGCATATGACGCATTTTTATTCAGTTCTTTTGCTTTTTAAAATAAGGATTCTTTAGTTTAGCTTGTATCTCAAGCTTAAAGGAATTTTTTTTTCGCCGTCATCTCCATATTTTCCAATCACGTTTGAATTTTGCTTGGCAGAGGCAAATCGAATGTCATGTGAAAGTGATTAAGATAAAAAGTTGACATTTTCTCGTTTCGAAACTATAATG
This sequence comes from Maratus michaelseni, assembly GCA_963931845.1. Classification (NCBI taxonomy): domain Eukaryota; kingdom Metazoa; phylum Arthropoda; class Arachnida; order Araneae; family Salticidae; genus Maratus; species Maratus michaelseni. The sequence goes on along the minus strand of OZ007586.1, from coordinate 55,185,696 downwards.
ATTCAGCGTTTAATGTATTCGATAATTCTGCCAGGAACTTGAAGTCGGATATTGAAAGATTTATGTTGCCAAGATTATATGTGGGGGGAAAAACGCCAAGCTTGGATTATGGTACACTTTCCAACATTAGGAAGAAAATTACTGGTTGATAGGTGCAGGGTTCGAATCCAGATTCTGGTGCGGGATGTTCATAGTCACTCACAATTCTCTTTTTAAGAGGCTACTTCACTCAGGCGAAAACACCCGCTCGCTAATGTTAATCATATGGGGGAAATATTTTACGATATCTCGTTCGCATTTCAATATTTAGGCCCTTTTTTACTTTTTCGATTTCGGTTGCAGTTTTTTAATTGAAGATACTTTTACTTTCGAAACCGGCTCTGTAAGTGAAAGTATCTTAATAATAATAATAATAAAAAACTTGTAATCGAAAAAGTAAAAGAAGGCCTGCATAGGGATTGACCTCAGCTATCCAATGCAAAAAAAAAAAAAAAAAATTGAAATGCGAACAAGATATCGTAAACTGTTTCCCCCATAGGATTAACATTAGCGAGCGGGTGTTTTCGCCTGAGTGAAGTAGCCTCTTAACTGACTATCCCAATTAGTGCTGCCAGATGTCCCGATTTTCAGGGCCTCGAAGACCTGTCCCGCGTAACAACTGCGCGGGACGCCAAAAGTCCCGATTTTTCATGATGCACGAATTTTTTTAATTTCTTTCGTACCATGGTATTCGTTAGTCTGCATCGAGTGGAAATTAAACAATGATTTTTATTTTCAACTTACTGGGGTCAAGTTTGCATAAAAGTTGGGAAGTACAGATAACAAATATCAACAACCATCTTGGTGGCCAAATTAAAGGTTGGACAGAACCTGGCTATAACGGAATTCTTTTACAGTCCTTTTGTGAAAGGAATACCTTAAAAATTTACGAAAGTCTGTCTAAAACTGAATTTTTTTCAATTCATTATAGCGATTCTGTTTCGCAGGTTTTACTTAGTTTGTCCAGTAAACCCTGTGAAAACGGTCCTGTTTATAACGGAATTCTGTTTTTAAAAGTAAAAAATTCATTGTCTCATCGATTGTGCTTTTACGGGTTTTACTGTATAAGATTGTTGCGTTTATTTAGTGTAATGAAACCTGCTAACACTGAATTAAAAGGGACCCAAGAAAAAAAATCAGTTTTAAACAGGTTTCCGTCTTTTCAGGTATAATTGTATGGTATTCTTGCCGTAGGGACAGTAAAATTGTTTGCGTTTAAAACAGGATTCTGTTATAGGCAGGTTCCTTTTTAATAGTGTTTACTGTATTTTATGACCCGATTTAGAAGCCGTTATCCCGCTTTTTTTTCTTTATTTCTTTATTTTTTATTTCTTTATTATTTTATTTTTTTTTTGTCTTCGTTCCGAGTGTTATGGCACCAGACCGGGCAATACTAGTCTTAAGCTACTTCAGTCGTTTTATGCAAAAAATTATTTTGAAGCTCTAAAGAAAACTACATTGTTATTGATTTTTCGCTTTCTTCTGATTTAGAAAAGAAAAAAAAAAAAACCTTCCAGAACTTCTTAAGACATCCGATTCCATTAAATTTCGATCATTTTTACTTAAGTTAGTATTTGCAGCCAGTATTGGAGACCGGAGGGACCAATGATCATATTCAGGTGTGCTTGCTTAGTAGTAGCTTACTTTTGTATTGATAATGTATTATTGACACGTTTAAAAACTGTTTTACACAGGGTGTTATGACCCCCCCCCCCAAACACCCAATAAATCGTAGTTCAGCTTATTGCATATATTTATTCTCTCCAATTTAAAAAAACGCGGCCTAGGCAGCGGACTTGACGGCACATTCGTTCCAAAGTCTTGCCCCTCCCTGGATTTTGTTCTGTGGGCGCCCATGCCAGTAAAAGTCTTGAATGCTTTTTACGCTTCCAACATAAAAATATGTCTTAAGATATTAACAATGTTAAAGCAATAATAATATTTTTATGTGTATGGAAACAGGTTTTCTGACTCTACGAGAAAGGGGGGGGGGGATATAAGCCCTAAATCATTCCACCCAATGCCTCTGTGCCAGTGACACAAAGTGCGATTCATTCTCAGACAGGTCTGCACTAGAATTATTATGAATCACCAATAGATCCATGCGAGGCTTTCACAGTGCTGACTTTACATTGGCATTTGCTTATACATTTTTCATTCATTTTTAATTAACTGCAGTTTTTAATCGCACAACATGTTTTAATGAAGTGGGGAGTGGATTATGTCAAAAGCCTGTTTAAAAAACCCTTATCTCATTGATCGTTATGTGTTTTGAATGTGCATAGAAAAAGGCACGTTAAACATCATAAATAATGATTTCTGTATCAAGTTCAATTATGATTTTTTTTTCTAAAGTAGGAAACTTATAGTTCTAGCAATTTTTAAAATTCCTTATCTTCATGAAGGATTTTTTTTTTTTTTCATACAAAAATAAACGTTGAAAACTCAAGTAATATATGGACTAAAAGTCGCTCAGAAAAGTCTTTAAAAGGGGGTTAAATTTGTTTGGGGAAAAAAGTGCTAAAAAGATATATATTTTCGTCAAAAGATTTATATTTTCTAAAATAAAAAAGCGCTAAATTAAATGAATAACTAGACGCATATAGCAACAAAGGGGGGGGGGGTTGAGTGATCACCCCCCTGCTAACTCTACCGAACAGCTTCGTATAAAGATGTTAATGGTACTAATTAAATAGTAATAACGTTTACTAATTAATTCTACGCTTAAATTTTGCTTAGGAAGTCGCCTACACATAGAAAAACGCCTAATTTTGACATGTTTGTGCCAAGTAGTTTAGGAATTATGCTGGTTTAAAATTTGGAACTCGTGATGTTAAATTTATTTTTAATCGTTGCAAAACAGATGGCAATTGCTGGTAATTTTTTAAGCATACTTGGTAGAGTGAGCTGTACTTTTGGATTCGTATATTTTGAAGCGAAATCGATTCCTTCTAGAAATCGATTTCAGTTATACCCGCGTAAATATAAGCGTCCCAGTGCTAAGCTCTTGTTGGCCCATATTTTACTCGAGTTCTGCCATTCGGGCTGAATTGACAAAACTGATAAAAAAAATAATTTTAATTGTTTTTAAATGTTGAAGAGAAAGAAAAACAGTTTGTGCATAATGATGCAAAGTGATAAATGTGTGATGCATCAATAATCTTTGTTTACCTGCTGCAACTCTACTCGAATCTCCGCAGATGTTTTATTTTGGATTTTGCTAAAAATACTTAATAAGTTTTAAAAAGTCTCTTTATCGCAGACTTTTTTTTTTTCGTAATCCTGTGCCGTCGTTAAGTTACAAGTTCAGCATACTAAAAGGGTTGTAATCAGTCAGGCGTTAAACTGCATTATTTGTAAGAAACTTTAAATGAAATAATTGAATGAAAAATAACGCCAGAGACTGTTTCTTTATGGCGATCCAAAATACTCAAAGGGAAAATAAAATAAAAAGTAAAATAAAAAAATCTTTAAAAGATAGAAAAAGTATTACTATGTTGAATGCCAACGAAACTGTTCATTTATGCTTGGACATAGTGAAGATTCCTGACCACAGTCTCTGCGTTCAAATTTTGAATGTGCGAGACATTTTTACAGCATTCAGTGCAGTAGTGCATAAGTTTACTACTGCCTGCGCGTCGAACTCTGGCAAGAAAAATTCGTGACTTGTGTTTCAAACAGTCTAAAAGATGGTGTTTTTATTCGATAAATAGCAGTGGAAAGCAGCTGTAAAGAATATCCTTTCCCCTGGAATATTAAATAAGATATTTTGAAACAAAGTTTTTATGTTACCAAAGAATATATGTTAGCAGAATGTGTTAAATATCTGTATCTCTGCTAGAAGTACGACCCAGGTGGTGATTTTTTTTAGTAGAATTAAAATTAACTTAAAAAAAAAAAAAAAACTCATTATAATGCTTTCAGAATTTTAAGTGCTTGACAGTGACTGGGACGATTAGTTAATGTGGTTAAGGTGGTTCTCAAATTCTCTGGCTCAACAACGCGAAAGTTTGACACATTTTCTGACTCAATTTTAAACGCAGGCCTGACTTTGGAAGCGCTTTAGAATCGAAATGAGTTTTCCATTTTTTGATGAATAAATTGCTTATCGAGTTATAAGCGATTCGTGTCACGTGACGTTCGGATTTTCTCTTCTTTTTTTCTTCTTCATACTTTCACTTTCAAAACCGGTTCCAAAATTGCAAATGTCTGCTTATAAAAAAACTAACCAAAATCGAAAAACTAAAAAACTAACTGGAGATCGACCTCAGCTATCCTATGCAAGAAAAAAAATAATTTAAAAATATTAAAATGCGAGCAAGAAATCTGTAAAGAACCTTCCCACAGACTTAACATTAGCTTTTAACCACTTAACAGTTTTGCCCGAACGCCACTCGGGCAAGAAGAGTTTCTTTGCTTCGTTACTGAAAGGCTTTGGATACCATTCATTTTTAACTGTATCTTCGCTTTATTAATTGGCAGACGTTTTTCGACTATATAAGGCAAATACGTTAAGTACGAAAAAAAGTGAGGTGTTTTGTCTCTGTTTTTAGTTTTTGAAAAAAAAACTTAAAGGGTTAAAATATTTTAAATGAAAAAAAATAATCTAAGGAGAAGATATAAATGTGGGTGGTGCCTACGCGTAAGGGAGAAAAGCCTACATGTTTGCAGGCATGTGCCGTCAGAGAAGGAATGAATAAAATGCACCGTCAATTTTTTTTTTTTCACTTCCTGGCGTAATAAATTCGGCAAAAGACTATAATAGTTAGATATCCGTTAATAAGCACATGGATAATTTTGAATTTAATGGCGAAACTTGATAAGTTAGTATGACTACACATATCTGCCAAATAATACGTTGCTAAAGAATTTTAGAAACCTTATGAGAGGTTCACAGATAGACAAAATAATGAAGAGAGGCTGCCTTCGTATAAATAAGAAAAACCTACGTTTTTGCAGGCGTCAGAGAAGTAATGAATAAAATTATACACCGCCAATATTTCGTTTGAACTTCCTGGCCTAATAAATTTGGTGAAAGAGCGTGAATCATTAGATAACCGTTAAAAAGAACATATGGATATTTTTGAATTTAATGCTAAACTCCATAAGTCTGTTATGATTACACATCTGCCAAATAATAGGTTGCTAAATAATTTTAGAAACCCTAAAGTTCCTAGATAGACAAAATAATGAGGAGAGGCTACTGCGTTGCTCTTATTATTCAGAAAGAAACAGCTGCATAAAGAAGAAAAATATAACGAACGTGAAAAAGAAGCAAAGTTAATTCGGTAGCCGGGATATTTTTATTTTTAATCTGATTTAAGTGATTGATCTCGCGTGAGGAATAAAGACAAGAATTTGCGTGGGAGTATTTTTAACTGCAGAAAAGCTTAATTATTTCTTTTATTTAGAATAAGAAATTGTACGGATTAAATAAAATTTAGTTACAATTTTTGTCAATGAATTGTAGAAAAGGCTATTTAATAAAGTAAACGCAGCTAATTTAAAACTATATACGATTTCACATCACGTCCTTGGTCTGGCCTGAAACCTAAGCCAGTCGGATCCGCGGGCCGGATTCGGACCAATTTTCTTTCATTACACTCCGTCAGGTCTGGACCCGGGCTTATATATTTAACAGACTCTGCTCGGGCGTCTACTTACTATTTTTTCAGCAGGCTTGTCCCATACCCCCTCCCCCCCCCTCCCCCCACCCATCCACCCCATTTTTAATCCAGACTCGGGCCGAGTAAGGCCAGAACTTTTTTTTTCGAAGCATGTCGGACCGGTATTTATTATTATTGTATTTAAAAAATATACGAGTATATATTATTTTTTAATATAAAAATAAGTTATACTGTACACTTGTTTAGCGGAATATTTGGAAATTTACTTTGCTTTAATAAATTAGAGATTTTTCTTTTAAACCTTACTTTTTTTATTAAGCACTACAAAATTGATTTATTTTTACCATCTTTTACTTTCTTTCTGAATCACATTAATTTTTTATTGAGTCTGTATTTGAAGATATTAATCTAAGTAAGTGATCATTAATATTATTATTCTGTATTCTATGTATTGCGGACATATTTTTAAAGAGTTTTGAAGGTCTTTTACAGTCCAAGCTTATCAAATGCTCGTTTGAACTAAAACTTTACACACAGCTAACGAACCAACCAACCTTTATTGTTCGTGTCACAGTGTAAAAAAAAAAAAAAAAAAAAAAAAAAAAACGTTGATTGCCTGTACAATTTCCGTATTTTTATGTTTTTATTTTTACTTTCTTCTATCTTTACAAGAAGAAAGTATTGGATTCATGAAAATTTTCGACTTCCGGTTTTCGACGGATTTATGCGTTTTAGAAGGTCCTGAACACGATTTGACAGTTTTTAGAAAATGTCTGTCTGTGAGTCTGTCTGTCTGTGACACAAATTTTGTGGGCGCTCTATCGCAAGAACTAATGCTCGGAATTTAATACAACTTTAGATTCAGTTAGTCCCTTATATAAATGGGTGCTGATTACCTTTTGGTAAATATCGCCCGACATGTGGCGCTGCTATGCAGCATTTTTCGCGATTTCCGCAATAGCTCTATCTCAAGAACTAATGCTCGGAATTTAATAAAACCTTATATTCAGTTACTTTCTGATATAAATTGGTGCTGATTAGTTTTTGGTAAAAATCGCCCAGCAGGTGCCGCTGCTATACAGCATTTTGCATTTGGTTTCGATTTTAGCGATAGTCATGTCTCAAGAAATATTGCACGGATTTTGATAAAACTTGAGTTTCAGTTAGACCTTGATATTTCTTTTTAGTGTATGTGAAACCTGTGTGAAATAGAAGAAAGTTTTGGGATTGACACATCCGACTAGTTTTTTCGATAAATGTGAATTCGCAAATGTGTTAAAGTATGGATGTGAAAATATCTTTGACATATAAATTTTCATTATCTCTGAAGCTGTGAGATTTTTTTTTATTATTGCACTGCAAATGAAAAAAAAATCATAAAAATACGGAAATTGTACTGGCAAAATAAGGATATTCTTTTTAGAGTGTACTGTAAAAATAAAAAAAATCCTAGTCTTACCGAAAATAACAGATTAATTTGCCTTTTTAGCACTATTATCTGTCAAGGATATCGTTAAATCCATATCCGCTAATTTATGATGCATTCACGAAATCGTTTAATCGGAGAACAAAATTCTGTAAAAATACGGAAATTGTACTGTTATTTATTCCTTTTTTTAAACATTGAAAGATACTTTGGTTTTACACTTTGAAATGATCACTTTCTTCGATCTTTTACTACCACATTTCACTCTCTGTAATATCCTATTATGGATCTGTGCCCTTGAAACACAATCAATCCATTAACCTTCAATTGGGCTGTAGATAGTTGCTGGTATTTGTTATCTCTACTTCCAAGCTTTTATGTAAACTTGACTCCAGCAAGTTAAAAGAATTTACGGTTTAATTTTTCCATAATTTTTGCTTGTGTTTAACACTTTCCAGAGTAATTTTCGACAGATATTTATTAAAGTCATTAGCTTTTTCTCCCTGCCAAGATTTATTAACCGTTATATCGTCGTCTCACTCGAAATCTGTTACAGGCGCAATCGATTTTTCAGATTTTTGTTACGTTTGACCTTTTTGCAATACTTGGTGATCTCATTATTGACCTGAAGCATTTTCGGATAAATTGTGTCAAAGTAAATCTTATTTTAAGTAATTTTGCTCTTTCTAAAACACATAAATTTTTGCAATGAAACACATTTTTTGTAAACATTTTTCAAAACCACCTCCCCTAAAAAAAGTAGTCGAAAATTAAATTCTACACAACACCGTGAAAATTTTTCAAATACATTATGAAAAAATATGTAGAAAACTCGACAGGTTTCGGAAGATTAAAATATCCTTCTTCAGGCAAAGCGAAGTATATAGAGCAGGGCTGTCCAACGCGGCCATAGCGCCCTCTGAGGGTTTTCTTGGCGCCCTGAAAATGTTTTATGTTATTTACTTAAAAAAAAAAAAATACTATAAAAAGACACTTTATCTCAATCATTAATGCATGTATTTTTTATTGTTAGCACCATTAAGCTTCTTGGCTTTATTTCCTAAGAATTTTTTTGAGGTAGTCTCCCTACTTCCCATTAGGAAAATGTAATGCTAAATTTACTATGATTTGTGTTTTTTCTTCAATTTATTTTTTCATGTGGCCTTTATGGCTACTGATTTCAGACAAATGTGTCATGTGGAGACACATGTATAGCCCCTGCTTACTGAAAGATTGTGGACAGCCTGCAATAAATAGTATCTCGGAAATCCGAGGTTCCGTTTAATTAACCGAATTAAACGTTTTTGAGATATGCAGAAGCAGAATAGCGAGATGAAGCTTAATTGTGTGAAGCAAGGTTATCCTTTATTGTGTAAAATTATAATCGTTAAGAATTTTCTTTTTTCATTTTTTTTTTCAGATAATCTTGAGTTTTCAGTAATTCGAGGTGGTCTCAGTCTGTTATCTCTAATTTTCGAGAGACTATTGTACTATTTTTAGAGCAACCACTACCAGAGCAGAAGCAAGAAGCTTCATGTCATAGCCATGAAAGTTGCGTGATATAATTAATGGATGATCCCTAATAGACTGTGTTTCAGAATCTAGACTCTTTTTATCCCCGCATTTTTTGAGTTTTGGGAGGGAAAAAAATTTTTGCATGCAATTTGTATTTTGAATTTAAAATCTGAAGAAAAGTTTTGTCCTAAATTTTATTCGGATAAAACGAAATTTTTTTCGAGCAAAAAGAAATCTTATCCACAAATTTATTCAGGCAAAAAGAAAATTTACCCGCAAATTCATGCAGTTGAAAAGGATAATTTGTTCGAAAATTTATTCGGACCAAAAGAAAATTTGTCCGCAAATTTACGCAGTAGAAAGAAAGTTTTCCGACAATTAAAAAGATAATATTATGAGCTATTACTTCTTTTAAACTGGATTTGAAATCTTTCTCTTTTTTTTTTTTTTTCTTTTTCCGTAGAAATTTTCATGCTAGCAACAAGCTCTTTAAAATCCGACCTTTGAAATGGAAATTTTGCCAGCAGGTTCAAACGAATTTCAAACGTTTTACAACGTAACTTTCTCTAATTGCGAACTTCTTTTGAAAGAAGAAAATCATTATTTTGTTGCATCACTTTCCGGATGATTAATCTCCGTTTCTAGTGATCCCAAACAGATCTTCCGCTTCACTAAGCGGATTTACTTTAACAAATTATGAACATTTCAAAAGGATTTTAAATTTTGTTCATTGTGTATGATCTATACCATCTTACCGTTTGAGATTGAGATTTTAGCAGCAACTTTTAAAATGTATTTCTTGAAAATATCTAAACATTTTGAAAACAAGTGCTTTGATCCTGTTTTTTAAAAACCAAATGCTATTATGATCAGTGGTCGAAAGTAGCGCGCAACAATGTTGTTTTCGTCCGGTCAGTTTAATACTCTAGGAATCAGGGCCGAAACTAAGATTTTTTTTTTTTCACCCAAACATAAATTTTGGTGCCCCCTCTTCCCCCGTCCTTTCCAAAATAAATGTTTAAAGAGTTTTCAATTCATTTCTTTAATTTTTATTATAAATATGAAAAAAAAAAAAGTTAGGAAGTGTATTAAATTTTTATGTTGATTTCTTTAGAAATCGACCCATTGCAATCTCATCGTTTTTATATCTATCTACATATCTATCTATATTCTATATATTTCAAACAGTGTTATCAGGATAACGTCCGCAATATTGAACCTAATTGGGACAGGCAAGTATTTTGGATGAATTCGTTTAATCGAATATTGTTCTAGCTGACCTAATGGAAAAAGAGCCCTTCATCAAACAAAGAGCTAATAAACTAATACATCTTTACTTTGGGTTGACAGATTCCGTGACATATGTTCGCTTAAATTTAGGTTTGTTTTTTGTACCGAACGACGAACCAAATTTCTTTTGGTGCCTCCTCCTATTCTGGCGGCCGGGGCATATGCCCAACTCCCCCCCCCCCCCGCCCCCCTACTTTCAGCCCTGGCAATTGGCTTTTAACCCCAAAATTAAAGTTTTTTTCTTCGCTGTACTACTGATAATTGAAGATTAAAAATGAACTCGATTGAAAATTTCTTTTAGTAGACAATTGTTTGTTATGGATATGTTATCAATTTTTAGGGGAAATCTTAAAAGCCACGTGTTTTAGCTTTTCAGACCTTGAGAGCGATTCGCTTAAAATTTGTTCTCTGCTTCAGACTTGGAGGTGAGGCCTTACTCCTGCCGTCCTTAACCTCTTTAGATTGCCTCTGCACTTCGCCTTGGATGAAAATATGCTTCAAGCTAGCTGTTTTTTTATTCTCCTGTCTTGTTTGTTCGGTTTACTATTTTGCTTGAATATGCTTAAATTGTCAACGAATTAAAAACTCAATAGAGAACCCGTTCAATATTTAAAAAAATGGAATAACTCACTATTTCGTGTGCTTTTTTTCTCCCGTTCATTTCAGATTTGATGATCAGTTTCGTTGAAATAATCGTATTTTTTTATTTTTTAAGGCTGTTCTTAAATCTAAACTAGCTACTTTGGACACCTTTCTGAATTCATTTATGTTCGCAGAAGGATCGTTCAGAAAATGCTGTCAAAATTGGCCGACGCGTCAACGCTGAGAAGTGGGGGGAAAAAACTGCCGTCATGACAAAAATATTACTTTTAACTCAAAATTAAAAAATACAAAAATTTCTATTACAAACCACTTCAATAATCATGTCTGCAACTATCGCGTTTTTGCATTTAAAAACGAGTCGATAAATGTCAATTTCATGTTATTGAGCGGTATGATATGAAATCGTATATTTCTATTTATTTTTATTCCACAAATAATATTGCCTATGTTAAATTTTCTATGTCAACTATTTTCCTTTATTTAAAATCTATTTTTATTTTAAACCTCACAAACAGATATCTTTCTTTCCCCATGTCAAAATGCGCTTGATATTATTTTAGCATTTATTTGTAAGTTATATACTCAAAATTAATTTATTTCCTAAATTACCTTCCGTTATTTCATTCGCCCCACCAGTGGCTGAGAGGTTGTGCTCTCGAAGCTGGTAGACGGGAGGTGCTGTGTTCGATCCCAATCGCGCCCGTCGGCCTAATCGTTCGGAGTTTTCGTGGTTTTCTTCGAGCCGTGGATTTATCCATGCGTAAATACGGATTAGGTTCCCTTAGAAAGACCCCCACGAAGGGCACTCCACCCGGGCCTATATCCCTAGTGTAGATAATTGGCCGTCAATAATCAACCCAACCCAACCCGTTATTTCATTCCATAAGCGGGGCAAAAATATTTTTTTGAGAACTGCCCTAAAAGAACTCGCCCTTTTTGAACTTTTGTTTGGAGTATTTTATATCTTTTTGATATATTATTAAATGGTTTTTATGGGGGAAAAATTATATTTAATGTATAAAAAATGCAATTCTTATGGTAAAATTTGAAAGTTTTAATGTCAAAAATTAAAAAAATTTTAAACAATAACTTTTGCAACAATATTTTTTCATACTTTTATTACAAGTATTCTCTGTAACTGTTAAAACTAGATTTCCAAACTGTTAGTTAAAAAAAAAAATAATAATAAAATGTCAGGTCAAGTAAAAATACAGTAAAAATGACTATTTACTTAACATTTTTATTTTTAAAAATTAAGCTCTTCATTATTATTGAGGATCATGTTCTTAATTTTATGAAGTGCAATAACGATCGCTCTTTTTAAAAAAAAATACATTTTATATAATGTTTCATATAAATAAGAATTTTCTATAGTTATTTTTTTTTTTTTTATGTTTTAAGATATCTAGATTTACCTTGGAATTAGAAAACTTTTTAATAATAGTTCAGCAGACTATTGTTTTTTTCTGGATTAATATTTAAGCATCTAATTCTTTTATTTAGTTTGTGAGCAGACTATTTTCTTTTTCTGGATTAATATTTTAGTATTTAAGCATTTAATTTTTTTTAGTTTGAGCAGACGATTTTTTTTTCTGGATTACTATTTAAGAATATTTTTTTAATAGTTTGTGAGCAGACTATTTCTATTTTCTGGATTAATATTTAAGCATCTATTTTATTATTATTATTATTATTATTATTTGTAAGCAGACTATTTCCTTTTTCCTTTTTTTAAGCATCTTTTTTAGTTTGTGAATGATTTTAAAATTTCCCTAAAATTGTTCATTGTAACTAAAATTAGTTTGCTGTTTCATGTAACAATTCTGCAAGTTATATAACATTGTTTAATATGCCTAAAATATTTCTTTCGCGTTTGCAAAGGATTCACAATCTTTCGCTTGATATATTTTGTAAGTATGAATACCATACTATTTTTATTGTGTAGAAAGTAAAATTATTTCAAATGGTGCAATCTTAGTAATATCTTTTTCGCAAGAGGAAATAACATTGCCAATAACATTAGGATGAGTTTTTAAATCTAATTTTGATTGCATTCTACTTGTTTTTGCTTTATTTGAAAGTAAGCTTTTAATACAGTAAGAAAATAATTTAACGCAATTGATATTTCAAAAACGTAAACTCATTATTTCATTGTTATAATGCACCTGAAATCGATTGTAGTTTCTGTAAGCGATCTTACAATTGTTCTATCTATCATTATTTTTTGATTAATGATGTTCAACTGCATGGCGTAGTCATCATTTTCAGAGGCACGTTGCGTAATTGTTTTATTTGTATGGTCAGGGGCTGAGATTTAAACAGTTGTGGGTGGAAATCCATTTTAGAGATTGTTCCAGAATTGGGTAGGGCCGAACAACGAAATTACTCCATCACGGTTGGTGTTTCGTTTTCTGAAAAGCCACTGAGTTCTATATTTATGAAACTGATAAACTCCACACGAAACAAAAGTATGATGCAAGAACGTAAAAATATAAAATACATTGTCACAAACTGGGTTTATTTGGACCCAAATAAATAATGTTTAAAATTGGTCCTGTCCTGACTAACTTGTGACTATTTAAAAAAAAAAAAAAAAAAAAAAAAAAAAAAAGGCTTCTACCTGCAGATGAGTGCATCAAATCAATACTCTCGACACAGTTCAGGACTGATTAAAACACATTCTTGTATAGTCCATGTAGTACCCGAGTGCTAAAGTAATCCAAATTTACGGTATATATGGTATTTTCTATCACTAAATACATTAACGTTGTCAGATGCATCTTAGTCAGTGTCGTTTAATGTCTTATCTTTAATATTTTAAAGCTATTCTCAAATCCAAACTCGTTACTTTCTAATATATATATATATATATATATATATGATTCTCGCGCACGTATCAAATTGGCAGGTGCTCTTATTAAGAAACTACTTAATTGAACTGTTTTCCCGTTTTTCGGTAAATGCAGAAGCTTTTTCAGAAAATGCTGTCAAAGTTGGCGTTTTTATAAGAATTTCCGGATTCGACAGCGCAGGAAAGGGAAAAAAATTGGCGTCCTGAGACAACAATCGCTTATAACTCGAGATGCAATTAATTTATCGAAAAATGAAAAACTGTTCGGTTACAAATTTGTTCAATAATCATCCCTGCAAGTATCAAGCTTTTATGTTTAAAAATGAGATAGAACATGTACGACGTTGCACTTCTTCAGCTATGACTTTTCTTGGATCCAGATGTTATTGACGTGAGAAAATCAGGCTATAGAATTTTAAGTTTGAATAGAATTTCTTCGATTACTTTTTTAACCCTTATGAATTAATGAAAATTTCGCCTTCCAAGGCATTTTTTCTGAATATTTGAAAATATGTTAGTAGATTTCTGCAATCATTAAATACATTTTACAAAGTTTTCATTTACTAAAAACGTAACTAAATTAGATATTTACAGGGATTGTTGTAGACTATTTACAGCTCTATCTAAATGATTTCTTAAAGGTATTGATTTTAGCATTTTATAGAATTAAGAAATGTACAAATGTAATGGTGTTGCATATAAACATAGAAATTTTTCATAACTGAGATTTTCCACTGAATGTCTTCAACATAAAAAAAAAAGCTGAACAGTTGGAAAAAGAAAATATCCATGTTAAAAATATTTTTGCTTTGTACAGCGAATAGTGCTTTTCGAACATAATAAAGTAAAGTATCTAGAACTCGTGCTAACTTGCATTACTGCAAATAAATGTGTTTTAAATTAATTTTAGAACACGTTTAATGGTACTTTAAAGTACCGTCGGTGCTTAAAGGGTTAAACTGCGTATAAACTTAATAGAAGTAATTCTATTTCTGAAAGGGAAAAGACAGCAAATATTTAAACCTCCACGTATGGATCCCGCGATTTTCACGGATTATCAAGTTCGTCCGCTACTACGGTCACGTGAAAATCGCGGGCGTTGGATTGCCATGCGATTAATATAAAAATATTTTATCACTATTTCGAAAGAATAAACTGCGCAGTAAATTTCTACTAGAGGTTTACCATAAAGATTGTTTAGAAACTAATCGTAGACAAAATAATAAAAAAAAATAGTCGCACAGGCGACTTTTATAAAGCATACCTGCTAAAAATGTGTGAGCAGCGGGTGTTATTGCGTATTTTTAAAAAGCAGAAGCTAATTCTCTCTATTGACTTGATCGGGAATTGCATTATTACAGCCAACATGAATGTCCTCTACCCACTTTTACAAATATTACGATCCTAATCTGAAAGAATGGTTATAGGTAGATTTCGTTACCTGTTACATTCTCCCCAAGTTGGAATTTTTGCACATCTACGGTCGATTAGGAATGACTCTAAGAACCCCAGTTCAAAACATTATATCTATCTGTCTGTCTATCTATCTATGTCACTTTTTTATGGACACGATAACTTCAATAATTCTGCACAAATCTCTTCCAAACTGATACGTAAAATCTCAGTCAAGTTTGTTAATGGGCAAAATCGAACAATGGGGGGGGGGGGGGGGGATGTGGGGACTTTTTGTAAAAACAGAAAAAACCCACAACTTCTTAATTATGATACGTATCGAATCCGTTTCAAGTTATTATTACTTATAGGAGAAGGGCCGAAAATTTATGTATGACAGATTTTTGATATCATTAAAAATGGCCCCAAGGGGGGGGGGGGGGGGGGGTTAGGAGAAAAAAAATTGTAACTTCGTCAATTCACAAAATATCAAATCCGCTTAAATTTATTATAATTCCTCTTAATATTATCTAAAACTTTTATATTGACAAGTTTTTTTATAGAACCAACCCTTATAGCAAAAAAAAAAAAAAAAAAAAAAAAAAAAAAAAATCCCTTCCGGCTCCGCCTGCAAACAAGTTAGATTTCGAAGTGGGCGGTCCTAATTGCGGCATCAAGGCAAAAAGGTCATTTCTTCCTCAACAAACAGGAGCCCCACGGTCTGCGTCTTCGAAATCTACCTGTGTCTGCACGCCGAGCCGTCAGGGATTTTTAATATGCACATTCTAAACTAATTGTCTAAAAGACACCCTTGTGGAAATATTATATAGGTTTTTTCGAGCTTTTAGAGTTTTTAAAATAAGTTTAAATCTGACTTTTATGATTTATTTTTCTGCGTTAAGGTGTTGAAAAAGCTACAAAGGTTGGTTTCTAACACAATTAAACCTCTAATTAGATGACATTCAGATTCACAATCAATATTTTTATGCTTTAATTAATAAAATTATAATTAGTAATTATAGAAATAATAAATTTAAAATACGCAATTTCATTCATTAATAGAACAAATAACAAATAAAAATCATAGCTTTTCTTTCACTTTGTAAAGATACTGTGTAATGCATAAATCTAAACTTAGACAAATGTGGACACCTAGAAATGTAGAAACCTAGACAAATAGTTATGCTAACAAGGAAAAAAAAAATCTATTAGTTCTATTACACATCTATTAGTTCATATACACAGTAGTTTATATTTTTGACTCGCTTGTCAAAATGATTGAATACAGTTTTTCATTAAAAAAAAAGACTTCTCCATTGTACGTGTAAGCACTTCTGACAAATCTGGTTTAAAAAATAATAAATTAGATTTCAATTGAATTTCAGAAAATGTGAAAAACAATCATTCATTGTATTTACATGACACCTAATAATTGATGTTGAAATTGTTGTTTAGAATTTATTATTGCACCCACTCATTGTGTTTCATATTGAAAAGGTATGTGAAAAGCATATGTATGGGTTTTACCAGTATTTGTAATTATTTATCAATCGCCCGATTTTCTAAAATATGCTTTTTCCTTTTCATTTTTGACAGTTGTCCTTTTATTTATTTTTTTATAAATTTAAATTTCTCTATTTATACTTTCATTCATGTGGTTTTTACAATAGTTAAAACTTAAACTTCTTTAATGTCTGCAAGTTGCTAACACGTCGCCTGGAGGTAAAGTTGCTCAGCAACTACGAAGTCCAATAACTGCCTTACATAGTTCCATTGTTCCAAGATGCATTTTCCCGATCAAAGTATGCTTTTGTTTATCTCTATTCTTAAGAAAATAAATTAAAATAAAAATGCTACTAACGCTGTTGCTGCCGTAATTAAATTTATTTTGACCGTTGGTCTTTCTTGGCTTATATTAAGAAAACAATTGCATAACTCTTGTTTAGGATTGATGAAAACTTACTATTTACAAGCTTATTGTATTTTATTATTCACAAGTTTTAAGGAAATTTTTAAAACTTCTCTTATGTAATAGGCAAAAATATATTTAACATTGCAAATTATGCTTTTAACTTAGATTTTAATATTTTTTCTCACCATTTTAAATATTAAGGGAATTTATGATTTTATCAACGATTTAAAAAATATAATCAGATTCAAATCACGACTTTAAAATAATTGATTTTAATCATCTGATTAAAATTAATAGCATCCTATTACCTTCGTGTTTCATATTACACGTTTGGCTTTTAGGTTTGCTGTTTTGTGAATTTTTTTTTTTTTTTTAGCGAATATTTTGAAGCTATTGATTCGCATACTTTAGCTTATGTAGCATACTAAAATGTATTTTCAAGAATTTAGTATGTATAGCAGAAAAAAAATGTCATCTAAATATAACTTTTCAGTTTTATATCCATGCATATGTTTGACGTCTAGATTCAGAAAATCGTCACTGGAATTTGTATGTTTTGAGTTTGCGGAGGTAAAAATGACAACATTTAGAATGGAATAGCTGCATTTATTTTAGTAGTTTGTTGGGGGGAATTTATCGCTTTATATATTTTTCCCCCTTTTGTTATTAAACTTTCATAGAGGTGAAATGGCTGTTTTAGCTCCGTCACTTGGCTAAACTGAATTTACAATGTCTTGTGAAGCTAATTTAAACAAATTTGAAATTATATGTGAAACGTGACAAATGAGGTGCGTTCGTACTATAACTAGTTTTATAAATATTCAGATCTTGGTACAATAGCTGTTGCACTCTTATGCAAAAATGCATTTTTTTTCATATTATGTATATTAATTTTATTTTATGAAATTAAGTTTCAATACACTTTTACAAACAATTAATTGCAATTCTGTTACATTAAAAGAATACTCTCTACAAATATCCAATACAAGACAGTGTAAAAAAAATCATCGTTATTATTTCATTGAAATGAATTCTATCGTCTGTTATGATAGGATTCATTTCCGTAATGAAATAAGTACATTTTAAGTTGGCAACATTTTATCTTTTGTTGATATTTACTGAAAATTCCAATGGGAAACTTAAGCCTAGCTTTGAAATTTTCAGAACTTGAAATCCATATTTTAGACTCTTTTTCCATTTAATATCTGTTTCTCCGGAAATATTTATCCAAAAAACTGTCGGTAGATTATAAGATTGCTATAATTAAACAATTTTTGTATACAATCCTCAAAGATCAAGGGCATTTCCTCACGAATTCAAATAGATATTCGACAAAACGTCTGAAATCGGTCACTGCCCTTAATTTCTATGGACATCAGTGTACAATACACTAACTGTAAGTTGCGTAACATCTATTTTGCATTTACTCTGAAATACTGTTTTTATTTGACAATTTATATGACCTGTCAAGATTAAATTTGAAGAGAATTTTTTCACACTATTATTTAATTGTAATAATAATAATAATAATAAAGTAAGTCATGTCTGATAAAAAAGTAAAAATTGGCCAAAAAAAAAAAAAAATCTAGAATAAATTTAAATTATTGAAACTGAACCCGAAATGATTAAAAGTGACACTTATCAAAATTAAAAAAATATTTCAGTAGCGAAGCAGAAATACAAAATGCAGTATATACAGTATATGCAGTATATGCTTGTGAACGTTCGATAAATCTGAGCTATCATGTATACAGGACGCAGTGAACTCGCCAGTTCCTCTCACTAATGTTAAACATATGGGCGTATGATGCATTCGTATATTTGAAATTAATAAATTTAACTTTTTTTTCTGTGTATTACTTCTTAAAGGATGACTCTTCTTTTCTTAGTTTCAAAATATTTCTAAAATATATACATAATTTTATGTGAAGTGTTCAAAGCTTACTGAGTTTCGCTAAGATTTTAACACATAAAATTATAAATTATGTATATATTTTATATTATGTATATAAATCCAAGGGTCCATCCAGGCAAAACTCGAGATCTATGTAGGACCCCTTCACAAAAATCTATTTAATAAAACAGGCCCCTTCACAAAATCTATTTAATAAAACAGACCCCTTCACAAAAATCTAATAAAACAGGCCCCTTCAAAAAATCAATTTAACAAAATGGGCCCTTTCACAAAAATAAATTTAATAAAATGGGATACTTCACAAAAAAATATTTGATAAAATTCGGCCCTTAACAAAATTTTTTATAATAAAACAGGCCCCTTCACAAATTTTCTTTTAATAAAATTCACAAAATTCTAGCCCATGAAAACTTTATTATTTATAACTTTATTAATTACTATTTATTAATTATTATTTTGTGACTTTTAAAATGTGTAATTTGGAAACAAACAAGTTCACCAGAGAGGAAAACTTCAGCAAAACGATTTTAAAAAGTTTGTGTTAATAAATGCTTGCTTTGAGTTTGAGTAACTGCATTTCAACATTCATTACAAAATGTTATTTTTCACAAAAATATAATAAATTTCACAAAAATTAACTTTACTTTTCACAAAATGGGCCCCAAGAAAAACACCTGCATCGACCCCTGATAAATCTGAACAGGCTGCTTTCTGACACATGTTTAAATTCATTTGTTCGCAAACGTATCCAATTGGTAGGTGCTGTTATTAAACTGTAATCGAACTGATTTTTTCGTTTTTCGGTAAAGGAAGATTTTCCAGAAAATGCTGTCAAACTTGGCATTTTGAGCCAAATTTCAGCACACGACAGCGCAAGAAAGAAAAAATTCCTTCCGGCTCGGCGTACAGGCACATGTAGTTTTCGAAGTTAAATACTAAATTTCACGTGATACGCTGCGCTGGGAATATTTTTATTAGGAGGGGAAGGTGAAGTTTCCGCGTTACATTTTTTTTTTTTTTTTTTTTTTTCTGCTGTAAGAGTTGTTCTTATCAAAAACTTGTCAATACAAAAGTTGTAGATAATATTAAGAAGATTTATAATAAATTTAAACGGATTTGATATTTTGTGAATTGATGAAGTTATGAATTTATTTCTTCTTAAAACACTATTTTTTTTAATTATTTTTTTTTTTGGCCCCTTAAGGCCATTTTTAATTATATCAAAAATCTGTCCCTTTTCCTAGAAGTAATAACTTTAAACTGATTCGATATGTATCATAATTAAAACGTTATGGTTTTTTTTCTGTTTTCACAAAATCCCTCCCCATTTCCACCGTCCAATTTTGCCCATTAACAAACTTGACCGAGATTTTATTTTTTTTAATTTTGTGTATCAGTTTGGAAGATGCTTGAGCATGATTTTTTTTTTCATTTTTCAAATTTAATTGAATTTTTTATATAATTGGAGTCAAAGAATTTATATATTATTAATTCATTCTATAAAATATAGTTTAGATGTCATTTTAGCACAAGTTTTATGTTCATATATCCATTCTAAGTTATCTGTGACATACCATGAGAAAAATTTTTGCAATATTAACTGTACTGTATTTTTCATTGTATTATATTATGTAAGTGTTTATATTTACATTTTATAAAGTCTTAAATATGGCTTAAATATATAATAGAGCTTTGTTTACTTTCAATAAGTATTTAAAAAGTTATGAGAACTCAAAACCGCATCACTTTCCACTGGCGGTGGAACCTTTCAGGAGGTATGGGCTTGAGGTCTGCACTGGCTGAAATTTCCAGGCCTGGCACGGCCCGAACGAAAACTGTCTTCGCCAATCCCGGCCTAAAAACTAAAAGCTCGTCCCTGGTCCGTCCCGTTTATGATTTTACAGTTTATGGCCCGGCCCTTTCAAAAATCAGTAAAAACAGACTCGGTCAGGCAAAAATCAATGAAATCAGGCCCGGCCCAACTCAATTTCTAAAAACAAAAACAAAAATCATATATATATATATATATATATATATATATATATATATATATGATTAAGATTTTTTTAATGGTGGACATGTTATATTTCTGTATTGATGTTGTCAAGCTAGCATCCGTTCGTGAAGCATATTTATACTTATTCTCATCCCAAATGGAAATCCATTGAAAATTGTTCATATTTTATCAGCTTAGTTTTGATCCTTTTAAACTTGTTATATCGGGCCGGTCAGCTCGCTAAAGTTTTTTAACGTCGGTCCAATCCGGCCAGTTAACTTTTTTATCGACCCGGCCCGTTAAAAAAATTGTCTTTATTCTGATGGCCCGTTTGAAAACGCGCCTTCATTTTGCCGACCGGGTACGGCCCTCAGGCCAGGCCCGGGCCCGTGCAGACCTCTAGTATGGGCCTCCTTAAAATAAATTGTGTACCAGTAACTGCTTTGTTGAATGCTCTGCGCTCCCAGAGTCGTAGACTGCTTCAATTTTCATCGTAACATTTCCAGTTTTGGGATAACGGTTCGTCTGTAACCCGTTAATTCTAACTTCTAAATGACTTCATTTGTTTGCTGCAGTTTCTGACCTTTCGGAGCTTTTGCAACTCTCCAGCCTGACCTCCTTTCATCTATTCTTTTTCGCGTATTCTTGTTATCCTATTTCAAAGTGATTTGCTAAAGTCAGAAGTCTGAGATAAAGGGTGTTGACACGGAAGTACTTAGTTCTGTGGGGTAGTCTAATCTTTGACTCTCTTGATAAAACTTAACAATGCTTGACACATCCACAAAATTCGGGCATCTATTTTTTTTTCTTTTTAATTCCATTTCGGTGGCTGGTTTAATATTCATTCATTCATTCTTTATCATTTTACGGCTTAAAAACGTGCAATGTTTTGTTTCGAGAGAACAAACTAAAAAATTCCGAAGTGAGTGACTGCACTAGACTTTCCGAACATTGAAGTAAAAAGATAGCAAAGAAAAGTCACTTTTATAAACTTCTGAGCCATTGGAATCGACTGGATTCGAACGTTGGACTTACCGTTTTGGAACTGGTGACGTTACCTCCGCACCACTAATGCTTGATGACATCGCCGCAAAGTTTATTATTTATACTCTGTCACATTTTCTTGGTGTTTTCCCCATAAAAACCGGTAACAAAAAAAAAAAAAAAAAAAAAAAAAAAAAGGATTAAATTCCATATGCAGGACACTAAATATCTGGAGCGACTTCCCTGTATTTTTCAAACATATGGTGTTTGTTCAGAAAACAATTCTCACACAGTGGAATCGGCTAGATTCGAACGGCTATATTTCCTGTTTTAGAACTGGAGATGGTACCTCTGCGCCACTAATGCTTGGTGACATCACCGCAAAGTTCATCACTTGAACTCTGTCACATTTCCTTCGTATTTTCTCAATAAAACCGGTCGCAATTTTTTTGAAAATGGTTTAAAAATGGTTAATTACCATATGCAAGACACATTTTAAAAAATCTGGAGCGACTTCACTCTATTTTTCGAACACTGGTGTGTGTGTTAAAAAAAATGCTCACACAATCGAAACGCTATACCTCTTGTTTTGGAACTGGAGACGGTACCTCCGCGCCACTAATGCTTGTAACATCGCCCCAAAGTTTATCACTTAGCTCTGACACGTTTTCCTTGGGGTTTTCCCTTAATAACCGGTCGCAAAATGGTTTGAAAATGGTTTTAAAATGGATTAAATAGTTAATCAGTCCGCCGATTTTTACGAAAATCTATACGTTTCTTGCGACAGTGGTCTATAACATATTCTCCAAATGGAAGCTCAAACGGAAGTACCGTTTGGGTATTATCGTGTTCAGTCACACACACACACACACACACACACACGCACAAATCTTTATCAGAATACTTTCCTTTCACTTTGTGTTCTTAAAGTAAAAATATTGCGTCTCAAGTAAACTTTCTATTTTTTTTTCCTTATTTTGTTAAAAATTGCAGTTATTCAGAAGCTGGTTATTTTTCGAAAATTTATTTTAACTTTCATTAAAAGTAGGTGAGCTTTCGCACATGATTTTGAACTTTTGCTAAGTAGACTGGGGAAGCATCATTTAATCTGAAATTCATCTCAAAATGATCATCCAATTTTGATTTTACTTGTATCCAGCGTCGTTACTTGACAACATACGCGAGACAATTCATTTAGTTTTGTCGAGCATTCCATTTATCATGAAAAATACAGGGTGCGTCAGAAAAATGCATACATACACTGTTTAACGGGTCATAACTTTCTAATTTTACCTTCTTTTCATAGTAATTAATTGGAGATAATAAGTGGACCAAGATTAACTTTTGAAAAAAGAAAATTTATTTTAAAATACTATTGTATGTATCAAAATGTAGCAGAAGTACAAAAACAATATCGCGGGGAGTTTCAGGCAGATCTAACCTATGCGACTTGCAATTCATCGGATAAAAAGATAAGTTTGAAACGAATGGATGTTCATAGACAACGTTCCAGAACCGCAATGGAGCAAGAATGCGTCACAACACCCAATAAAATGTTTGTTGAAGTTTGTGAATCAATAGCCCACCGTTATAAGCAGCGTATGGACCAAAACGGTAATAATGTTGAACATCTGCGGTAGGAGGAAAAATTATACATTTTATGTAGATTCTTTTGCAATTTAAATATTAATTATTTATGAATAAAAACTGGAGTTATAATCATTCAAAGTGTGTATACATTTTTCTGACGCACCCTGTATAAAGTAACTGATGAAGCATTATTAAGTAAATCTACATTATGAAGCAAAAACGTGTCCGGGAGTAAAGCTGATGTCATTCACAGCGTAAGAGGGACTTCTCAGACGAGGAGACCAAGTCTGTAGAGCTTTAATGTCCCTCCCGGTACCTTTTATTAAGGTTAAAAGAAATACAATTTTCAGCTGGAGCTAAACTCGCCGGTATGCGCGGCACACTGACGTCATATTGACGGTGGCAACACTTGACCAATATGTTTCGCATTTTGAGAACCTCATCTTTTAAGTTACTTTCTTATGTGTAAATCCTGAAAATTTGAAATAAAAATCTTTATCCGTTCAAAAGTTATTCAACTTTTTCTATTTTTATATACCCTGCGCAAGCACCCTGTATATCTGTCACTCATGAGAATAACTTGTATTTATTCTTATATTTGTTCTTCAGGAACTTTTATTTATTCTTGTACTCTTCGAAGCTGTAGTCATACTTTAAAGTATCATCACTCCAGTTCCGGGTGTGAGCTATCCATTTCTTGGAATTTATACCCATTTCTTGGAATTTACATCTAACTAAATGTATATAAGCTCGGGCAGGAGCAAACTTCGGTCCTTTTGCGCTGGGACTTAAGAGACATCGTACGTCGTCACAATGTCTGAATCCACAAAGTTACGTGAGTACAATTTAAAGGTTTATTTATTTATAAAACAGTGGTTCCCAAACGTTATTGTTACGCGACCCGCACATAAAGTTTTTAAAATGTTCGCGACCGATGTAATGGTCGGGTATAGAGATCCTTTTTACATAATCTATCCCATAGTAAAAAGGTGTAACTTTTCTACAATGTATACATACGACTACAGTATAGGCAGTTCTTAATGTGAAAAGCAAATAATCCTAGGATAATCATTTAAAGAAAATCCTTTAAATTTGTAGCATGCTATGTTTATGTTTTTTTATAGCAGATAATTTTGATATTTTTGAACACCTGGCCGATCGTTCCGCGAACCAAAATATAAACTTACGAATTATGTTGTCAAGTATTTCGTTTTACGCGGAGTGTCCCGATTTTTAGGGATTCGGAGACCTGTCCTGCGGAATTATTGCGCCGGACGGGACGCCAAAAGTATCTATTTCTTTTAAATTTCTAACCATACATATTCGTTTAGTCTGCATAAGAGTTGAACTTAATACAGAAATCCTGTGAAAACGAATCCTGCCAATCGAATTTTTGTTTTCCCTCGAAAAGAATATCGTACAAATCTACTTGCTAAGACGGAAATCTTTTTATTAACAGTTATGTTTTCACTGGTTTTACTGTATTTTGTTCGATAAAATCTGGGGAAACGGGACCTACGAGAAAAATTTCATAGTCCCTATAATGTAGGAATACAATAATATCTTATATAAGACATATCTATATGAAAAAATAAATAAAAATATCTATATAAATAAATATATAATATATTTAAAACAAGTTTTTTACTATCCCTAGCGATATAGTATATGATGTTAGATTACTTTATTAACTACTATATCGTACCCTCTCATAAATAAAATAGCACTTTTCGGGTACTTTAAAGTCTTTAGAACATTTTGGTAACAGTAATTCAAAGTTTTCGATAAGATTCAATAGCATTTTTTGCGATTTGCTAAGTGATGTTTTCAACATTCTGATGAACTGCCACGTGGAACAAAATGGCGTCCCCGTACCTTTTTAATTAAGCTCTAAAAGATTTTCCCTAAAAGATTTTTCCCTCCAAAGATTTTTCCCTAAAAGTTCCATTTTGGTTGTTTTGGATGCTTTAAACTTTCATCTACTCCCGGAAATCGGTTATGTGTTTCTGTGGGGGCATCATATATTTTTAATAAATTCAATTATGGGTGCCACTTATGAAACTTTAATGTTCTGATTTTCCATAGGCTAACATTATGGTTGAAAAATTTCTTTAAGCGCGTTGGGCATTTTTTGAGATGGGAAAAAACCATTTAACTCGAGACACTAACTCGTTACACTCTGTGTAACCGACACCTCTGTATATAAGTATGTACATGTATTGTGTATAGTTCAGTATGAGGTAGGGCGGGGTATGAAATGTATGAGTAGCGGGAACCAGAATTTTTAAATAATAAATTAAGCGATATTTGAAATCTAGTTACTAGCTGAACGAAATTAATCAATCTTTAAAGGTGTATACGGATTAGTCTAATTAGTCATTTAACGAAGGACACTGGACCCTCCGCCCCCCCCCCCCCACCGGCTCCCCTTTTACGGTGTTTTAACTAACTATGCCTCGTTTCAATATCTCAACAACGGACAGTCCAATTTCAACGCGACTGATTTCAAACACTATGGTTCACTGAGTAATGAATCTCCGTAACATTAAAATAAATGTATGAGTAGTGTGAACCAGAATTTTTAAATAATAAACTAAGCGACATTTGAAATTCAGTACCTAGCTGAACGAAATAAATCAATCTTTAAAAACGTATAGGAATCAGCATAATTATTCATTTAACGAAGGACATTGGACCCTCCGCCCCGCTCCGGCCCCCCTTTTACGGTGTTTTATCTAACTATGCCTCGTTGCCATATCTCAACAACGGACAGTCCAATTTCAACGCGACTGATTTTAAACATCATAATTCACTGAGTAATGAATCTCCGTAACGTTAAAATAAATGTATGAGTAGTGTGAACCAAATTTTTAAATAATAAATTAAGCGATATTTGAAATCTAGTTACTAGCTGAACGAAATTAATCAATCTTTAAAGGTGTATACGGATCAGTCTAATTAGTCATTTAACGAAGGACACTGGACCCTCCGCCCCCCCCCCCACCGGCTCCCCTTTTACGGTGTTTTAACTAACTATGCCTCGTTTCAATATCTCAACAACGGACAGTCCAATTTCAACGCGACTGATTTCAAACACTATGGTTCACTGAGTAATGAATCTCCGTAACATTAAAATAAATGTATGAGTAGTGTGAACCAGAATTTTTAAATAATAAACTAAGCGACATTTGAAATTCAGTACCTAGCTGAACGAAATAAATCAATCTTTAAAAACGTATAGGAATCAGCCTAATTATTCATTTAACGGAGGACATTGGACCCTCCGCCCCGCTCCGGCCCCCCTTTTACGGTGTTTTATCTAACTATGCCTCGTTGCCATATCTCAACAACGGACAGTCCAATTTCAACGCGACTGATTTTAAACATCATAATTCACTGAGTAATGAATCTCCGTAACATTAAAATAAATGTATGAGTAGTGTGAACCAGAATTTTTAAATAATAAACTAAGCGACATTTGAAATTCAGTACCTAGCTGAACGAAATAAATCAATCTTTAAAAACGTATAGGAATCAGCATAATTATTCATTTAACGAAGGACATTGGACCCTCCGCCCCGCTCCGGCCCCCCTTTTACGGTGTTTTATCTAACTATGCCTCGTTGCCATATCTCAACAACGGACAGTCCAATTTCAACGCGACTGATTTTAAACATCATAATTCACTGAGTAATGAATCTCCGTAACATTAAAATAAATGTATGAGTAGTGTGAACCAAATTTTTAAATAATAAATTAAGCGATATTTGAAATCTAGTTACTAGCTGAACGAAATTAATCAATCTTTAAAGGTGTATACGGATTAGTCTAATTAGTCATTTAACGAAGGACACTGGACCCTCCGCCCCCCCCCCCACCGGCTCCCCTTTTACGGTGTTTTAACTAACTATGCCTCGTTTCAATATCTCAACAACGGACAGTCCAATTTCAACGCGACTGATTTCAAACACTATGGTTCACTGAGTAATGAATCTCCGTAACATTAAAATAAATGTATGAGTAGTGTGAACCAGAATTTTTAAATAATAAACTAAGCGACATTTGAAATTCAGTACCTAGCTGAACGAAATAAATCAATCTTTAAAAACGTATAGGAATCAGCATAATTATTCATTTAACGAAGGACATTGGACCCTCCGCCCCGCTCCGGCCCCCCTTTTACGGTGTTTTATCTAACTATGCCTCGTTGCCATATCTCAACAACGGACAGTCCAATTTCAACGCGACTGATTTTAAACATCATAATTCACTGAGTAATGAATCTCCGTAACATTAAAATAAATGTATGAGTAGTGTGAACCAAATTTTTAAATAATAAATTAAGCGATATTTGAAATCTAGTTACTAGCTGAACGAAATTAATCAATCTTTAAAGGTGTATACGGATCAGTCTAATTAGTCATTTAACGAAGGACACTGGACCCTCCGCCCCCCCCCCCCCCACCGGCTCCCCTTTTACGGTGTTTTAACTAACTATGCCTCGTTTCAATATCTCAACAACGGACAGTCCAATTTCAACGCGACTGATTTCAAACACTATGGTTCACTGAGTAATGAATCTCCGTAACATTAAAATAAATGTATGAGTAGTGTGAACCAGAATTTTTAAATAATAAACTAAGCGACATTTGAAATTCAGTACCTAGCTGAACGAAATAAATCAATCTTTAAAAACGTATAGGAATCAGCCTAATTATTCATTTAACGGAGGACATTGGACCCTCCGCCCCGCTCCGGCCCCCCTTTTACGGTGTTTTATCTAACTATGCCTCGTTGCCATATCTCAACAACGGACAGTCCAATTTCAACGCGACTGATTTTAAACATCATAATTCACTGAGTAATGAATCTCCGTAACATTAAAATAAATGTATGAGTAGTGTGAACCAGAATTTTTAAATAATAAACTAAGCGACATTTGAAATTCAGTACCTAGCTGAACGAAATAAATCAATCTTTAAAAACGTATAGGAATCAGCCTAATTATTCATTTAACGAAGGACATTGGACCCTCCGCCCCGCTCCGGCCCCCCTTTTACGGTGTTTTATCTAACTATGCCTCGTTGCCATATCTCAACAACGGACAGTCCAATTTCAACGCGACTGATTTTAAACATCATAATTCACTGAGTAATGAATCTCCGTAACATTAAAATAAATGTATGAGTAGTGTGAACCAAATTTTTAAATAATAAATTAAGCGATATTTGAAATCTAGTTACTAGCTGAACGAAATTAATCAATCTTTAAAGGTGTATACGGATCAGTCTAATTAGTCATTTAACGAAGGACACTGGACCCTCCGCCCCCCCCCCCACCGGCTCCCCTTTTACGGTGTTTTAACTAACTATGCCTCGTTTCAATATCTCAACAACGGACAGTCCAATTTCAACGCGACTGATTTCAAACACTATGGTTCACTGAGTAATGAATCTCCGTAACATTAAAATAAATGTATGAGTAGTGTGAACCAGAATTTTTAAATAATAAACTAAGCGACATTTGAAATTCAGTACCTAGCTGAACGAAATAAATCAATCTTTAAAAACGTATAGGAATCAGCCTAATTATTCATTTAACGGAGGACATTGGACCCTCCGCCCCGCTCCGGCCCCCCTTTTACGGTGTTTTATCTAACTATGCCTCGTTGCCATATCTCAACAACGGACAGTCCAATTTCAACGCGACTGATTTTAAACATCATAATTCACTGAGTAATGAATCTCCGTAACATTAAAATAAATGTATGAGTAGTGTGAACCAGAATTTTTAAATAATAAACTAAGCGACATTTGAAATCTAGTTCCTAGCTGAACGAAATAAATCAATCTAAAAGCGTATAGGGATCAGTCTAATTAGTCATTTAACGAAGGACAGTGGACCCCCCCCCCCCCCTCCGGACCCCTTTTACGGTGTTTTATCTAACTATGCCTCGTTTCCATATCTCAACGGACAGTTCAATTTCAACGCAACTGATTTCAAACATTATAATTCACTGAGTAATGAATCTCCGTTACATTAAAATCAGGATTGTAGTGGGTAGCTGCCCGGGTACCTGCTCAGCTACCCGCCCGGGCTGGGTTTTTTTAAAAACCCGGGTATTTTTACAACTATAAGGGTTGTAGTGGGTAGCTGCCCGGGTACCCACCCGGGCTGGGTTTTTTACAACCCTGATTAAAATAAATGTATGAGTAGCGTGAACCAGAATTTTTAAATAATAAATTAAGCGACATTTGAAATCCAGTTCCTAGCTGAACGAAATAAATCAATCTTTACAGATGTATAGGGATCAGCCTAATTAGTCATTTAACGAAGGACACTGGACCTCCCCCCCCCCCCCCCAACCGACACTCCTTTTACGGTGTTTTATAAAAATATTCCCCGATTCCATATCTTAACAACGGACAGAATAATGCATTAAATGAAAATTGTAATATAATTTTTGTAGTAATAGTTTATAATAATGAATAAAAAAACACTTCATTTAAAAGTATTTACTGCACAATAAAACATTTCCTGACGATTCAAAAAATACACACGTAATTGTTCAAGTGTTCACTTCTGTCGGCACTCCCGGAGTGAATTTTTTTTTTTTTTTTTTTTGTTTAATCAATTAAAAATAGTAATTATTATCAGATTTTAATGATTTTTAGTTCTCTGGATTTTTAAAAGTTTATATTTAGTAGTGGTGAAGGAATTTTTGTTGAAACTTAATTATTTCTATTTTTAATTGCTATTTGAAAATTATTTTCTTCCAAAATTCTGGGATTGAGAGGTCGATTTTTGCTTAAATTTACATTTGGGCAAGATTTCTTCCAAGGTTTAGGTGTTTTCGGCAGCTAACTTTCGAGAACCACTGAGGGACCACTTCATATATATATATATATAATATGGAGCTCAGTGTTGAGAACTCCTCCGAGATTTCATTAGTGTTGGAGTTCCTGGCCTTGGGTAAGTTATGATAGTAGATGCCATATTTCTCCTGAATGTAAACAAATACTGTTATTTTTTTTATTCTTTAAACGCCCGTTGAATTATGGGAGTTTTAATAAAGATAATAATATTCACGGAACTATGGGAATCATCTCTTCAATTCAAGCATGTTTAACATTTGTATTGAGTTTTAGTGGCAGAGTTTTTCAGATTTCAGATACGAAGCCTCCAAGACTTTATAATATATAATGCATTATTGGAGTTTAAATAGGATTTCAGTAACTTTTTTTTGCAGGGAATTATGGGATCTGATAATTTAAATTCATTCTGTATGTTTATCTTTCAATTTAGTGCCAGATTTAATCACTACTTCTATTACAGTGTCACCAAAAATCATTATTTTGCATTTTATTAATTTTAAGTATTTTCATAGTCCCCGCGTTAGTCCTGGACGGGTCGGGTTGTACCTGACCCGAACCCGCAAGCCTACCCAAATCCGGCACGAATCCGCAAAATTAATTTTCGGTGATTCGCAGCCCGACCCAAACCCACAAAAATACTTTTCGCGATCCGCAACCCGACCCGAACCCGCAATGAAAGGACAAAACATCGTGTTTTAATGCCGTTGTGAAAAGTATGTACAATTATGTCTCGTTATAAAAATTTTATATTTTATATAGAAAAATGGGCAAATTTATATTTTTCACTTTCCAATCTAGTTGAAAAGTGTTGACTTCGGTTTGTCTGCCGTCCGGCAGTCTGCCCGTGCTCTAACTCACGTAAATATATTCTGATTGCCCTGAAATTTGTGTATGTTATTGTCATTTACTATATGGCATGTTCCCTATTTCAACTGAAGCAGTGTGTAGCGCTTATAGTTTTTTTTTTTTTTTTTTTTTTTTTTTTTTTTTACAGGGACAGTCAAAAGTATTCCGTTACATTACAGTCAATGGGAAATAATCGTTTCAAGTACATTTTGATGATGCTACGTCATTTAAAACATGATAAAATTGATATATAATTATGAAGCGCATTAAAACATACTTTTTGTAGAATATGGGGTGCAAAGCATTTATTATTCATTTACAGGGTCAAACAAAAGAATTCTGTTACACATTTTTCTATTGGGGGGGGGGGAATCGTTTGCAGTGTAATTTAGTGCTATTTCACTATAAATTGCTCTCTTGTGTGCATTGCGTTTATTTACAGGGACACTGAAAATATATCGGTTACAGTACATGTGCGATCTTTACAGTTTATGCATAGTTGCCAACCTCCCGATTTTTTTCATACCAGTATTTTTATGAAAAAAAATTGTTTAATATAATCATGCAATTTCTGCTATTTAATAAAGCGAAAATTTTTGTATGATTTTACTGGTATTAAAAAAAGTCGGGAGGTTGGCAACTATGGTTTATGTGTGATAAATGCCTTTTCAACTTTGGTTTGCGTTGTTAAGTTTAACTAAATTTTTTCATAGTATGCGTGTGTTTATAAACTCGGTTGATCATATACAGGGCTACACAAGAGAATCCGTAAGTATTACAGACTATGGGAGTGAAGTGCTTATAAGGGTAGTTTTTAGTTGTGTTACACATTTTCCTGCTGAACTATATTTAGTAGACTAATAGAAGTTTGTGGAATATAAATAAATTCATATACAGGGCTACGCAAAGAAAAAGATAAATTGACGTTTACGGTTGGTAATTGCTGCGAGAGAGTTTTAAGTTGCCTTTTAGCTTAATATGTGGTGTGTACAAAAGTCTTCATATAATATACAGGGCTGTACAAAAGATTTCGAGTGCATTTCCATCGATTGGCGAAAATTGCTAAATGTGAATATTCTAATTGAACTAAATTTTATCACGCTATATATCCACATCTATTGATCCTATACAGGGCTGCACAAAATAATTCGACTACGTTTTTGACATTGGAAGGTAATTTCGAAAACTCTACTTTTCAATGTATTATATGTTTTCTAAACTGTTTACTTACATATCTTCTTTCACCTTATTTAACGGTGAAGTTTCGTTACAGTTCTCTGGCTGGTGTTGGAAAGTGTTTCATAATCTATGCTTGACGCATGATTTTTCGTTCTTGTTTAATATTTAAATATAGTAAAATTGCTGAATAGCTGGCATCTCGAGATCATTGAATAGTGTCCCAGCATCGGGTTGGGTTATTTCTAATTTTCTTCGGGTCGTGAAGACTCTAATTTTCCTTCTGCGTGTCAGGTTCACCTTAGAATAATTCTTCCAGGTCATATTTAGGTTTTTGAAAAGTCTGATTGTTGGAATTTTCACAAAGTTTGAACGCTAATCGGGATTTTGAAAGCGAGACTATCCGGTTTATTACGGAACCCGTAATGTCTTCTTTTCTTTTCAGGTACTTCTCGTATTTTCTTATTTCCTTTTGAGGTACGGATTATTACAGAGAAAATATTCAAAAATGCGGACTTGATATACAAGCCACAATGTTTGTTTACTAAGAGAAATGGTGTTTGCTCATTTAAAGAAAAGAAAAATACTTACTGCAGTTGCCATTTAAAATGGAAAAAATCCCTGACGGCTCGGCGTACAGGCACAGGGGGATTTCGAAGACTCAGACCGTGGGGCGCCTGTTTATTGGGAATTTAAGAAGAAATGACATTTTTGCCATGATGCGGCAGTTGGGACCGCCCACTTTGAAATCTACCTGTGTCTGTAGATGGAACCGGCAGGGATTTATTTTTTATTTATTTATTTTTTTGCTGTAAGGGTTGGTCCTATAAAAAACATGTCAGTATAAAACTTGTTGATAATATTAAGAAGATTTATAATAAATTTAAGCGGATTTGATATCTTGTGAATTGACAAAGTTATGAATTTTTTTCTTCTTAAACCCTATCCCCTTCCCCCCACCCCCCTTGAAGCCATTTTTGATATAAAAAATTTGTCATACGTAAATTTTCGGCCTTTTTCCTAGAAGTATAATAACTTTAAACGGATTCAATACGTATCATAATTAAGAAGTTATGGGTTTTTTTCTGTTTTCACAAAAAGCCCCCCCCCCCTGGTTTGATTTTGCCCATTAACGAACTTGACCGAGATTTTATGCCCCTTGATTTTATGTATCAGTTTGGAAGAGATTTGTGCAGAATTATTGAAGTTATCGTGTCCATAAAAAAGTGATATAGATAGATAGATAGATAAAGTGTTGGACTGGGGGTGGTTTTGGGTTCTGAGAGTCAGGATCGGCGTAGATCTGCAAAAATTTTCCAGAAATTCCAACATAGGGGAGAATGTAATAGGTAGTATTTCTTACAGAATCTACCGAAAAATGTGTTTAAATATTTCTTCTCGCGCAACACGTTTTTCTAATCGAGGAAAGACTTTATGTTCAACCTATGTATAATAATAATGAATATTTTATTCAATATTTTCACTCTTGTTGCTCTGGCTCTTTTAATAACTTATTTTAATGAATGTTAAAAATTTAGTGAATTACTCTTTTTATAATCCAGTACTTATATATAAACAAGAACGATAAATTATGCGTCAAGCATAGATTATGTAACACTTTCCAACGCTTTCAAAATAATTTTACAAATCATTACCGTTTAATAAGCAGAAAGATAACATCTAAGTAAACAATTTTGAAAACGCATAACATATTTAAAAACGTAATTTCAGGAATTTCCAACATATATTTCCAACATATACAATATTCGGAAAAATATCCGAATACTTTTATTCAGCCCTGTATAGGATCTATAGATTTGTATATATACTACATAGGATGCTAAATTTTAGTTTAGTTAGGAAACGCGTAGCACAGTTTAAAATTCTCCTTCTGGAGTTTCTGTCAATAAACGGAAATGTGTTCGCGAACTTTTGTGCTGCCCTGTATATGATTTACAGAATTTATACACACCAAGTAATAGACAAAAAGCGAGTTAAATTTAAAATCGCGTTCAGCAACTTAAAACGCATTTCCAGGAATTATTGTTAACAGACAGTAGAGAATTCTTTTGTGTGTCCCTGTAAATGAACGATGACTGCTATACGCACAATACTCTGTAGTAAGCCTCTTGTAATGCATCTTAGTGATATATATAAGTTTCAATGCGTTTAAAATAGTGAAACATTATTATTTAAACCGCAAACGATTTTTCTCCATAGACGTAATGTAACGGAATTCTTTTGACTGTCCCTGTAAAGTAACTATAAGTACTATGCACACCCTATTCCATATTAAGCTTTTTGTAATGCACCTTAGTGATATATATCAATTACAATGTGTTTGAAATTGTGTAACATAATTAAAATAAACCGCAAATGATTTTTCCCCATAAACCGTAATGTAACAGAATCCTTTTGAGTGTCCCTGTAAAAAACTATGTGCTACACACTTCAGTTGAAATAGGGAACATGCTGTAGATAACGACAATAACATAAAAAAATTGCAGGGTTTGATATATCCCAGAGCATCTTTACGGGAGTTAGAGCACGGCCAGACGGCAAACAAACCGAAGTCATAAACACTTTTCAACTAGGTTGGAAAGTGTTAAAAACATATTCTGAACATATTAATATTCTATTTATTGATTTAACACTTATTGACTTAAAAAAATATTCTTAACGCCTCACTTATAAATAAAATATTAAACCTTTCCTAAGTAATGCTTGTTTTCTTTTATCGTAATTTAGACTTTAGAGTTTAGAGAACCTTTTATGTTTGAACCCCTCGAAGGGCGATGGTTATATGTTATTTATACAGCTAAATTTGTCAAAATTCATACGAGAATCATTAATAAATTTTTGTTTTTATGGTTTATGTGAAAAAGAAAATAATTAAATATACTTTCACCTTTTTTCCCCAAAAATTCTTGTGAGTTTTCAACATTACAACAACGCAGTTAACCCCTTGAAGAGCGGTGTGATATAATATATCCCACTTGATTTTAATTCCAGAATGCCACATTGATCCAGGAATTTTGATACAAAATTTTCTTTATAATAATGTATGTGACGAAAAGCTTTTGCATATTTTGAAATAAATTGTTTATCATGTCAATCGATCATTTCAACATTTTAGCAACAGGAGTACTTTGCCCCTGAAAGGGTTAATTACCCCTGACAGGATTAAGTACTTTTTCAAAGATTGCAATTCTTCTATTCGAATTTTTGTACTGCTGTTTGTACCGCACACCTTTGGATGAATATTGATTATTGTTTTTACTTATGTATCTTATTTCTTTGTGATCTTATCCACGCCGGAACGATGCAAAGGTTGCTAAACGTAAATCTACCAGTCTGCGTTTCATTGAATGTTTGCCAGGGCAGCGCACTTTGAAAACAACTCTTTTGCCCTTTGTGTTAACTACCTTTCACTGCTCCTGAAGTTTCGAACAACTTGTTTGGCCCTTAGTGACTTGTAAATTTTTCAGCAAGTTACCTAGAAAAATACAACTTAAAGCTAAGAATAGGCTATATTTAGTTCGTCTAGTGAATTTTTTGTTGTTGTTGGTTTGATGCAGCGGTTCTCAATCTTTTAAGCCCGGCGAATCCTTTAAGAAATAAATATGCCTTGCGTACCCCTATTTTTTTTTATTGTAAGAATCATGAATAAAAGAAATGGAAGCTGATAAAACAACAAATGTATACATATAAACATAACTTTTGCATTTAATGTAACCTTTACATATACAGCATTTTTTTTTTTTTTTTTTGTGGCGAATGCGACAAGCTTGTTTATCCTTAGAAATATATTGCATTATTTTATGTCAATTTGCTGAGGTAGAATAGTAAATCTCATCTAGTGTGTTTTATATTTTGTTTTTAAAATAGTCAATTATGAATAACCTTTTCTCACTTATATAATTGCGCCTTTTTTGCATGTTGATCGTCCCCCTTGGGAGATGCGCGTACTTACTTTGAGAAATGCTGGTCTGATGTATTCTGAATTTTTATAACTATTCTGTTATTTGAGTCTAGCTAGAATTTTGACATTCGCTTTAATTGTGTCATGTAAATATCGTAGATTTTCGGAAATTAAAGACCATTAAAATATTCCAGTTTATGGACTCGGTGTATTTATAAATGCGTTAGATCGCTGGAATGGCGAAGGGAGGGAGTACAGGGGTTAAAACACCTGTCAGAGTACTTACAAACTGATAGAATACATACAAAACCCCTCTCGGAGCACTTACGAACCGATAGGATGCATATAAACCCCTTGTGTTAATATGAATACACGATGTGCATGTGTACAAACCAACATAATGAAAAGCATATTCATCCAAAAGAATTTTGCATACAACTGTTTCAAGTCTCCGTAATTGGAGCTTCAAAAAAAGAAAAAAAAAATGAGGGAGGGTAAGCAATAATAGCAACAATGTATGTGTATTACTGCTGCTGCTGTTTCTCTTTATCTCCCTTTACCTTAATCTGAAAATTCATTACATCGGTTTCTGAGACGTGATTACTAAATCTACTACTTTATTAATACGTAAAACAATAAAATTGTTTATTTTATGAGAAATTATTATTCAAAACCCCTCTTATAAGGATAGGTGAAGATTAAAACACAGATTAAAATTGAGCTTTCATGTGGTGAAACAAGCTGTTATGTATCCGGTTTGAGATTCGTTGGCTTACAACAACGCTCGGGGAAGCACTTCCCTTGTGACCCCCCCCCCCCTTTCCTACTCCTTCCAGTTTGGATTCTATTGGTAAAAATAAAAATGCTCGAGCAGCTGTCCTCAACTTGCATGAACTGTAAAATGCTTAGGATGCTCTATAGACACCTGTCTACAGACAGTATGAGTGTTTTTTTTATACTCTATATATGATTTTATCATTTCAGTGGTTGGAAGATTCCTATATGTTTTGCCTTTTTAAAAACAAACAAACAATATATATGCAGCAAAAAAAAAAAAAAGCGGGCATACGTTCTCAACTTTCAGAATTTTTTTTTTTTTTTTTTTTTTTTTTTTTCCTGACGGAAATTAAATCCTTATAGTATGTAGAATTATGGGCAGAAAGATTTAAAGTGATATTTCAATTATTAAGAAAGATGCGAGCAAAAATGTGAGCGCGCGCACGATCCATAAAACCGTCCTCGCCGAAAAGATTCTACTAAAGATTCTATTCCCTTTCAAATGAGCAGATTAAGACACAGAAGGGTCCACAGTACGGTACTGAAACAGCAAGAAAATTATCTATGTTTTTTTTTTTTGTTTTTTTTTCCTTTTAAAACTTTAAACGCGATTTTCTGGAAACTACATTTTTCACCATAGGCAGCATAACGTGAACAATTTTAACATTTTTTGGATAAAATTTGCGCTTATCTACGCATAATTAAATTATCTAAGAGCCATCGAACCACTTTTTGAAAATTTTATTTATTTTTTTTATTTTTTCAATAAGTTTAAAAATCAAAATTTTAGACGATTTTTTTTTTTTTTTTTTTTTTTTTCAAAAATACCGCAATTTTCTTATTTTTCAAAAATTTGAGCTGATGGCCCTTAGCGTCAACCTTATTTTACAAGAAGAAACTCATATTTGAATAATTTTATTTCTACAGGAAGTTGGGATGCTGCCCATCGAGCCCGATATTTTGGTACAAGTCAACGCGGCTGCAGGTTTCCGACATAATGCTGTGTGACCAAATTTAACAACAACAAAAAAAAAATTTAAAATACTTGAAGCAATAAAAAACGTGGAATTATTGGGTTTTTAAATAATTTTGCTCTGGATTGTGAAACCATTGATATTCATAAAATAACAATTTCGTTGTGTTATACAATACATGGCACGTAAAAGCCGACGTAATGAAAAACACAAACAACCGTAATAAATTTAGCATTTATGTGTTTAACCCCTTAAAGGGTGGTGGGATATATTATATCCCACTTAATTTTAATCAAGAATTCTACCAGAATTTTTAGCATAAAAATTTACTTTTATTACTTTGGTGAAAAAATCTGTAAAATTTCAGAATTTATTTTGAAAATTCTGGTGTGTATTCAACATTACAGAAACATAATTTCTTGCCCCTGAAAGGGTTAAAGGTTTTCATAAAAGAACATTGTCTTTAATCATCAGGGAGGGGGGGGGGGAGTAATAAAAGCAATAGCAGTAACATACGTACTAGCTCCTAACTTTCTTTCATTAATTTTGTGGGGAAATAGAGGCTCCTATTATAAAGCCTTGAAACAGTTGAATTGTAAACATTTTATGCTGCTGATGCTTTTCTTTTCTTTGGTTTTTACACATCCTATTTTTACCTTAACACGAGGGGTTTCCTATGCATCTTATCGGTTTTTAAAATACCCTGGGAGGGGTTTTAACCAAAAAATTCCCAATGACATAAAAGAATTCCTGAATATATTTTAATTCCGGTTTATTTCTCCAAGCGTGTCTTAAAAGTTAAAGAAAAACTACTTTTTAAAGCTGAAAAATGTCCCACTGTACCCCAGACATGAGGAATAGTGGGACACATATATTGGTAAATATAAAATAGTTTTCACTTATTTGGAATTTGAACTGATACTTCTGAAACTTTAATACGTAGATGAAATAAGATTTCTATTGTAACAAATTTTACACCGACCTCTGCTTTTTAAGTAAAAGAACATAAATGAATTAAGAGCATAGTAAAAATTTTTGCAGGTAATGTTTACAATCAGTGCAGGTGTTCATTTCCCCATGGGTGCTGTTTCTTCTCTTATCGCATACCTTTTTGTTCTTCTAGTTTCCGTTTCTGAGAGAAATATAAACATTGAATGACTCACAGTTGCATGTGACTGTGAGGTTTTGAATAGTTCGACATGTGATTAACCAGCTGTGTTTAGGCTCTCTCAAATGTTCAGTTTTTTTTCTTTTTTTGTTTCCGAATACCTTGATGGCGAAGGCAGAAATTACATGCGCGTGGGAAAAGATTAAGAAATAAGGTTTTTTTTTTTTTTTTCGATAAATATTCGCCTTTGCTCAAAGAATTTAATATTTGTTACTTTCATAGAAATGAATATTCTGACGCATTTCTATGCTTATTTATTATTCAATATTAAAAGGTAAAAATATATCCTCGCCATGCTGATTATTAACAAAATTGAAATAGGTAATTCCATTGTATGCAGGCTGTAACTGATATGTATGTATTGTATTTTTTTTTAATGGCTGTTCTCAGAGTATTTTTCTGCTCAACAATGCGAAACTTTCTGAAACATTTACGGACTTGTTTATTAACGTTAAAGCATGACACTTGCAGGGCATTATTATTGAAGTGATTTGTAATCGAAACGTTTTTCATTTTTCGATAAGTGAATTGCATCTTGAGTTATAAGCAATTTTTCTATCATGACGGAAGTTATATATATATATATATATATAAGCAGGCTGTAACTGATAGGTATAGATATATATTTTTTTTTTTCGTTTCATTAACGCAAAGACACTCTCAAAGTATTTACCCGCTCAACAACGCGAAACTTTGGTACATTTACGGACTTGTTTATAAACGTAAAAGTATGGCACTTGCAGGCATTATTACTGAAGTGATTTGTAATCTGAGTTTTTCTATTTTTCGATAAATGTATTACATATTGAGTTAGCAATTTTTCTGTCATGACGGCAGTTTTTTCCCCCCTTTTCAACACTGTCGCGTCTGGAAATTCGGAAAATTTTGACTGCATTTTCTGAACGATCTTCTGTCTTTACCGAAAACTAGAAAAAACTGTTCGTTTGCATACTTTCTGAGTAACAGCACCTGCAAATCGCTTGCGTTTGCGAACAGAAATTAATTCAGAAATGTGTCAGTTGCCAGTTTGGATTCAAGAACAGCCTTAAGGGGCCGACAACAGTTGCGAAACAGCACGTAAAACAGCTGACATTGTACCTTTCCCCGGAAAACTACTCCAGCAGGGAGCGCTGAAAACTACCCCCATGAAAAGTTCCCCCATACGTCATTTTTACGTCACAGCAGATGGGGGTAGATTTCCAGTCATAGAGAATTTTACTTTCGTCGAAAATTGGAAAACTTCCCCCTGAAAAGTTCCCCCAAACCAGAAGGAGGAAGTTTTCCAGTGCCAGGTAATTTTCTTCTTCACTGAGTTCTTGAAAACTTCCCCCATGAAAAGATGTCCCCATACGTCATTTTGACGTCACTACAGATGGGGGAAGATTTCCAGTCCTAGAGAGTTTTACTTTCGTCGAAAATTGGAAAAGTTCCCCCATGAAAAGTTCCCCCAAACCAGAAGGGGGAAGTTTTCCAGTACCAGGGAATTTTCTTTTTCACTGAGATCTTGAAAACTTCCCCCATGAAAAGTGTCCCCATACGTCATTCTGATGTCATAGCAGATGGGGATACATATCATGGGGGAACTTTTCCAGTGCTAGAGAATTTTCTTTTTACTGAGAACTTGAAATCCATCCCCATGAAAAGTGTCCCCATACCACATTTTGACGTCACAATATAGGGTCATATATCCAATGCTAGAACTTGT
Source organism: Maratus michaelseni (assembly GCA_963931845.1). Classification (NCBI taxonomy): domain Eukaryota; kingdom Metazoa; phylum Arthropoda; class Arachnida; order Araneae; family Salticidae; genus Maratus; species Maratus michaelseni. The sequence continues at coordinate 55,145,113 of OZ007586.1, read as the reverse complement.
TTCGAGAGCTGAATATCTGGCACTCGAAATGTGTTTCTCTTTTATGTCTAGTTACTATTGTTACTGTGAATTATTATTATACGGACTTGAAGAAATGCGCAGAAGAGATTTAGTGCGTAATGTATAAAAGTATCTTGCTTACTTTTCATATTCGGTTATCAAACATATACTAGGCGGACAAAAAGGATTTAAGTATTAATGTGATATAATATTGCTCAAAGCATAATCTGTTAGAAGGTTCATGGAAACTCGTCGAAAACAAAGATTTTTGTTATGTTCGCGGAAAGTGTGTGCATGTGATATTTGTTGTTGAGTAGAGCATCAAAAGTGAATCTTTAATGAAAAATTCACATAAGTTATTTATTTATTTTTATTTATTTATTTATTTTTTTGGAAAAATAAGAATTTGCTCTCTTTTTTTTTTTTTTTTTTTTGGAAAAATAAGAATTTGTTCTTTTTTTTTTTTTTTGGTTAATATTCCAAATCAAATATCCAATATCAATAATTTGACACAAAAACAAATAATTCTTGAATCAGCAGATCAGAATTTAGAATTGAAATCAACTATCAACTTTATTATTATCTTTAAAACTGTGTTTTTGAAAAAAAATAACCATATTAATTGAAAGGTAAACAAATCTTAAGAACAAACTAAAAAAGATACTATGTCATTAGTGTACAACAAACTTACAAATAAATAATTATATTGTTGTAAACGAACATTAGCTTCAAAAATATAAATGGAATTTTAACTTTTAGTAGACCATAAAATACATAAGAAATCTGATTTTTGAACAGAATTTGTAACAAAATTACTATTTTTTTTCTAATTGATTAATCTGTGATACCCCATTTATATGAGCAAATAGATAAATAAATAGAATACTAAATTCATCTTTAAAAGTTAGACTTAAAATTATAGAATGTGCTGATTAATTAAAAGATGATAAAAATATTTTTTTTAAAATTTAATTGGTTTATTGTATTCTCTGACGGCGGCTATGTTTATGACTGAAAGTACTGTGAATTAAAATAATTACAAAAAATTTCTTTCAATATTTCTGTCATCTTTTAAGTATTTAGCACATTGTGTAATTTTAAGCCTATTTATAGTTTAAGAAAAACTATTTTTACCAAATTGTTCTACGATTGTTGAGGCAAAGGCAATTGTTTTCAGGGCTTTGCTTTTTTTTTTTTTTTTCAATTTAAAGCGACTAGGAACAAATCGCTATTATTATTCATTTTTTTTTTTTCATTTTTAACATTTTACGAAAACGAAGAGCCTATTCTCAACAGCTGTAATTCTTGAAAAAAAAATCGAGACACATTAAAATAAAATCCTCATAAATACTACAATTTATTGGCAAAGCAGACATTGGATGCAGTACCGCGTTAACCGGTTAACAATCGGGGTCTTGGTCTAAGATCCCAACTTCTCACAGTTGTCTGGATCATAATGCATTTCCACGGTTTTGAATTTTTATTTTAAAAGGATAAATTATTTCGAACTACTAATAACCCATTGAAACGAATTTAAATAGTAAACTGAACTTTAACTTTTCTACTATTACATAAAACCAAGTCATTAAATGTCCATCATAAATTTATAACATCTATAACTGGAAATTAAAAATATGTTTTCTTTACATCCTATCCTAATAATATTATAAATCTGATAGTGTTCAAATGTTAGGCTGAAGCCAGCGTCAAAATGGAACATTTAATGATCCTGTATCTTTGCGTATAGGTTGATAATAACCCTCAAATGAACATAGGCTGGTTTTTGTTTATTTTATTCAAATATTTTTCTTAATAATTCAAAATTTCATTGTTTTCATAGAGAATAAATGGAAATTTTTTCGTATAATATTTTAAAATGGTTAAATTTACTTTACCGTTGCGAAAACTAATTCAAAACCCGGAATAATAATTTTTACTCAACAATTTCGTTTCAACTGAAAATTTTTCAATGAAAAATGAAAATGAAATAAAAAAATTAAAGAATTAAAAATAAGATAAAATAATATTATTAGAAATAAAACGTACTTTTTTTAGTTTTTGATAATAATACAAGGTCTCAATATGCGTAACCATAGGAAACAGGCGAATATGACGTCATTCATCTAAAATAAAGCGGATATTCATCTAAAATAAAGTGGGGAAATAAAATGATCTTGGGTTTTTTCTTCACTTTTTTTCTTTTTTTAACACTTTCCAACCTAGTTGAAAAGTGTTTATGACTTCGGTTTGTCTGGCCGTCTGCCGTCTGTCCGTCTGTCCGTGCTCTAACTCCCGTAAATATGCTCGGATTGCCCTGCAATTTTTATATGTTATAATCGTTATCTATAGCATGTTCCCTATTTCAACGGAAGTGTAGCACTTATAGTTTTTTTACAGGGACACTCAAAAGAATTCCGTTACATTGAGGTCTATGGGGAAAATCATTTGTGGTTTATTTAAATAATGTTTCACTATTTTAAACGCATTGAAATTTATATATATCACTAAGGTGCATTAGAAGAAGCTTAATATGGAATAGGGTGTGCATAGCACTTATACTTACTTTACAGGGACACTCAAAAGAATTCCGTTACATTGAGGTCTATGGGGAAAATCATTTGTGGTTTATTTAAATAATGTTTCACTATTTTAAACGCATTGAAATTTATATATATCACTAAGGTGCATTAGAAGAAGCTTAATATGGAATAGGGTGTGCATAGCACTTATAGTTACTTTACAGGGACACTCAAAAGAATTCCGTTACATTGAGGTCTATGGGGAAAATCATTTGTGGTTTATTTAAATAATGTTTCACTATTTTAAACGCATTGAAATTTATATATATCACTAAGGTGCATTAGAAGAAGCTTAATATGGAATAGGGTGTGCATAGCACTTATACTTACTTTACAGGGAAAGTCAAAAGAATTCCGTTACATTACGTCTATGGAGAAAAATCGACTGCGGTTTATTTAAATAATGTTTCCCTATTTTAAACGCATTGAAATTTATATAAGGTTCATTACAAGAGACTTACTACAGAATATTGTGTGTATAGCAGTCATCGTTCATTTACAGGGACACACAAAAGAATTCTCTACTGTATGTTAACAATAACTCCTGGAAGTGCGTTTTAAGTTACTGAACGCGATTTTAATTTTAAATCGCTTTTTGTATATTACGTGGTGTGTATAAATTCTGTAGATCCTATACAGTGAAGCACAAAAGTTCGGGAACACATTTCCGTATTATTTAACTCCAGACGGAGAATTTTAAACTGTGCTACGTGTTTCCTAACTGAACTAAAATTTAGCATCCTATGTAGTATATATACAAATCTATAGATCCTATACAGGGCTGAATAAAAGGTATTCGGATTACTTAGATGTTATCTTTTAGCTTATTAAAGAGTATGATTCGTAAAATTATTTTGGAAGCGTTGGAAAGTGTTACATAATCTATGCTTGACGCATGATTTTTCGTTCTTTTTTTTCTTTTGTATGGTAACAATACTTGACGTTTTACCGTCTGCGCACGGCTAATATAACTAAACCGTATTTTTTATTTAAATTTTTAAAAAGTAAAAAGAAGTTTCAAAAGAAAATGGTTAGCAAATGTCATTAATATGCTCCGCAAAATTATCCATGTCGAAAATGATGTCATGGATAGCGAGAAATAGTTATTTCATTCTTAAAACTATTTCTTAAAACTATTAAGAAATAACTCGATTACCTAAAAAAAATGACGAATGTTAACAGTTCCATTTTTGTTGATAAAACCTAAAGATTTAATATTATTTCGTTAAAATAGCTTAATTTCTCCTATGCCAGTATTGAAATTAATTGCCTGGAAAAGAAAATTAACAAGAATTATATGTCATTAAAAAGGGATTTCTCTGGTGAAAAAGAGACTTCATATTTGAAATAAAACGGGAATTTTCCAATATGTTTTAAAATGAGTGTGAATTAATTCCTTACATTAATAATACAAGGATCAGTAAGTATAGAAAGTAGAAGAGTTTCACGCCATATTTATAACGAAAAATTTAAATGTTTTGTTATCTATACTGATTATTAAGCATGAGTATCCGTTATATACAGATGAGAGTTTTCTGCTAAAAAATCACATCATAATTTTAAGAAAAGGAAAATGAACACGAATCTATTATATTAAAATCTGACCGTGTTTTTGTATTTCGCAACTACTCTTAGATTATTGAACGCAACTCGATTTACTTGATCCGAGGATGTCGCACAAACTCTCAGAATTTAAAAAATTAAATTAGATTCCAAGATTGTTTTTCTTTTTCTTTCTTTCTTTTTTTTTTTTTTTTTTTTGTTGTTGTTGTTGTAAATTTTAACGAAGTTTATCTAAAAACGGAAAGGAAATTACTCCATATTTGTGTATAAAAAAGGAGAAATAAAACATATTAGTATATTTTTTACACCATTTTCTCATTAAAACTGAAAAACAGAATTTATTTTCACTTTGAATAGATGGTGAAAACAAAATCTTGATTTCAGTAAATTTTCCGAAAAACAAAAACATATTTTCACATATACAAACTTCATGAATCAATTTATTCTGGAGAACAAAAAGTGCCTGTCAACATACTGTCATTTAGAAAACAAGATTTGTTTCAACTATACATTAAACCAAGGAGGCAGAATTGAATTTAAAGAAAAAGCATATACTATTTCCAATTAAGGTTTTTTGAAGGATGTTAAAACGTTCCACAAAGACTTAAAAGTAAAATTGTTTATCAGGTAAAATTGATATTTGTTTTTACCCAATTCGTCTATTTCCACGATTTTATTTGGCCCTCCTTATTGTATTGGTTGCAATTTTATTTTCGCGATTATTTGGCAAAAAATTTCACTTTTTTAAGACTGGGTTATGTCAAGGTCCCTATAATAAAAAATACCGTATTGTCTCCTATGAAATGTGATAAATAGTTAGTTAATTATTAACCTTTTTAATTATCGGGAATGAAATAATTTTCTTAATTAATGTATTTATTTTTCTTTTAATGTTGTTAAATGGTAAAGATTTGTAAAATTATTTTAGAAGTGTTGTGAAGTGTTACAGAATCTATGCTTGACGCAGGATTTTTCGTTCTTGTTTAAAATTGAATGAATAATTTTTTTTCATTTATTCTTCTGAATGAAAAGTGAAAATTTTGGTAGAAATACCGGAACTGGTTCCGAGTAAGACTCCTATAATAGGAGCTCTAGTTCAGAGAAAAATCACGATAAAAGGAAGAATGTACATAGTACTAAACCCGTTTTCCACTCTTCATCTTCTGTATACATTTGAATTGTTAGCGGAAATATTAGCCTGGTCACTCAATAAGTCATTAACAAAAGACGCTGAACGGGCTGTGTGAAGCAAACAGATGCCTCCCCTCGGGCGGGGTAGAAAACAGTCTATTTGATAGTCAGTACTTAGCGAAACAGCTTAACCATGAATTTTTTTTGGGTTGAAAATCAAACTCTATTTAATATGGATTTTTCGATATTATCAAAATAATGCAAACTTTTTATATATATTCTTATGTAAGATATGAATATTTAATGTGAATAATTAACTGTGAATCCTATGAATTATATGAAACGATTTCTCCCCCTTGTTTCCTGTCTTTCTTATTTTTTTTTCGCTAGTATCTCAAACTTTATGTATAAAAGATGCATCAATTATTAAATGCATTTTTAAATACTATATGATATAAATAAAGTGAAACATCACTATAAAGTAATAAGATATTTTTAATTATAATTATTTTTAATTATAAAATTAAACGGTCATATAATTTTCTTCGAAAGAAAAAAAAGGAAGAAAATATTTTAAAAATACCGTATTTGCAGTAAAAGAGTTCAGAAATATAAAAGATTATCTGAACGGAACATACACATGAAAGCATGAAAAACATTAATTCATTTTCTATTTCTTATTTATGTGAGCAACGAACCAGATCGGCTATATTATGAATTAATTGGCAGAGTTTATCAAAATATTTTATTCAGCTTTCAGTAAAGAACATTATCTTTAAGATTTTTGAAATGTGTAATCTAATACAGACAGAGTGGGTGCCTTTGAGCAGGGCTGTCCACCGCGGCGATGGTAACTGTACTTTTAAATGTTTTTCTCATTTTCATGTAAACTGCATCCTGGCCTGACAACCTTTAAAACGTGCAAGTTTTATTTTTTAATCAATATATGCCATGATATTCAGGGATGTGAATTTTATAAACGAAGACTCCGTAAATTCAATAAAATAAAATATATTATTCAAAATATGCTGCACATACGTTAACTGAGGATACAGTCTTTAACAAATAAGCTATTTTAGAGGAAGCAATCACAATAGTATTGTTTATATTTTTCTTTACTTTATTAAAAAACTTTAATCTTGAATATCTCGTAATGGCATTTTTTTAGTTACTTGTTTTACAAATTAGCCCTTTATTGCATAGCATTATGGCTGTTTTCAAATCCAAAGGAGCTACATTCTGACAAATTTCTGAATTAATTTTTGTTCGGAAACGCATGAAATGGGCAGGTGTTCTTTATTCAGAAATTATGTAATCGAGTGGTGTTTTCAATGTTTTAGTAAAGGCAGGCGATCTTTCAGAAAATACTGTCAAAGTTGATGTTTTGTACATAATTTCCGGGCGCACGAAAGGAAAAAAATCTATCATCACGTGACAGCAATTGCTTTTAACTCAATAAGTAATTTATTTATCAAAAAAAGAAAACGCCATTCGATTCCAAATCGCAGTTCATTTAGCAGTCAGGCCTGCCAATTTTATGCCATGACGTTTTGAAAGAAGTAAGAAAGTTTGGCGTGATTGAGCCGGGAATTTGATAACCACTTTAATCAAGAAAGGCAATTCAAAAAATAAGTAAATAAATAAATAAATAAATAAATATGGGGTTATTTTAGTTTTCTTTTAAATTATAAAAGTAATCAAATCAGGATGCTCGTAAAATAATTAAAATTAAGGAAATAAAAAAATTAGGAAAATAAAACAATACTTCATACTCTTGATTCATTATTTTATATTTATTAATTTGCATTTTCCGAAAAATCTGGAACTATAAAGTTAACGATATAGTCTTATTTTTTGAACACATTATCAAGTCAACCCTTCGTTTTGGCTTCAAATTGCTAGTCCTTTCTATGTGCTTCTTTTTCCTTTCTCCTGAATTATAAATACACATTAAGCACTTTTTATATTTCGTTTTTCTTTATGTCAAATTTATACAGTAAAAAAAGGGTGATACAGAAAGAAAGAAGTAAGATATTCATGGAAGAGTTTGAGTCCCGAATAAAGAATAATTCTAAAATATTTTGTACAGAAATTAATATAAAACTTACTAAAAAATAACAAAAATAAACATTTGTTTAGATTAGCAATGTAGCTACATCAACCATAATGTATCTTAAAATAACTCAAATATTATCTGTGGAAAAAAAAAGCATATGTGAAACTTAGTACATGCTTTTTTTTTTTTTTTTTTTTTTTTTTTAATAATAACATTTTATGGAAACTTATTCAATAGAAAAATAGAAAATAAATTTCAACTTCTTATTTTTTGTCTGATACGTCTATTTTAACCATATGATTTCTGACAATCTATAAAAGTTTTAGTTTAGAAACTAAAAAAGAATTTTTCAAACAATTTTCCAATTTTTGAAACTAGAAAACCATTTTTCTATCTCTTGACCTTTTGAGTTTAAAATAAGATTCTATTTCTATTACTTTTTTCAGACACGTTAAACTCTAAAAAACTAATAATAAAGAAATCTAAATTGTTAAATTAAACCCAAAAATTAATAGAACGAATGGTTAGATTCGTTTTTGTGTCTCAACAAACAACTAATTAAAAACATTTTAAAAATGTGGAAATATTTCTAATAAGTTGTCACCAGATGAAGCTCGTAAGATTTTTCCTGTTTTGGTGGGGGGGACAGAGGTTTTAAATTGCTGTCTCCTAGTAAAAAAAAAAAAAAAAAAAAAAAAAAAAATCATGCGTTAAGTATGGAATATGTAAAACTTTTCAACACTTCCAAAATGCTTTTATAGAAATCTTTACAGTTTAAGAATGTCTAAGTCTGATGCTAAAGTTAACAATTTGGAAAACGCATAACACATTTAAAAATCCAATTTTAGAAATTACCAACAATATTCGGAAAAAGATCCTAACTATTTTGCGCAGCCCAGTGTATGATCTACTGATTTTTATATATACTACATAGAAACCAAAAATTTAGTTCAGTTAGGATACGCATAGCACAGTTGAAAATAGCCCATCGGCAATTTCCGTCAATAAACGCAAATGCATTCGAGATGTTTTGTGCTGCCCTGTATATAACCTATAGGATTTATACACATCAAGTATAATAGGGGGAAAAAAAGTTCCATTTAAAAACGCAACTGAAAACGCATTTCCAACCATTATTATTAACAGACAGTACTTTAACAAAATAATTTTATGTGACGCTGTAAATGAAGGAGGAATGCTATACACACAATATTCTATAGTAAGCCTCTTGTAATGCACCTCAATGATATATATCTGTTTCAGTATGTTTCAAATATTGAAACATTATAAAATAAACCGCAAACGATTTCTCCCCATAGACCGTTTTGTAATGGAATTCTTTTGAGTGTCCCTGTAAAGCAAGTATGTCAAACACGTGGCCCAAGGGCCACAACTGGCCCGCCGACAACTTCTCTGTGGCCCGCCAAGCCTTTGGCATTTTACCTGTGCATTTATTTTGTCATTTATTCAGTTGCTCGAACATGCATGCTGAAAATACACTTCTGAGGAACTCACTTACACCAAATAGTCTTAGAGATGGCAAACATATGTATGTAAGTATTGCCAGTTGCTTTTTTTATTCACAATTGCTACAACTTTTTTTAATAGTAATTTTTGTCTTATTTTTTTCGTCATTAATTAAGGGAAATATTTTTCTTCAAAATGTGGTAGTAAAAAAAAAAAAAAAAAAAAAAAAAAAAAAAAAAAAAAAAAAAATCCGTTTATTTGGCATAACTGATGTATATAGACAGATGTAGCTCAGTTTTAAAGTTTTAAATTTTAGCTCCAAGAAATTGCAGATACACAGTTAACTAATCGGAATGTAACAAAGTGCGAAATCTCGAGTCTAAAAATTTAAAGATTCGTAATTTTTTTACAGTATTTTTCTTATAATATTTATGTGTTTTATGACGAAACTATTGATTTATTAGGTGCGTTCGTAATTATATAAATACGTAGCACCTATTGTCGTCGTCTGGTCCGTCCGTCTGCATATAGCAACGCAAAAACTACCCAACCAAATGGTTTGAAATTTAAGATATATTATCTTTGCAGAATTTTATCGCGACATTTCAATTTTTTAAAAAATTGAATCAAAACTTTAGAAAATATTAATAAAAACATTTATTAAGAAATTTGATTTTTTTTTTAAATCGGTGCTTTCTTTTTATAGGAGCTTTCGAAGTTTGATCGCCAAGCGACCGAGAAACTTATTTTATTACAGAAATTAATCTGCAGACGATATAATTCATTTCACAGAATTAAAAATCATCAAGATCTGAATATTTATAGAACTATAACTTTTATAGAACTATAACCTTTTTTTATAGTACGAACGCACCTCGTTTGTAACGTTTGACGTACAATTTCCAACTTGTTTTACTACTCTCTTCAATTTTACACATGCTATATTTATTAAATAATAAGAAATGTATAGTAAAATTAATAAAATTCGGGCTAATTAAGAACAGTTACAACTTTTTTTAAAATCAAAGTATAAAATTAAGTGGCTTTTAAATGATTTGCTTTCGAAATGACATAAATTATCTGTTAAGTTTTGTGCTTGAAGCAAAACCCCCGAATACGTCATGTCATCTAGTTTCTCCACTCTTGTTTTACAAAAATATTTTGGATTTAAGTTCTTTAATTATTTTCATTACTTAGGTTAGTAAATGTGTCATTGTTAATGAAACCTGCTTGATCTTTCTTTCTTTCTTTCTTTTATTTTCTTTTATTTTATTTTTATTTTTATTTTTATTTTTTTTTTACCGATTTACACATATTTTAATAACATACTAATAAACAACCTAGGAATTTTTTTTAAAGTTTAAACTCTACCAGTATGAATATATATGATTGACGGAAAATAAACATTAAAAAAAAAATTAAGTTGATTCACAATACCATTATATTAAAAGAAAAACTGAAATTATATGTTGATATCCAAACATTGTTGGAGTTTCGAAAGAATGGAACATTAAGAGATGCTACAGGACAAAGCATTAAAAATCTGGCCAAACATCAGAAAGAAAAACTGTCAGAATTGAAATTGACACTTCTTAAAAGAGAGTGCTTTCACCAAGCCTATTGGAGAAAATACATTTACTTTATAAAATAATTATTGCATTAAATATCCCGTGATTCAAAATTATTTACTAGGAAATGGAAGAAAGGATGCGCAGAACAGTTAAAGAAGTTTGAAAATACTATAAGCAAAAGTACCATTGCTAAAAAGTATTTTGTATAGCCGGATCGATTTATAAAAGCCGGATACATGTTTATAAACTTATATCATATTCGTACGCACATGCTTAATCATCGTCAATTTTGAAAATATCTTGATAATATTGGTAACGAATATAACCAGATCTACCTTCTTATACAAAAATTTGACGGATTTCCATCATAAAAGTTTAACTGTTAATTACGAAATGTTAAACAAGGTAAGCATTTTCATTTTAAATTGACAAATTATGAATGTGAATTATTAAAAGACCACCAATAGACAAAGTACTTGGAGTTTTCATTTTTAATAAAAGCACCTGAGTAAACTTCAACCTCAGGGCAAATTTCATAATTTCATCATGTCATTTGATAGTATTAGCATCAGAGCCGGATTAAGCATTTCTTTGGCCCGGGGCTATTTTGGACATTTTGCCCCCCCTCTTCCCCTGCTACTGGAAATTTTGTGCCCCTTCCCACGATACTGAATATTTATCCCCCCTCCCCCCCACACACACCTTTTATTATTATTTTTTTTTAATCCTGAAATACAAATTTTAAAAATGGAAATATTTATATTGTTAATCAAGAGCGTTTTTTTGTTTGTTTGTTTGTTATCTTCAATAGTGCTCTTAATTAGTTTGTTTAAACATATACAATTAACAAATACTTTATAAACATTAAAAAAAAATAGAAATATTCCAGGCGTATAAAAACTGAATACATTAAAAATAATTTCAATACATCTGTTTATTGATATAAATAAATTTAATTACATGTTTAAGCTTTTTTTTTATTATTATTAGATTTTCATTACTAAAAATTAAGTTAATTGAAAAAAAATATCCTTGTATTTAAATTCCCAAGTGATTGCAGGGCATCATGAAATGCAAACAGTTCTGTTATGTCATTATCTAGTGACATTAGTGTTAAACCGCTAAGTTTGGGCTCCAGCATAAACGATCATAGTCTGTTCTTTATTAATTTTAGTTTGGAAAATGATCATTCTGCTTCAAAGTTTGTAAGCGGTACTACTATATACTATAATTGCAATATGCAGTACATTTGGGAAAACAGATATTAATTGTTTATCATTGATTAACAGCATCTTGACAGCATTGGATATCTACATTTCTAATACATTCCGCGAAATATTTCATTTCTATTTTTAAAATATCGCCAAGATCCTCGTAATAAAATGTTAAGCGTCTAGAGAATCTTTATCTATAATGTTTGAGTATTGTAATTGACAGAAAAACATGAAAAATGATAGTTTTATAGAGAAATGTATGATAAACATGGTGAAACATAGAGTTTTAAAATCGAATAATTATTTTAAGTGCCTCTGTTTAATGTTGAAATCGGTGAATATAATTCAGTTACTTAAATTTTATAGGATTAAAAACTATGCACAGCAATTTAACCTTCTTTTGAAGGAATATATATATATATATATATATATATATATATTACGTGATTAGATTATGAAATGCTGTGTCGAACATATATATATATATATATATATATATATATATGGTGTTACGGTAATGTTTCATTAATGGTTATATATATATATATATATATAGTGTCTAATTTTATGTTTATGTTTTTTTTTTTCCTTAATCCAAAATTTTATTACTTGAATGGATATTTATTTCTTTTTTCCAAAAAGCCGTTTTTTACCTCTGGTGCTAGATGTTTATAAAGCCCAAGTAATATTTCTAAACATTTTCCATTTGCAAAATATACTTACACGCAAATATTAAAAATGACAGGAAAATTTAAAACAATTAAGTTATTATGTGTGTAAAGCATTTAATGAAGAAATTTGCATTGTATTTAAAAACTCCAAATAATAATATTTCCAAATATTTTTCAATTCGAAAAAATATTTACACGTGAATATTAAAAGAGAAAGAAAACTTTCAAATAATTACATTTTTATGTGCGGAAAGCATTCAGTGGTAAAGATTATGATTGATATATATATACATATATACATATATATATATATATATATATATATATATATATATATATATATATATATATATATATATATATATATATATATTAAAACTATTTTCTTATAGCGTCTAAAAGAAAAAAAAATCTTCCAGCAGTTAGACCGTCAGCAGTTGCGACAGCGGTGGATGCGGCCCTGGGAATGTTCAAGTCAAAGGGAAATGAATAGATACCCGATTATAAAAGATCACTACTGGTCGTGTTAATATCATCCAATCTTTCGTAATCAAGTAATCTTTTTAAAACAGATTATATCATTGTGTTTGTGCAGCCTGTGAAGTCTTGGGAAGTGTAGCTCGTTGGGGGCGGAAATTCCTAGTTTTGTTAGAAAATGTAACTGTGAGTTAAACTTTTATTACAAAAAAAAAAAAAAAAAAAAAAAAAAACAATTTTTTTTCTGATTTTAAAAAATGGCACCACTTCAAACTTTTTAGGAAATTTACTTTTTAAGTTAAATTTATATCTTGACAATGAGCAAAATGTTATAAATATGCATGCTAAAATTTTTCAGTTTGATTAAAACAAGTCAATTTTTGTGCAAAATATATGAAATTTTATTAAATAAATTCATTGCAATCAGTCTTCTGTAATCGGATAATCTTTTTAAAATAGAAAAAATTAGCGTGTTTTTAGACCAATTAACGTGTTTTTCGATTCTGCGGGGTATGCACGGGAGTTGGCGAGCGTAGCTCGAAGGGAGCAGAGCCCACTAGTTTTGTTAGAAAATATAAATGTGAGATAAAACTTTTATTACAAAAAGCAATTTTTTTCTGATTAAAAAAAATGCAACACCTCAAACTTTTAAAAAAATTTACTTTTCTAGTGGAATCTATATCTTGAGAATGAATTAAAATATATAAATATATATATATATGCTAAAATTTTCCAGTTTGACTGAAATATGTCAATTTATGTGCAAAATATGATTAATTTTATTAAGGTTGTTCTCAAATCCAAAGGAGTTACTTTGTGACACATTTCTGATTCATTTTTGTTCGGAAACGCATGAAATTGGCAAGTGTTCTTATTCAGAAACTATGTAATCGAATGGCGATTTACATATTTTGGAAAAGGCAGAAGCTCATTTAGAAAATACTGTCAAAGATGGCATTTTAAATCAAATTTCCGGACGCAGCAGCACGAGAAAAAATTAAAACTTGTCGTCACTTGACAAGAATCTCTTATAACTTAATGTATTTATCAAAAAATTTAAAACGCTTTTCGATCCTAAATCCCTCCAATAGTCAGATTTTCCAATTGTATGCCTTTACATTTAAAAATGAGTTAGAAAACACGTCAGGTAGTTTCGCGTTGTTGAGCAGGGAATTTGAGAACCGCCTTAAACAAATTAATCTGAGTATATTAAAGAATTTAACCCATACGTATTGATTTTTAGTAAAAATTGCACAAAAGAAACAATTTATATATGAATATGGGAATTTTAATAAAATAAGGATGTGTGTAAAGCCATTTAAATAATGAAATTCATAATTAATCAACTTAACTTAAATTGATAAGATAAAAGATGGCGATAAAAAATATTTCACAAACAATCGAACCCATAAGAGGTGTAATATTATTTAACCTTTTTTTTCTCTTTCTTTTTTTTTAAGCCACCTAAACACATGCAGTAAAAACAATGGTTTTCTACAAGTTAAATGTACTCGTACTCAAGGATAAGCATTTTTCTCAATTAAATAAACGCTTTTCTTTACTTAGTATTAAATAAAAACATTAAAGATAAAGGAAAAGGGAAGCAAACACACTTCCTAAAATCTACTTCTTATCATATTAAAATAAAAGTTTACGAACAAAACATTCTTTTTGATTATCTGTCTGTTTTTTTTTTTTTTTTTTTTTTTTTTTTTTCCCCATAGACTTTTATCCAGGAGAGGCAGACAGAGATGATTCTCAATGCACTGGCCAATGGTTCTCAGTTCTTACGCAAAATACTGTTGAAAGATACTGGTCATGTCATTGGGGGACTTACTGACAATTTGACGGGGTAGGGGGATTTGAGGGAGACGAAAAAGCAATTAACAGCCTGGCGACTTGTAAATAAGAAAGGTAGCCAGATTCAATCCTTACTCGTCTTTCTTTACAAACAATCCTTGATATACGGGCCCCTGGAATGGAGATAAAGCGAAGAAACATTTTTGCTCATTAAAAGACATCTGTATCACAACCCCCCTCCCATCCATTATTATTCATTCTTCAATGTCAGTTCCTCTTGTAGATAATTTCCACAGCCTTTACTCTTTTCAAAGTGCAAATCACAGAAAGAAAAAAAAAATCATTCTGCATATAAAAGTTTTATAAAAATTATAACTAAACAATTCAGCTTTTTGTATCATGAGCAAAAACCATGATAAATTTCGTGTGGCCTAAAAAATAACAAGAAATGTATTATGTAAAAAATATAATTGAACAAACATTTTTTAGAACATTTATTTATTTCCTCATCAATGATATCCCAAGATTCCGTTAAGATGGTTCTCAAATAATATGCTTAACAGCACGAAACTTTCTGACGCATTTTGTGATTCATTTTTAAACGTAAAGGCATAAAAATAGCAGGGTATTGAAACAATTTGGAATCCATTTTTTGTCATCCATTTTATCATAGTCCTCCATTTTTTGATAAATAAATTATTTATCGAGTTATAAGCGATTCTTGCTACGTGACAACACGTTTTTCTCCTTTCTTGTGCTGCGGCGTCGGAAATTTGATTCAAAACGCTGACTTTGGCTGTATTTTCTGAAAGATCTTTGGCCTTTACCAAAAAATGGAAAACGCCTTTCGATTACAAAGTTTCTGAATTAAGAACACTTGCCAATTTCACAAGTTTCCGAACAAAAGTAAATTAAAAAATATTTCGTAAAGTAGCTAGTTTGGATTTGAAAATATCCTTAAGGGGGTTTCTCAGTCAGCTCTCTAATTCTCCTCGCCAATATTAAAGATATGGGCGTAGAAGAATGCACCGTACATTTAAAAAATCGCCTCATAAAATTAAATTTTTAAATTTCTTTTTTTTTTCGTACTCTTCTTAAAAGATGTTTTTTTCCGCCTTAGTTGCCAAAATATTTCTGAAATATCTGCTTAATTTAATATTTTATGTGTTAAAAGCGTAATATTTTAACACTTCAAGATAAATTCTGATGAAAACATTAGCAACTATGAATTTCATTTCAACAAACGTTTAAAATGGACTGTATTCACTATCTTCGGTGAAATCTATTGCGGTCTGATATTTATGGCTATTTTAATACTATTTATGTGTTTACATTTTGGTTATTTTTAATGTGTTAATTAAATAGCTGTCGTTAAGGATTTTTTTTTTTTTTAAGTACATAATTTGTTGAGAATATATATTTTTTGAAACATGGTCAAATTAGTGAAAAAACTATAGGTAAAATTTCGAAAGTTTAAGTTTGCAAAATGTAGTCATTTATGTTTAGTGTTTTGTTTTACTCTCTCTTTATTTTATTTTATTCGAATTTTTCACTTCCAAATAAGCCAAAATTTACTCTATATATATTAGGTCAATTGATTTAACTATGTAATAATAACAAAACAATGCGCGAAACTGATTTAAAACAATAATAATAAATAATCATAAAAAAATATATTGCTTTTAAATTGCTGAAAACTGTTTCATTTTCAGTTCTGTAAAGAAAAAAAAATGCAGGGGTGGGGATTTTAGATAATAAAATTAATTAATGTACTATATATATATATCATAAGCAAAAACAACTATAATCTTTCACATAAATCATTGAAAAATAATAATTATTAAAACAAATCAGTAAAAAAGATGAATGTAATGTTAATATACTTTATCCTAATAGAAAATATAGAAATACAAAATTAACATTAACAAAATTAAACAAAAAAAAAAAAAAAAAAAAAAATCTGTGTGTATATGATGTAACATATAAGACAAAGGCTTTGCTCACTGTATTATTTTAAAAAAAAAATTATGAGGTGTTTTCTAGGACATATAAATACTGCACACAGTACATTGCATATTTGTTTTCTGTTTTTGTTCTGTTTTCTGTCTTTTTCTGGAAAAAATGGTAAAACCACCTATAAACGATAATGTATTGGTATTCTTTCATATGTCCCGTTTAAAATAATAATAAATGTTTTAAAATACATTTCATTTTCAATAGCGAAGAATGGTATAGTAAACCTCATTATCAGAGCATGAATTTTGTGAATATCCAATCATATTTCCGAAAATTGAAGCACAGACAGACAGACAAACTGAAGTAAAAAGTTTTTAGCTATGTTAAAATGTGTTTTTTTTTCTCTTCTTTCAAGCATATTTATAATTTTAAAACTCTTAAACAGTAAAATCTTTTAAGACGAACTCACAAGATACCGAATAAAATTCCACTATAGACAGGTTTTCATCTTAGCAGGTACACTATTCCTTATAGTTTATATTATTTTCACCGAGACCATGAAATTTTCCGTTTAAAAAAGTTTTCCGCTTTACATACGTTCTGTTTCACTGGTTTTAGTATTTAATCTAGCTTACTTAATTTAATTGTAAAAAGCATAACCTCTTCAAAATGCACGCAAAATATAACAATTCATAAAAAAATAATGTATTCGATTTTTTAAATTGAATCTGGGAAACAAATTCTTTTAAGCAGGGTTTGTTGATTTAAATCAGATTGATTTTAATCATAATTAAGATTAAGATGTTTTTTTTAATCATTGATGTAAAACAACTTTAGTAAAAATTTTATTTCAAATTTAGATCAAGATATTTTGTAATAAATATTATGTTTTGAAAAAAAATAATAGTAATAAAAAGTTTGTAAATTTAAGGAAGCGGAGAGACTGAGAAATCAAAATCCATGATTTTTAATTTTATTTAAATCAAATATCACACTTTAAAATAAAAATACCAATTTAAAAATAAAGAATCTTAGCTGAAAAACGTTAAAAGATTAATGAATATTTATCTATTAAAAAACATCTAAATCTTATGTAATTTTTTAATACAAAAACATGGAGACATTCTGTGAGGATATGGGAAACATTAGAATAAATAAATATAGGCCATTCAAAAGTTTTTTTTAATTAAATTTATGTAGATATCTCATTACTTCCACATGTAAATAACAAGTGGTTCAATATTCTGATGTAAGTTTATTTATGCAAAGGTTTGGAAAATAAAGGTATTTCATGGCTTGTAATAGTCTGAAATGTTTTTATGTATATTTTTAACATTTTCCAACAAAGTTGAAAAGTGTTTATTCATTCGGTTTGTCTGTCCGTCCGAGCTGTAACTTTCGTAAATATACTCGGATTTCCCCGCAACTGATATATGTCATTTAGGTCAACTATGGCATCTTCGGTATTGAAAATGAAGTATGTAGCACTTATAGTTCATTTAAAGGCACACTCAAAAGAATTCTTTTACATTACGGTCGAAATCGCATGGGGTCGAATGAGGCAAAATCGTTTGCGGTGTATTTTAATGATGTTAATTTATCTCAAACATATTGAAATTGATATATATCACTGAGTTATATTACAATTTTTATGCTTATCATAGATTATAGAGAGCATAGCATTTATCGTTCATTTACAGGAACATACAAAATAATTCGGTACAGTACTGTCTGTGAACATTAATTTCTAGAAGCGTTTTTTCCGTTGTGGCACGCTTTTTTAAATGTAACTAATTTTCTACATATTGCTTGGTGTATATAAATTCTATAGATCATATACAGGGCTGCGCAAAAGATGTCGAGTACATTAGCTTTCATTGACCGAAATTGAAGAATGGAATTTTTTAGCTTTGCTGTGCGTTTCCTAACTGAACTAAATTTTAGCATATTGTGTATGGCATATATACAAATCTATTGATCATTGTACAAAAAAAAAAAAAAAATCAGATATTTTTCAATTATTAATTTTAATTACAGAAACTGAGTTTTCGAATATGACATACGTTTTCGAGAATTGTTTACTTTGATATCACATTTCACCTTATGAATCTATGAAGTTTTGTTACAGTATTCTGATTGTGTTGGAAGGCGTTTCATAATCTATGCTTAACGCATGATTTTTTGTTCCTGTTAAAAATAATTTAAATTTTAGTTACTTATAAATGTAAGCTAATTAACAACTAAAGTTTTTATAGTCTTAAAAAAAATCTGATTTAATTTTTTTTAAATTTAAATTAAATAAATCCAACTTTGATTCAGTCTAAATTCAGTAATTGCTCAGGAACTCAGCTGGAAAATTGGTTTCTTTTCAAATATTTTAATAACAAAGAATACATTTTTTTCAGATCCATTGAAATTTGTAACATATAATCATCCTCAGAGATCATCTTTATGTATGTATAATACATTCTCAAAATTCATTAAGTGAATATTGTATATATTCCAGAATATTGTATATAATTTGAAATAGATGCTTTTGAAGGAATTCAGTACCGATCTGAAATATATTGTTTAAAATTTCATTCATAACTGTTTTCTTGTTTTATAAATATAATTATCTTTTGTATTTTAAGATTTTTAATAAAAAATTTGGTTAAAAATTTTTAGCTTTTAGTAATAAAGGGTGCATATGATTTTTAATTTATTAAATGGGTAATTTAAAGTGGTATGTATATTTTATATAGAATAGTATATTTGTTAAATTGCAGTTTAAGCAAGTGATCATATAACACAAAATAATTCGTTTTATTTATTTCATGTTTTCAAAAGTAAAAGATAATTCACCTTTTCAAATTAAATCTGTTTCTATTGCTCCATTTTTTGTAACTGTAATATTTAATTATTCATATGATTAAAATATTTCAAATTAACCAAGTGAATGAGTATTTTTTTTTTTCAAATAAATTTAAAAGAGCTATTTTAGTTTTTAATTTTAATGATTTTGTAAAGGTTATTTTCTCAGAGTAAGCATACAGGTATGTTTACTCTGAGGTTATTTTACTTTAAAATGTGTATTTAAATAATAATAATAATAATAATAATAATAATCTGAACTAAATAAAACAAAAATCCGAATTAAAAAAATTCGATTTATTTATTTTTTATTTTATTTTTTTTAATAAAAAAATCACGAACCTTGCTTTTAAGGCGCTTCTGAAGGGGGAAAAAAATCCCTATTCAATAATGCAAAACTCTAGCACATTTCAGTGATTTGAAATCGAGTACATATTTTTCATTTTTCGAGAAAGGAATATCTTGAGTTATAAGCAATTGTTGTCTCACAACGACCTTTATCGGGCTGTCGCATCCAGAAATTCTGTTAAAAACGAAATTTTTCACCAAGTTTTTCTGATAGGCCTTCTATTTTTAACGAAGAATGGAAAAGCTATTCAGTTCCCGAACAACATGGTTTCTGAATAACAGCATCTGCCAATCTCATGCGTTTGCGAGCAAAAATAGATTCATATATATGTCGGCTCATCTGAGCATTACAACACAATCAAATTTCATTATTACACAAGTATTTTTACTGAAATTCAGACATTCAGAGTGCGAATGAACATAAATCTGACAAACAGAAGTGAAACAATTTTTCATTATAATTCGAAGTGGTAAATAGTGGTATTTTTCTGGTACTTCCAGGCGAAATTGCTTGTCATATAAAAACATTACTATAATTTACAATAATTATATTACTCTAATTTACAGAAAATCTGAGAAAAATTTTAACGATGACTTCGTTGAGAGAATTTTTGAAGAATATCTATGTAGTCAACTGATTTTATTTCAGTTTCAACAATCAATTTTCATAGTATCATAAATTATTTTATCTTTACCTTTTTTTTTATTCAACTTAAAATTTCACAACTTGATAAAGTAACTACGCATGTTGATACAGTTTAATGCTTTCTAAGTTTTAGTTTTTAATTATTATTATATTTTTATTTTTTACCAAATATCTTGCATGTCTGAAATATAACGCAGAGTCTGTATTTTTTTTTCTTTAAATCATTAAAAGTATTTGTCCAAAATATACAAAATAAAATTATACAAGTATATTAGAAGTGACTTTGTACAACATTCCTATGTCAATGTTCCATTTATTAGCATAATAGGTTTAAATTGATTCACACCTTTCCAGATTCATGTGTAGTATATTATCCCTTGACTCTTCTCCCTCAAACAAATGTTTTAAGGTAAAAGTGCCTGTTTATAAAATGAAATACATGTTTGAAATAAAAGTCTAAATAATGTAAATCAACACCTTAAGTCTATTTTTCTTATTTTCTTGAAAAATTCTCTGAATGTTAAAACATGTGGAATTACTTGAACACCAGACTAAAAAAAAAAAAATGAAATTTTTTTACAAAAAGATCTTTGATGCAATCCGTAATGATTCATTGATGCAATGATATTCAGTCTTCATAAATCCATTCTAGGTTAGTATTAGCACAAAACATGTCCTTTAATTAATAATAAAAGAAAATGTTTTTATTATTATCCTAATAAATCTTCAATGATGGTGTGAGAAATACATTCTACATTATTTGAAAACATAAGATATAAGAGCAAATAAAATAAAAGTTAAAAAAAAACTGGGCATTAATTAGATGTGTGAAAACGGTGTTAAATTTTAAAAGCATTTACGCTTTAGTTGAAATTTTATCAGCTATTTCGGGTGTAAGTGTTTTCAAGAAACAATATCCAACATTCAAGCTTAATAATAAATCCTAAGTTCATTCACTTTTAATAATAATGTTTAAAAAATAGTCTTAATATAATAGTTTAAAATTTAACAATTTCGTCTCAAATAGAATTTGTTCCTATTTCAGTATTCATGTTTAAAAGATAACGTTATAGAAGCTTTCTAAAAAAGGAAATATTTTAACAAAACAGAGAAAAAGTGCAGGTGTGCAAGTGCCTTTTACGGAAGTTAAAATAGTCATTTTTAGTTTTTAAAGATGAAGAACATGTGGTATTTATTATCATTGCTCTGCGACTCTGAAAGGGACTATCTCAACCAAGAAATTTGCGTAAATGCAAATAGTTCAGTCCGCTAGAGTTACTGGCAGCCTTGTGGTTAAAGAGGTAGTTGACGCACCCTTTCACACTATTGATTGATAATACCCCGTCAAATTGTCGTTATCCCCATTGGACTGGGGGTTGCCCTTGGGAAGTGTCGGATGTTAGGCATTGGGGGGGGGGGGGGGGGGTCCTGACCTTGTACTAATTTCTAAGAAATCGTATGCCGTGCACACATAGACCTTACAATTCAAGATTCTTCCCCTGAGCGTGCACATGTTTTTTGAGATTAGGTGGTAGAAGCGGAAAATAGTAAAGATGTTTTCTTCTTTTGGTATCGGGCAAAAGTAGGGTAAAAATAGTAAAAGAATATGAAAACACCCGCTCGCTAATGTTAAACGTATGGCCATGTTGTTTTCGAATTTCTCATTTAAATTTGAATATTTTGAAAAGTTTTTTTGCATAAGATAGCTGAGGTTGATATTTTAGTTGCAGATTTTTTTTAATAAAGGTACTTTCACTTTCAAAACCGGTTCCGAAAGTGAAAATACCTTTACTAAACAGATCTGCAACTGAAATCGAAAAAATAAAAAATCGTCATATTACGGATCGACCTCAGCTATCTTATGCAAAAAAAAAAAAATCTTTTAAAAGTATTTAAATTTAAACGAGAAATTTGAAAGCAACCTGGCCATAGGTTTAACAATAACTATCGGGTGTTTTCAAGGGAGTGACGACTACCCTTAAATCGTACTTCGAAGTTTTGGAATTGCAAAAGGAAAAAGTGATGACGCTTGAAACCCGATTTTATCTCGTTATTTCAGAAAAAGTTTTTTCATTTTAGAAGCAAAAATTTTCTTTTTTCTTTCTTTCTTTTAGAAATTTAAGTAATTTTTAAAACAAAATTTTGATAAAACTTAAGCTGTTGACGAGGGCTCCTGACGGATTGGGGCCCGGGGCTGCAGCCCCGTAGCCCCCCCCCCCCTTAATCCGGCCATGATTAGCATTTTCAAATAGAATTTATTATTTTGACAAAACAACTTTCAAAAAGAAAATGTATTTTATTTTATATGTTGCCAAACATTATTAGAAAAACATCGGAGTGGACATTTTTTGAACAAGCGCGCTTTTGTACGGCTTCTTTGCGTATAGCGGCCAACCTTTTGTTATTTTTCAAGTCAACATACGTTAAACCAGAAAATGTATTTAATAAATGAAAATAAAGAAGAATAAGTAGAGCATAGATACAAAACACAAATCTTTAAAGAAATTTTTTGATTCGAAATATGTTTTCTTTTTCACTGGAAAAAAATACGGAAGATTGGCAGCTATTTCTTTGCTAGGTAAAAGATTAACAGGTCATCGTGCACAACCAAATTGCAAAATAAATACAAATTAGAAAAAAAAAATTAAATTCAGTTGATTCGGTTGATAGAAAGCAATTTCGAGTATTTTTTTCGAAAAATAAGATAAAACAAGCTATGAATTTTATTTACTTTTGAACTTTACATGCACATTTCTTTAACGTGGATGTGTTTTATACGAACAAATTTTATTCTGTGCAATGGTAATAATATTATCTTTTTTTTTTTTTTTTTTTTTTTTTTTTTTTTTTTGGCTTTGTATATAACGCTTAATTTGGTCCGCGGCGGTAAACGAGTTCGACATACCTGCTGTATAAGTGCTATACATACTATATGCACATTAAAAGCACGAGATAGATAAAATAAAATGAAAGCATAATAATATAATAATAATAATAATAATAATAATAATAATAATAATAAAACTAAGCATACATTATGTAACAATTTCTAAACTGTTATATTCGCGATGTTTGTTTTCCTCTGAATTATTACGGCAAAATATGCTATTTCCAAATGAAGTATTTCACAGAAATAATTTACTTTTAATTAAATTATTCTACTTAGCACATTACATATTCTCAAATTATAGCCACAAAAACGTAAGAAAATATTAAACATGAGATAAATAATTGGATACATGAAAACTGTGTGAAATCTTAAAGGCAGTATTCACGCTTGGTACTGAAGCCCAATTTCATTCACTCTTAATAATAATGTATAAAAAATAATGTAAATATAATGCTTTAAAGTAGATTAATTTAGACTTTGTTTTTATTTAAATGCTCGTGTTTAGAAGAAATTCTATAAAAAAGAAATATAGCAACTTAAATAGAAAGACAACAGGCGCACCTTTACGGAAGTTAAAATAATTATTTTTAATTGCTAAAAGCAAAGAAAACATGTGGTAATTAATATCAACATCTTTTGGTTGTAAAAGGATTATCACTGGCACAAAATTTGCATAAAAGTTAAGAGTTCTTAATCTGTTTATTATTTTTGGAAACCATGTGGTTAATGAGTTAGTTGAAGCACCCCCTTTCTTTCTTATTAATATACCTGTAAATCTGGTACTATCCATAAAAGTTACTTATATTCTAAAATAAAAAAAAAAAAAGCTTTTTATGAAATAGTAATTTAATTTTAAATAATTTACGATTATGCGTTGAGAAATCAAATTTTAAATTCTGAAATAAGAAATTAAATAATGTTTATTTTTTTCTTTTTAGTTGCATTACCTTAAAAAAGATTTAAAAAAAAAACTATGTATTTTTGAAAAAATTCGCTTGTTTGTGATTTCTACCAAGCGTAAAAAATCTGTATATTTTTTAAAGTGGAATTCGATGTCAAATTATTACGGAAATGTTTGCCAAAAACATGAAATACCTTCAAAAAATTAATTTTTAATTTCTAGTTATTAATGTTATAGATTGATGATGGATATTTAATGACTTGGTTTTTTTTTATATAATAGTAGAAAAGTTAAAGTGATCATTACTGTGTCAAATTATTAATATTGGATATTTGATTGGGAATATTAACAAAAAATTAAAAAAAAGAGCAAATTCTAATTTTCAAAAAAAAAAAAAATAATAATAATAATAACTAATGGGAATTTTTCATTAAAGATTCACATTTGATGCTCTACTCAACAACAAATATCATATGCACACACTTTCCGCTAATACAAAAATCTTTGTTTTCGATGAGTTTCCATGAGCCTTCTAACAGATTATGCTTTGAGCAACATTATATAACATTAATACTTAAATCCTTTTTCACCGCCTAGTATGTGTTTGATAATCCAATATGAAAAGTAAGCAAGATACTTTTACATTACGCTCTAAATCTCTTCTGCGCATTTCTTCAAGTCCGTATAATAATAATTCACAGTAACAATAGTAACTAGACATAAAAGAGAAACACATTTCGAGTGCCAGATATTCAGCTCTCGAAACAAGTAAAATGTTATAGCATTGGATATGTGACCCTATATTGTGGCGTCAAAATGAGATATGGGGGCACTTTTCATGGGGATGGATTTCAAGCTCTCAGTAAAAGGAAAATTCTCTAGCACTGGAAAAGTTCCCCCTTGATATGTATCCCCATCTGCTATGACGTCAGAATGAAGTATGGGGATACTTTTCATGGGGGAAGTTTTCCAATTTTCGACTTTTCCAGATCTCAGTGAAAAAGAAATTGCCTGGCACTGGAAAACTTCCCCCTTTTAGTTTGGGGGAACTTTTCATGGGGGAAGTTTTCCAATTTTCGACGAAAGTAAAACTCTCTAGGACTGGAAATCTGCCCCCATCTGTGGTGACGTCAAAATGGCGTACGGGGATACTTTTCATGGGGGAAGTTTTCAAGATCTCAGTGAAAAGAAAATCCCATCTCACTGGAAAACTTCCCCCTTCTGATTTGGGGGAACTTTTCAGGGGGAACTTTTCCAATTTTCGACGAAAGTAAAATTCTCTATGACTGGAAATCTACCCCCATCTGCTGTGACGTAAAAATGACGTATGGGGGAACTTTTCATGGGGGCACTTTTCAGGCGCCTCCTCCAGCAATTTAAGTGCTTTAAAAAAGATAGTTTTGTCAGTAGATGAAACTATAAATTGATGGCTTGGCAAGAAATTAAAAAAATATATTTCAATAATTTTGTATATACATTTTTGTATATAATTTTGTATATATTATAATACAATTTTTTTTTACTCCTCCCTCCTTTTAAAAACACATAATTATTATTACTTTTTTTCAGTTTTTGCAGAATGATCGAAATTGATTATAACTCAAGATGTAATTAATTCATCGAAAAATGAAAAAAATATTTGATTATAAATCACTTCAGTAATTATGCCTGCAAGTGTTATACTTTTACGTTTAAAAAGGCTGAATGCAATGATAGTTATAGCTATTTTAACTACATTGTATTAAAACAAATAAAAGGTGTAATTAACTACCTTGTATTAAAAATAGTAATACATGATCGGAGTATTGGAAAGGAAAAATAAGAGTGGCGATTCTCTATTTCGGTCGTTAAAAATCCACGCTAGTAACGCAAAGACGCTTGCAAACTAATGTTAAACGTATGGCAGTGTTCTTTTCAAATTTCTCGTTTGCATTTTAATATTTTTTAATGATTTTTTGTGCATAGGATAGCTAAGGTCGATGTATAACCAGGTACTTTCGTACTCGCAGTTTTTTTTTCTTCAAGGACACTTTTCGTTTCAGAACAGTTTTCGAAATTGACTGTTCTCAGGGGAAAAAAAAACTTCAACGAAAATTAATAGTTCGAAAGTACCCTGTTAGACATAGACCTCAGTATTTTATGCATAAAAATCATTTAAAAATAATAAAATGCAAACCAGAAATTTGAAAAGAACGCTGCGATTGGTTTATTATTAGCTTGCGAGTGCCTTCACGTGACAAGCGTAGGCTCTTAAATTTGCTAAAATGAATTTCAGATATAAGAGAACATTCTAATGGGTGTGAAATTTCTTTCAAAATTTAGTTAATACAATTTGCAATTTATGAATTACTGATATAAAATGAAACTGGCTTCATTAACTCTAGAACGCCCGAAAATTTTACTCAAGTTTTATAAAACTATTTTACACCAGAATTTTAATAAAAATATATTTTTAACTTATTCATTTAACGTACTTCAATGAGGTATATATTTAACTTATTTGTTATTTTAATAAGAAACTTCTGGTTCGAATCTGAATATATTCCTTTGGTAACGGCCAAAATGACCGCTCATGGGCTTTCTAGTGTTAACGGCTGTTAGCGGTCTCACAAATCGATGCTTTTTACAATTTTCACAGTTTAACTTTTAATTTACAGTTTAACTATAGATACTAGTGACATTTTGTTTCGTTTGAAGCTCTAGTACTATCGCTAGAAGTGTCTGAATAGGTAAATTTTAATTATAATAGTCCTATGCAAAAAGTTTAGTACAGAAACTGTATCCTATGCATTAATCGAGACTTTATTCATCTTTCAATCAAGCGGTCTCACAGACCGCTCACAGTAGTTATGCGAAAATTTTTGTGACAGCAGTTAAGGGTTAATATCTACTTTTTTTCATCGCCTCAATCGAGAGTGGCATAGAGAAATTGTCGTGTATCTATACGGCCCACCTTTAGGAAACTGCCATGCAGCTTTCTATTATGGTCAGGAGGAAAGAATTCAGTTGTATGCTTGAATTAGCCGCGACCCGTGTTTTACAGCAATCTAATTTGCGGAAATATCCCAACACGTGCTTTGCAACGAAAATATCCAGAGAAAAGATTTATGCTTGAGTGACTTTTTACTGTGTTTGGAGTCAGGGTAACTCAGGACGCCATTCCTGTTTTTAAATAACGTTGTACTTCTGAAGAACAATGATTTATGCTGAGTTTGTTGTGAAAATAACAATATTCCTTACTAATAGTATCTACTCCACCCTATACACGTTTTTATTATTGCACCGGAGAGGGAAAAATAGAACATACAGTATAATTCCTCAATCTGAAAGTATCTCTTGAAAACGCCGAAGGTATTTTAAAATTAAAGAATAATCTCTTTTAGAAAGTGGCGTGTATACCGTGCAAGTAATTTTACAAAATCCATGGCAGTGAGAACTATGGACTAGAGTCCTGCCCGTGCCAGGTCTTACCCGACCCGAACCCGAAACATTTGCTTAAATTCGCCCGAATTCGACAAAAAAAATTTCGTCAACACAAAAACCTAACCCGAAATATTCAAACTCTTAACCCAAAATGAAAGAAAATGAATCCATATTTTGATACATTTATGATTTATGGAATAAATAGTCTACAATTGTATCTCTAATATCAATTGTATCTCTAATATCAATTGTATCTCTTTTTTATATAAAAATGAACACATATACACCCATCAATATCCAAATTTGTTTTGTTTTTTCATTTGAAAAATATCCAAGACTTTCGAAAAATGTGGTCAACCCGAACCTAACCCAAAACCGACCGGAACGCTAACATTTAAAATCAACCCGACTCGAAACGAAAACGACGACCCGACCCGATGCATGACTCCACTATGGACCACAGCGGATATTGCATTCATAGAAACACAGACTGTGAGATATGCAGATGCATTAAAAGTTGGACGATAACTTTTGTATGTAAAAATATTTTCCCTCCGTTCGTTAACTATCATTATTTTTTTATCTTTTGATCATAGAGAAACAGGTTTAAAAAAACTCATGTTCAGTATTTATTTTTATTCACTCTCTTCAACCACATATTCGGTTTCCCACAATCCTCGCACTGTTTTCAGTGTGGTGCAAAATTTATTTCAACGTATTTTCTTTTATTTAAAAATTGTAAACGTAATGCTTAAATGTTTTAATTAAAGATTAAAATTAAATATTATAGAGGAAAATTGTTCAAAGTGAAGTTGCAGATTAAGTGGAGTATTCAATGTGCATCGCAGAAAAAGTATTTTGTACCAATGAATCTGATATTCTGAGATAAGATGACACTTTAGTACGCTATTCAGTCCCCATAATGAAAGTTCACTTTAGAAATCGTAAATACAATTAGTTATCTGCAGAGGATATTCAGTACCCCACTTAGGTCGCATCCCCTGTTCTCCCTAATGCGTTTTACATTTTCGCAGTGAAAGGGTGAAGGAGCTTATTAATCAAGCGTATATTGAAATTGGTTCTTTTATAAGATTATTGAATAACAAGGGCTTTTACTTTGGGCTTCTGTTTGAAGTGGATAAATGTTTCTTCACGGTCTTTGATGAAAAAAGCGAAGTAAGATGTCATCAGTGAGAGTAATTGGAGGGGAGAGGGGGGTCCAGGACACTTGACCAGGTAGGAGACACGAACATCTTTTTCGAATTTCATGCTGTTAGGTCGATGATTATTTTATAATGCCCATTATAAAATCATAAACTCACCTAGGTGAGGCAAAACTACGTTCCGCATTGACGTTTGATTTGTATCGACTGAAACATATTTTGGCGTGCTCAAAGGAAAAATTGCTGTTTTTTGTTGTTTTCCCGTCGTTTATTTAAATTTTGAGATAATGTATGTAGTGTGATTCTTAATTATTGTATTAACTCTTTCTCGATTTATGCCTTATCCAGGGTTTGTAAATATATTTTCAAAAATATCACATTTTTATGTATGTCCGGTATGTATATATATATATATATATATATATATAGGTTTAACTTTCCCGGGTCTATCGGTGAAAGATTTTTGTAGTACAGCGTAAACTAATTTTTAAATAAATTCCTTGGTGATGGTCCTATAGTGTCTCGGTATTGGGGGGGGGGGGGTAATTTTATGTTTAAAAACATTAAAAGCAGTCATCCAAATCACCAACACGAATATGTCATTTAATGAAATTTACTGATTATAGTTACTTTGCTTTCTACTTCATATGTTGATAGGCTAAGGAAGAATTTTGGAGGACATTTGGAATATGTTAAATTACACCAATATAAATAGACTTAACTTCCCAGTATTTTATATATTTTTTTATCATAACTTGTTGGTTCGGAAAAGTAGCATCTATTTTAAATTTAAAAAATGAAACACGTGTTTCAATTAAAAGAATCACCAACGCTGAAAAGTGTAGTTTTATTTTTGTTGCTGAAACATAAATGAATTGATAATAAAGTATGCATATGGCATACACTGTCATTACTACATGCAGATAACAACAAAAATAATTTTCAAGACAAAAGATCAATTTAAATTGACCGATCTTTTAAAACCCGTTAGTCCCGAAAGGGTTAAAGCAGGACTGTCCATGTCGTGGGCTGCATGACATCCAAGTGCTCTAATGAATGCGGCCTGGCAGAGAATCAAAAATTTCTTGAGGAAAAAAAAATTGGATTAATTGTTACGTTTGTAAATTCCTATGGTAATGGAATGGTGTAATTAGTTCAATGCTTTATGCCAAAAAGCTGAAAACGTATTAAGATTGTTTGAAGAGTAAGATTATGATTTAATTTAATATTTTCTTTTAATTCACTGAATAATAGAGCTGTATTTGAAACTGAAACTGGATGACCTATCTTATGCTTGGATATTCAGTACAGTCTATTAGTCCTGAATTGGGTCGTGTAAACCGAATTTACCCCCGACCTGACCCACGACTCGATTCTGTTCTGGTCCGGTCGGGTTAGCGCTATATTTTTTTCGTTTCCGATCAGGTTCGGGTTCACTTAGTTTCCAGTTCGGGTCGAGTTCGGATTTGAATCTTTATTCTGTTTCGAGTTGATCCCGATTTTCCAGAAAAGTCTTAGAATATATTTTCAGACAAAAAAAAAAAAAAAAAAAAAAAAAAAAAAAACTATTTGAACATTAGAGTGTGTATATTCGCATATTCATTTTTCAATATAAAATTGATGATAGAAATATAATTTTAGACTACTTTTGCGTAGTTATATTAAAATATGGGTTACTTTTCATCCAGTTCGGGTCGGGTTTCTCGAAGACTAAATATC
The DNA here is from genome assembly GCA_963931845.1 of Maratus michaelseni. Taxonomy (NCBI): domain Eukaryota; kingdom Metazoa; phylum Arthropoda; class Arachnida; order Araneae; family Salticidae; genus Maratus; species Maratus michaelseni. The sequence goes on along the minus strand of OZ007586.1, from coordinate 55,114,685 downwards.
TTTCCCTGTTTCGGGTAGGTTATAATCCGACTCGCCCAGAACTTTGTCTACATTCGGTTACTTATTAAAACGTATGAATTCCATTCAAACAATAGTTGCAAATAATTTTAATGAACGTTTGTTGAATTTATATCAATATTATGTGGTTAGTCCTATGTTCTGGCTCGTGTACTCAGCAAATTTAAAAGCATTTTTAATAAAAAGGGTAGTCTAATGTTATTTTTTCTTTCTGTTTCTGCATTTTATTGCACTGTACATATTGTATACATTTTCTAACTTTTTGTTTAACATATTTCATTGGTATTAGTGCAGTGTATTCGCGACAAGGAAAATAATGGTCCCCTCTAATGCGGCCCAGGACAACCAAGTAATATGCAAAAAATTAGTTAAATTTAAAATATCATACCACAACTGAAAACGCACTTCCAGCAATTATCGCTCATAGACTGTAGTGTAACCGAATTATTTTGTGTGTCCCTGTAAATGAACTATAAATACAATTCTGCAGTAAGCATCTTGTAGTACACCTAGTGATGTATCTATCAATTTTAATATGTTTGAAATAGCGCATCATCATTAAAATTCATTGCAAACGATTTTTCCCCATAGACCATAATGTAATGGAATTATTTTCAGTATCCCCGTAAACGAGCTATAAATGCTACACACTTCATTTTCAATAGCAAATATGCCACAGTAAACCTCAATAACATATATATCACATGGCAACCGAAGTATATTTTAAAGAACAGACAGACGGACTAACCGAAGTCATGACACTTTTCAACTATGTTGAAAAGTGTTAAAAATTATGTCATTTACATAATCCTGTTTAAATATAAAACTGCACTGTCTGCACGTTTCCTTCGAACTGTATCTTGGTTATTGTAGTAGTTAATTCTAAGGTTTGTGCTAACTCTGATCTAAAATCGTTATTTGGCATTCGGCCCTTTCGTTTTTCTTCCGGTTTCTTGTTGCGCCAGAAAAGAGTCTTAGCAATTGATCGTCTTGTCTCCGTTCAACACAGCAGTTAGCTTACATTTTATGTCATTTTAATAACTTTTTGAGATTGTATTTTTGCTAGTCGTCCTTTGTAAATTAGGTTGAATAATCTCGAACTGAAATTTTCCATTTTTTTTTATTCCGCTAAAAAAACATAACTTTGAAAATAAACCCTTTTGCTTATTTTACTTCATGTATTGGGGTTGGGGGTGGGGGGGTAGAAATGATTTGTGTTCGCTGCTTAGATCTACATTGTTGTCAACTTCTACTCTTTTTTTTCACCACCATTTCCGAATAATAATAATCTTAATCTATAGCTATAGAGGCAGAGATGGGCAAAATACATCGAAAAACCATTTTTCAATACAAAATACATTCGTTTTAGAACCTAAAATGCAAAATACTTTTCAAATTTCAAAATACGTGTATTTTAAAATACATTTGAAATACAAAATACATTAATTTTATTTTTTAATTATTGTGCATTATCTTGCAAACGCAAAATTGTTTTAATTGCAATGTCATGTTATAAATTTTTATCTACTTGTATGGACAGATCCATAACCAAAAGTATGGGTTTGCACGGGCCAGAATTTACAGGTACGACCCGCAGAAAAAAATGTTGGGCCCGGTCCAGTATAAAAGCTAAAAGTTTGGCCCGAGCCTTGCCCGGCCCGTACAAAAATTTATTGCTGCGGAAATGCTAAAAGTTTGGCCCGAGCATGGGCCGAACAAAAACTTGATTGGCCCGAGTGGATTTCTACAGAAGATAGATTCTAACGTCGATGTGGTTATAAATTCTCTTGTACGAGGCGTTCTAACAAAAAAATGTTTATTTTAGCTATTTTTCATGCTTATATTCATCATTTTTTTAAAAGCGCCAAGAGCTGCGAAGTACAAGCACACCCATTCCAAAATACTGCCCTCTCTTGATTTATCTCTGTCTGTGCCTATGTAAACTGTATTTTTTTTTTAATCACTTTGTACACAAATGTTTGAGTTATCATTAATCCATATTCCATGTCTTGGAGACTTACAAATCTGAAAAATGCTATAAGAAAAATCTTCTAAGATGGAATCATGTATAGGAGAGAAAAAAAAAATCCATTAAGTTCTCGCCTTTAGCTGGTACATTGCCTGCTGCTGTAAATGCATTATATTATTTTCACTCGTATTATTACATTCATTTTGAATGGATCAACACATTTATCCGTTTAAGACAGGATTCCATCATAGGCAGGTTTCTTTTCACAGGTTTTCGTGTACTTTAATTTTATTGCCTAGAAATATACGTACTATTCTTCTAAAAGTATAAATTTAAAATTTTAATTGTAGAGTAATGGCGAGTTAAAAATATATGCATTTTTTGCAAAAATTGTTGGACCGGACCAAATTTTATTGATATTCACACGAGCCAAGCCGGGCCAATCATTTTTACATTATGTGTCAAGACCAGACCTGAAAATTTCTTCCCGTCCAGACCACTAGGAAGCACGTCCAGGTCCGGCTCGCTTCGAAAAAAATATCCTACCAGGCCTTGCGAAGTCTACAGGAAAAAATAAAGTTTAAGCTCGGTCCGGTCCGGAAAGAGGGGTGACTCGGCCTGAAAATAGTGTTTTGGTCTTACACAAATTATCATCAAAAACTATTATATTGAAATACTTCGAGTATACTTACATCCAGGGGTCGGAAAAACTACTTTTTATTGTAGCGAACTACAACTACTTTATCGAAAATGTAGTCAACTACAACTACTTGTTTTAAAAAGTAGCTACTACAAACTACTTTTCAAAAGTAGTCACTACTACTTTACTTTCAAATTTTGTCAAAATGTTCAATTTACACTAGAAATTGAAGACACGGATTAAATAATAAAGTGACCCTTCCTTATATCGCGTCTGCCAGGATACAATTAAATAAATGCGACATAACCGAGGGCATTAAAAAATTTAGAAAGATACCATACAAGGAAATGCTTTGTGTTCGTCTCAAAAACATTAGTTTATAGACACTTAACAAATTTCGTAGCAAAATTAAGAGAGATATTATAATCTAGAAAATTAAAGAAAAAAAAAACCCTAAATGCAAACAATAAATAAATCTGTAAATGGAGCAATTCCGAATAATAAGAAATCCAGCGTTAAAACATGAAGACATCTTAACAAGTAAATAGACAAGTGTTGCCAACAAGAAAATTATTCCTTTGGTGGGTTAGTACTTGATTTCAGCAGCAAGTGTCAATGGAAATCTGACTTCATGCGATGCGTTGCTATCCACTGCAGCTGAGATTTTCCAATGCGATTCGGAAATTTTTGAGTAGAACAAATTCTGCACAAAAAAAGCGAGTTTCGACCAAGTGATTTGCAGAATGGCACTTTTTTTCTCCTGAAGTAGCGTCAAAAGTAGCGTCGGTTCTCGCTACAAACTACTGATTTTTTGTATCGCGCTACTCGCTATACTACATTGTTCAAAATGTAGCCCGCTACACTACAAACTACTGTAAAAAGTAGCGACTACAGTATACTTTCGCTACTTGTAGCGCGCTACTTCCGACCCCTGCTTATATCTAATGGGTAGTGCGATGTATCACAATTAATTATTTTCTTTTCATTAGGAGTTCTCAAGTATGCATTATCCATCTTTTCACGAGTCTATGCAATAACTTACCGCATTGCACCTCTAACATACTTTAAAAATGAAATACTCAGGAAAACTCTGGACGAGCCTACTTGTGTGTGTATCACACGACAAAATTTTATAATTCCAATAGCAACATTAACAATTATAAAAGCTTTTATTATAGCCATTCAGCAAAACTGTTTTGGCAGAAGATAAAAATGCTTATCGTACCAGATTTGAAAAAAATGTTTATACAATTAACTCCCATAAACCAATTCAAAGACTAGACAAAACAGACAAGCATGTACTTTCCTGTTGTGTTTAAACCGCAAATTAATGATTGACAAGTTGTGGTTTAAAAAAAAACCCAACTTCAAGTATGGTACGAACAGTTTGAAAGATCCAGAAATGTATTTTGAAAATACAAAATACATGGAAAAATCATTTCAATATACATTACAAAAATACTCCAGTTTTATCTATTTAAAATACAAAATGCAAATGTATTTTGAAAATGTATTTCAAATACATATGTATTTTCGGTACTGGCCAACTCTGTATAGAGGACATATACCATAGATACTTTTAACCGCGAACGGTTTCTTGTATATTAATAATAATATCTAAATTGTGTATTACAAAAGGAAAAAAAAACTTTCTAAATGATTTTTACTTACTGTTAAAATGTATCGGGGGAAAAAACTGTACATCAGATACTTTCTATACAGGCATCTTTAAAAAAGCCTGATCAATGTTAAGGGAGGTTCTTACTACTTTGACCTAGAATTCATGTGATTTTTACGATTTTTTTTTTCATTTTCAAAGAAAAGAGATCACCTTCGGACATTTTGCATTATATTTATTGACATTCCCCTTATATATTTAAATTTTTGTGTGTAACAGTAAAATAAAATAATACGTCTTGTGCGACGGGGAGTATATGCAGATGCGCGTGGATCGGGCGACCGTTTTTCTCCAGTCAAACAATCATCTGGAACAAATCTGATCGGTAAATTAAGAAAAGGCATTAAATTCTCTAGATCTTATACTGACATTTAGTTTAAAAAGTTTATTTTTGACAAAAGGGTGGTCATTTGAACAAATGTCATATTTTCCTCTCTTTTTGCCTTTTTGTGAGTGCGAAAAAATAATCAATCAATGAAAATTATACTTCTAGGGGGTATAAACTCCAGCAAAAACGATTAGCTTTCTTTAAAAGAGAAAAAAAATGAAGGAAATAGGTCTAATTGTTCTCTATAAAAAAATATATATATATATAGTCATCCAATTTGAAAAACATGGTTTCGAGACTTTGGTTAAGGTTGGTTGGTTGGTTGTATAGGGTTTTATGGCCCAAGGTCCCATTGGGGACAAGCTGCGCCAAAGAAAAAAATGTATTAAAAAATCCACAGTGTTTAATGAGAATATCATCTGGATGGGGTCACTTTGGTTAAGGCTGTTCTCAAATCCAAACTGGCTACTTTATAACATATTTTTTAATTTAATTTTGTTCAGAAAAGCATAAAATTAACAGGTGTCATTATACTGAAACTTTGTAATCGAAACATGCCTTCCATTTTTTGGCAAAGGCAGAAGATCTTTCAGAAAATGCAGTCAAAGTCGACGTTTTGAACCGAATTCCCGACGCGGCAGCCCGAGAAGCAAAAAAATCGTCTCGTCGCGTGACAGGAATCGCTTATAACTCGATAAGTAATCTATTTATCAAAAAATGGAAAACTCATTTTGATTCCAAATCGCTTCCATAGTCAGGCCTGACAATTTGATACCTTTGCGTTTAAAAATGAGTCAGAAAATGTGTCGGAAAATTTCGCGTTGTTAAGCAGATCACTTGAGAACAATCTTAATTTAATTTCTAGAACTAGAACATTTAGATTAGTTAACCTAATGGAGAGCGATTTACTGATCGATATCCTTACTCTTCTAGTGCTTTCTCTAACTATTATCACTCTCTGAATGTACAAAACAAAATAAAAATATTTGTCCCCTTACCGTTTATCTTCAAATAAGCTTTGAAAGTTCAAATTGTCGAATAAAGTAAATTTATCTTCTGTGGACGACCGCATGGAATTGTCAAATGAAATCTGAACTTCCATTTATCGAAACTAGTTTAACCATTTGTTTCATAGTAACATAAATCGATATATATATTTTTTTTAGGTTTAAGTTTAAATGGTATATCTATCTATTGAGAAAAATTCTCGTTTCAAAGCGCTTTTTTTGTTTGTTTGTTTGTTTGGGTTGGAAATAACTTTTTGCTTCATCTTTTACAAAGTTTGTTTTTATGAAGAGCGTAAAGTTTGCTTTTCTTTTGAAAGCGTGACCAGGAAAACCATTTGTTTTGATAATAAATTGATTCCTTGAGATTATTTTAAGCGCTGAATTTAAATATCAAAAGCTTTTCTGACTAGGAAAAATATAGTATGATAAATTATATAATTAATTTATTATGTGATAAAATAATTTACACAGGGGATTTGTAAAAATACGAAAATAAAGACAAAAAATGTTAGCCATAAGAGAGACGATCAATATGTTTCTCCCTTTTTTCGTATAAGCATTCACAGTAATAAATAAAAGGATCCAAGGCTTAGGTATTTTAAACAAATTATATGTATAGCCAATGCAGGCATGTAGTAATGACAAACTATTGCGGCAGCGTAACCAAAGGAGAGTATTGCAGCTGATCAAAGAAGAAAAAGGCTAAAAGGCCTCAAGAAGAGTTGAATCGGACTACTTAACCTCCTCTTTAGCCCGTTGTTCAGCTCAGTTTCAGAAATGTGCTAAAATGCACAATAGTAAGGCTAGTGTCAAATCCAAACAGGCTACTTTCTGACACATTTTTTTTAATTCATCTTAGTTCCAAAACACAGAAAATTAGCAGGTTTTCTTATTCAGAAACTATGTAATCGAAACACATTTTCCATTTTTTGGTAAAGGCAGAAGATCTTTCGAAAAATACTGTGAAAATCAGTGTTTTGAACCGAATTACCATCGCGGCAGTGCGAGAAGCGCCAAAAATGTGTAGTCACGTGACCAGAATCGCTTATAACTCAAGTAATTTATCAAAAAATGGAAAACTCATTTCGATTCCAAATCACTTCCATAGTCAAGTCTGGCAATTCTATGCTTTTACGCTAAAAAATGAATCATAAAATGTGTCAGTTTCGCGTTGTTGAGCCAGTCATTTGATAACCACCTTAAAGTGGGCTATCGGGGCTAGGGACTAAAACATTTTTTTCGTGGCCAAAATGACACAAACTAAGTTGTCAACACTGCTAATACGTTGTAGGTTTCAGCTACTGCTTTGAATTTATAATTGTCCATATGTTCTAGATATGTCTACGATCAATGTCTGGTTAGTGTGTTCTCTTAAAACAAAATTTGTAAGTCCCAAGACAGCAATCTCGGACTAACTTTCATCTCCTTGATAAGAAGAATTCAGAATTTCTTACCATGACAATTATCAAGCTTTCATTAATGTGAAATATCTGTAACTCTTTGTTCTCCAAGCTACTTAGAAGCATATGGAATGTCACATGTCATAACTGACAGTCTTCCGCATTTCTTCAAATCATAAACACCTATTTTGAATTAGAAGATTTATTTAATAAAATGTCTCGTTTCTATGTGGTACTTATTTGATTTTATTTCTGGTTCAAAATACTCTTATTTGACTTTAAATAAAACTGGAAGTTTGGCAGCCCTGAAATTACTCTCTCCATTTTTACTACATTTTAACCCTGCATTAGTATCATGTGCGATACAAACCTTCAATTTCCTCTTGTATGTTTTGATTGCATTAATCGGTTCAAGAGCAACTGTCGCGGGTGAAAAATTGATACCGGTGGGAGGAACGTAGAGGTTCCGAATCTACTTTGTTAAAGAGGGAAAAATTGCGACTTGTATCACAGAAATACACATGCGACTAACGCAGGGTTAAACAATGAAACTTCTGGCATAAGACACTGATTTTAAATTTGTGGCTATCAAGGCTGTTTAAGATTGAAAGCCCTCCCCCTCCACATGTAAAAGCATAAAAGTAATAATCCAATTACGAAGTGTAAATGCAAACAAAGTAAATTCAAACTGTGCGAGCAGAGCAGAAACGTTTTAATTCAATGTAAAACGTTTCCTTTCTTTTCAGAAAATAATTTACGCAGTTGCGCTTTGTTGATTTTGTTTGACCCCCATCTGAAAAATGAATCATGTTTGTTTAGAAAAACAAAAACAAAAAAAAATGTCCAGAAGGAGAGCACGTCAGTTCGGTCTTAGGGATTCAGCTCAGAAATACATGAGTGAGGAGAACTTAGATGTTTTGTTCTTCTAGCCATTTGAATGGATTAATTTTCTGAATGTGTAACCGGCGTCTTGCTCAAGATAAGGAGGCTCGCTTCGGAACTAAATTCTGATGCATAATAAATAATGAACTTACTAAAGTGGCTGTTTTAACTTTTCCGGGATAGGTATAGATAATGTTGCCCGGTCTAAGTCTCATAAAATGCGGGACAGGGAGACAAAAAAGCGTTACAACGGCTGCTAAAACGGGACATAAAAGTACAGTAAATCTATTAAAACTGAACCTATCTATCACCGAATTCTGTATTAAACTTAAAAATTTCAATGTCCCAACGATAAGAATATCATACAGTTACACCTGATAAGACCCTGTTTAAAACTGAATTTTTCCCCGGTCTGCTTTTTGATTTTGTCTTAGCAGGTTTTATTATACTAAATAAAGACAAGAACAATACAGTAAAACCTATGAAAGTGGAATCGCTGGGAGAAGGAAATTTTTAGTTTTAAAAATGGAATTCCGTTATAAACAGGTCTATTTCCAGTGTTTACTGAACAAAATACAATAAAACCTGTAAAAACAAAATATCTATAAACCGAAAAAAAAAAATCAGTTTTAGAAAGTCTTCCGTATAGGCTAGATTTGTAAGGTATTGCTTTTAAAAAGACAAAAAATTTCCGTTATAGACAGGTTCTACTGTATTAAGTTCCACTCGATGCAAACTAATGAATAGCAAGGTACGAAAAGATTTTAAAGAATTTAATCAGCATGTAAATTTGGGACTTTTGGCGTCACGCACAATGGTTACGCGGGACAGGCCTTAGAGCCCCTGGACGTCCCGCGTAAATCGGGACACCTGGCAACTCTGGGTATAGTATAACTTAATTTGTAAACTACAAATTATGCACACTCACATAAATTAAAAAATATTCGTTAGTGTATTTGGTTGGTTGGTTGCGGGAGCTACGATTATCTTTTGCACACGAGGACTAAACAGGCCTTAATATTTTGGAAGGCTTCATACAATTTTTTTTTATCGAACACTTTAGTAATATAATTTTGTATTTTCTTTCAGTTATTTAAAATCATTTCATTTGGTAATAGAACTCTTCATAAACTATATAGTGTCGCGTTTAAAAGTTTGATCAGACCCTAAAAGCTGGCAAAATTTAAGCAACAACAAAAATGTCCAGAAGTGTAGAACACGCCAGTTCTGTCTTTGGGATTCAGCTCAGAAATACACGAGTGAAAGAGAACTTAGTTGTTTTTGTTTTTCTAGCCATTTGAATGGATTAATTTGCTGAATGTGTAATCGCTGTATTATTCTAAAATTATTCTAACCCATTTCATAACTAAATACTGATACATAATAATTATTTTACTAGAGTGGCTGTTTTTATTTTTGTGGGATAGGTAGTATAACTTAATTTGTAAACAACAAACAATGCGCACTTACATAAGCTCCAAAATATTCGTTGGTGTATTGAAAGGCTTCATACATTCTTTTTATTGAATATTTTAAAATAATTTCGTAATGCATAAATTTTGTATTTACTTTTTTTTTATTTTTTTTTTTTAAGGCTTTTCTCAAAAAGAAAAAAAAAATCCCCCCAATCCCCCCCCCCCTCCCGCTCAAAGAAGCTTTCTGACACATTTTTAAACATAAAAGCATGATACTTGCAAGCATAATTACTGAAAAAATTTCTAACCGAACAGTTTTAATTTTCCGATAAATGAATTAAATCTTGAGTTAGAAACGGTTGTTGTTTCAGGACGGTACTTCGTTTTTTAATTTCCCACACTGTCGCGTCGGGAAATTGTGTTTAAAACCCCAACTTTGACAACTTTTCCTGAAATAAAAACTTCGGCGTTTGCTGACGAACGAAAAAAAAAGTTCGATTACACAGTTTCTTAATAAGATCGCCCGCCAATTTGATAACTTTGCGAGGAAAAATGAATCAAAAAAATGTATCGGAAAGTAGCGAGGTTGGGTTTTGAGTTGTTTGTCCTAAGTCATTTCAATTCCGTAATAGGACTCTTCATAAACTAAATTGTGCCGTATTTAAAATGAAATCCTGCCTTAATAATTGGGTGAGGAGAGAGGGAGAAGAGAAATTCTGATTTTCTTTTAGGTATTACAAATAAACTATTTGCGTGTTTTAAAGGTATGTATGGATTGTCAGATTTTTTTCGAAAGAAAATTCCATGCTATTCATTGGGATGGCCGGGGGAGGAGTTACTTTCAGGGACAAAAGTAACTAAAAAACATCCAAAGTTTAAAGTTTAAACCGAATTTTTGGCGGTATTTAAATCGCCAATAGTAATAAACTAATAACAATTGACCCTAGTCGAATGTAAATAGCATTTATAAAATATTAACCCTTTGTATCACCTCGTTGCAAATCTACAACATACCCAAAAGTCAATGTTACTTATACAGTGGACATTAAAAGCCGGTTTTATTTATTTCTGAGACCTTTCAACACAGCAGTTCATGTAAATTGTTCATAGAATTCTCAACAGATGGCGATACTGAATTCGTTTTTCATGCCAAAGTTTTATTTATTGGACAGTTTCGCATCGTTATTGCTAAAATGAACTTCGTCAACTTTGTCAAGTTAAAAAGACTGGATGTCCAAAAATAGATTTAAAAAAAAAAGTAAGTTCGTACCATATACTTTACAATTTTCTATTAGAAAATGGCAGAGATGAAAAAGTACTTTTTAGTCAATATGCTTTTATTTTTATGTTCTAAATTTGTTTCTAAAATCCGAATAAATATTTTGCAAATTTTTGCAAAAAAGTTTTTGAAGTCGCAAAGAGTTAAGAAAAGTCATCGTTGTTTAGTTTGATACCTGAAAGTTTTACATACGTTAGAAAGAAACTTATTTCTGAAGGTTGTGAAATATTTTCTCAATCTGTTTTTTCAAGTGAAAGTGGTGAAGCGAGGACAAAAATTTCTTGACTTGCATGTTCATCGTAATGCGTTCATGAAACCTTTTCCATGTATACCTTTCTCATGTAACCTGTTTTTTTTTTTTTTTTTTTTTTTTTTTTTTTTTTGTCTTGTACCTTTTTAGCTCACCGAAAATCAATAAAACCATTCAAAGTTTGATTTTGTGCATCTTCAAACAGATTGGATGTATAAACATAAATTTTTGACTATTGATTAAACAGATTGTTCTTTTTAATATACTACCATTAGAAACGGACAAGTTTTTTTTTTTTACTCCATAAGTCATTGCGCGCATGATATCTTCAGAATGCATGTGTGAATTGTTATAAAATTTGATGTAAGGTAATAAGTGTATATGTGTTTTAAATGATCTGGACACAAAAGTATTCTATTAACCCATGAAATAAAAATGTTTTTGCAAAGAAAAATAAATTTTATATTTTTTCAATGAATAAAAATAGTCATAACTAAAATCTCATCACTGTAATTACTTAAAAGTAGATCATTTTAAACACACCTATGTGCTTATTATCGACATCAAATTTCATAACAATCCATACATACGTCCTCAAGATATCATACGCGCAATGACTATACGGAGGATTTCAACAATGCCCAAATTCCGCAAAAGGCTAGCCAGTTTCTAATGATAGTATATTAAAAAGCATAATCTGTTTAATCAAAAGTCAAAATTTCCTGTTTCTGCATAACACAGTTTTGAAGAAGCACTCCTTCAAACTTTGAATGTTTTTGTTGATCTCCATCCTGTTTAAAAGGTACAAGACCTCTAAGTCATATGCAGGCAGATACACCAGCTCTGCAAAATACCATAAGAAAATGCTAATTTCGTATTTAAGTCTAGTGAGCATTGGAATTTCAAAAAAAGGAAAAAAAAAAAAAAAAAAAAGATTGGATGAAAGCCATGATCCGCATCGTCGTCGCGTTGATAAACTTGCTGTGTCCTTCTTGGCCATTGACACAATAATAGAAGCTCAAGTAAACCAGCTTCTTCGCCGACGTTACAGATAAACGTAATTTTTTTTTTTTTTTTTAAGGTGCGTTCGTAATTATATAAATACGTAGCACCGATAGTCGTCGTCTGGTCTGTTCGCATATAACAACGCAAAAACTACCCAACCGAATGATTTGAAATTTAATATATATAATCTTTGCAGAATTTTGTCGAGTCATTTCAAATTTTCTAAAAACCGAATCAAAACTTAAAAAGATATTAATAAAAGTTTTTTTTTTCATTCTATTAGATCTTATCATACGTAATTAATTCATTGATATCCATGATAGGTTATGATTCTAGGTTGCCATGGTGATGACGTCCTATTTAAGATGGAGTCATGTTTTATCCGTATTAATGAAAAACCCGAATTTGTATACTAAAATTGTTTAATTATAGCAATCGTATAATCTACCGACAGTTTTTTGGATAGATGTTTCCGGAGAAATAGATATTAAATGGAAAAGTCTAAATATGGATTTCAAGCTCTGAAATTTTCAAACTAGGCTTAAGTTTCCCATTGACATTTTCAGTAAATGTCAACAAAAGATAAAATGTTACCAACTTAAAATGTACTTATAATTTTAACGTAACAGAATTCTTATTTTTTTTTGTAAAAGTGTATTGAAACTTAATTTCATAAAATAAAATGAATATCTATAACAGGAAAATCTGCATATAAAATATATTTGGTGTTTATGCATTTTTGCGTACGAGTGCAACAGCTATTGCACCAAGATCTGAATATTTATAAAACTAGTTATAGTACGAACGCACCTCATTTGTCACGTTTGGCGTACAATTTCCAACTTGTTTCTTTTTTACTTCTTCCTGAATTCTTCTCCGCATTTATCTTTCTAAAAATCGATCTGCGTTTCTAAATTGAATTCCCTAATTTTCTGTTTCGTATGAAAAATTTATTTCTGTATCATTGTGCTGAAGGTTAAAAATGTTTAAAATGTGCGCTTATTGTTCTTTGTTGGGAGAATTTTTTACTCCGATAGTAAACTTAAATAAACGCAGAATTCCATATGCTAATTTCGTTATAAACAGGTTCCGTTTATTCAGGGTTTACTGAACAAAGTGCAGTAACAAACTGTGAAAACAGAATCTCTAAAAACCGTAAAACATTCAGTTTTACACAGGTTTCCGTCTAAACAGGTAGATTTGTAAGATATTCCTATAACAGGGACTGTAGCGTCATTAAATTAAGACTTGCTTGGCGCAACATTGTTTAATTACACTACGTCACAGTACACAGAAAATTTACAGAACACAGAAGCGACACATATTTAGTTTCCAGTTGATGGTTTTTAAAGTTTTTTGGATGCCAGGACTAGGGCCGTGCGAAGAGGGGGGGCCTTCGCCCCGGGCGCGGAAATTGAGGGGGCGCCAAATTTATACTACCAACCACGGTTTAATTTATTTATTTATTCATTTTTTGGTCATTGATCATTTTCTGGGGAATTAATTTTTCTCTTTTCATCATTCTTTTTTTTTCTGTCTTCAAATATCATGAATCATATCATGTCATAAGCATCTTTCCAACAAATAAGTGCAATTTTCTCTTACGCTATTTAGTTGTTTGCAATTTCTGAATTAAAATTAAACCTTTTTAAAGTTCCAACATAAACGCGAAATGTTTATTCAATAGAATTTATCTCTGTTTCTGTACTTTATCAGTTTTATGTTGCCTGTCACAAAAAGAAGGGGAGGGGGTGGTCTCCAAATTGAAACTTTGGCCCGGACGCAGTTTTCTCTTCGCACGGTCTTGGTCAGGACGCCCATTTACTTTTCCGGGAAAAACTCCGATTTCACGGCACGAAGGCCGTAGGACGGTCTCTCTTCAAGAGAAAAAATGTACCGGACTCCACTGCTCGGAGCTAGCACAGAATTACCCTCTTTTGCCTCTCAAGATTTGAGTATATACTGTCGATGAATTTCAAGTAGTTCAATGACTTAATAACCAGCTACAGTTGCTTTTCTAGTAGTTGAGAGATGGGAAAGATCTGGTCTTAAGTACTACGAATGTATGTATTTGGCAAGTAATTAATCTTGAGAATATTTATACGTGTGCATCTGGAATCGATTTTTAGTTTCAGTTGAAGGAAATAATACTTAATTCTTCTTGTATACAACTTAAGGCTTCCAATTAGCGAGTCAGACTTTTTTACAGGGCTATAAAAAATTTCCGTCATAGATACGTTCTGTCTTCACCGGTTTTACTGCGTAAATTTCCACTCGCTGCAGTCTAACGAATATAATAAAAAATAATTTAACCCGGGAGAAGTCGCGCATACCCAGGGTATGAATGATTTTTACTTTGTCACCAGTAAATACAAATAATAATAATAGTCGCGTTATTCAGTCGGAGACAGTTGTTACAAAATCTGCGATAAAGAAGATTTGAAGATTTACTTTTCGAAAAATAGTGGTGACAATTGTAAAAAAACGTACGTAATCTGGGTATATTATACCAAGCACGACTGCTCTCGGGTTAAAAGAATTTGTACATCCTGAAAAATTGGGATTTTTGGCGTCCCGGGACAGGTTTTGGAGCCCTGAAAATCGGGACATTCCACGTAAATAGGGACACCTGGCAACGCTAGTAATAGCTAAAGTTACAGCTATTTCTCCTTTTGCTTATGAAGGTTCTAGACGTGCAATTTTTTTTCTATTGCTTTAAGCTTCGCCACTCCGCCAGAAACGTGACAAAGTTCATTCAAACGGAGACTTTACTCTTTCCTCTCCTCTCTTTCTAAGCGCTCCGTTGGAATTAGAATCTCAATTACAAGCCACCGGAAGCGTTGAAAACAGATGGTTCGTTGTTATCGAGGATTAAGCTGCCCGAAGGTATACCGGTATACGTACTTCTCATCTCAAGGGTAGTCGTTCATCTTACGCATTTGCAGAGAAGGTGAAAATTTAAAGACAATGTTTTGCATTTTCCCCCCGGAATTACATTTTAATTTTAGGGTTCCGTACTTAAAACGGAACCATTATAAGTAGAGATTGACCGAAATTTCGGTTTCGGTTTCGGCGCAAAATTGAGTTTAGCCGAATATTCGTTTTCGGCAAAACTGCTGCCGAAATTTCGGCCTGATTTTTCGAAATTTCGGCCTGACCGAAACTATCTGTATTTTAAAATCTCGTTCTTTTTTTCGGAAATTTTCAACTTTACTCATTGATATGAGTTGTATCGGCTCAAATGAGACACTGTTTATTGCTGTGAACTCCACTGCTTATCATTATCCGTCATGACTGATTCATTCATGATGCGAGTGTAAATTATAAAGCAAGCAATACTAAAGTTTAATTAAGCAAGTTCATGGCTAAATTTAAAAGACTCTTATCACGCGATTTTTAAAAGCTCCAAACTTAACAGTAATAGAAAATGTTTGCTTTGAAACTCCAGATTATTTTGAATGATTTATGAGAAAGGTGTTATTAAAACATATGAAGATTTACGAAATTTATTACAAAAGATATATCGAGGTATGTATACTAAAATATTTTTTTATTAGATGAAATTCATATAATTGAAACTATTTTTGTCTTATTGATAAATTAATTACGCTTTATTTTATATGAAAATAGTTTTGGATAGAGGCACATAGAGTCAACTTGGCACCGGAGATAAAATTTTCAAACAGGGGTGCCATTTTAATACTTTCTTAGGGAGGCAGGGAGTGGCAAATCTTTTTTATGGGGGGTTGGGGAGGCGATGAGTGAGCAAAGATTTATTTTGATCTTATTGTGAACATCCTAAAAGAAAATTGACAACTGTTACATTTTTATCTTTATATATATATATATATATATATATATATATATATAACCATTAATGAAACATTACCATAACAATGTAACAAAATAATGTTAAACGTATCTAACTTTGAGAAATGTGGTTCAATACAAGTACAATTAATAAAATAATTAGTAACGTAATTAGTTATTAATTATTTGTTATTAATTAATTAATAATTATATGCAGTTTTGCGTGTATTAATCAGTTTTTATTTTTTTAATTTTTTTTTTTACAGTTTCGGTTTCGGCCGAAAGTGGGAAGATCACAGAAATTCGGTTTCCGTCTTAAAAACCTGTTTCGGTCGATCTCTAATTATAAGATCACTCCTATGTCTGTCTGTCAGAGCCCATTTTGTCGTAAACCGTGGGACGTGGAAAGTTCAAACTTGGGAAAGTTAGAAAGCCTTTTTACCCACATTTTCCGATTATTAGCCATTCACAAATATGTTTAGGAAAAATTTAGGGGCTAATTGACTTACTTAAGCGGGAAAAAAAAAGCTTTCTTTTTGTATATCATGTGGGGTATCGTGTGAAATATCTCGTAATATCGAACTCAAAAATATATTTGTTTTAATTTTAAGTATATTTTCGGAGAGATCGTTGAAAATTCACCGCAAAAAGATGTTCCCTCCCCTCTATTTCCGTATCTACTGAAACTAAAATTATGAAAAAATTAGGGGTAGCAGAAGTTTATTTAAACCCTGCAGGAAAACTATAGCGATATTCCTAGGTAACCCAGTTTTTGAGAAAAACGCATTTTTCTGTTACATACAAACTTTACTTTCCGGGCGGTCAGCGGGAGTTAACGGGTGCTCGTGGTATCTATCGATGCAAAATTCTCTAAGGATATTTGATAATGATTTTCGAAAAAATTTCGGTAATTAGCCGAGATATTAAGTTTCTTGAAAAAACTTTCTTTTTATATATCGTGTAGGGTATTCGTTCGAAAGATCGAAGAAATGTTTTAATTTTAAGTATTATATTTTCAGAGAGATCGTCGAAAGTATACTGGAAAAATATACCCCCCCCCCCCCCCTATTTCCGAATCTACTGAAACTAAAATTATGAAAAAATGATGGGTAAGTAGTTCGGAAATATATTAACGTTTATTAATTAATAAATGTAATGTACGGAACCCTTTGAGCGCGAGTTATACTCGTACTTGACCGATTTATTTATGTAACTTTTCAGCCAGTGTACAGTTTCGAAGATTTTAATAATAAAGCCTTGGATATCGAATTATTTATCGTATTGAGTGAAACTTTAGTATGATTTTAACTTTATTCTATAAAATATTTAAAAAAAAAATTGTGTAAAAAGTCAGTAGTATAACAAATCTTCAACAATTGTGGCAAGGCAAGTTATCAGTCAGAATTGACAAATGAACCGTGACTATAGTGAACTGAAAATAATTAACAACAGTTTTGCCAAATTAGCCCTATGGGGAAGTTGTCGTGTTCCTTTATGCATATAGAAGAGTTATCGTGGGAAGTAAGTTCAGGGGGTGATTATTGAGAAGATGTCAAAGTTGGCGAATCCTTTGAAAAGACCTAAAGGATTTACTTTTACGGAGTGAAACAATTTGTTAAAACAAGAAGGTATAGTGGCACTTGGTTGTTTTGGCAATCCGCAGAGTGCGTTTCCTGGGTACTGAAGTACTAAACTGGAGTGTAGTTTTCCCTTTTATTTTGTATGGTGAAGCAAGGAAGACGAAAATCACATCACTAGAGTTAATGTTCTTTAATTGGAGAATGATGTCACACTTCACAATCTTCCACAATAGTGATATTTTGATCAATCAAAGTTTCAGATTTTTTTAAATGAATCTGATGAATATTGGTGAGGTGACATTTTAAATTTAAAGCCAGAGGTGAAGAACACAAACGCGATCCAAAGAATAATCCAGAAATGCTGTTGAACAGGTCCGATCAAGTTCACGTAATCCAAAGAGTTTTTTAAGCCATCAAGAGGATATTTCATTATAAAACCAAAGGGTGGCCAAAGGGGCCAAGACCATTTTTAGATGTTTATGAGATGAAGATCAGAGGGCAAGTGTTCTATCCGATATGAAAGTGGGCGCAAGGAAAAACACGCCAAGCGAGATACATTTCAAGCCAAGAGAATCGCATTTTTTTTGCGTGGGAAATGTAACCGTTACTTATATACATATCAACTTCATAATTGACGTCATTGGAAGGGAAAAATCTTTTGGCGAAGATTGCACTTTGGCTAAAAAGAGAGATTAAGAATTTTACCGTTAATTATTGTTTTGGGAATAGGGCTTTCGAGGAATGCAGCAAAGGCGCCGTTTAAATGCTATAGACATCTGGAACAATATGCGAGACAAAGCTGACCATGAAAAGGAAAACATTTTATGCCTTGTATAATTTCATTTCTTTTGATATGTGGGAGACCGAATAAGTACGTTAATGATAATTTAAAAACAATATGCATGATTTTGACTAAAAGTCTTTCGTTGAAAGAGAAAGATAAAAAGGGTGCGCTTTTTAACAGCCGGGAATGTATATGAATTACGATTATGCAGAAAGGGGAAAATATATTTGATAAAATACATAAAATATAGATTGCTTTAATTTTTTGAAAGGAATATATATGGTATCTTTACCATAAGCCCTTTCGGGGCTAAATCTAGCACTGAAAACGGAAAAAAAAAACTTAAGGCCTAGGGCCTGGTTCCCTTTTGCGTGTCCAGCCCCGAAGCTGTTGGAGGACGCCGGCCCGTCCCTAAGTGTCTCGTGGTGGTTCTCACTAATAATGGGTTCCACCACGTATCGCAACGACCTACGTCGTCGACACATGGGTCTAAGGGTTGGAGGGTCCGCAGATGGCGGTCCTCCGACCGGCCGAAGCGCATACGGATAGCCAAATCCGGTGTCGTGCTGGCTAAAAGTCCCTCAGGACTTGGGTTCGGTGGTCGAAGACGCGCCGGGCGCTCCTCAGGCGTCTGGCGGCGCAGCCTAGTTTTACCACTTAGCACCAAATCTAGCCCATTTTAATATTGCTTTTTCAGCTCCTTTCCAAAACAGTGCTAAAAAAGATGCTAGAAAGGAAAAAAGTCCTTCCGGCCTGTACCGGGAGGAAAAGGTAGCTTTCCTATATCTTCGTTTTAAAATTTTAGCTAATGCTACACGAAAACAGCAAGTTAAAAAGCAAAGAAACGTTTACAAAAGATTCGTTAATACTGAATTTGAATAAGAAATTCGCCAAATTATTGAGCAATAGCCAAATTGGCTTCATTTATGAAGACTTATTTTGGTCGCCAAATTTGGCGATATTTCGCCAAATGTCGCCAATTTTGGCGCTAACGGATATGAATATATAGTTTTATGCGTATGATTGGGAACATTATTACAACAATGAAAGAAAATAATTCGCGAGTAATCGCGTTAATGTGCTGTTTTGTTTCAAAATGTCAGCCACCCTAGAATTTCAAACTGCTCTATCTCAGCCATTTTTTGAGATAGAGATAAACCAAAAAATGCTCTGGAATTCTTGTATCAAGGCCTAACACGTAATTCAAAAATAAATTTGAATTATTATTTTTTTTATATATTTATTTTACTTTTAAATTTTTAAATGGCCGCCATCTTGAAACAAAATGGCGGACCAAGCTGGCCAACGAACTCGGTCGAGACATTGGTTAGCTTAATGCACACAATTAGTTTCATCAAAATTGATTTATAAATACGAGCGTTATCGTATGACATAGGTCAGATATATATATATAATATGGATATATCTATATATATAAATCAACATTTGGACGGAGGGTGGTTTTGGGGTCTGGGGGTCATGATCTGTGAAAATATATCGACATTTTTCGGAACTGCTTTCTTCCGAACGGCTGCAATAGGTAGCTTTATACTTTTTTGTATTGAAAGCTACCTAAAAGCGATAAATTAGCGCGCTTTTTGAGCGTTTTTTAGATATTTTCTTTTTTGGTTAGTTGGCAACATTGATTAGCGACTTGCTGTCTCGACCATTTCGGAAGAAGTGGGGGGGGGGGGGGGGTTGAAAAAGTGGTAATTTTATAAGAATTGGTCCATTTCATGTGACTTAGTGTTCAGAATTCTTAATTTTTCTCCGCCAGTAACTTTTTTTTTGTACAGTAATTTTTACCTTATCACAGAATTTCTGCGATTAGACAAAATTGTTCTTGAAATGAGTTGTTTTATAAAAGATTAATTGTATGCATGACTCGCGAAACGGTTGAACTCGTCAAAAATGATATTTATGGCTTATATTGCCCGTATTTTGTCATTTACTTCAAACTGTGGTATAAAATACTTCAATACTATATTCTGCCTCTTCTTTTTCTGTGTAATCCTGAGCAGTGCGTACCCAGGAGTGAGGGGGGGGGGGGGGTATGAATATCATTATTTTATATCTATAATTTAAAAATGAAAACACATGTGAAAATCAAAGGATAAAACATTATAAAAAGCAATGGAATGGACACTGCAGGAATTATACTTAATAGGATGAAAAAGCACAAAATGGAAAACTATGAATATCTTATAGAATCTCCAAGGGCTTTATAAGAATATTCATAGTAAATATGTTATTTCATCAAATATTGTCAGCATTGTGCCTAAAATCGACAATATTAAGCCCCTAATAACATATATGTGTGTGTGTGTGTGTGTTTGCCTTCTTCAGTCTAGGAATTCTGCGATTAAATGGACTTCTGTTAAAAAATAATGGTATCCATACCCACCAGTTAGTATTATAACTTATTAAAAAACAAAAAAAATGATTTTTTATAAAACAATGGTATTATTACACGACTGTATTTGTCAGTTGAATAACTCTGTAACTATTATTAACTTTATTATTTTTACTTTATTATTGCCGAAACGTCAGTGAAGGCTTACTGTTGAGACCCGAAAAGTTTTTGGTTTCTGTCTGTCTGTTTGTCTGTCTGTTTGTTTGTCTGTCTGTCTGTCTGTCTGTTCCGGGATAACTGCCGTAAAAATGATCCGATTAGGTTGATTTTTGGTGGGTATGTTGGTGAGATACCCGGAATTAGCTGTATAGTTTTTGGTTAAATTTGGCGTTCGAAAAATAGAGAACATTTCTTTTTAAATCATAATGCTTTTCTATGGGACTGCAGACGATTTTCAAATTTCATTTTTAACTGAAATGGAAATCGCATATTTGTATAATGGATTTCAACGTAAAATTATGGATGTTTATTTTCGATATGGAGGTTTTAAATATATCCAATAATTTTGAAAAATTGACGATACATTTATTAGAATTGAGATATTAATTGTTTAAATGATTGGAAATTTTTTTGCATCTGTTCCGGAAATATAAAACTTTTATTTTCATGTTTTTTACAAATTTTAAAATGCATTTTTTTTACTTTTCTCTTTAATTTATCAGTTGCCTAGCAACGATATTTCAAAGAAGATAAAAATAATAAAAGCAACACGCACTATTTTGTTCCAATAATTTATTAGCAAAATAAATTATTTTTGTATTCTATTGACATAAATGAAGAATTTATTTTAATACAAGTTTTTTTTTTAATCTAAAAAGTTACAAGAATAAGAAGTTCATAAGAATTTCAGAATATCATTGCATAAACCGTGTTTAATTTAACGTTTCTAATTTCTGAAACCTCCGAAGAATTGTATATGCCTGTAAATATGTATGCAATAGAAAAAAATTAAATTGCGGATTGTAAGATGCTAAATAATATGAAAATGAGATTAAAAAAACAGTGACTTGAGCTGACGTTGAGGCTCCTGATCTGCAGATTTACTAGTTTTTATCTGAATCTTACTGACTGATAAAGAATTTGCTCTAGAAGATTATTATGTGCGGGGGGGGGGGGGGGTAAATGGCACCAGAACACCGGTTCAGGTAATGAAATCGACAAGCATTTAAATAAATATATATATATATATTCATTTGACAATATCGGTAAGCATATTCTATTGCTTAAAACTTCTACAGTGCGGGAATAATTGAATCTAGATAAAATGCAACTGCACAACATTCATCTGCCGTCCCCAAGTAACATATCCCCCTTTCTTTGTATGTGTACAAGAGCTTGAATTTCGCTCCAAATCGGAAAATCCTCCGCCTATGGATTTTGTCATAGGACATAAATTTGTTGCACACTCCCCACCTAGCATATACATTTTGTGCTTTGAAAATGTGGACAATTTCAGAGGGTACGATATTCAATGGAACCAATCGCAAGAACACGGGCTTATTGATTGAGGATGACGCACGTGGATAGCTTAGCTTAAGTACTCGTGGGAGCTCTTACTGTTGTATCGAATTGATTTTGCTAAACAGTGGAATTTTTTTTCTTTGTTTTTGTTCAGAAATATTCGCTAGATTCCAGAGATTTCATTAATCAAGGGCAATTAGAAATTATCTGTACCATGCCGAACAAATTAACAGGGCTGTGGGAAAAAAAAAAGAAAAAAACCAGGCTGATTTCTTACAGTACAAATGGGGCAAGCGCCGCTCCCCCCACCCCCCCACCCCCACCCCATCTCAAATTTACTGAACAAAATAAATAAATGTAAAATTACAATACGTATGTTTAAGAGCCTACGCTAGTCACGCGAAGAAACGCTCAAGCTAATGTTAAGTCTATGGGAAGGTTCTTGCGCGATTTCTCGCTCGCATTTTAATATTTTAAATGATTTCTTTTGCATAGGATTGCTGAGGTCGATCTCTAACGTTGTTAGTTTTTACTTTTTTATTTTGGTTACAGTTTTTTTATAAGCGGACATTTTCTATTTTGGAACCGGTTCTGAAAGTTAAAGTACTCTGGTACCAAAATCGAAAAAGTAAAAACTAACAACGTTTAGAGATCGACGTCAGCTATCCTATGCAAAAAAATAATTTAAAAATATTAAAATGCGAGTGAGAAATCGCGCAAGAACCTTCCCATAGACTTAACATTAGCTTGCGCGTTTTTTCGCATGACTGATGTAAGGCTCTTAAAATCAAATTTGGAAAACCACAATTTCTTTAAGGCTGTTCTCAAATCCAAAGGGGCTACTTTCAGACACATTTTTTAATTAATTTTTGTTCAGAAACGCATGAAAGGGAAGGGGCAGGTGTTGTTATTCAGAAACTTTGTAATCGAAACACGTTTTCCATTTTCTGATACAGCCAGAATGGAGAAAAACGCGTTGTCACGAGACACGAATCGCTTATAATTCGATAAGCAATTTCTTTATCAAAAAATGGGAAAACTCATTTCGATTCCAAATTACGTCAATAGTTTAGGCCTGCCAATTTGATGCCTTTGCGTTTAAAAATGAGTTAGAAATTGTGTCAAAGTTTCTCTCTGTTCAGCAGATCATTTGAGATTGTTCTTAAGATTGTTCTTACTTGATAGACTTACTTATTAACGAGAAAATTACACGAGTAGAAAAATATTCGGTGACCAAATCACACCACAACACCAGTTAAGGCTGTTCTTTAAATCCAAACTGGCAACATTCTGACACATTTCTGAATTCATTTTTATTCCCAAATGCATGGAGATTAGCAGGGGCTCTTATCCAGAAACTGTGTAACCGTAAAGTATTTTCCCTTTTTTCGTAAAAACAAGAGATCTTTGCTGTCAAATTCGGCGTTTTGAATCTAATTTCCAGATGAAAGAGCACTGCGCTGGAGGGAGAGAAAACGTGCTGTTATCACACAAAAACTGTTTATTAACTCAAGATGTAATTCATTTATCGAAAAATGAAAAAAAAACTGTTCGATTACAAATTACTTCGATAATCATGGCTGCATGTGTCATTATTTTCGTTTAAAAGAGAATCCACAAATGTGTTAGAAAATATTGCGTAAATTGAGCGGGTCGGGGGATATATATATAGAAGAAAATAATCTCGAGTTATAAAATAAATACATCAGAACCTTAACATACCCGCATCATATCGTGCAGTTTTTCTTGTTTCACCATAAAACAATGGTGTAAAATTTTACTGCATTATTTTGTTTTTGTGATTTTTTTTTTTTAGTCCTAATGACTCAAGTTTTTCGCATAAGCATGTGCTTCACGTAATATTCAGTTTTCATGAATTTGGCAGTTTCTTTTAAAGTCATTTGATAATTGAATTCAGACATTTTCTCCAGGAGGGATTTTTGCAGCTCCGGGGGTGGGAGGCAGCATTTCGATGCATCGGGGCATAAAAATTGTGGCGATGTAATCAAGCGTTTATGGCGCGGAGGTACCGTCTCCAGTTCCAAAATGGGAGGTCCAACGTTCGAATCCAGGTGTCCTAGTGTCAGAAATATGTAAGAATCCCCTCCCCCTTTTTCCCTATCTGGACACGGTACACTAGTGTTCAGAGAGTCGAGTGAGTCGCTAAGTCATAGAAAAAATCGCAAATATTCGAGACTCTGATAGAAATAAGATAAGAAATTTAAGTTACAATGAAAAAGAAAATTTCGAAACACTCTGTTAAAAATTAAAATTTATTATGTGATTGTTATTAAATTTGAAAGGAATATTTTTATCAACTCCTCGCACTTTTACGATATTTTAATCTCCAGATTATTTTTTTCCCCCTGACTGTTAAATGCACTAATAAAAGCGTGATATTTTTTTTTTTTTTTTTTTTTTTTTTTTTTTTTTTTTTTTTTTTGTGTGTGTGTTGGTTTTTAAATTATGTTTTTATTTTTCCTTTTTAATGTAGAAATATAAGCGTCATTTAAAATTTTTTAAACAAAAATATTACTCATCGAACATTAATAAATGGAAGTTAACAGCGAACACATCACCTTTCTGTTTTTATGTGAATAAACACCCTTAAATATTTATATGTACAATCCGCGAAAGTAAAATAAGAAAATAAATAAATATATAATATAATAAAAATATTCGCCCGAACAGGGACTCGAACCCTGGACCGTTAAGTTAAAAGCCTAACACTCTACCGACTAAACTATCCGGGCTCACGTTTAGTTTGGTACTTAATCTATTAACAGTCAAACCGCAAATTCCCCTCTTTAAACTCCAGTGTTGAATTCAAGATGTGGCCCGGCGAGGAGCAATCCCCCTCTTCTCGGGATGTTTTATGCTTTTTAATGGTCAAAAAGTGCAATTTCCCTTCTGAAACTCTAAAATGCCCCCCCCCCCCTCCTCCCTCTAGTGCCACAAAAATGTTTGAATAGCACTGCAATGTTAAACCTATGGGCAGGGGTCGGAAAAACTACCTTTCTATTGTAGCAAACTACAACTACAACTACTTTATCGAAAATGTAGTCAACTACACCTGTACTTGTTTTAAAAAGTAGCGCCTACAAACTACTTTTCAAAAGTAGTCACTACTTCGCTACTTTCAGATTTTGTCAAAGGGTTCCATTTACACTAGAAATGAAGATACGAATTAAATAATAAAGCGACCCCTCGTTATATCGCGTCTGCCGGGATATAATTAAATAAATGCGACATAATGGAGGGATATAAGAAAATGTTTTGTGTTTGTCTCCAAAATGTTAATTTATACACACATTAAATTTCGTAGCAAAATTACGAGAGACATTATAATCTAGAAAATTACAGAAAAGCAACTCTAGATGCAAATAATAATAAATAAATCTGTAAATCAAGAAATTCCGAATATTAAGAAACATGAAGACAGAAGACATAATAATGAGTAAATAGAGTTGTTGCCAGAAAGAAAATTAATTCATTTGGTGGATTAGTACTTGATTTTAGCAGCAAGTGTCAATGGGGAAAATCTATCACTTCATTCGATACGTTGTTATACGCTGCAGCTGAGATTTGCACCTGAGATTCGCAAATTGTTGAACAGAACAAATTTTGCACAAAAGAAGCAAATTTCGGCAACGTGATTTGCAGAATGGTACATTTCGCACCCCTGAAGTAGCGTTAAAAGTAGCGTCGGTTCTCGCTACAAACTACGGATTTTTTGTATCGCGCTACTCGCTACATTACATTATTGAAAATGTAGCGCGCTACACTATAAACTACTGTAAAAAGTAGCTTCTACAGTAGTTTTGCTACTAGTAGCGCGTTACTTCCGACCCCTGCCTATGGGCTTGGGATGTATCCGTATTTTTCAAATTTAAATTTTCTACCTTCTTTTTTCTGTATGCTCTTCTTAATTTTTTTTTGTACAAAATATATCTAAAAGGAGAAAAAAAATCTTTTCAAGAAGAGAATACAGAAAAAGTAAGGTACAAATTTTAGTTTTTCGAGGAGAAATTTGAAAGATACGGATGCATTTCAAACCCATAGTTTTAAAAATAGTGAGAGGAATTTTCGATTCAACTGATAATAAGCCAAATGCCATATATAAGTAAAAGAAGAGAGCCCAGTTAAACTGATGGCATTGAGCTCACAGGCTACTCACACTTATTGTATATCATACTCTTATTTCAAAGAATAATCCCCCTCGAAAAAAAAAGAAATCGACAATGAATTAAGGGGGGATTATCCAACTGTTCACCCCCTTTATACTTAACCAATGAACCTCCAAAACCAATCGGGGAAGCACCCAGGGCCTGATTATCCAAAATTCACGTGAAGCAAATGCTTCCTCTCTAAACTTTAAAAGGGGCCCCAAAATGACTGCGAAGAGAGCTCTCTAATTCCCATTTTTATTTTTTTACGCTTTATTTTTAATTTTTTTGGAAAAGAAAGTTTGTTTTAGTCCAAGAGGAAATCGACGCGCTACTTCACGAAACTTATTTAACAAGGAAATATAAATGTCATCAATAGGATGTTAATTAATCATATGGTCATCCTGATGTGTCTGTTAGGAACCACCCGGCAAATTGAGAATACAGCTATATGTACTGAATATATCTGAAGTACATACAGGGAATAGGGAATATAGAAAAAAAACTGTTTAATGACATAATTATGTGACCTCGGGAAAGCTATTCCCGGGAATAATAATAGTATCATTGGTTTGTCATGAATGAAGAATTGAGAAAATTTTGCCACATGAAAGGGGCCCCCAAAATAATATTCTGCTTCCGCTAGATTCAGAAGTTAACCGGCCCTGGAAGCCCCTTATCACCATGAACCTATATACAAAATTTGAAGCAAATCGGATATTTCTATCAAGAGTTATTGCAATGCGTACATACATTATGTACGTACAGAACCTGCGGGCACATCAGTTCTGTTTATCTTTAGGGCACCTTTGTTTTTTGGGACCTTTCTCCATTTAGCTCCCCCCCCCCATTTCTACGTTCCAGTTAAGACCCCGGAGTCCCCTCTCTTGAAGTTTTTGTGCCTTAATAACTTGCCCCCCTTTTATCCGTTCTTCTTTGTTTTGGTGCCTTTTCTCCATTTTGTTATTTCCAAATTTCTACATTACAGTTAAGACCCTGGCTCCCTAGGGCCCGGTTCTGGGCCCCATTTAAGTTTTTGTGTCAAATTGTTAATAACTGGCTCTATTTTTATGCGATCTTCTTTGTTTTTTGGGCCCTTTCTCTATTTAGCTTTCCCCCCCTCCCCATTTCTAGGTTAAGGCTTTTAGATCGTAAGTGGAAATTTCGGCCTCTGCTGACCTCTAAGAAGAATGAAGTTTAGGCTCAGTTCGGCCCAGAAAAACGAAGTCTAGCCCAACCAAACAGAGTCTGCAGATAAATAATAACTTTATTGAGAACATACATCTGACTTGTGTGCTTGACATCAAGTGCCCGCTTATAAGTCATCGTCAATATACAGGGACGAGATAGCCACAAGGAAATTTATAACACCAGAAAGTTACATCCGACAGCTCCACAAAGTGTGTGCAATGGAGCTGGCTGGAGTCGAACCCGCCGACCTGACTCCTACGCTCTCAAGCGATTAGCGGAATGGTGTCGGCCACGGAGGCCCCGAGTCTGCTGATAAAAGTAAAGACCGGGTCCGAACATGCAGAATAAAGAAAGGCTCAACCCCGGTCCGACCCGGAAGAGGTAAAGACCAGGCCCGAGCCTGTAGAATAAAGTCAGGCCCGGCCCAAGTTTTCAAAATAAAGTAAAGCCCGGGCCTTGAAAGAGTGGTGACTAGGCCCGGCCCTTGCAGACCTCTACTCTGAACATTTCTGGACAAATATTTTGGACCAGAAAAAAGTTCTGTTTTAGTGTCGCCACCTAGGTGAGGTAATATAAATTAAACGTCTTGAAATGTTCTCAAATAGATAACATCGCGAAATTTTTTAAAAATATATTAATAAATCCAATAACTTAACTAATTTATTTAAAATAGTTTATTTAAACATTTTCTTTAAATCGTAGAAAATTTCATGGGTGATATAAAATACATAATGTGCGGTATATTAGAGTAGCTATCATGAAATGTTATTTTTAATTTTTAGATTATTGGTGACATATTTAATTTATTTCTTCCAGATGAAGCAGCTGACAGTATTGATAATTCTGGACGAACATCTTCGAGTGATGTTCAATCGCTGAATAACAACAATAACAACCAGCATTGTTATGGTAAATATACGTCTCCCGTTTTTATGTTTGTTTTATTTAAAATATATCAGATTATATTTATTATTATATTTATTTATTTATTATTATATTTATTTATTAGATCAGATTATTATTTATCAGATTTATTTAAAATATATCAGAAGTTAAATAAGAGCCTGGTTAAATAAAATCTCTTATGGGAAGGCCTACGACCTCATTCAAAATATTTGAAGCTACTAAATATAAGAATGTTTTGTTCAATGCAATTAGTTCTAAAAATGTACTACATCGGTTTAAAAAAAAGTAAAATTTATTTTCTTTAATTTTGAAAGTGATTAAATAACGCCACTGCCGGCATTTTTTTCTGAGTCTCTGAACATTTCTGGACATACTTTTCGGACCAGGGAAAGTTCCGCTTCAGTATCGCCATCTAGGTGAGGAAATATAAATTAAAGTTAAACTAATCCTGTAAAATTGATTTGTCCCTGCCGAGTTATCAACAGCCCTCAAATCAAAGGTAAACTTATTTTATAAGCATCTGAAAGTCATGGAAAAAGAAAAAAAAAATGTTTAAAATGTCTTTCCAGAATGAAATTTAGACTTTAAAGGGAAAGAAAGTTTTCATAAGGTTCTCATTGGAAAAGAAAATATTTTGCCCTATTTATACAACACTTTTGAGTAATTTCAGTGACACATTTTTGGAGATGTATTTAAAATGACTTTAGTGAAATATTTGAAATACAAGGGTGTCTTTTTTTTTTTCCTCTTAAGGAAACATTTCACTCTGGATTTTTAAGAGGATAGCACATAAGTTCATCCGATATATTTGAATTTACACCTTTAGCAAACTGTCTTCAATTTTCTTTTTTGATTCAACCAATCTATGCATTTATTGTTCGCAGAGCCCGATAAGTCATCTGGGGCCCAAGACCCAACAACTTTTTAGGGCCCCATTAAATTAAAATAGTAACTAGAAATTTTTTCGAGGATTAAGATTAGATATTATTACACAGTTGTCAAGGTAAGCAAAATCTTTTTGTTATGTTTTTGAGAAAATAATTGCAGAAAATCATTTTTAAGAAACTTTTTCTAAATCATTTTATTAATTTTGGGGCCCTCACCAGCAGTGGGCTCAAGGCTGTGGCCTAGTTAGCCTGTGCATTTATCAGACCCTGATTGTTAGTTGAGCATTGTATAGATGTGAAAAAAATTTCACCTATTTCTTCCTATTTCCCACTTTCATGCCTGAATCGAGTAAAGCTATGTATTCTTTACTTCTTTATATTTCTGAACTTAATCTTAAGGTGGTTCTCAACTGATCTGCTCAAAAATGCAAAACTTTCTGACACATTTTCCGACTCCTTTTGAAATGCAAGGGTATCAAATTGGTAGGCCTTGACTATTGAAGAGATTTGGAATCTAAATGAGTTTTCCATTTTTTGATAGATAGATTACTTATCGAGTTATAAGCAGTGGTGTAGTCCTGTGTAAAAAAAAAAAGTGTGTGGGGGGGGGGGGGAGGTTAGTAGTTTGGAACATAGTTCATATAGGAACTCATAGTTTGGAACATAGGGTCTGCGTCACCAATAGAAAACTTGATACTGAATGTTACCTTTCATTTTAAAATGCAGAGAAAGGTAATTGAAAAATTACAGTTTAATTTAATATACAGTAGAAGATCTTTATAACGCAATTCTATATAACACAATTCTCTATATAATACACAACTTCACAGATGTAAACAATAAATAATGTAATATAAGCAACACTCGAAATATTTCATGAGTAATTGATTCTAAGTGTTTTATAAAGTTGTCTGAAGTCCCAAGAACTGAGAACAACTATTTTTATAGAACTGAGAGGTATACTATATTGGTAGAATTTGAGCTGGTATCTACTGTAGGAGATCCAAATAGCAATAAGTTCGTTCTTAATAAATTTACAAGAGGTAAACTAACACACAGTGCATTTTTGACAGTTTCCTCCTGAAAAACCTGTTTATGAGGAAATATCTGATCTTGTCTGGTAGGATGATATTAGCTTAACAATTGCAATAGTAAGGGAGATGACAAAAGGTATTCACAAGCTTGATTGATATCAGTGTTTCACAAAATGGGGACTTTTTAAAGCATCTCTCGTATGGCCACGGCAACTATGCTGATGCATGGAATAAGATTCTGCTCCTTATCTATAAGTGTTTTTTATACACCAGATCTTTCATGTGACTACAGAAAAAAAATCCAAAATTGATAAAACAGAATAGTTTTACTGGTTCCTCAACAATGCACTCTTATGTTAAGAGTTTACTTAACTCATGCAGAAACTCTCATGCTTACTACCGCATGTATAAACATCTGAGAGGGATAGATTATTGAAAAACTAATCTGAATTGGATAATGCAATGTAGGCTCATAAATGCAATCTTAAGAGGCTACTTCACTCATGTGAAAACAGCCGCTCACTAATGTTAATCCTATGGGACAGTTATTTTATAATATCTCATTTGCATTTAAATATTTTTAGATTTTTTTTTGCATTGGATAACTTAGGTCATCACTATGCAGGCTCTATTTTACTTTTTCGATTTTGTTTGCAGTTTTTTTTAATGACTATACTTTCACTTTTGAAACCGGTTTCAAAAGTGAATAAGTATGCTAATAAAAAATAACCTACAAACAAAATCAAAAAAGTAAAGGGCCTGCATAGCGTTCGGCCTCAGTTATCCAATGCAAAAAGAAATCATTTAAAAATATTGAAATGCGAATAAGATTATAAAACAACTGTCCCATAGGATTAACATTAGCGAGCAGGTGTTTTCACATGAGTGAAGTAGCCTCTTAAGATTGCATTTCTGATCCTACGTTGCACTATCCATTTCAGATTAATCTTTGAGTAATCTATCAATCTCAGAAGTTTGTACATGCAGTAGCAAATCGCCCTGTTTGTTCCCCACACAATAATTTAGCCGATGAGTAATGCGAATTTATTCTGAATTAAGTTGGAGTCACTACTAGCAATAAGCAGAATCTAGTTTTTAATTCAATAATGCATTTTCTGCACTGTTTTTGTCTTTTTTAGCAAATTTTTTTCCATGTAGCATTGCAAACTTTTTCAACATCATTAGCCAAGTTATCGCGAGCATGCTATAATTGGATTTAAATCAAATTAATTCAGCAGCTGTCATAAATGCTTTCCTGTTTAGCAATTTTCTTATATTTAGATTCCACTTAACTCTAATTTCTGGTGGTACATAACTCTAATTTATACATACCATTTTGATTCTTCGATAAAATCTTCAGGTGAATTATATTGGTGAAAGAAAACATCTAGGTTTTTAACACTTTCCAACCTAGTTGAAAAGTGTTTGACTTCGGTTTGTCTGGCCGTATGTCCGTCTGTCCATGCTCTAACTCCCGTAAATATGCTCAGATTGCCCTGCAATTTATATATGTTATTATCGTTATCTATAGCATGTTCCCTATTTCAACTGAAGTGTGTAGCACTTAGTTTTTTTACAGGGACACTCAAAAGAATTCAGTTACATGACGGTCTATGGGGAAAAATCATTTGCGGTTTATTTTAATGATGTTACACAATTTCAAACACATTGTAATTGATATATATCACTAAGGTGCATTACAAGAAGCTTAATATGGAATAGGGTGTGCATAGCACTTATAGTTACTTTACAGGGACAGTCAAAAGAATTCCATTACATTACGTCTATGGAGAAAAATCGTTTGCGGTTTAATTAAATGTTTCACTATTTTAAACACATTGAAATTTAAATATATCACTAAGGTGCATTACAAGAGGATTACTGCAGAATATTTTTTGTATAGCAGTCATCGTTCATTTACAGGGACACACAAAAGAATTCTCTACTGTCTGTTAACAATAATTCCTGGAAATGCGTTTTAAGTTGCTGAACGCGATTTTAAATTTAACTCACTTTTTGTCTATTACTTGGTGTGTATAAATTCTGTATTTCATATACAGGGCAGCACCAAAGTTTGCGAACACATTTCCGTTTATTGACAGAAACTCCAGAAGTAGAATTTTAAACTGTGTTACGCATTTCCAAACGAAACTAAAATTTAGCATCCTATGTAGTATATATACAAATCTATAGATCATATACATACAGGGCTGAATAAAAGTATTTGGATAATTTTTCGAATATTGTATATGTTGGAAATTCCTGAAATTACGTTTTTAAATATGTTATGCATTTTCCAAATTGTTTACTTCGATGTTATCTTTCAGCTTATTAAGTGGTAATGATTTGTAAAATTATTTTGGAAACGTTGGAAAGTGTTACATAGTCTATGCTTGACGCATGATTTTTTGTTCTTGTTTAATTTATATACAACATCTTAAAATTTATTCATTTCAATACAAGACATTTTTTTTAATGCCCTGACACTGTGTTAATATTTCTGTGATCAACAGAACATGAATGAATGAAGAAGTAAAATAAACTTTATCATCTGTATGAAAATTTGAAATGATATTCAAACAATTTTTATTATATAATGG
The DNA here is from genome assembly GCA_963931845.1 of Maratus michaelseni. Lineage (NCBI taxonomy): Eukaryota > Metazoa > Arthropoda > Arachnida > Araneae > Salticidae > Maratus > Maratus michaelseni. The sequence goes on along the minus strand of OZ007586.1, from coordinate 55,081,982 downwards.
GATTCATTTCTGTATAAATTATTTTTTTTTGTTTTTATGAGTGTGTGTGAAACTAGAGAATAAGTATTTTTTAAAGAAGCCTGCAAATACTGATTCACGTGGACAGGGGTGTAAAAACTGGAAGCCAATTACTGCCACTAAATTTTTAGTATTCTTCGCCTAATAAGAATACTAATAAAATTTAGGCATTATTTTATATATAAACTATACTAATAAAATGTAAGTGCAGAATACTAATAAATTTTTGTGGTGACAATTGGCCCATTGGTGCCCAGTTATTACACCTCTGCACATGGATTTAGAATGAATGTTAAAAAAAAATTGTTATCAATAAACAATTGTTAACATTAATTTATCCACCAATATTCTAATATTTTAGATACTTCCCTGTTATAGTGGTCTAGGCAAGATAGAGAAAAAAAGCCTTGGTAAGATAAGGAAATTTTTCGCACATTTCCTGGCAACCTGTTCACTGTTTCATACGCATAAGCAATTTTTTTTCAATATTTGTACAATTCATTTAATATACAAAAGCCATTTATCTGTTATTGATAAACAGAAGTAATTTATATAATACCAAAACAGTTTTTTTAATTTATAAAGAGGCAACATTTTAAATGTATACATAAACATAATTCATCAGTTTTGTTTTCATAGCTGCTAATATCATTTGGTCAAGGGTTGGAAAAACTACTTTTTTATTGTAACGAACTAAAACTACTTGTTTAAAAAATTAGCAACTACAAACTACTTTTTAAAAGTAGTCACTACTTCGCTACTTTCAAATTTTGTCAGTGTGTTCAATTTACACTAGAAATTGAAGACACGGATTAAATTATAAAGTGACCCTTCGTTATCTCACGTCTGCCGGGATACAATTAAATAAATGCGACATAACCGAGGGCATTAAAAATTTAAGAAAGATACCATACAATAAAATGTTTGTGTTTGTCTTGAAAACGTTATTTTATAGACACTTAACAAATTTCGTAGTAAAATTACGAGAGATAGTATAATCTAGAAAATTACAGAAAAACAATAAATAAATCTGTAAATAAAGCAATTCCAAATAATAAGAAACCTGGCATTAAAACATGCAGACCTATAATAACAAGTAAATAGACAAGTGTTGCCAACAAGAAAATTATTTTGGTGGGTTAGTAATTGATTTCAGCAGCAAGTAAAAATGGAAAAAAATGATCACTTCATGTGATGCATTGCATGCTATACACTACAGCTGAGATTTGCCACTGCGATTTGGAAATTGTTGAGCAGAAGAAATTCTGCAAAACAGAAGCAAGTTTCGACCATGTGATTTGCAGAATGGTACTTTTCCTGAAGTAGCTTTAAAAGTAGCGACGGTTCTCGCTACAAACTACTGATTTTTTGTATTGTGCTACTGTCTACACTATTGGTCAAAATGTAGCGTGCTACACTACAAAGTACTGTAAAAAGTAGCTACTACAGTAGCACACTACTTCCAACCCCTGCATTTGGTAATACATCTCGCTTTCTTAAGGCTGTTCTCAAACCCAAACTGGCTACTTTGACATATTTTTAAATTCATTTTTGTTTAGAAACTCTTGAAATTCTTATTCATTGTTCTTATTTACAAACTTTGTAATCAAAAGACGTTTTCCATGTTTTGGTAAAGGCAGATCTTTCTAAAAATACCATCAAAGTCTGCATTTTAAACCGAATTTCTGATGCGGTAGCACAAGAAAGGAGAAAACGTGTTGTCATGTGACATAAATCACTTATAACTCAGTAAATAATTTATCAAAAACTAGGAAAACTCATTTAGATTTCAAATGACTTCAGTAGTCAGGCCTGCCAATTTTATGCATTTGCAGTTAAGGCTGTTCTCAAATCTAAACTGGCGACTTTATGACATATTTTTGCATTTATTTTTGTTCCGGAAAGCATAAAATTGGCAGGTGATATTATACAGAAACTTTGTAATCAAAACAAGTTTTCCATTTTTTGGTAAAGGCAGAAGATCTTGCAGAAAATAGCGTCAAAGTCTGCATTTTGAACCGAATTCGCAACACAACAGCACGAGAAGCAAATAAAAGTGTCGTCACATGACAGGAATTGCTTATAACTCGATAAGAAATTTATTTATCAAAAAATGGAAAACTCATTTTGATTCCAAATCGTTTCAATGGTCAGGCCTGCCAATTTGCATGTCAAAATGTGTCAGAATGTTTCACATCGTTTGAGAAGATCAGTTTAGAACCAGCTTAAAAATGAGTCAATTTTGCTTTGTTTAAGTAGGTCATTTGAGAACCACCTTAAGCCAGAATTGCATCAAGCTCTTAATTTTTTTTTAAAGCGCCAATAGGCCTCTGTAATAGGGAAGTACCATATTTTCAATTCTATTCTGTTATATTATAAAATTTTCATATGAATTCATTCCAAAATTTCTTTTAGACAAAACTGACAGCGAAGAAAATGATTCTTTGTCTACCAATGCTGACATACAAAGGACTGCCCCACTTAACATTGAACCTCCTAAAGGTGGGCAGCAAAGAAGACGACGCAGAAAGAAGAGATTGCCTTCATCATCTTTTAGTGATGATGAATTTTCTGGTAAATATTACTAATCTATCTAACACTAATAAAGTGAATTTTATTAAACTACAGTAGACTCCCTCAAATCCGCCACCCTAAAATCTGCAAATACTCAAAATCTGTACATAGTTTCTGCTGTAAACAATGAAACTTAGTTAGATGTAGGTGTAACATTCAAGTTTGTTTTATTTATATCCTTCTATACACATTTTAATATGTAATTCTGATTAATACGATTCAACTCATGTTTTCTCGTAAAGGAAATATAAATTTAAAAAAAAAAAAAAAAAAAAATTCAAGACTGATATTGGTGGCGATATTTTTACCAAATAATTTATGTATTAACAGTGGTCTGTCCAGACTTTTTTCACAGGGTCCTGTTTTTGTGAAATTGTGAACAGCTTTTTATATTTGTGAAAAATCTAATCATAATTTTGTGAATTTGAAATAGTCGTTATATTCAGGTTCTTGTTTATGCATTTTCAAGAAGATATATGGTTATATAAAATACATATATTTTCTTTATATATGTAAAAGTGACAGGTCAGATTTTACTTTTAAATGATTAATTTGTGAAATGTTTGGTTTAAAGATGGAAAAATTTTGTGAAAAACCTATTTTTAAGACACATAATTTTGTGAAGGGTGCTTTTTTGAAATGAAAAATTTTGTGAAGAGTCCTTTAAAGGACCCAATTTTTTCCTTAACAGATCCCTGATTAATCAAGCTTTTTTGGTTATTAAGTATGGCTAAACATGAAATAAAACTTTGTTATTTTATAATTTTAATGTGAATTATTAGTGTACATTTATAAGACGAGTTTCACTGAATAATTAAAGAAATAAATATCTCATCAGCATTATGCATATTTAGTTATGCATTATTAATTACTTACTCTAACTTTATTTTTAATACTTTAAATGTTTTTTAAAATTTTCTTCATTTTTATTATTTTACTTTATTGTAAGCATTCATTATAATTTTGAGTGCATTATTAAATTCAAATTGTTTAAAATATGTAAACAAAATACTGACCAGAAATCTGCACAACCTCTGGTTTTAAGCTATGCAGATTTAAAGGAGTCTGCTATATTATTAACACTGTTAAAGTCATTCTGTTGAATTGTTATTCTATTAATAGTTCAGAAAACTGATATTTCATGTTGAGAAACTGACTAATGTAAAAACTACTCTGAAATCTGCACATCCTCTGTGTTTAAGCTATGTGGATTTAAGGAAATCTACTAGTAGACTCCCTTACATCTGCATAACTTAAAACCAGAGGTTGTGTGGATTTTAGAATTTTGTGTATTTCTGGTGACTGTTTTGTTTACATTTTTAAACAGTAATTTGTATTTAATAATGCACTCGAAATTATAATGAATGCTTACAATAAAGTAAAATAATAAAAATTAAGAATTTTTTTCTTTTTTAAATATTGAAGTAGGTCAAGTAAAGGTCAAGTAAATAATTAATGCAACTAAAAGCAAATAATAATAATTCAAGTAAATAATTAATGCAACAATGGTCAAGTAAATAATTAATGCAACTAAGGGTCAAGTAAATAATTAATGCATAACTAAATGTGCATGATGATGACGAATTTTTTCTTGAATTATTCAGTGAAACCTCCTTATAAATATACCCTAATAATTCACATCAAAATCTTAAAATAACAAATTTTTATTTCATGTTTAGTCATACGTAATAACCAAAAAGCTTGATTAATATATAAATGTATTTGGTAAAAAGATTGCGATCGCCACTGATATCAGCACTGTTTTGAAATTTTTCAGAAATAAATTTATGCTTCCTTCATGAGAAAACATGAGTGCAATCATATTAACCAGAATTCCATATTAAAATGTGTACAGAATAATATTAAAAAAAAAACTTTTCGCCTACATCTTAACTGTAAATTTCATTGTTTACATCTGAAATGTGTGGATTTTAGGGTTGAGGATTTGAGGGAGTCTATTGTATTGCAGTTTTGTAAACCATGATAAATTTTGTATTATTTTGAGAAAGTTTTTTTAATATAAGCTTTATACAAAGAATTAAACTATTTTTTTAATGAAAATTTCTTTCAAAACAGGCTGCACTAGTTCTGTAATATTCCAAAACAGTATTAGCACAGCATTTTGATTTAGTATCATGCATCCTGGCATTATTTGCTCTAAACTTCTTCAAAACAAAGAAAGTATCATCGAGTAATCAATTTAGAATAATACAGAATAGTCTAATGTTTTGTATAATAAATTAAGCTTAAACATTCCAAGAATGTGTACATCTAATACAATTTACTGCAAACAAACCTATAATTTGTTTTCACCTTACATTTTCCATGTATATTAAATTACTTTACATCCAATATTTTTAAGGTTAGAGATTAAAAAAAATATTCAGTAAAATCTGAAAACAGAATCCGATCTTAAACAGGAAAATTTCATGGTTTTGTCAAAAAAAAAATACCATACAATACAGGGCCAAAACTAGCTTTATTTTCACCCGGGCCAACATGGATTTTGGAAGATGAGGAAATAGGAAAATGACTAAAGGGGCTGAAGTGCCCCTCCCCAAACCCCAAGACAAGATTTCTTTAATAAAACTAGACTAGACTAATTATTTAAAGTTTTCTATGTTGATTATTTCCTTAGAAAAATGAAAATTTTGAAAAATATTGATTTTACCCAAAAGTCTTTCTTACTTTTAAATTTTCTTATGGGATTTGAAATATTATCATGTTTAATATTTACCAATTAAAAAAATTTAAATTTATTTAAACATATTATGAGCAGAAATAAAGTAGACTTTATAGATAGACTAGAGAAAGAGTAGTGGCACAGCCAAGGGGGGGGGGGGGGGGGTTTGGGGGTTAAAACCCCCCCCAGAGCTAAAAAAAATTACTATAATTGCCGTTTATATGAATCAAAACTAAAGTTTAAAATTAAATTTTTTGGCCTTTCCGCCTTGGCGAAATCCGCCGCTTTGTTAAATCAAATTCTATTCAAAAATGTGATTCAATTAAACGGCGAAAATTCTACTTAAAACTGTGAAAGAGCATATTACAAGCATCGGTTAAGTCAAAGTCAAAACTGGTTATTTGGACTGCGTCACTTTGTCAAGAAGAGCTGGGCAGTATCGAAAATACATGTATTTGAAATACATTTTCAAAATACATTTGTATTTTGTATTTTAAACAGATAAAACTAAAGTATTTTGATAATGTATTTTGAAATGATTTTTCCATGTGTTTTGTATTTTGAAAATACTCAAAATACATTTCTCGATTATTCAAACTTCGTACTAAACTTGAAGCTGGTATAAAGTTTAAACCACAACTTGTGTTTTAACCGCAAATTACTGATTCACAACAGGAAATACATGCTTGTCTGTTTTGTATAGTCTTTGAATTCTTTTCTAGAAGTTAATATGAACTTTTTTGGCATAATAAGGATTTTTATCTTCGCTGAAACATTTTTGCTGAATGGTTTTGCTAATGCTTTTTAATTCTTTTAATGTTGCTATGCGAAAAAATAAATAAATTGTTCAGACTTTTCCTGAGTATTGCATTTTTAAACTATGTTAGCAGTGTAATGCAGTTAGTTGTTGCATAGACGCGTGAAAAGATTGATAATACATACCCAAGAACTCCTAATGAAAGGAAATTAATTATTTGTGATACATCAGTGATCATGCTGCATAAATATGTTAGTTTTATTAAATTTCTTTTGTAGATTTACTATTGTTGAGTTTACTGTCTATACTGATCACTGTATTTTTTTTGTAAACAACTTTCAAATTGTACACTTTGCACAATGTCACACCCGTCACTTCTTTGTCACGCCCGTCACAGCAGGAAAAAAATTCTTATACATTAAAATAATTAAAATTTATTATGAAAATTACAAAGTTTTATTTGAATCTCTTTCATTAGAAAAAAATTGTTTTAATAATAAAACAGTTAAATATTCACAGGAATTTTAACAAATGTGTATGCAAGTAAAAACTCTTGTCCCGAGAGAGTCACACCCGTCACAAGTTTAAAATGTTTGTTTTTAGGTGCATTCGTAATTATATAAATACGTAGCACCTATAGTCGTCGCTTGGTCCGTCCGTCTGTCTGTCCGTCCGTCCGCATATAACAACGCAAAAACTACCCAACCGAATGGTTTGCAATTTAAAATATATTATCTTTGCAGAATTTTGTCGAGACATTTAAAATTTTATTAAAATCGAATCAAAACTTTAGGAGATATTAATAAAAATATTTATCAAGCAATTTGAATTTTTTTTTTTAAATCGGTGCTTTTTTGTTATAGGAGCTTCCGAAGTTTAATCGTCAAGCGACCGAGATACTTATTCTATTACAGAAATTAATCTGCAGACGATATAATTCATTTCACAGAATTAGAAATCATCAAGATCTGAATATTTATATAACTATATGATACATATATATCTGAATATTTATATAACTAGTTAAGATATTTGTATGAACAGTGTCATAAAATATATACTTAACTAGCTGTTTAACCCGTTCTACGCACGGGAGATCATGAATTTAATTCTAAAACGTGCGTACGAACGCACCTCGTTTGTAACGTTTGACGTATAATTTCCCACTTGTTTAAATATTGAAAGCTATTGAAGTTATATATTTGCTCAATTATCCAAGCATATGCATGAAAAAACATAATTAAAATACTTTTCAGGGATTTATTAACTAATTTATTTCCCAAAATATAGTTATAAACTCTTAAAATTTTGTCTGGATGTCACACCCGTCACAATGGAATGGCCCAATTTTAGAACTTTTTTTTTTTTTTTTTTTTTTTTTTTTTTTTTCTGCTACTGCAAACTGTTCTTGGTCTATATGAGTCTCTAAAGTAACAACAATGCCAAATTTCATGTTTCTAGCCCTAATTGTACAAATAAATTGTAATTTAGAACGTTTCCTGCTCCTTTTCCCTTTTTAAATTTCGAACTTTATAGAAACCATTTTTAGTGAGCATTTACATCTTTTTAAAGTAACCGCTAGTCCAAATTTCAAATTTCTAGAATCAACAATATCATAGAAAGTGCAATTTTAGAATTTTTTTTTTTGTTCTTGCACCCATTTGAAACGTGATGTACCGAAAAAAGGTGTTTGGAAATTGTTGTATAAAATATAGCCTATGTTAGAGAGGAGATGGTTAACAGAATTTTGACACCATTATTAAGGTTCCATACTTAAAAAGTAAAAACGGAACTATTAAAAGATCACTCATGTGTCTTATTCTTCTGGCGCTCAGCGGGGAGTTAAGGGTTATCGACGCAGAATCATCTAAGGATTGTTGGTAATGATTTTCGAAAATATATGTTTGTAAATAGCTGAGATATTAATTAAAACCCATCTAGAAAACAATGGCACGTTATCAAAACTGTGTTGCTACTTTGCGACCTACTTTTGAAGCGCGCTTGACACAATGCTAAGCTTAAACTTTGTAACAAGATCTTTGCTTTAGGTAAGACAAATCATGATAGTCAACATTTTTCATACCAAATGAATTCAATTATTGAGGGAAAATATTGAAAAATAATTCATAGAATAATTCTAAGACATTAAGAATAAGTAATTTTGAGACAACAATCGCTTATAATTTAATATATAATTCATTTATAATGAAAAATCTTCTCGTTAACAAATCACTTGAATTATCATACCTCGATAGATTTTCATTTTTGAAAATGAATCGGAAAGTTTCATGTTGTTCAGCATACTTTTTTTAAATGCCTTAAAATTGTCTACTATTACGACAAATATGATTGACAAGTAACTGTTCGTGTGAAACTCAGCGACTTCTTCCGAAGCGTGATTTGTTCTCTGCCAAATTTAAACTTTGTACAAGGTCTTTGTTTTAGAGGGAGATATTGTTTTTCATTCCAATACCAATAAAATTAAATTCTGGCATGTAATATTGTTTTAGGTATGCGACTATGTCATGTGAGAATATTGCCTTTGAACAGTTCTAATATTTTGTGTGGAACCCTTTGTACGCAAATAAAACTCACATATGACCAATTGACCAATTTCTTTTTAAATCTGTTCTGTAGTTCCAGAATTAACCCCTGCAAAAAGAACAAATGTTGCTGTTTTATAATATTAGTATAGATACGACTACAATTCAAACTCTGATATTTTTAGAGAACTTTAACAATAATAAATATATTTTAACAAAATTTTCATCAGATTTACATTAGATAATGCGAAATTCGATGTCATGTAAAGTACTGTAAGGGCACAGTAATTTAGTCTACAATACCGTGTTTAATATCAACTACATTCCAAAACATCGATTACCTTAATTGAGTTGTCACATTTGGCGAAAAGCAAGGTAAGTAAGTCTATTGAAAATTTTGTTAAAATTGCTTCTTTATTATTAAATTTAGGAATAAGAATTCGTGATTCTCATGAAACCTTGTGGATTTTTGATTGAACAAATGGATTGCAAATCTGTTATTTTCTATGTAAAAATTATTTGCTGTACTGTGCTCTTCCATCTTAAAGTTTTCTCCTCATAATTTTTAAACACTTTATAAATCTAATCAATTTTTGTGTTATTTCATTGGTGCATTTTATAGTTTGTCACTCTAATATTGTAAACGCTGTTTAAATGAACCGTAACCAACGTAATTGCAGAGATAAACATTATCATTTCATTCATTTAAAAGACTGATCCCATTAACCGGTGATTCATTTAAAAGACTGATTCCATTAACCGGTGATTCATTTAAAAGACTGATTCCATTAACCGGTGATTCATTTAAAAGACTGATTCCATTAACCAGTGATTCATATAACAGGCGACCACCTTTATCAGAAACTCAAAACCCCCCCTAGAACCGAATTCTGGCTGCCCCACTGAGAAAGAGTAATACTTTATATATCCTCCCATTGAAATCTCAGCTTATTATAAGGTTGGGAGGATGAGGGGGAGGGTGTAGGCATGATCATCCCCCCCCCCCCAAAAAAAGCTGTCTGGATACCATAGAAGTAAGTCAGAAGCAATACAAATTTGATGAATGAAAACTAAATGTAATTAGTGATATACAGGGTGTCTGAAAAGTCTGGACACGGTCAAATAACTCGAGAAATATACATCGGATTGAAAAATTAAAAATATGTGTTCAATATTTTTGAAAAATATATTTAGGGATATCAAATGTCCTCCCAACTCTGCCCCCTGGGAGAAAGAGGGACAATTTTAAAATCTTAAATGATAACCACCCCCCCCCCCCCTTTTTTTTTGCAGATTTGGATTCTAAGGGAAAAAATACGTAGCTTTTGTATTTAACATTTTCTTCAAAAATTCATAGATGGCGCTGCAATCGAGTAAAATGCAGTGATAATTTTCCATTGAAAAGTCTGAAAATGGTTGAATAACTCAAGAAATATACAACAGATTGAAAAAAGGAAAAATGTATGTTCAGTATTTAAAAAAAAATCTATTTAGAGATATCAACGTTGCCTCCTGTGGGGAATGGGGGGCAACTTTGAAATCTCAAATAACCCCCCCCCCCCCCCCAATTTTTTTTATTGCAGATTTGGATTCTATGTGAAAAAAAAAAATACCTTTTGTATTTACCATTTTCCTCACAAAATCATAGATGGTTCTGTAATCGAGTAAAATTCACTGATAATAGTTTCCATTGAAAAGTCTGTAAACAGTTGGATAACTCGAGAAATATACATCAGATAGAAAAACTGAAAAATACATGTTATATATTTTAGAAAAATGGCAACTTTTGATATCCCTAAATAGATTTTTCTAAAATATTAAACACGTATACACTATATTGCCAAAGGTGACCGGTCACTTGCGATTTTAGACATTTTGTTAACTATCTAGAAAAATACATGAGGAATTAACCTGAAACTGCAGGTGTGTAAACAGTATAGTATAGGTTATATATTTCCGCGAAGATTTTTTCACGAAACCCCATAGGGGACTGTCAACAAATTGAAAAACAACTAATATCTTTTGGATTACCATGTAAAAACTAATGTAACAAAAGCGTTCAAACTCGAGATTATTAATAAGTGTCTTATTGTAATATACTGTGTTCATTTTTATGAGGATAGCATGTGTACTCGTAGAGAAATTAAGCTTTTTATAAAAACAGTCCCAAATTTTGCCTAGTTTTTTGCTTATAATTTGCAGAGTTCTTAATATAAAAAAAAATTATTTTGATAAAATATGTCAAATAACATTGTACATAATACTCTGCAATCGGAATTAAAAAGTAATGAAAATTGGATGAAAAATGAGCAGGTTTACTAAAAAATGTTTCACTGCGCATGCGCAAATGCAATCAAAATATAATATGCATAATGCATTAGCTAAGTATATAGAGCAACTTTTGTGAAAGTCTCACAATCACAGCTTGAAAATTCTAAAAATTATCGTCGATAGAATAAGCTCGAAATCCGTTGCTCCCAAAAGGAAGCAAAAAGATGAGGGGTTGTATCCAAATATAGTAGTACGGGCAATATTGTGTACGCTATCTTGTACTAATCAACAGACAAATATACTGTTTACACACCTGCAGTTTCAGGTTAATTCCTCATGTATTTTTCTAGATAGTTAACAAAACGTCTAAAATCGCAAGTGACCGGTCACCTTTGGCAATATAGTGTATTTCTGTTTTTCAATCCCATTAGATTTATTTCCCCAAAAATGTGGCTTGGCACTTTGTTGCCCCGACCCCCTCAATTTATTAAACATTGAAGACAGAAAATTTTTAAGAGATCTTGTGACTTGTTTTCTTTTAACTTTATTTAATTTTCTTATTTTATTCCAGATTTATATACCCTGACTGATGAAATTCTAGGAGAAGGGGCCTATGCATGTGTAAGAACATGCGTAAACAAACACTCTGGGCAAGAGTTTGCAGTGAAAGTAAGATTAATTTATTTTTGATAAGTAGAATAAATGTATCTATTTTGCCACTTAAGTTTTGTATGTGATATATTGTTAGATTAGTCTCCCCCTCCCCCCCTGTCTACTGTTATGTCTCATATTTACTGTCATGCTACATGCCTTAAATAGTATACTTTAATGCAATGTTTAAAAAACATTCTTCTCTGCTGAGTTTGCAGTTTCTGAAGTGAAGTCTTCTGCTGCATTATTTGTAGGTTTGAAAAACTGGTTTAATTGAACAAAAAACTTAGTCTTATCTATCTTTATTTAAATTCTGTTACTTTATTTAATTATTATTATTATTTTGTAATGATTGTAATTATATTTTTTTTTTCTATATGTTTAATTCTTTTACATCACAATCATTCAAATTTGAGAAGTAATGAATTTACTTGAATCTGTGAAATGTAATTTTAAGCACATAAAAAGTAAACAAAAAAATATATATAGTATATTTTGAATACTTTGACAAACAGGTACTGACATACTTTGACAAATAAGATGCAGAAAAAAAAAGCAAAGCAACTGAAATTGGATTAAAACCTATGCGAATTGTGTTAAGGCTAGTTGACTACAACAGTAGTTCTCGTTCTCAACTGGTGTGTTGTAAGAAAATGTCAAAAAGAAATATAAATCTTCTCTGGATCCTAAGAAAAAAAAATTCACAAGTATGCCTGTCTGTAAATTATACTTTGCAAAACAAATATTTAAAAAGTAAATTTATTACACATTATAACAAAATAATCTTTTTTAAGCTATAGAACATTTTGTTTTTATTATTATTTTTTTTAAGACATAAATTCCTGTTATGTTTTTGCAACATAATAAGTTTAATGTGCTGCAGAAGTTTAACCATGGTTTTAAGTGTGAGGTATAATAGATTGAGAAATACTGGTCTAGAACAATGCATTTGATAACAACAATCCAAACTGTCATGAGATGTCGTTAAGGTTGTTCTTAAATCCAAACTGACTACTTTCTGACACATTTCTGAATTCACTTTTGTTCACAAACACATGAGATTGGCAGGGGCAAACTATGTGATTCAACAGTTTCTTTTTAATTTTTTGTACAAATGAAAGATTTTTCAGAAAATGCTGTCAAAGTTTTGAACTGAATTTCCTGACATGACAGCAATTTTATGGGAAAAAAAAAAACTGTTGTCATGACACAAAAGTTGCTTATAACTCAAGATGTAATTCTCATTTATCCCTCCCCCCCACCCTAAAAAAAAAAAAAAAAAGAAAATGTCAAAGTTTCACCTTGTTATGCATAATTTTTGAGAACTGCCTTAAATTTGATTTTTACTTTTAGACTTAGTTTTAACTATTAAAAACTAAAAGAAATGTCCCCAAAACAAAAAGAAAATTTGCCAGAAAGGATTAAGAAAAAACAAAACAGTGTTATTGTCCAGAATATAACCAAAATTACTGATCAAAATTAAATATTTCTCACAATTATCCTAAATGATCTAATACAATCAATATCTATGTATAGAATTTGAAATACATTGATAGTGTTCGATCTAGGTCTTGTTTTGTCTTGTGTTTAGGGTTTATTCTAAACACAAGTTTATGATTTTTACAATCATCATGTGAAATTAGATGCAAATCAAACTTTAGTTTAAAAAACAACGTTTATTGAGAATTTTACTGATAATTTGTATTACTTTCAATGTTATTTTGGTGCTTAGATAAATAAAAGTATTTCAAATCTTTATTTTGAATTAATAGACCAGTTATGTTGGCATTTTTGCAGTGTCCTGATGTCCTGATATTATTTTTTCTTTTTCTCTTCGAATGTTTCTTTCTTAAGGTGGTTCTCAAATGATCTGCTCAACAACGCAAAATTGTCCTACTCGTTTTTAAATGCAAAGGCATCAAATTGGAAGGTCTGACTGTTGAAGTGGTTTGGAATCTAAATGAGTTTTCCATTTTTTGATAAATAAATTACTTATTGAGTTATAAACAATTCACGTCACATGACAACACATTTTTTCCCTTGCACGCAGCACTGAGACAGGAATTTGGTTCAAAACGCTGACTTTGACAGTAATTTTCAGAAAGTACTTCTGCCTTTACCAAAAAACTGAAAATGTCTTTTGATTACAAAGTTTCTGAATAAGAACATCTCACAATTTCATACATTTCCAAAGAAAAATGGAGTAAAAAATATGTCATAAAGTAGTCAGTTTGGATTTGAGAACAGTGTTAACATATCAAGTCTTATATTCTTTATTTTACGTATTACAGTATAGGATCCGTTATCCGGAACGCTCCGAAAACCGGAATGCAAAACACTAAATATATTTTTTTTTCGCTATTTAAAAAAAAAAAAACGTAAAAATTGAAGTGTTAGTAAAAGAAAACATAACAAAATGATATTGCCTTCATTCATTAATTTACAAATTCAATAAATAAATATTAAAAAAATATGATACGAAAAACATTACGATAAAAAAAACCAAAAAAAAACAATTACCAAAAAATAAAACATGTTTGTACAAATTTTATTTTGTTACAAGTTTTATTAAAAAAAGTTAAACGTAGTTTACTGCCACAGTGTTATTTTGGAGAAATATGGTGAGCAGAAAACTGACTAACATTTCTTTTTTGCTTTGTAAAATTGAGCATAGAAAAATTGTTTCTATGCTAAGAATCTCGAATCCACCATTGCGATTAGCATCAACAACAACAAGTTACAGGAAGTTGCCAGATTACGCATTGATTTTAACATTTCCTTTTTATACATAAAATAATAATTACTTGATAATTTGTAAATTTAGATTTGGAAAATTGTTCACAGTCAGAGTGATTTTCGCTGAATAAAAAGCTAAAATCCTTTTTTAGAATATACTTCCAGTAAATTTTATGTACGTGACGTCACACTCCAGTATGCGCTGCTGTAAATCGCACTAGCAGACGATCTTTAGCCTCAACCTAGGGTACTTGTATAAATTTTAAACAGGCTGGATAAATGACGGCAGTTGATGCCGTCGCTATCTCTCTCTACCTCTTCTTCTGTCTGCCGTGTCTTGCACTGGAAACTGCTGATTGGACTGCTATTGGTCAAAGTCTAATATAGAGGGGTATAGGGCAGTTGCAATTGACGTCACCTTGGAGGTAAACAGTACAAATAGGCAGTTCTGATTGGTGGAATTACCCTTACCTCCAAGTGAATACAATGGTTGATCAGCTGATTGCAACTGCCCTATACTCGTTTTTCAGCTTCAAAGCTTTCCACGGTAGGCTGATACGTACCGTCCTCTCTTTTTGTAGCTCCATGATTTTAAACGGAATTTTTAAAATTTAGCGTATTATCTCGAATATAGAACATTATTTCGAATTTTTATTACAATATATTAAGTATCTAGCGCTACAACAATGAATTTTGTATGGTATTTTTAATAGATAAACATTAATAAACACATACTCCATAGAGTGCCCACTAGCAGACGAATTCTATCCTGGAACTCAGGTTGCGTGCATAAAGTTTAATTAACCGATTGTTACAAAGATTTTTTTTTTTTTTATTTTCCGTTATTTTTGGAATTTATTTGGTAAAATATTTAGCTTGCTGAAAATATTTGAAATATTTATGAGACTATTTTAACAGGACAAATATTTTTCCTGGAGATTTGGCAACATTCTGCGTTATTTGGTTATTACTGTTTACAGAGGATTGCAACGTGCTATTGTTTTTGTGCTATTGTTTTTTTTGCCACGATTTACTTAATCTTTTTAATCTATTATTTTTTATAGTCCGGTATATCGGGACTGCCAGTGCATACACCAAGAATGCTGGCTTCTAAAATTTAATTAAATTATAAGCAGAGTATTGGAAGCTGAAAAATAAATGGCAGAGGTTGGCAGAATGTAAAATAAACAATGATAAAGCAAGTTAAGTTTTAAATAAACTAAACGTTTATTAACAAAAAAAAACATTTAAAAATAAATTCAAACAGAATATAAATAAACTTAAAGTATGAAAAATAAACTTACATAATGAAATATTTTGAAATATTTTAAATGGCTGACAATGACAATGTGGCAAAACATTCAATCTCATTTTTCACAATATCCATTATCAACATCTAATTCAGGAAACATGTTTGCATAAACTTATAATAAACTTCATAACTTCAAATAAAAATACGTAGTGTAAACATCTTTCACTATCTGTAAAACATCTTATACTTTCAACCAAATGAAAAGGAAAATGAATAACTACAGCTGACATATGGTTGAAATGAAATAAACATCTGGTCTTATAAAATGAAGTCCAATAAAATGAAACTCCATTATGCTGACAAGGCAAAAATGGTTTCTTGAACTCATTAAAAGAAAAAAAACTAGGTAATGATAATGTGTGTTTCAATCTTTATATCCCAATCAAACTAACAGCTGAATCAAAGTTGTAGTACTCCAAGAGGGTGTGTCACATTACATCATTCATTCACAGAAGCCCTCTTGTGGTTAAAGATAACAAACATGCAATCCTAATAAAGTAATGATGTTGGAGGCAAGCTGATATGACATTTTGAAAAACAAAGTGATATAATGGGGATCTCTGAAAAGATTGATCTAGATAAACAACTGAGGTTTGAATGGGAAAGAACACAGCTGTTTAGATTCAGGTTGAAAAAGGAGTTTTAATGAAAAAGGAAATGAAAGCATTTGAATATTGTATAAGTGATCAAGGAAAGCTTTATATATGCTAACAATTTTTAATTTTATATAATCACTGTTAAATGTTTTCTGTTTACATTGAATAATGTCTAAATGACCATCTGATAGTGAAATGAAGTCTAGAAGAAAAAGAGTGGCACTCAGTATTACAGATAAAGTAACACTGCTTAAAAGACTAGATCAAGGTACCACAGCAAAATTACTTTGTGATGAGTATGGTGTTGGTCTGTCAACTATCTATGATATAAAAAAACAAAAGGATAAGTTGCTGCAGTTTTATGGAGACAGCGATTCACCCAAATTAATGCAGTCATGAAAGACACTTCATCAATCGCAAAATGTGACTGTTGACAAGGTGTTGATGGAATGGATAAGACAACGTTGAAGTGAGAACTTTCCTTTAACACGTTTCTTAATAATGGTGCAAGCTAAAGTTTTTCATGAAAAACTAGAAATTTAAAACAAAATGTGAATACTCATCTGGATGGTATGGAAAATTTAAAAGGAGGAATGGATTAAGAATCCTGACAGTGTGTGGCGAGAAAGCCTCTGCAGATTATGAAGCCGCAGAAGCCATTTTGGAAAGTTTCTGCAATCTTGTGAAACAAGAACTGTTATCTGCAGAACAGATCTACAATGCAGATGAAACATCTCTGTATTGGAGATATCTGCCAAGACAGACTGTTGTGACGGCAGACAAATCTGCACCAACTGGCTTTAAGGATTCAAAGGAATGATTAACTGTTCTTGCTTGCTCCAATGCAGCAGGAACACACAAAACAAAGTTACTGGTGATTGGTAAAAGTAAAAATCCTCGCACATTAAAAGGCGCAAAAATTTATCCTGTGATATACAAATCCAATAAAAGTGCATGGATTACCAAACAAATTTTCAAAGAGTGGTTTGAAAACCATTTCATACCTGAAGCTAGGGCCCACTGTACATCAGCTGGTCTGGAAAAAGATGCAAAAATTATGCTTGTCGTTGACAATTGTTCAGCCCATCCTGATGCTGAATGCTTAAGAATGGACAATGTGTTTGCAGTATTTTTACCTCCAAACTGCACATCTTTAATCCAGCCACTGGACCAAGGAATTCTGAGGTCACTCAAGACTCATTATAAAAATGAGTTCCTTATGAAGATGTTGACGGAATGTAATAAAGGTCTTGGAATAAAAGAATTTCAGAAAACTTTTACGATTAAAGATGCTTTGTGGAGTGCTGCGAAAGCATGGGATGCTGTAGATAAGGACACACTGATCCATGGATGGTACAATTTGTGGCCATCTGCAATATTTTTTGATGATGAAAGTGAGCCTGAGGAGTTTGAAGGATTTAAAATTTCCAAGGAGAAGCAAATTATTGCCGATCTCCTGGAATATGCTAAAGTCCTAACATGTGCAGAAGCACAATTGCTTAATCAAGAAGCAGTAGAAGACTGCTTGAATGTCGATGAAAGCACTCCTATTAGTCACCAGATGACTGACAGTGAGATTTGCGACATAACGAATGATAAGTCTGATGAAAGTGATGATGATGATGATAAGCAGGATGAAATGCCTGAAAAGGTTTCAAATGAAAAACTTATATTTTACACTGAGCAGTTGATTTCTGGAATGCAACAGAGGAGCTACTTTCATCAACAACAAATCATGTCAGTGTACAAAATACAGGAGCAATTAGTGCAAGAGACTCGCTATAAACAAAAAACTATTGTAGAAATGTTTGCAAAATCCAAATCAAAAGATTCTGCTTCTAACTCCCAAAATTAAATTTTATGTATTTTTATTTATTTTTCATTTATTATTATTTAGTATAATTTATATTTATTTTGTAATTTAGAAATTTTTATTTTGTGCAAATAATGTATTAAATGAACAAATTTATAAGTACACTTTACATATATTATTCATATTTATCACTGTTTCATGAAATTATTTCGTACATTTTTTATACTTATAGAAAAGTGTTCGGAATTACGGAAAAACCCCTTATCCAGAATGCCCAAAGTCCCAAGCATTCTGGATAATGAATCCTATACTGTAGTAACTCTTTTGCTGCTCTCATTTCTCATGATTTCCTACTATTTCCCACTCTCTCTCTGTCTCTTATCTGTAGTTCTCTCTTATTTCATTCCTATATCTGGGTTTGTAGTGTTTGTCTGAACAAAGATTCACTCATTTGAAGCATGTTTATGAAGTTAGTTTTTTAAAGTATGCTTTGTACCAATTTTACATTGTTTATTTTGCTGTGAGAACTTTTTCTTTTACATTTAAATTTCTGAATTTACAGATAATTGATAAAGTGCCTAAAAATCCACGAAATAAGGTCTTCAAGGAGATAGAAACTTTCCACCAATGTCAAGGACATGATAATATAATCAAATTTATTCAGTTTTTTGAAGAAGAATCAAGGTAAACTAATTATAACAAAATATTTTATATTAGACCTGTTTATTAAGCTAATGCATGAAGCCTTTTGTTCACTTACTTTAATTTCATATTGCTTTAAAAAAATTTAATAGTAGTCTTAATCTGTTTTTGAACATTTTTGTATATATAAAGTATTCAGAGAAGTAGAATAAACTAGCCTCCTCGTCTCATTGATGTTTTTCCTACTTCATTGGGAGACACCATAGAAGGATATGCAGTTTTCAAGCCTCAAAACCTGTTTTTTACAGAAAACTCTTCTGTTGAATAAAATTTAGTATAAATTTCATTCATACATCTTAATTTAAAAGTTACCAGCAGGCTCTTAAACTTTCTAATCAATATTCAATCTTTACTAATATATAAAATTGGAGTGTCTGTCTGATTTTCAGAAAACATATTTTAGACAACATAGTCCAAAAATAACATTAAAACATTGTCTGTTAAGAATATGCTCAAAAACAGTTATATAACAAACACCAGGGGCAGATAGTGAATGTTTCTGGCTACAGTCTGTAGTTTGTCACATTCAGATATCTAGAATAGTTTTGGGGGAAACTGGGAGAATCAACCAATCTTTCAATGCTCAAAAACTTGAGTACCAGTTGATAAATTATATGGAATCTCACAGCAATTGAAAGGTGTAATTAAGATTTATAAATGACAATAATTACATTTTTAAGCTGCAATTTATATATTTTAAATTAAAAGCTGGATTGGTAAAGATTTTTCTCCAAAAACTCAGTATCTTTTTAAATGCAATTAAATGGGGTTGCTATGCAGCTAGTATAACATAAAAATAAAAAATAGCATAAATTATTTTTTTGAACTTATCAAATTGGAATGTGCAATACTATTTGTATCAGCTTTTTGAAAGTTATTATATTTTTAATTATTGCATCTTATTCTTCCTCCTTTAAATTATTTCATACTAGCTGACCTGCCTGGTATTACCTGGGCCTGTGTAACAAACTTAAATCTCTTACTGTATTACTAGGGGGGGGGGGCTCAAAAGTAGAAGCGCCGCAACCAGGGGTCTATTGTACTGTCCTCCAAAGATGAAAGTTTATAGATTTTATCAAAAGATTTAATCTACACTCGAAATTGAGGACACGGAGTTAGAATTCTGCACGGGTTGGGTTGTGTATCTATCTGACCCGAACTTGAAAATTCTGCTTAAGTCAACTCAAAACTGACGTAAAACTGAAAAAAGAGAAAATTAATCCATATTTCAATACCATTATGAAAAAGTAGTCCAAAATTATAACTCTAATATCAATTTTATCTTTTTGTAAAATGAGTGTGTACACATACATACTCATTAATATTCAAATATATAGTTTTTCATTAAAAAAAAAAAAATCAGGAGTTCCTTTTGAAATGTTCGATCAATGGCAACTTTCAATGACAACACTGTAATTGTCAAATAATATTTTTAATTTACTTTGAAATTTATGCCCGAAAACAAAATCTCAAGTAACATGGACTGAAAGTTTTAGAAACTATTGTATCTAATTTCCATATATGTATGATAAAAAATCGGAAATTAATATTAAAAAAAACTGTAAATTATAACCTATAAATATTTTTGAAGTCAATTACTAGAAACCTCTAAACTTCTTTACATTTCAGCATATTCTGCCAAATAATTTTTGAGTTACACTTAAAAAAAAGCTGAACTACAGTTTGAGAGGCCATAATTTATCAAAAAAGTGTCTAATCTCAGAAAACTGTAACTTGAAAATATTCCTTTTAATGTTTATAGGCCTGTTTAGATATTCAGTGTGAGATGTGATCCAATAATTATTATTATTAATGAAAACTCTCACCTCTGTGTGCAGCTTCATGTTGAAAGCACATGATTTTGAAACTGACATTTTTTTATTAAATGGGCAAAATTTACAGTGTAATTACCAAAGACTTGTTGTTCGATAACTTGAAAATACTCGTTATATGCCGACTTGGCAGTTCAATTTCATTTTTCTCTTTCATAATTTTAATTGCAAAAGAAGATACCCAGTATTAAAACATTAGATATAATAATTCATTAGTAGACAAAGGTTAACTGCAAGAAAATTTATTTTTTTCGCTAGTTAAGCATTTTGGTTTGTTTTATCAGCAAGAGTCAATGGAAAATTTATGACACTGCAACTGAGCGCTGACATTTGCAAATTGTTGCACAGAACTCATTTTCGAAAAAAAGCGAGTTATGACCAAGTGATTATAAAAAAATTACATTTTTTCCTCCTTTCCAAGTAGTGTAAAAGGTCTCTTTTTAGGAGTGTCTTATTATCTGGAGGTTTTATTGTATACATATTTTTAACCTGCAAAAATACTGTGGACATTCTTTTGGAAAAGCGGGTTAACCTGACCCGCAAGAGTCAAAACCCAACCCAAAACCAACATGAAACAATGAAAGTCAACCCAACCCACAGCAAAAAAGTAGAAGTCAACCCGACCTGAACCTGAGCTGTACTGAAAAAATATAGTGCCCACCTGACCCAAACTGCAGGTTGGTTGGGTGTGGGTAAAAGTGGGTAACCCGACCCGATGCAGGACTCTACTTCACAGCTACAAAGGACATATAAAGCAGTATCTTCTTCATACTTAAACCCTTACAGAGAGGATCACTGACCACCTTCATAATGCTAAGGTGTCCAGTAAGTCTACAGTGTCCTGTTAACAGTTCCACTGTATTTCGTAGACTATTCCTTCTGAGCCCAATGAGTTCCTTTGCCTTTTTACTAGGGCAACTACTGTTGAGCTCTTTTGCTTGCCTCTGTCAACATTGAGTCAAGCCATTCTTGATGCTGCTGCTCTCTTAGAATTTTAAAAACAGTAGTTCTAATGCAGTCCTTAGAAATGCCAATAGCTGGTTCTGGTCCAACAAAGGGAGTAACCAACTCTTTCCTTGCTAGACTATCAGCAAGCTCATTATCCAGGATGCCAGTATGACCTGGCACCCAAGGTATAGTAACACTGTTGCCATTTCTGGCAAGCCTGTTCAAAGAGCAGTAACACTCCCAAACAATCCTAGAAGTAATTGTATGTTTCTGCAGGGCAAGTAACACTGCCTGACTGTCAGAGTAGATATTGACAGACAGGCCACTATACACACTCTCAATGCAGATGTAACTAAAAGGTATTTCAAAGCATACAAGCATGGCGCTATATGGTGCCGAAGGCATTGGAGACTCGGGCCAGAGTTTTCTTTAAGAGATTTAAGTTCTGTCTTTCTAGCAGAGGTCTATGCAATACTTAAGTAAGTATAATAAGTATTGCATAGACCTCTGCTTGAAAGACAGAACTTAAATCTCTTAAACAAAACTCTGGCCCGAGTCTCCGATGCCTTCGGCACCATATAGCAGCATGATTGTATACTTCAAAATATCTTTTAGTTCTACCTTCCACTGCCAGGGAGGCATTCTGTTCTAAACAAAACTCTTTCTGAACAAACCTCTGACTAGGACTGGGCAATATTAGGATTTCTACATCACGATATATCACTGAGGCTAAACTGCAATATTGCAATACATCATATTAGACTTTTGATGTTACAAACATGGTTGTAATTTTAATATAGAATTTAAGAGTTGTACATACACATTAAACTTGTATTAGGTTTTAAAACATCTTTTTCTTTAATCCTATGTTTAACGACAAAGATGTAATATATAAGCCAACCAGCCAATATCATTTAAATTCTAATTTCATTCAATCCAGGTTAAAATTTTAAATGAAGTTGACCATATTTTTAAGTAAATTGTAGGTTTTCTGTTCGTGCTTAAAGTGGTTCTGAAATTCCCTGTTCAACAGCGCAAAACTTCATGACACATTTTTAAACATAAAGGTATAA
This sequence comes from Maratus michaelseni, assembly GCA_963931845.1. Taxonomy (NCBI): domain Eukaryota; kingdom Metazoa; phylum Arthropoda; class Arachnida; order Araneae; family Salticidae; genus Maratus; species Maratus michaelseni. The sequence continues at coordinate 55,059,473 of OZ007586.1, read as the reverse complement.
AATTGGGACGTCTGATTATTGAAGCTATTTGGAATCGAATAGAGTTTTCCATTTACCCAGTTCTCCATGTTTTCATACTTTTGGGTGCAAGAAAACACAATGGTAAATCTACGAGTCAACCGCTGAAATCGGGTTTTCACGTGTTTTCCACCAAGATATGACTTGGCAGACAGATTGCGTTTTAATATGCGAATCGAGTTTTAACTAATCCTGGAATTTCAGCCGTGAACTCGATGAGGTGATTGTCTGTGCTTCCGCCTCCCGGTCTATTATTGAGTTATAAGCGATTCTTGTCACATGAAAAGTTTTTTCACTTTCTCATGTAGTCTCATCGGGAATTCGGTTCAAAACTTTGATAGTATTTTCTGAAAGATCATCTGCCTTTACCAAAAATTGGAAAACTCTGTTCGATCACATAATTAATGAATAAGAACACCTGCCAATTTCATGTGTTTTCTGAACAAAAGTGAGTTCAGAAATGTGTTAGAAAGTAGCTGCTTTAGATTTGAGAGCAGCCTTAACTATGAAAGGTATGGTGCGTATCATTGTGGTAGAGGCTCAGTGTCTAGGAAATATGTGTATGTACTTTCTGAAAATCTGCTACATTAACTTTATGACAATTTTATGTAAATATATGTTAACTAACTGGATTCTTTTCTTTCATTTTTATAGATTTTACTTGATTTTTGAAAAAGTTTATGGAGGTGAGTCAAATTTCATAGTACTGGTTTTATTATTCTGCTTCACAAACTGTAAAAGAAGACAATTAACTTGTGCTTTTCTCTCTGTCAAATTAGGCCCATTGTTAGCTCATATCCAGAAGAGGGTGCATTTCACGGAACATGAAGCAAGCCTTATTATTAGAGACATAGCAAATGCCCTGAAATTTTTGCATGCTAAAGGTATCTATATAACCTTTTTAGAAATTTGATATAAGCTTTTAAAGTTTTAAGATATTTTTTCTGTAGAAAGTTGATTGTTCACAGGGCTTGAAATGGAGAAATCTGTGAACCGGAATGCTATTTTAAAATTATTTTTGACTAAAATAATTTTTACTGCTTGTTGCAGTTTTTAGCCATTTTTTTTAATTGTTCATCTTTCTTAGTATAGGCAGTCAGAGTACAAACATTATTTATGTTTGAAAATATTTTAGTCTGTCATCTTATCAACATCCATTAATACACATGATGTAATGATTGTGTAAACCAAATTATTTTTAATGATAAATATGAATACTATAAAAGTATTGCAAAACACTGCAATGATAAATGCTCCAGTCATGCAGGACTATTCCATCCGATGTCTGACATTCAACTATACAACAAGATCACAAGAAAGGTATCTTGATGGACAAATCAATAACTTCCTGTATGTTGTTCAGTCTTCAGTCAGGTTGGAAAATAACAGGCAAGAAGAATTCAGTCATCTGCCTCATGAGTCGTTCACTTGGAGTAGGAACTATTGCAATCATTTCACATCCATGGATATGAGTGGTGGCTTATCAAAGGGATGTTAAGTGTATCACAGCTAGCTGTAGCCATTTTTTTGGATGAACCAAAATGGAAATAGTAATGTTTTTCAAGGTCTGTCAGAATGTGTTTTAATAATTGCATGAACTGGAATGATATTTAGTATAATTTCATGAAACAGAACAATATTTGTCATATTTTCACAAACCAGAGTATTGTTCCAGTTTTCTCCTGTACATTTCGAGCCCTGATTGTTCAGCAGTATCTCTAAATATAGATTTACTTAAAGTATAAATATTTTTAAGTAGTTCAGAAACTAAATTTTAAAAAAGCGCATGCATTGTTATTTACTTATCAGACTTGAAAAAAACTATCCCTTAACCAGTTTATTTTTTAATTCATAATTTTGGCATGATTGATATTTTTTTTTTTTTTTTTTTTTTTTAAGTTTTTTGTTTGATCTTATGTAAGTTAACTATATGACTTTTTTTTGTCCACCAAAACTCTCTCATATGAATGTTTAGTTTACTGTGAGATCTGGATAATATGATAGTGTGGCATTTACTTTTTAGAAAATTGTTACCATATTCTACAGTGTTGCATGAAATAATTTAAATTATAATCTGTGATTATGTATTACTTAAATAACATAGAATCTTAAGTCAAAGTGGTTTTCTCAAGGGGCTGTTAAGCTAAATGTCTAAGTACAAAATATGGGCATGCAAATTTTCAATTCAGCCTAGTCTATTGATCAGTATCATAGGCGTAGCCTCGAGAGGGGGGGGGGAAGTGCCCCCCAACTTTCTGAACATCAATTTCTAAAGTATGATGCAAACAATTAGGGCTTGTCTTGTATTGACCCAAAATCAAAATGAAATAACTACTTTTTTTTTCATTTTATATTTCTTCATTCTTGGATTCAAACTGGATCCTTTTTACAAATATAAAAATCCCATAAAAAAATTCACGAAAAATTCAAAAATCGCAGAAGACAAAATTTACTTAATGTGTTCAAAGATTGAAATTAGATTTCTTTTACGAATATTAGAAAAATTGCTGCAAAATGCATAAAAACATAAAAACTGCAAAAAATAATTGTGAGAAACTTAAAAATTGCAGAGAACAAAATTTATTTTATTTGGTTAAAAGATTGCAGCTGGAATTGTTTTACAAATGTAAAAAAATCGCCATGAAAACCGAAATAAAACGTTAAAATCGCATTAAAAATTAAAGCCATTGTTAAAATCATTCTTTTAATTCCGAATAAACTTTTTGAAAAGAGAAAATTACTCTATTGGACTAAAAGTTTGAAACCAGATTATTTTTACAAATGTGAAAATATCTCCACAAAATGTAAAAAAAAAAAGAAAAAAATGAAAAATCGCATAAAAGAATTCACAAAAAATTCAAAAATAGCAGAGAACAAAATTTACTATATTAGGTTAAAAGATTGTAGCAGGATTCTTTTTATGAATGTCAAAAAATCGCTGCAAAGCATGAAAAAACGCTTAACAAATTAAGCGAAAATGCAAAAATTGCTATATGAGTTCAAAATAAACTTTATTGAAAAGAGGCCAACATTTACTATATTGGGCTAAAAGAGTGTAACCAGATTCCTGTTACAAATGTTAAAATCTTCTGTGAAACACGAAAAAAAAAAAAAAAAAAAAGTCACATGAAAAATTCGCGAAAGGTTAAAAAATTGCAGAGCACAAAATTTAGTATAGTGGGCTAAAAGATTAAAACTGGATTCCTTTTACGAATGTTTACAAATCGCAGTGGAAAATGCGAAAAAGATATATGCAAGATATCATAAAAAATTTATGAAAAATTTAAAAATCACAGAGGACAAAATTTACTATAATGGGTTAAAAAGGTTGAAATCAGATTAGTATCACAAATGTTATAAACAATTGCCACAAAACACAGAAAAACCCTGAAAATTGCATAAAAAAATTTGCTAAAATTTTCAAATTTGCTGAGGTCAAAATGTAATATATTAAGCTGAAGGATTGAAAACGAATGTTTAAGAAAATCGTTACGGAACACTAAAGAATACTTAAAATCGCATAAATTCATGAAAAATCTAAAAATTGCAGATCACAAAATTTACTATACCGGACTAAAGATTAAAGTTGGGTTCCATTTACGAATGTCAAAAAAATCGCATGATAAATTTGCAAAAAATTACTAAATAGCAGAGTAAGAAATTTACTATATCTGCTGAAAAAATAAAACCAGATTTCTCCTACGAATGTTTAAAAAATTGCCTCAAAAAGCTATAAAATGCATCTCATAAAAATTTTGTGAAAAAATTAAAAAATGCAGAGGACAAAATTTACTGATTTGTGTTAAAAGATTGAAACTTAATTCCTAACACACATGTTAAGAAATTCTCACAAAACACGAAAAAACGTTAAGTCACAAACATTTGATGAAAAATTAAAAAATTGCTGTACGATTTCCGAATAAACTTTTTTGAAACAAAGACAAAATTCATTATATTGAGCTAGAAGATCGAAACTGAATTACTTTTATCCAGCGTGGTAAAATTGCTACACGTCATTGATGCCATTTTTAACCAAGAAACCTCTGTATATATATATATGGGTATGTGTGTGTGTTTAATAAACATTTGTGCCCCCCCAAAATTTCTGGTCATGCTACGCCTATGATCAGTATAATGGAACATCTTTCATTCACCATACCTTGTCAGCAAAACAGCTTTGTCTTAAAGTATTTAAGTACTTTACATTAATATGTTATTTAATTTCAATGTTTTTAAGAGCTTTTTGTCATAAGTTATTTAGTATGTATAAATGTTTTATAAATAAGTTGCCTAAATTTAAAATATATAGCATTATTTTGTAATTTCTATGTAAGCAAGTATAAAAGTCAATCTATTGCAGTTACATTTTAATGCAGTAAAAGGTTAACGTTGTCAGCTCACAGAAAATGAAACATTTTAAAATATAGAGTATAATTTTTAGCTACTACATTTAAAATTACTGTGTGTTAGAGTGTGAGCTGGCAACTCTCGTTGGTTGCCTTTAAAGCTAATTATCCAAAATTACTTTGCTGAAAAATTTGATAAGTAAGAATGTCTTTAATCCAAATTTTTGAAAATTTACTTTAACCATGCAGCATAGTTTTCTTCCACTTCTGTATATTTCATAGATAAATTTCTTTTCTCCTTTTCAGGAATTGCTCATAGAGATTTGAAGCCGGAAAACATTCTTTGTTTTAGTGAAGAGCAGGTATGTTAAGTGAATTTTATAAAGCATTATTGAATGTAGATAACCTATTTAGATGTTACTGAATGTAAATACTTAAATTTATTCAGATGTTACTGAATTTGGGTATTTAAATACTTTAATTTCTCCTACTGTAATTTAATCATTTAATCAAATTAATTATGCATAGAGGTGGACTAGAAATGGATATGCTGATTCTGCTAATGTGTAGTAAAATGTAATTAGTGTTAAATCATTCATAATATGTATACAGTGTGTTCCAAAATTTGACAGACAAATTAAAGAGAAGGCATCAAGAGGAAGAAAATTTACTATAGAACATGGGGTCACAAACCACATTTAGTGGGAGAAAATTAAAAAAATAGTTATGAAGGATGTGACATTGAGTGGAACAAAAAAGGTCAATAATAAGTAGAAAAATCATTTATATGATGTCAAGCATGATTACAATGCATTGCAGTTGAATGTCAGAAGGGAGACAACACAATTTTTATAGAAATTGTTTGAAGTTGCAGCCACGAAGGTCATTGCACAGCTGACACCAATGGATGAAGGATTGCCGGGCACATTAAAACATATTCCTATAAAAATGTCTCGTCGTCTCCTTTCTGACATTGAACTGAACTGTAATGCATTGTAATCATGCTTTACACCAAATAAATGTTTATTCTATTTATTATTGGCCTTTTTTGTTCCACTCGACATCACATCCTTCATAAATATTTTTTGCGATTTTTTTCACACTAAATGTGGTTTGCAATCCCATATTCTATGGTAAATTTTCATCCTCTTGATGCCTTCTATCACCCCTCTTAATTTGTCGGTAGAATTTTGGAACACCCTGTATATATAATAAAAAATCTAGACCCAATTTCTGAATATTTAGTATACACTGCAAGAAAAGCATAGTTTTTAAAAATATGTACTAATACCTTTTTAAATTTAAGATAAAGAAGTTGTTTTAACATGGTTTTGTATATACCTAATTTATTAATTACTGTAGAGCATTTCAGACACTTGGTCCTATATATTTAATTTTACCAATTAAAGTCAAAGTATTTTACATAATTAACACATTTGCTGCTAATTGTTAGACTGCTGAATCTCATCAGTATAATTTGGCAGCGAGCATATTAAAATTACAGCATAATATTTATTTTGAATGGAATATAGTCAATTCCCTTAAATCTACAGATTTCAGATAAATCTACATATTTCAGATGTAAACAATAAAATTTATAGTTATGTTTTTGAAGAAATTCAATAGCAGCAACTTCTTTTTACAGAAAGTTACTTTTCATTTTTTTTTTCATTATTATAATAAATTTTGAAGTTTATTTCTTGCTTTTTTCTAAACCATTAATTAAATAATATTTACAAAAACTTACATAAACTTTTTATCAAAACAATCTTTCATTTCTGAACAGGAAGGAACTTGCATTTTCGCATGCCTTGCAAGATAAAATTTCCAAACATAAATGTAAAATATTGAAACAAACAACAATTACATCAAATTTTCAGTAAATGAAAACTATTTGGGAATGATTGTGCATTTTGATTTGTATATTTAAATATGCGAGCTTATTTTATTGCCATGAATTATTTACTATTATGAAATTGATAAGATTTTTTAAAGTTGAAGAGATTTTATTTTAATTTCAAAACTTATTTGAAATCCTTATCTTTCTATTTTAATATTAATGCATGCATTAATAAAGATAACTCATTTTGTATCTACGGTATATTTATATAAACAATGACCTATAACCTGCCTGACTCTTGCACAAAAGTTTTGCAGATTAGAGGGAATTCACTGTAATGCACCTTTCCTATTATAATGAAAAGATATAATAAGAGTGAAATGATGATGTATGATCTTTTTAGTGGTTTTGAACAGCATTGGTTTAATAAGATATACCTCTTTTCATCAAATTAAAAAACTGTAATATTTGTGCATATGAATAGTTAAATCCCAACTTTTCTGAAAATTAGCAATTACATTACACTCCTGACTGTCTAGTCTAATGTGGCAGCAGGGCAGCTGAAATAACAAAAATACCAAATAGGGCAGATTTCTATAAATACCTATATCCTGTAATCCTTATACCATTAAAAACACTTTTTATACTAAAACTCGCTCTTATTCATATTTTTTGACTTTCTTAGTAAAGGCTGATACTTATAAATGTTTGGTATGTACTGTATTGTACAATAAAAAAATTATTATGGGACAGAGGAAGTCCAAGAATAAAAATACCATACATGTTTTAAGATAAATGTTAAAATGCCTAGCTTAATTTCATGAAACATAAAATCTTGTACTCTATACAACACAGTACATACAGCTTTAAAATAAACAATACCTAAATGCAAAGTGTAAGCCTATCTTTAGAAAAGGGATTTAAACATATGTTACTGTTCATTGATAAATAATTACACATGTATGAAAATTAGGCCTGATATAAGTTAAAACATAGTTTTTGAAAAAGTCTTGACTGTTTATCCTTTTTATATAGCCCTCTTTTGTGATAGTGCATGGCATGCAGAAGAATCATAGATCTTAGCAGATACATGCATCCAATGCCTTCACAGAATAATTCTTATTTTTTTTACTCTTTTAAAACTAGGTTGGATGGTATGGAAGCTATATAGTCAGGGGTCTACTGTATGTGCATATAACTGATCAAAATTTGATAGATATTGGTGTTTGTGAATGCAGATGCTACATTACTCTAATTTGTTTTCATTTCATGTTATTACATTTGAATTGAAAAAAAAAAAAATCATATTACATGGGGTAATCAGACTGTGCATTTATTTTGAAATAAGTAGCCAATAAACTTAGAATTATTTTTTTTAGCATGTTGTTAAAATGTAATTGTTTTACTTTTGTAGGTTTGTCCTGTTAAAATTTGTGATTTAGACCTTGGGAGCGGTGTCGTAGTTGGAAAATCGCCTTGCAGCACTCCTGAACTTCTGAGTCCTGTATGTGATTTTTTATTCTAAAATATCCCTCTAAAAAGAAGTAATTTTCAGCATGTTTAGTGTTTTAATTGGTGTCATTTACAGTGTTGTAGTGGTTAAAAAAACTAGAGGGTATATGCTAGCGTCATGGACGTTCATATATACTATAACTTTATTTGCAAAACAATGGGTGTACAGAGCTTCTTAATAGAATCCAGAAAGTATACAGAGTATACTAGATTAATTTTACCACAATTATTGTAATTGGTAAAGAAATCATATGAGATGTAATCTTTCCAACTGGGTAAAATAATCTGGGCCAGGATTTGAATCCAGGAATCCTTGCCTGAAGCTGCCAATGCACTACCAACTGAATAATCCCGGATGAATATAGCTGCACTAATTCATCCAGTTAACCTTAATGATCATAGCATCTGGTCTGATATATTGCTCAATTGGTAGAGCATTGGCAGGTTCAGCCAAGGGATCCCGGGTTCGAATCCTGTCCTGGACTTTTTCACCTACTTGATAAGATTACATCTCATATACAGAGTATAGCCTCTATCTATCCCTCAATACACCCCTGGCTAGGGGTGCAAAAACTGAACGCCAATGTGCCGATTGTCACCACTAAATTTTACTACCATAAAATCCCGTTAATCCGCCTCCCTAAACGCGACGGAAAATCGTAAAATAATCAGGGGGGGCACTTACACAGTATTAAAATTGTAATGATATTTATAGATGGTGCTGGGGGGGGGGGGAGATGCTAATGGCCGATCGTCGCAAAGTATGCATTATTTTAATAAAGTGACAAAAGAAAAACATTTTGAACAAAAAAAGATACACAAAATAAAAAAACTGTATAACTTCACGATTAATGGCGATTTCAGATTATAGAAAATTCTGGATTTCAGAAGCTTTAAAACAGGAATGCATTTAGATAAATAATAACACTAATATCTGTCATTAATATGGTAACAGAAAAATAAAAGATACTTAATAATTTAAAATAATTAAACACTGAGAAATTGCAGTTGAAAATGTTCTGAAATACTTTTTAGAACTAGTAACATTTTATGTGGTGTCGCCATCTGTTGTACATTAGGGAGATTAAATAAGTTTTTTTTTTTTAATCCATAATTTCATATCTATAAATGCTAAATAAATAATACAAATCACAAAAATTGAGAACATAAAGAACGAATTGGTAGTGTTGCCAGATTTTTAAACGAAAAACATTGCTACCACAAAGATAACAAAAAAGTATGCTACAAATTTGACTGTGGCGCCATCTACTGATCAATCAATCAATAAATATTTTGTTATTGGTTTTCATAATAATGTTAAATATGACTATAAATTCTTTGATAAAATAAATAGATTATTTTTTAATCAAAGTATTTCACACACAGCATCAAATACACATTTTTTAACTTATTTCATGAGAAACTTTCACTATCGATATTTTTATTACCTTCATATCGCCATGGAGATAAATTTACAGCAAACTAATGTTTGGTTATATTGCTTTTTCAGACTGACAATAGTTGAAGTTGTGTATGTTACTTTTGTGTTTGTACACGTTTGCGATATATCAAAGAATCGTCACGCCTTTCTGATCCGTCGGAAAAAAAAAACACTTGTGAGATAAAATTTTTAGTGTTGATCTTGACGTGCGTGGCAAAATTCCTTTTGGGGGAGCGCGCTTTCTCGGGATTTTTTGAATTTTCCAATTTGTTTACAAAGTGGGAGGGGGGGGGGGGAGGCGCTTAATCGGGAAGGGCGGATTAACGGGATTTTACGGTAGTATTCTTATTAGACAGAGAATATTAAAAATTTAGTGGTAGCGATCTGCCCAGTGATGCCCAGTTTTTATGGCCCTGGCCATTTATTGATATTTTTAAATAAATGCCTGTTTTCACAGAATAACAAGTTAAGACCTATCATTTTTAAATTGTAAATTCTTTGAACAATGATATATGCAATTACTGATTTTTCTATAGTTATACAATGTCAGGGAAGAATTTTGTTTGCAATCTTTTTTTTTATGAATAACTACTAAATGCTAAATGGCATATTTTTAGAATTTCAGTTATAAATGAATTCTAAAAATCTTTGCTTTCAGCTAGTGAATAATCACATCTCAATTTTTTGCTAAAAAAAAATATATATATATATATAATGCAAATTATAAAAAGAAATTGTCATAAATGTGTATTTGGTAAGTTTTGCTCACGTAAAATTAAACTTTGAGAAGAAAGTCTGAGAATATTTTAGTAGTATCTTGTTTCTTAAATAATTTATGAAGTATTTTTAACTAGTATAACATTAAATCTGAAGAACAATTGTTTTATTGAATCTTGTCATTTTAATTTGCTTTTGGGCTGTAAATTATGTCCTGTTTTGATATTCAACGTTTGTTAAGTGCAAAATATATGACCAGGAGATAAGCAATGACAGCCACATTCACAAGATGGTAGTTATTCATTGTAGTTTCTGTTAAGAGTGTCAACTTTTATCATTCTTTCCTCTTTATATACTTGTCTTCAACTGTGTTCTTTCAAAGGACTTTATTGTTTTTCTTCCATTACACCTGCTTTCAACTGTTGTTTAAAGGACAAACTTTTTTAATCTTCATTTTTGCCTCAGTCCAATGTTGTTACACCTCTCAAGCTAACAAATGGTCTACTGTCATTTCAAATTTCCCAAATGTGGAGTTTAATCATTTTACCACCTGACTTTTCATGTACTTCTAAAAATGAATTTTACTTTTTTAAATGATTTGTCATTTTGTCTGAATCAAGATAAAGAGAAACAGAAAATTTTGAAGTGTAACTTCCTTTTTTATGTGTTAATTTAAGTTTATACTGCATTTTTCTGTGTTACCAATACAGATCTCTGATGCTTTATTTGAGTATTTTTGTTCTAATACGGATCAGACATCAACATATTGCCAGATGAGATACAGCACACTCAGCTATTCTAGAACAAACAGCTGAAATATATAGCTTGCTTGAAGTTAAAATGTGTTCTTTTTAACTAAATATTTTTAAGTTTTTTAGTTAAATCTATGTATGGCTGTTTTTTATTCTAAGAAAATATGTATAAGATTATTCTTATTTGCTAGAAATGTAATACAATTTTAGAATAATATATTGTTAAAAAGCTCTCTTTGTAAAAAGATTTGAAGTTAACAAATTCTGACCAATTATCAGAATACTAAGTACTTAGCAGCTGCATTTCATGTTAGATCAATACTGCTACAGAACATTTTTGTCCTTTCTTCTTCATCTTTAGCAATACAGTCAAATCTCAAAAATCTGGACATCCAAATTCCGGAAATCTCTAAAATCCGGACATTTTCCCTATTTCAGTTTTATTAATTTTTGAAATAAAACTTAGCTGTAATTGCCATATTTCTCGTGGAATGCAATTAAACACTTTTAACTGAAAACTAAATAATTAAATATGGACATGTTCTGGTATATTTTTATACCGCCTGACCGTTAATTAAAAGTCTTTAATTATTCAAAAAACGGGCAAGTTAAAAAAAAAGCATAAAAAATCAGGAACAAGATTCTCAATAAAGCGAGATAATTTTGCACTTTTTAACTCTTGAGAACATTGAAGTGTTTTAAAAAATCCTCATAAAAAATATTTTGTTAGTTTCCTTATTTTTATTTGAGTATTTTTTAATGAATAAATAATTTTAGATACATAAAATGGAGATAAAGGAATACATAATTACTGTAATGTCCCATTTTTTGCCCCTCCCTCGCAATTTTGTAAAGAAATTAAAAATTTTGAAATAATCCCAAAAAAGCAGCCTTTCCAATAAATAAATAAAGAACGCTAAGTACAATATTCTGGGAATGACCTTAAACAGTAAAGGAATCCTATCACTTTTCTCTCATATTCATTCTTTTCCCTCAACCTCTCTCATTCTTTTTCTCTCCCAGCTGAATCATGAGGAAACAAATACATCTCCCTTTGTTCATTCTCCTGATTTGATCTCTCTGATTAGCCGAATTATGGGTGTGCCTTTAGATGTCATAGGCTTCATGTTATCATGAAAAACAGATTTTCAATCTTCAAAAACGTGTTCTAAGAGAGAAGGGGAAGAAGGAGAAAATAAAAAGCATGACTATGTTTAAAAAATATTTTATTTCGAATGGTTACAATTCAAAAATATTTTGATGGATTTTGGCATTTAAGAAAGAAAAGCATGAAATTTAAGAATATGTAGTTAGTTCTTCCGTATTTTTAACGATTTTACCGATTCGAAGTTATAAAAATGATCCAAAAAAGAACATATGTCCGACGGTTGCATTCATTCAATGCTTGTATTCTGCTGAGCATCGTAACTGGGGCAACTCTGATTATTTTACGGTTTTTTACTTTGTTTGGGGGGGGGGGGGGGGGAAACGAGATTTTACGATATCTTGATATGTATGAGAAAAAGTTTAAAATATTGAATAATAAATCATGTTAACTCTTTAATAAGATGTAAAAAAGAAAATAAAAAATCTGCCAATTTTTTTAATTGAAAGTTTCAGTTTCAGATCGTTCAGTGTTCTGGTTTTTAGAGCATTCTGGAAATCAGGACGCCGGATAATAGATCCTATATTGTATTATCTATTGTGTACTATATTTTAATTTATTGTGTTTTAATATGTATATTTAATTTCAACATAGGTGTTATATTTTGCTGTATTATTCCTATTTTATTATTTAATTCGCCAATTTGTTCATAGTTTATTTGCAATGTACAAAAGTACATTTTGTATGTTATTATACTATCATAAAAAATATTTTAAACAGATCTCCAAAATCTGGAAAATTCAAAAATCCGGAATCGCAGCGGTCTGGCCGATTCCGGATTTTTGAGGTTCAACTGTATTGCTCTTGTAAAAAAAAAAAAAAAAAATGTAGTTCATATTAAAGGCTGATGATAATATATTGTGCTTGTTATATATCCATGCTAACTGTAGTGGATAACACAAATTTGCCAGCAACTGGTGATTTTAATGAATTTAGCTTTGAATGTGTTAAAAACTTATGAAAAAGTCTATTTTGAAAGATTGTTTGAAACTTTGCATAAGAGTCTTCTTAATGGGAATTGCAAATATGTGATTATAATCTGTTTCTTGTGTGCTTTATTATATTTCACAATGTTTTTTCTGTATTTTTAAATACAATATTAATATTTTCTGATTTTTCTACTAGGTAGCTTTCAATACAAAAAGCTACCTATTGCAGCCATTCAGAGGAAAACAATTCCAAAAAATTTTGGTATATTTTCACCGATCATGACTCCCAAACCACCCTCCGTTCAAATGTTGATTTATATATATAATCTGACATATGTCATGCTGTAACTCTTATTTATGAACAGATTTGGATGTAACTGAGCATGTGTATAGGACATACTAAGGTCTTGACTGAGTTTGTTGGCCAGCTTCATCCACCATCTTGTTTCAAAATGGCAACCAGTGAAAAAAAAATTTTATTTTTTAAAATTAAAAAACATTTACAAAAAAATTTATAAATTGAAAAAAATGTTTCTGTTATGGTGTTAGAACATGATACAAGGATTCTGGAATATTTTTTGTTTTTGCAATATCTTAAAAAATGGCTGAGATATGGCAGTTCTTAGGTGTCTGAGATTTTGAAACAATCTGATATTTGTTATGTAACTCTGATATATTTATGAACTGATATGAATGGGACTGATTATGTGTACAGAACATATCAAGGTCTCAACAGGGTTCGTTGGCTAGCTTCATCCGCCATCTTGTTTCAAAATGGTGGCCAGTGAAATTTTTTTAAATTCAAAAACATGTACAAAAAATTTATAAATTGAAAAAATTGTTTCTGTTAAGTGTTAGAACATGATACAAGGATTCTGGAACATTTTTTATTTTTGCCATATCTTAAAAAATGGCAGAGATATAGCAGTTTGAAATTCTAGGTTGGCTGACATTTTGAAACAATCTGATTTTTGTTATGCTGTAATCTCTCATGCAGAAATGGTGCATTCAAATTCAGTATTAATGAAAACAGGGATTGAATCTTCTATAATCGTTTTCCAAGCAATTTTAGCTTAGGGTGTTTGAGTAAAATGAGTTGAATTTTTAAAAATATGGACTATGAAAGCAGCCTTTTCTTCCTGGTACAGGTCGGAAGGACTTTTTTTAATAGTATTATTTTCTGTAACAAAATAAATATAAAGTGAAAATAAATACATTGTATATTTTTCCAATATTAATTTATCTTCTCTGTTTCTCTTGTAGGTGGGATCTGCTGAATACATGGCTCCAGAAATCGTGATGGGTTTCACGGGTGAAGCTACGCCATATGATAAAAGATGTGATATGTGGAGCCTTGGAGTAATAATGTAAGTATTATTTCTCTATTTCTAAGTTGCTAAAAATTACAAACCAAATCTTCTTTTAATTTGTCATTTGATTTGGAGCTAGGCATTTATGAAAATACCAAAGTTTATTATACAGTTTACATAGAACTGTAATAAATTTAATTTTCTTCATTTTCATTTTGTAGTGAGAGATTTATGTGCTATCTTATGTGGTAGAAAATGGTAGTATTGTGTGAGAAAATTATTGAAACATTAATAATTTTATTTGGAATTTATGTACTTTCTTTTACTTGGCTTATTTAGACATGTAAATAGATAGATAGATATTCTTACTCAACTTCAAACTGTAACAGTGTAAAACATTATTTTAGAAAACACTTACCCGATAAGTGGTTTGAAATAAAATTTAAATTGTATTGTATTCTAAAAATACATTGGTGAAAAAAAAAAAATCACTGTAAAATGCCATGTTTAGCACTGTTACTTTTCTAGGTAAGCTATTAGGGCAATTTTTGTTAAGTGAAAAATTAAATCATAAAAATTCTACCTTTCTATTTTAGTTAAGCTTCTTCAGATAAATGTTAATCTCAAAGTTAGTTTTATTCCCACTGAACTTACTATGTGAAAATGTTTAACTTTCATGTATTATTGTCTTATTTATAGAATAACATACATTCATAAATATTTGTAATATGTAAAAGTTTGTTTCTGTTTTTGACCCAAGGATCAATATGTATATTTGAGATGAATTTGTGATTAGTAATCTTAACCCTTTGTACCACCACATTGCATATATGCAACATACTCAAAAGTCAATGTTACTTATACACAAGGCTTTAAAAGATGATTTTATTTATCGCTGCTATCTTCCAACACAGCAGAAAATATAAATTGTTCCTAGGAATCTGAATAGACGGTAATACTAAGTTAATTTTTCATGCTAAAGTTTTATTTATCATTTGAGCAGTTTCATATCATTATTGCTAAAATGAACTTCATAAATTTTATCACATTAAAGAAGCTGGAGACATCCAAAAATAGATTTTTTTACAAAGATAAGTTTGTATACTTGTCAATTTTCTAATATAAAATTGTAAATATTTATGAGAAATATGCAATTTTCTGTTTATTGCAGATGTGAAAAAAGTACCTTTTAGTCAATTTTTTTAAATTCTTTTTTACATGCTTAAAATGATGTATTCTAACATCTGAATAAATATTTTTCAAATCTGAGTTGTAGAGTCACAAAGGGTTGAATTCATTTGTGTTTGAGATTAATAAATGTATGTTTATTGTGACTTTTTAAATATTGAGTTTTAGTTGTTGAATATTTAAATGTGATTTTAAATTAATGTTCATTTCCTAATTCAGTAAGTATAATTAAATTATCTATATTTTAGGTATATTTTATTATGCGGCTATCCTCCGTTTTATGGTTCCTGTGGAGCCGATTGTGGGTGGGAAAGAGGAAATGCCTGTGAATCATGTCAGGTATGACTTCTTTCAAATTTCTAAACACATGTAGGGGAAAAAAATTCTTTTCTAATTTTTTGCTTGCTTTTATAAAACTCTGTAAATATTCATATATTTTTAAACAGTTTGTTTTATTCATATAGATATCATATACAGTAGAGTATCACTAATCTGCTAACCTGTAATTTGTAAATATGTATAATCCACACTGTATACATGAATGTGAACTAGGAAATTTGATCTTTAAAAAAATAATTTGCAATGGGCAATGGAATTTTGAATTATTACTCCAAACTCTAATCTTATTTTTGGCATATATAATCTATTATCACATGTCATTTAAAATTCTTCTTTACAGTTTAAAACAATAGTAACAGTTAAATATAGTAGTTATAAATTAAATATATTTATTTCTTAAATCATTTGCATGGTACATTTAATTTGAATTCTTTGGAAAAAGTATTTACATTTAATGAAAGATGGCCACTTAGCCAGTATAGTTAATCACTTATCAACTTTTTAAAATTAAATCATTATTAGAAAGGGGAAAACATCTTCAAGACTTTAATATTTAAACATTGGTCTAGGTCATATTTAATATTATGTGAAAAAAAAATTCATTAGAAACAAATTAAAAACAAGTCCTTCTGGTTCAGTCAGACAGGAAGCGTAGGTTGATTTTTTTTTTTTTTAAGGTTCATATACCAGATTTAATACAAATGAAACAATTGGCCTTGCTTCATTTAAACTCAGTTTGAAAATGTAGTTCAGCAAACATTATTCATTTGCACAGTATTTTGGGAGTTATTGTGATGAGATAAAGTTATGATACTAAGGTGTAATATATTTTCGATGCTCAAACGAGGTTCACATCCAAACCATTCAATGAATACCACAAAATTCTTTTAGTGTCTCACTTACCAAAGCAAACAACTCTTAAAAATTTCATTGAAATCTAAAAAATCTATTGTGGATTAATGATGAACTAATAATATAGTCCCATTGACTGTAATGTTATTTGGATTTTCAAAGGTCGTTTATTTTAGAATGGATTACTGAATCTTCTTGATTAATGAACTTATCCAGTATCAATACACTGTCCTAATTTGGTTAGAATTAGTTCAGTTTGTCTGACATTGTGATGAAAAGTTTTGAATTATACATAAATATGTAGATTGCATTAGGTCCATTTCTAAAGAAATAAACCTAATAATTGAATTTTAGTTTTGATTTTCACTTAGAAATGGCACCACCAGATATCTTGTGCTCTTCCAACAATTTATGGACAGCAAATGGGTTTATTTCTTCCAGCTTACATTTTTAAAAAAGAACATTTTTTAGAATTAAAGACATTTATTTCTCAGTTTCATTTTTTAATGTAAACAATTATTAATGAACTGTTTTAAAAAGCATTGCCCATCAAAATTTGTCCAAAATGTAGATTATTTTTTTTAATGTCAACAAAATTAAATAAATCAAACCTGTAATCTGTAAAAGGATAAGATTTCTGGACATTCGTGATAACTGCTTGCTCAGATTGTGTCAATTTATGTGCACAATATAATTTATTCTGGTTACATTAAATTAGAATCACTGCTGCCTTTTAGCCTTTGGAGTCATTATATTAAATATTTACTGTGATTGAGAACTTTATAAAACATTATTTTTGGGATTTTTGCTGTTGTGATCCAATTATTCATGGCCTGGCCATATATACTTATGCATTATTTTTGTTTTTATCTATCATTAACTGGAAATTCTGATCAGTTACATGCATGGTAATAGAATATCTCAGGTAGGGGAACACAGTGTTAAGATTTTGACTCCAAAATGAAGTTTTGTAATATGCAATAATGAGAGTGCTGGCCAGAGCGCCATCTATTGTTGGCATTTGAAATTCAGGATGAACGCTTTTTTTAGTATTTCTTTTCTTTTTTTTAAGCTGCATTTAAAAATAAATGCTGCAATTTTTTTATTTTATTTTTTTATGAGTTTTTTAATTAATGAAAAACACAAAACATGAACTATTTTAAGACTTTGTAAAATATTTATAATAAATTTAACAAACTGCAAATAATTACGAATTTTTATGTTACAAATTTTTTGCAAAACTTTTTTATACTCTTCAAGACATTTAGAAAGAACTGAAAGAAGTTACTCACTCATATTTTTTCTTTCAAATAAAAATCCGTTAAATATTAGATCAATATACATAAGCCTACATTGGGAGTAGAAAATGATGAATTTCTTATGTACCCAATTCTTTATTCAGTCTTTCGGCTTTCAAATAGTCCATGTCATATCCATATACAAAAAAGTTTTGAGCCATATTAAAATATAATGTAAAAGTAATTTATGAAGGAAATAATAGCACACTTGTATAGCAAACAATCTGAATTTGATGCAAGTGCAGACTGCAGGGTTGCATGCGGCCACTTCTGCATTAGGCTCAAGTTTGCTTGGAGGATGCCATAGGAGGAATTTCTCCTTTTATATCTCCCTGGTTACATGTCATTAACATGAAAATTGGTGATAAATGTTATTTCAGAATTTATCAAACTTTGTTTTTCCATCCTATACTTGAAAATTTACCATATTAACAGTGAATTCAATGAAAAAGGTCAATGAAACATCTTATTTTTTATAACTAGAAATGTTGATTTTTCAATGCATGGTAGGGTTGCCAGTTTGTACATTTTCTCCTTACGCTGTACTTTTTTCAGGCTTATTGTACATTTAAACCTTACCATATGATGATTTCTTCTGTTTTGAAAAAAAGTATGACTTTTATAATTTCAAGAATTTCTATCAGTTTACATTTTTTAATTTGCTTCAAACATTTCACTTTTGATGCATTATATCAAAAAAAGTGTTGTTAGAAGAGTGTAATACAAATACAGTTGGAAAATAACAATTTTACAATTAATAAATTATTTTTTTAAAGGAAAATTCTTTAAAGAGGACATTGGCATATTCAACATAATTCAGTAGGATGGGGAAAACGACAGTTTCATAAAACAAACTAGTGTCAGTAAGAATATTTTGTTTTTTTTAAGAGATAAATCTGGCAACTCTACTGATCATTTTTGCATGCATCAAATAGAGCTTTTTTTACAATAAATGCATTTTGTATTCATTTGCATACATTCAGATTGCAACAAGAGTAATGCAATAGATTTTTACAGTAATTACATCAAGACTGTAAAACATAGTTACTGACACTCTTTTCTGATTTTCATGCAAAATTGTTTAACGGCATTCTGACAGCCTTTTTAAAAATAAAAAGTTTATTTTTTACTCAATCTATTCAAGGATAAATTTTAGATATTAATTTTAATAATGAAAGTTCTTTGCACATAAGTCCAATAAAATAAACTATCTGAGGAAAAATGTTACCCATATGTTACCTGAATGCCCAGTCTCAACAAATCAGCTATTTTGGAGGAAGCCATCACAATAGTTTTGTAGTTTTTATTAGAAAACTTAATCTTGAATACTTCAAAACTTGCATTTTGTTATTTGCCTTGTTTTACATTCAATCCGTTCAAATAAAGAAAAATAGTGCTTTTAAAGATTAATAGCTTTTGATCTTTAAATTATCTTATATATTTTTTATATATAGATTATCCTACCAGTTTTGACTGGATTTCTCAAAAGTTTGACTTTTTAGTGATCTAATTAATGAAACTTCAAAATAATTTTCAGAAATGTAAGAATGGATGTCTAATTCATAAGGTTTTTGGTTGCATATTTATTCTATGAATGGTAAAAGTGTCTGCTGCATTTTTGTTTATTTTAAATATAGTTTACTAATAAAGCATTTTATTTCAGAGCACTCTGTTTGATTCTATAAAGAATGGGGTTTATGAATACCCCGAAAAAGAATGGTCCACCATATCTGATGAGGCAAAGGATTTAATAAACAATCTCCTAGTTAAAAATGCAAGCCTTAGGTATTCAGCTGAAATGGTTTTGAACCATCCCTGGGTTTCTGGTGGCGGACCAGCAACGCTTTTAGATACGCCTTCTGTTATTCGCAGGTAAAAAAAAAAAAAAAAAATTCAACCACCTTTTTAATTTATAAATGTTAGCTTAGTAAATCTTTTCGTACAATTTATTTTCTTGCATGTATGTGTCTTTTATTTTTCAGTATTTTAATACTTATATTTTCTTGGATGTGCAGAGTAAGCGGACAGTAGTATTAATTATGGGGACCCAGCTTTCTTAAGGCTGTTCCCAAATCCCAACTGGCTACTTTCTGATGTATTTTGTAATTCATTTTTGTTTGCAAACGTATCAATTTGGCAGTTTCTCTTATTCAGAAACTACATAATTGAACTGTTTCTACCTTTTTTCAGTAAAAGCTGAAGATTTTTCAGAAAATGCTGTCAAAGTTGGCATTTTTAACCAAATTTCTGGTCATGAAAGCAATGAAAGGGAAAAAACTGCCTTCCTAAGACAAAAAGTGCTAATAACTTAAGGCTGTTCTCAAAAAAATATTTTCCACTGTTCAATAATACGAAACTTTGGCATTTTCTGACTCATTTTTAGGCACAAAAGTTTGATACTTATAGGCATAATTAATAAAGTGATTTGTTATTGATCTTTTTTTTTATTGTTTGATAAATTAATCACAACTTGAGTTATAAGCAATTATTGTCTTATGATATCAGTTTTTTCCTTTCCTGCACAGTTACATCTGGCAATTCTGTTGAAAATGTCAACTTTGACAGCATTTTCTGAAAGAAGTTCTGCCTTTACCACAAAATGTTAAACCATTTCAATTACAAAGTTTCTTAATAACAGTGCCTGCCTTGTTTGCAAACAAAAATGTATTAAAAAATGTGTCAGAAAGTAGACAGTTTGGATTTTAGAATAGCCTTAAAAGGGTGCTATTGCACCAAATTTTTTATTAAAACAGTTACTCAAGCACCCCCTTTTTTTACATAAATTTATAAGTTAAAAAAACTAACAAGTAAAAATATTAACATATATTTTACCACACATAAAAAAAAAATACTATTTTTACAAAACAAATGCTACTACACATTGAGACAATAAAAATATATAATTAAAGAACTTACTGAAACTTTATTGGTTTACTTTGCAAAATGTCTTATATGTAGGATGATGGTACAATCACTTTACAAAATATCTTATACATAGGATGATGGTACAGTAGAGGGCCAGAAATCCGCACTGTTTGGGAGAGGACATTGTGCGGATTTCGGGATTTTGCGGATTTTAGGCCATTGAAAAAAAAAAAATAATAATAATAAAGATTAAAAATAAATAAATAAATGAAAACATTAATAGCAATAAAATATTAGATTATTAAGTTATTTTATTATGAATGAAAAAAAATTGAAAACAATATAAACAAAACAGCTTATTTTTTGAACTTTGAAAACATTTGATCAATACTAGTTGTCTGTTTCAACATTTTAGATTATTCTAATTTAAGTTTTTTTTGCAAGTTATAAATGGTCATTAATTCCTATTCAGTAACACATTTTTGTTGTTTTAAGAAATTAAGATATTTCCTCCCCAAATTCAAACCCTCTTCAAATTGAACTTTTTCAGAATTATCCAACTCATCTTCTTCATCATCATCATCATCATCAGAATTGCTTTTGGGTGGATTTAAAACACTGTTAACAATTTCATCATCAGTCATTTGATACTGTTCTTTAAGTTCATCCGAATTAGACATCCAGTCTATAATCTCATTTTCATCAAATATGTTGTCATTTTTTGTAACAGCTTTTGCAAACAACAACAGTTCTTTTGCTTTTTCTTTTATTGGATCGAGATTAAATCCAGCAAATTCCTTATCAATTTCATTATCAATAAACAGGAAGTTTGGCCATATATTATGCCATGCATTAGTTAATGTTTATTGAGAAACAAGATTCCATGATTCAGCCACCAGATTGACACAGTCCATGATATTGAAATGTTTTTTATACTCTGGAAAATCTGTCTGGTTTCCGTCATTGATGAGAATGTTCTGAATCGATCATTCGCTTTGGAATGATGTCATCATTTCTTTAACTTCGTTCCTTTAGTGCCACAGAAGAAAGATGAAGATGTTTAATGTTTACATCTGCAAGCTTGTGCGGATTTTGGACTCTGGCGGATTTTAGGTCGGCGGATTTGTGGCGCTCTACTGTACAATCTTTGGAGTCCGCAGAATCCGAAATATCATTGCAATAGAAAATTTTTCTCCTTTTTTTTTTTTCTTGTTTTTTCTCGGATATTTCAGGTCTGTGGGACCAGGAGTAATGCTGAAATTGTAAATTCTCCTCCTTTTTTTTCGTGTGCATAAGACCCCCCCCCCCCCCTCCAAAAAAAATTGAAATTGTAATTTTTTTTCCAGAGTCTGCGATACCCAAAATAATGATGAACTAGTGAAATTTCTGTTATCTTTCTCCTTTAGATATTCAGGTATTGTAGACCTGAAATAAAGCCAAATTTATTTGGATTTTTTGGGTCTGCAGGATCCCAAGTGGCACAATTAATAATGCTGAAAATATAAAATTTGTGCCCCTATTTTACAAAGCTGTGAGAACAGAATTAATGTTAAAATAGTAAAATTTTCACTTATTTTTCTTGCATTTCCTCGTAATTTTTCGTTGAGACCCCAAATTTTGCTTGAATTGTAAAATTTTCGCCTCCTACTTTTGGGGTCTGCAGGAATAGATATAAAATCAAAACAAACATCCTTTCACCCATATTTTGGTATAATATGTTTGATTTGGCATAAAATATTTTGGTTATCGTCTTAAAATGACATACCACCATAATATATGTTGTTTGGATTCATCTGATTTAAAAGTGAAATAATTATGTCAGTATAACAAAATCAAGTTTTAGTCTATTTCATGGGCCAAAAACACTGCTTATGGACCCTGATCCTTTGAAGCTATTAGATAGAAACAACAGTTGAAATCTAATAAACCTCCAAAATTTACTTTGAACAACACACACAAAGATCAACAGTTGAATCAGAACAGTTGAAAATCAGATGAATCCAAACAACATATATTATGGTGGTATGTCATTTTAAGACGATAACCAAAATATTTTATGCCAACTGATTCAACTGTTGATCTTTGTGTGTGTTGTTCAAAGTAAATTTTGGAGGTTTATTAGATTTCAACTGTTGTTTCTATCTAATAGCTTCAAAGGATCAGGGTCCATAAGCAGTGTTTTTGGCCCATGAAATAGACTAAAACTTGATTTTGTTATACTGACATAATTATTTCACTTTTTAATCTTAGAAAGTTTATCCTGTATGATTTCAATAACATTTTGTTCGGATTTATATGACTTACACAAGCTCAAAGTTCATATTATTTGTAGTTTTTGATGAAAAATATACAATTTCTCCAAATTTTATATGAACGCAATTTTTATACGAGCGATATTTATATGATCGCAATCGTGCAACACTTTCTCCTTTACATACATTATAAAATATATCAAAATGTACAATGTAAAAATAAAAGTGTTGCAAAGCTGCGCTCATAGTAAAATATTAAAAAATATATTAAAAATTGAGGTAAAATTAGGAGAAATTGCATATTTTTCATCAAAAACTACGAATAATACGAACTTTGAGCGTGTGTAAGTTACATAAAAACAAACAAAATACAAAAAATATTGTTGAAATCGTACAGGATAAACCTTTTAATATTAAAAAGTGAAATAATTAAGTCAGTATAACAAAATTGAATTTTAGTCTTATTTCATGGGCCAAAAACTTATGGACCCTAATCCTTTAACTTTTTGATTGCAATTTAGATGCATATAAATATTTTACATTCAGTTTTTGCAGAGTTTTGACATAATTAAATTTTACCACATATCAAGTTTAATGCATATTGTGTTTTTGTGCGAGTGTGCATAGAGCATCTGGGAGGGGGAGGGGAAAGGGTCATGTTCAAAATATTTTCAGTCTTGACCAGAGCAGATTAATGTAGGGGCAAAGTTCCACAGGCATTTTATAAGAGTATTTTTGCCTTTTTTTAAAAAAAAAATTCTGTATTTTTAAAAAAGGTGGAACTTTTTATACTAAAATACTGTCGTAGTTTTTCACTGCAGTAAATGAGTCCAAGTCTTGACTATCTATCACAGCTTACACCCATAATTCATCCAAAAAAATGAAAGTGAAAGAAAATATATCTGTTGATATGGACATTTATATGCTTCAAGGTCAAACAGGAATGTACTTGCCAGGGCTGTGGAGTCGGAGTCAGGCCTATTTTTGGGTAAAAGAGTTGGAGTCATTAAAAAACAGTCTGACTCTAACTCCAGCTTGTTTTTTAGACAGTTTGAAGTGAAATTAAACCAATTCTGTGCAATTTTAAATTTATAAACTGAATTATTATTTTTATATTTCTACTATATATACAAGGAAACCCTGGTTAAACAGTCCCAATATACTGTCCAGTGTACAGCATATAAATATGAAAACTGTTTTTAATTGAAATCTCTAGTTTATATTTTATATTTAGTATACACTTTGTTACAAGATGTTATTTTTCACAAAAGCATAGTAAATTTAAAAAAAAAAATAACTTTTACTTTTCACAAAATGGACCCTAAGAAAAAAAAAACCTGCATCGACCCCTGGGTTGATATGCACATCATATGCTTCAAGGCAAAACAGGAATGTAACAGCAAGTTGCAGTGTTGCCAGTTGAGGTTTGTTTTTTTATTATTCTGATTGCTTGATTGCTGACACTTTTTTTTTTAAATAGTAATATTTATTTCCTTTTTTTTAATGACAAATTTAATAAAGCAACTATTACTATTTCAAAACAAATGACATCAATGAAGCAATCTGAATAATAGGAATCAACAGGCAATATTAGTATTTTAGCCATTCCAGAGTCGGGAGTCTGTTTCTTTAAAATTTCAGGAGTCTGAGCCGCTCATTTTTTCCCACCGACTCTGCAGCCCTGGTGCCGGCAGGTTGCAGTGTTGCCAGTTGTTTTTTTTTATTTATTCTGATTACTTGACTGTTGCACTTTTTTAAAAGAGTAATATTTCCTTTATTTAATGACAAATTTAACAAAGTGACTATTACTAGTTCAAAACAAATGACAGAAATGAAACAATCTGAATAATAGGAATCAACAGGCAATACAGTACTTTAGCCATCCCGGAGTCAGATCCTTTAAAATTTCAGGAGTCTGAGTCGACTTTGCAGCCCTGATTAAAAGAGACATTAATTTATTTTAAAACACATCAAAGAGCAATGTACGTGTCCAAAAGCTTAAAAAAATACTTTTAAAATTACCCTAAAACTAGTCAATATGTTAAAAGTTGTAAAAATATTTTCACCTTTTGTTCTCAAGGCATCTTCAGTTACTGATGTTATGTTTCTTCCTCGTCAATCAAGATGAGGTTTCATTAAAATAAATTAATGTTTTAATGGGTAGTGCAAGTAATTATGTCCTTATGATCCTCAGACAGTGGAGCAGTGGTCTTGGGATAATCTGGATGCTTAATTTCATTAAAAGAGCTGTTTTAATTATTGCTTTTAAAGTTAGTTGTACTTTAAAGTAATTCTGGAGTCTGAAAAACTGTTTTGTGCTGTTTTGCTTTCAATTTTTTAGCAGTTTATTTGCATCATGTATTTATTCAGTAATATAGTATTAATAGTGATGTTTTTTAATTGGTAATAAGATTGTTGACAAATTTATTTTTTGAAAATTTGATCAGTGATTGGTAGTGAAATATCTTTATTTAGCTCATAATTTTTTTTTTCGAGCATATCTGTAACTCATTTTTTCTATCTGTTTTCAGAAATGACAGCGTAAAAGGTTTAACAGCATTTGCTGAAAATGCTAATGCGGTGAAGAGAATGTTCCTGCACATCTGCTATAGTACTGGGTCCTCAAAACCATCTGTATTGCCTGAAGAAAGTCCACAAACTGTGGGCTCTGTTTGCTCCTCTGCTCACATTTCTCTCTCACCACTGAATTCTTCATTACTCTATCAGAGACGCCGTGGTAGCCATTCTCAAAAGAGCTTTGACTTTTCTTAAGACTCTTATCTGCCATTTTTTTGTTAATATTCCCCATTCTTCTACTGTACTCATCTCTTTTTTGTTAGGACTGTCCATTTTTTTTATTTCAAGAAAGGGTCTATTTGATGGGAAAGGGAGAATATTTATTCATCAGAAAGACAATGTAATGTTGTGATATTCATAATGTGCTTCTGTCAGAAAAATCCTGCTCATTGGTTTTAAGACGGATTTTGTTGTCCATTGCATAGTTCCAACTTGTGAGCAAAAATAAAAAGTGTCCTTAAATTTTTTAATAAATTACGCAGCAGTAGATTAGATTTTAATATTTCAATGTCCAATTAAATGATGACAATATGTATAATAGTAAAATTTTATTTTTTAAAGTATATAATTTTGAATATTAGAACTATATATATATACAATATTCTGAACTTTTTCTGGAAAGGTTTTATAAATGTTAAAGCTTTTTGAAATATTATCATTTTGTCACTGTAATTATTTCATACATTGTTTAGCATTTTTATTATTTTAGAGGGTATTTTTTTTTTCTTTACAAGATGAGTCTTTCTGAAACAGTCATAATAATTTTGTTTAAAAACAGGAAAGTATTTCTGATGAGAAAGTGGACCAAATCTTGATATTTTCTTTTGATTTATTACTTGTTATATTTTTTATTCTAATACTGAGAAATAAAATAATTTGTTGATAAAATTATCCTTTGGATAATACTTTGTTTACTATGCCAAAGTTAACAAGTTTTGTTATTCCCACTGCTCAAGTGAACAGCTGCTATTGTACACTGTAGCACTGTTTTTTCAGATGTTCTGCGTGATCAGGAATGGTGCTTTTTGTAAGTTTTGAGAATGAAATAAAAAAAAAACCTATGTTTGATCTGACTCATGTAGTATTTTCCTTATTTATGTTGTCTGCATTATCTGACAATTTTAAAATATGAGTAACTGATTTTTTTTATAGTTGCATTACATTATGATTTTTCAAATATCCATTCAGACTTGACATTAATAAAGATTTATAGATTAACTAATGTGTTCCACTAAGGTAATATGCAGGGCTCATATATAAAATAAAAGCAAATCTAGCTTTCACATATTTGCTTTTACCCAATCTATTAAACATGTTTCTACATTTGGTTATAGCATGTGCTCCCTGTACATAACATGTATATTCTGCTCTAATTTATGAAGTTAGTCATCAATTTCTTTTGAAAAAAAAAAATGCTATCTCTACTTTTATAGAATTGAGAAAAGACTATTATACTCTTGATAGTTTTACAAAGTCAAAACAGTTAATTTATATTTTTTAAATAAAATTATGTATTTCTATTCCAAAGTGCATTCTTTTGGATTATAAAAATGAATCTGCTAAGAACAATGTACAGTCGACCCAAAAAAAAAAAAAAAAAAAACTCCATAGGGGAAGGTGGCCTAAAATAAGCCCTTAAGGAAAAAAATGTGTGTAAAATTACATAACTGTTTAAATAAAACTTTGGCCCTTTGCTAGTGTGTTTTACACTATATTTTGCATTATAAACATATTTTAATAATATTTTAAACCCAAATTGAGTAATGAAAAAAATATTTTTTTTAAAGTGTCCAAAGGATCATTTTACCTTCACTAAAAAGCAAAATGATTTTTCATTTAAAAATAATTGTAAATTTGTTTTTTATCGGCAAATTAAAGGATATAAAAGTAATTATGAAAATACATAAGTGTAATTCACATCTAAAAACATACTTCATTAAGTAAACCAGTAAACCAAGTCATATTTCTGTACATGAAAGACACTATATCTAAATAAATATGAAAGTTAGTGCTTACCTTATAACAGATGTTATAAAGTCAAATTTTTCAAAGAATTCTATTCAGACGTGTAATACTGTGATTGCTTGAATACCATCATTTAGGATCATTTTAGGCCACCTTCTCCTACATTTTGATCTCCAAATTGTGCCCCCCCCCCAAAAAAAAAAAAAAAAAAATTAGGCATTCAACTGGAAATTGCCTTTCTTCAATTGATGTTTTAAAAAGAAAAAACTTTCAGGCTGTTTTCTATGGGATGTTATCTGTATTTTCATAGAATTCAGAAAATGATATTATACTTTTGATAGTTTTTCAAAATCAAAACAGTTCAAGAACCAAAAGAGTTACTTTCTGACAGATTTCTAAATTAATTTTTGTTCGTAAATGTATAAAATCAGAAACTATGTAATTGAAAGACTTTCTATTTTTTGGTAAAGCCAGAAGATTTTTCAGAAAATACTGTCAAAGTCTGTGTTTTGAATCCAATTCCCAATGTGGCAGCACGAGAAAAGGGAAAAACTTGTCACCTGATGAGAATCGTTTATATCTCAATAAGTAATTTCTTTATTAAAAAAATGGAAAACTTTTCTATTCCAAATCACTTTAATAGTAAGTCTTGCTAATTTTTATGCCTTTACATTTCAAAATGAGTCAGAAAATGTTTTTGTATAGTTGAGCAGGGAATTTGAAAACTACCTTTATAGAACTTCAGTATGAAGACTACCTTCTAATTTTAAAATTTTCAATACAGACACCTAACTTTGGTATCATATTTGACTTATTGGTAAATTTTGCTTTAGGATATCAGACATGAAGTCTTCTAGTCATGCAGTTTGTCAAATCATTTGTAATCATTGCAAAACAGATTGCAATCTAGGTAGATTTTAAAGCTTAACTCAAGAACTACTTGGCAGAATGAAGTGTAATTTTAGATTCACATACTTAAAGCTTCTAGAAATCAATTTCTGTTAAAAAATTCATAAGTTACAATTCATGATGTTTTTAAAATATTATTTCCAAAAATGTTTTTTTGAATTAATTTTTTTTAAATTTATAACATCAAATATTTAACAAATAATTTTTAGAAGCTTTAAATGTGCAAATTGAAAATTACAGCTCATTATGCAAAGAAGTTTTTGATTGTGCTTAAAAAAATGTACCTGCATTGTAATCCGTTTTGCAATAATTATTAATGAATTTAAAAGTTCCAAATTTTAAACCTTCATAATTCCTAAACTGCTTCACTGAATGACTTCGTATTTGGTAAGGTATCCTAAGGTAAAATTTACCAAATATGTCAAAATTAGGTGTTTCTATTGACACCCAATTGACCTCTATTGTCTTTTTCTTGTGTTTCAGAGGTCGGTACAATTTCATTATTAAGACAACCCTGCAAGCCTTTTTTTTTCTAAACATGAAAAAAAGACTCCAGTTCAATGGATGTTTGTTTCAATTGTGACAATTTGGAAATAAAATGTTTTTCTGGGCTGTACAATGTGCATTTTATATGTTCTTATTTGGAAGGAAAGAAAATACATTTTTCTTTTAAATCTTCATTGAAACATAATATTATTTACATGTCATTTATCTAGAATTGCTCTGTTAGACAATTTTCCTCTTTTCAGATGATAAATGTCAATAGTTTTTTTTAGGTTCTAGAAGATATTCTTTTTAGGACATTTTCAGTAAAATGAAGTTTCAAATTGCCCATGAGCACCCGAGTTAAGAATGTAAATCATCAAATAGTAATTCATGAAATAGGTATAATGATTCCAAACTGCAAAAAAGAAATTTAAAGGCATAGATGAAATTTTGACAGTCTGAAACAAAGCAGATTTAGCATGATGTTTAAAATTGTGTAATTCGTTTATTAACACATATACAGGTTAGCTTTTTCCTCCTTTAAAATATATAATTTAGTTTATATATAGTACATAGAATACATGTTTGATTATTTTCTAAAAAAATATTACAGAAATGTCATTACACTTTACATGTAGAAGCACTTTTATTTTAAAAAAATGTACATTAAAGTTGTTCTCAAATTCAAACTAGCTTCTTTATGACATATTTTTTAATCCATTTTTCTTTGTAAACCTATAAAATTGGCAGGTGTTCTTATTCAGAAACTTTGTAATCGAAATATATTTTTCAATTTTTGGTAAAGTCAGAACTTTTAGAAAATTACTGTCGAAGTTGGCGTTTTGAACCGAATTCCCGCTGCAGCATTGAGTGCAAGGGGAAAAGAAACATGTTGTCACGTTATGCAAATTGCTTATAATAATAACTCAATAAGTAATTTAATTATTGAGATATGGAAAATGCATTTTGATTCCAAATTAATTTTTGATACCTTTGCATTTAAAAATGAGAGATTGTGTCAGAAAGTTTCATGTTGTTGAGCAGATAATTTGAGAACCTCCTTAAAAAAATATATATATTTACTGAAACCTACAGAAAATCATTGACAATTTAATATTTTCTTGTGTATCTTCTGAAATATAATTACATTCATAATTTTAGAGAATTCTGAAGAAACAAATTAGCTATGAAGATTTTCAACTCTAGCTTTAATAGATTTTATTAAAAGTATACCCAAATAAGTAAAGAGATTATTCTGAGAAAACCTGTAAAAAGATTTACACATATGTGGCTTTGGTACAGCAACAGCAAGTATGTGTGTGTATGTGAGGGGGGGGGGAGTTAAGGGTTAAAATCCCTTTCAGAACACTTAGTAAGATTCTCACAAAACCCATTGTGTGAAGATGAATACATGATGCATAAAAACAACTGAAAGAAATTAATAAAGAGCCAAAAACATTTTAGCACACAGCTGTTTCAAAACTTACTAATAGGAGCCCCTTTATGAGTGAGCAGCAAAGTGTGGCTGTTGCTGTTTCTGTTGCTTATCATTGTCACTTCCTTTCTTTTATTTTGGTGGGAATATTGAAGAAAAGGCTGCTCTTATGAAGCCTTTGGAACCTCTGAAAGCTAAATTTATTTTAAATGCTTGTTCTTATGTTGTTTTTTTTACATGACACATTTATTATAAAATACTTATAAACCTGTAAAACAATGAAATTGTTTATTTTATGCATAATGAGTATTCAAAACACTTCCCGGGTAAAGTAACTGAATGTGCCACTATGCTTAGTATTGTTTGTGAACTCCGAGGTTTTTCTTAAAGATTTTTATATTGAAAATTGTTTAATTTTTTGGAATTTTCTAGGTTTGTTTTATTTTATAAGTGCAAAATAGAAAATTTTAAGTTGTTTTATATGAATTGCAAGTAGAATTGTTTACAATAGTCCTGCATCAGGTTATGAATCTGATTTTATTCACATATCAACTGACTGGTGTTGCCAGGTAATCAGATTTCCAAAGGTTCCAAGACCTGCCCCATGTAACCTACAGTGAACCAAAAATCTGGATTTTTCTTGATAATTTTTTTTTTTAAGTCTTCATACCATATTATTAATATGCATAGAACAGAGTTTAATACAAAATATAATGAAACAAAATCAGTAACCAAATAAAAAATCTTGAAAGCTCTTAAAATGTTATACATTTCTAGAGAGTAAAATGATCTCCACTAGTCTTTAATTGTTGAATTTTCATCATTGATGGTTAATTAAAGACTTATTTTCTAAAGACATGTAACTACACAAGACTGCCATTGAATATTTACATAAAAGCGTTTAGTTTTAGTTAGTATAATTTTATTGATTAGTAGAGAGATGATAATGGCTAATTTTTAGATAATAGGTTTGAATTTTTGTTGTGGGGACAACCTTGGTATTATCTTAAGAGGTTGTGGACATTTATTTTATTCTGAAAATTGTTTAAGATTTCAATTTAAGACGCGAGTTAAAGTGGTTCTCAATTTATCTGCTCAACAACACGAAACTTTCTGGCACAATTTCTGACTCATTTTTAAATGCAAAGGCATTAAATTGGCAAGCCTGTCTATTGAAGCGATGTGGAATTGAAACGAGTTTCCATTTTTCTATAATTAAATTACTTATTGAGTTATAAGCGAGTCGTGTCACATGACAACACGTTTTTTCCTTTGCATGCAGTGCTGCTGTGGGAATTTGGTTCAGAACACAGACTTTGACAGTAATTTTCTGAAAGATCTGCCTTTACCAAAAAATGGAAGTTTTTTGATTATGAAATTTCAGAATATGAACACCTGCCAATTTCATGAGTTTCCAAAGAAAAATGGATTAAAAAATATGTTACAAAGTAGCCAGTTTGGATTTGAGGTTGGTACTCTTAAGGTGTTTCTCAAAAAAATATTTTTTCCTGCTCAACAATGCAAAAACTTTTGATAAGGTACATTCAATACATTCTTTTAAATATAAAAGCATAGCACTTGCAAGCATGACTATTGAAGTGGTTTATAATTGAATGGGTTTTTATTTCTTTGGTAACTAAATTTCATTTTGAGTTATAAGCAATTTTTATGTCATGATGTTCGTTTTTTGTTTTTCCCTTCCCAGCACTGTCACGTTGAGAAATTCGGTTCAAAATGCTAACTTTGACAGTATTTTCTTAAAGCTCTTCTGTCTTTATCAAAATTTGGAAAAACTGTTAGATTGGCAGGTACTCTTATTCAGAAATTATGTAACCTCAAGCCCTTATGAACAAAAATGAATTCAGAAATGTGTCACAAAGTAGGCAACTTGGATTTAAAAACAACCTTAAGTAAGAATTATTGGTTATGAAGACTTGATTTGATCTCTATAGTTTATAGTGAGGAGCTTTTTTGGTAATTTTTTAATTAAAACTACATTTTTCAAAGAGTTTTATATGTAATTTCTGGCCAACTCAAGTACAACTGGGACTTTTTAGAACACATTATATTGTTTCAAATTCACATGTAGTTAATGAGTTTCACTTATGTTAATGTATATGTTGAAAATTTAAGTTCCTTTTATATTACCAGAGTGCTATATTCTTACATGTAATTTTGTTTGATTCATTTATGAAAAACTTGACATTTTAGGATGGTTTTCAAAAAATATATTTTTACCCACTCAACAATGCAAGATTTGACACATTTATGGACTCATTTTTTTACATAAAAGCATAGCTTACTAAGGGATCCAGAGAATCCTTTTGGGTGGGGCCAGGGGTAGGGAATTAATCATTTTACTTCCCACTGACGAGTGGATTTTCTGACAAGGCGAGTTAATTGTTAAGCTGTCTTTTAAACTGCAGGATATATTTTGCAACTCTTCCAATTACTGTAATAAATGTATGATACTAAGTTCTATCCCATACTAAACTGTCTTCTGTTGCAAATATTTCTTAATTTTACAGAAAAAAAAAATGAAAATATATTGTAGTAATAGTAATGAATTATTTTTGAATTTGCGTAAATTCTGTCATAAGTTTTTAACTGTACATTACTTCTTGCTGGCTGATAAAATAAATGCTTGGCTGGTGGTGGGGCAATACATAGTTGCATATAATCGACTTAGTATTGTACAGTAAAACCTTTGAAACTGGTATCGGTATATAACCGAATCCTATCTTACGAGTAACATTTTCATGGTATACAATTATACCTGTTAAGACAAAAACCTGTCTAAAATGGAACTTCTCTTTAGTTCGTGGCAATTCTATTTTCACAGGTTTTTTACTGTGTAAAATGATATAATAAATTAAGAATATATGTCATAATTTATGTTGGTTAATTCATACAGTAAAAACTGTGTAAACTAAATTTGCTATAACAAAGGAATTTAACCCTTTCCGGCATAGACAAATTCTGTTCGTAAAATGAGAAATTACTGACTGACACCGGAATTTACAAACGACCTTTTTAGAAAATAAAAACTCCTTATTTTAAGCTTTCATTATAGACGCAAAATTTTACTAAAATATTCTTGGTGCCGAATGCAAGTTTGGAAATAAAATTAGGTGTGCCTGGAGTGAGATCAATGTGCCAGAAAGGGTTAATAGAAAAGTTCATGGTTTCGATGAAAGAGTATCCTAAAATACTATACATTTATCGCAAAATGTACGGAATTTTAATTAGAGTTGGAGGTTGTGTACACAGTTCATTTAGGCAATAAAGCTTTATACACGTGGACAGGGCCGTGCGAAGAGGAGAGTGAAGGGGGCCTTCTCCCCAGGTGCGGAAATTGAGGGGGCACCAAATGTATACTACCAACCACGGTTTAATTTATTTATTCCTTTTTTGGTCATCGATCATTTTCTGGGGAATTGCTTTTTCTCTCTTCATCATTCTTTTTTTTTTTTCTGTCGCAAAATATCATGTACTCTCAAATAAATAAATGTAATTTTCTCTTATACTATTTAGTTGTTTGCAATTTCTGAATTAAAATTAAACCTTTCAAAATGTTTATCAATAGAATTTATTTATGTGTCTGTACTTTATAAGTTTTGTGTTACCTGTCACAAAAAGGGGGAGGGGGGGAGGTGCTAAATTAAAACTTTCCCCAAGCACAGTTTTCTCTTTGCACAGTCCTGCACGTGGAGGCTTTTATTTAAAATATGCTTTCTGCAGAATAATCTACAAATATACCTGTTAAAACTGAAATTTGCCTAAAACAGAATTTTTTTTTTCGGTCTCTAGCGATTTCATTTTCACATGTTTATTTTATTTTGAAGTTCATTCATAATTGTTAAATTAAGGTAGTTCTCAAATGACCTGCTCAAAAACACAAAACTTTCTGACACAATTTCTGACTCATTTTTAAACGCAAAGGGATAAAATTAGCAGTCCTGACTATTGAATTAATTGATTTGGAATTGAAACGAGTTTTTCATTTTTTGATAAATAAATTATTTATCGAGTTATAAGAGATTTGTGTCTTGTGACGATGCGTTTTTCCTCCTCCTCGCATTGCCGAATTAGGAATTCGGTTCAAAAGGCCATCTTTGACAGTATTTTCTGAAAGATATTTTGCCTTTACCAAAAAATGGGAAAACTTATTTCGATTACATAGTTTCTGAATAAGAACACCTGCCAATTTCATTCATATCTGAATAACAAGAACGAAAAATCATGCGTCAAGCATAGATTATGTAGCACTTTCCAACGCTTCCAAAATAATTTTACAAAACATACCGTTTAATAAGCTAAAAGATAACATCTAAGTAAACAATTTGGAAAACGCATAACATATTTAAAAACATAATTTCAGGAATTTCCAACAGATACAATATTCGAAAAATTTCCGAATAGTTTTATTCAGCCCTGTATATGATCTATAGATTTGTATATGCTAAGATGCTAAATTTTAGTTTAATTAGGAAACGCGTAGCACAGTTTAAAATTATCTTTCTGGAGTTTCTGTCAATAAACGGAAATGTGTTCGCGAACTTTTGTGCTGCCCTGTATAGGATCTACAGAATTTATACACCCCACGTAATAGACAAAAAGCGAGTTAAAATCGCGTTTAGTAACTTAAAGCGCACTTCCAGAATTAGTGTTAACAGACAGTAGATAATTCTTTTGTGTGTCCCTGTAAATGAACGATGACTGCTATACACACACTATTCTGTAGTAAGCCTCTTGTAATGCACCTTAGATATATATATATATAAATTTCAATGCGTTTAAAATAGTGAAACATTATTTAAATAAACCGCAGACGATTTTTCTCCATAGATGTCATGTAACGGAATTCTTTTGACTGTCCCTGTAAAGTAACTCTTAAGTGCTATGCACACCCTATTCCATATTAAGCTTCTTCTAATGCACCTTAGTGATATATATAAATTTCAATGCGTTTAAAATAGTGAAACATTATTTAAATAAACCGCAAATGATTTTTCCCCATAGACCGCAATGTAACGGAATTCTTTTGAGTGTCCCTGTAATAAAACTATAAGTGCTACACACATCCGTTGAAATAGGGAACATGCTATTGATAACGACAATAACATATAAAAATTGCAGAGCAATCCGAGCATATTTACGGGAGTTAGAGCACGGACAGACGGCCAGACAAACCGAAGTCATAAGCACTTTTCAACTAGGTTGGAAAGTGCTAAAAATGAATTCAGAAATGTGTCAAGGTCTTTTGAATTCGAGCAGTGTTGAATTTGGACACTTTCCTCCGGAAGGGATTTCTTTGTATCCGGGGGGGAACATTGTAGAGTTCCAGGGGGGAAATTTTATTTTTTTACCATGAAAAGAATACAATCTTAAATCTTCCAGGGGGGACTGTCCCCCCCAGGCCACCCCCTGAATTCAACACTGGATTTGAGAACAGCCTTAATAGAAACTAGTACAGTCAATTCTGTGAAATCCGCAAATGGTTATGATCCACACTATACATTGGAATGTAAACATTAAAAATTGCAATTAAAAGTTAGGCTCATACATAAAGCTAAATGTGGTAGTGTTTTTTTTTTTTTATATGAATTATCAAATTTCCAATGAAATAATGGCTAGCTTGTGAAGATGAGCTAACCATAACTCAATCTGATGATGAAATTACAGCTGAAACCACACTGAAAATACATTGATTCTGACACCGAATAACAGGATGAAAATACCAAGATAATTTATGTACAGGGTTTAAAACTGGGATACAAATATTTAAATTTCCTTGAGCAACAAAATTTTATCACGGAACACAAAGTAATGAATGTTCATAGACTACAGAAAAAAAAAGTATTGACAACAAATCAAAACTTAAGCCACCATTGTGTCAATGTTAAAAAATGAATAATCAACAAAATTTCCATTGTATATAAGTTAGTTTTTCTTTCATATTAGCTTAGTTATGAAATATATTAAACCAGTTTTGCATTATATTTTCCTTTTCTGTTGCAATTTTTGTGTAATTGTTCCTAATTTATAGTCCAACTTTAAAATATAAAATGTAAACAAAAGGATGATCTATAATCCACAAAACCTTGGACCCTAAGTGTATGGATTTCAGAGTTGACTGTAATGCTAAAACTAAGACGAGATCGCTAGGAACCAATGGAAATTTTCTTTTTAGGGAGGTTTCCATTTTAGCAGGTATAGTAGTATAGTATTTCTTTCACCTGGACAATAACATTTTTGTCTGTAACGATGGAACTGTGTATAACGAAATCCTGCATTAATGGAAGAATTTAAAGGTCCAGGCAAAAGAAACATACCATTCAATTGTTCCTACTAAAACTGGAATTTTTTTTAAGGTTGTTCTCCAATGACCTGCTCAACAACGCGAAACTTTCGGACTCATTTTTAAATGCCAAGGCATTCAATTGGCAGGCACTATAGAAGCTATTTGAAATCTAAATGTGTTTTCCATTTTTTTGATAAATTACTTGGTTATAAGCAATTCGTGTCACGTGACGACTGGTTTTTCTATCTTCTCGAGCTGTCGCTTCGGAATTTTGGTTCAAAACGTCACTGTATTTTCTGAAACATCTCCCGACTTTATCAAAAAATGGAAAACTATTCGATTTGATAGTTTCTGAAAAAAAAAACACCTGCCATTTTCATGCCTTTCCAAAAAAAAAGGAATTAAAAAATGTGCCAGAAAGTAGCTCCTTTGGATTTGAGAACAGCCTTAAGTCACTAGCGATTCCTTTTGAACAGGTTTTACTGTATTTTATTACTGTGTGGGAGTGAGTGCGGGAGCCAGGATTGAACCTGGGAACCCACGGGCAGTAGGTGAGATCTTAAGAGCCGAGCAAAAGGCTAGCTCGATCGCTTCCTGCGAGATACTCGTTTTCTACTGCCCGTACAAGATGGCGTCACCACAGTACTCCACCCCAGTGAGGAGGACGTCTCGTTGACGTTGAATGAGCGATGATCACTCGTGTTGCGCGGCGCGGCGGTTGCCAGGTTGCTGCTGTCACGGCATGCGCACGTGTGACCCCGATATGACAGGCTTTCGTGCTATGAGAGTCGTCATAGGCTTTTGTGCTGTGATCGTTTCACAGGCTTTGCGTGCTGGGGTGTTTCAGTGCTACCATCTGTTAGACTCCAGAGGAGGTGATGATGTCGGTGAAGGTGCGTGTTCATATCACGTCTGGGTCACCAATATGGGAGTGAGTGCGGGAGCCAGGATTGAACCTGGGAACCCACGGGCAGTAGGTGAGATCTTAAGAGCCGAGCAAAAGGCTAGCTCAATCGCTTCCTGCGAGATACTCGTTTTCTACTGCCCATACAAGATGGCGTCGCCACAACCGTAATAATAGTTCTTTATGAGAAAACTTCAGTTGAAAATTGTTTTCAAATGACCTGCTCCACAACGCGAAACTTTCCCACACAATTTCAGACTCCTTTTTAAACGCAAAGGCGTAAAATAGGCAGGCCTGTCTATTGAAGCGATATGGAATCGAAATGAGTTTTCCATTTTTTGATAATTAAATTACTTATCGAGTTATAAGCGATTCGCATCACGTGACAACACGTTTTTCACCTTGCACGTGGCGCTGCGGCGGGAATTCAGTTCAAAATATACCGACATTGACAGTAATTTTCTGAAACCAAAAAAATGGGAAACATCTTTCGATTACACAGTTTCTGAGTAAGAACACCTGCCAGTTTCATGCGTTTCCGAAGAAATTTTTTTTTTAAGTATGTCATAATGGAACCAGTTTAGATTTGAGAACAGCTTCTATGTTGCGAATTTGCATAGATCTATTTCTCAAAATATTAACAAGTATTAGGCTAACCTTAATTTTCAAAAGAATTTCGGTAATACATATATCATAAATAAGCAAATACAGTAAAACTTAATAAACGAAACATTCTAGAACGGAATCCTGGAATATTACAGTAATGTATTACGTTTGCCGGAACGGAACCGTGAAATTTTTACGTTTAAGGCTGTTTTCAAATTTAGGCTCGGGGTCCTGTGGACGGCCGCCCCGTTTGCCTGATGACTGCGCCGGTCTTGCCCATTCCTACGACCCTGAAACAGCGAAAAGTTGTCTCTACTGGAATTTTTAGAGGCAATTCATTTATGAAAAAACAAAATGGTTTGAATCGATGAGGTTCAAGGGAGTTAAACTAATAGAAACGAATCCACTTTCGAAATTTAGAAGGTGAGCTAATAAAAATTTGTTTGATTTTGGATTTTTCCTTTCAAATGTATATGCAAAACTTTCGCTGTCTAACCAAGTATCTAAGTGTGTCGGAAGTATTCTATGAGATTTGATTGCATACGTTATATAATCGGTCAATGAATGAGTATACTAATGTTCGATATTATTAGGTAAATGAGTTGCGATATTTTAAATTCTTAGAATCGATGCATGATAAAGGCATGAAATTTCAGGTGTTTTGAAATATTAATTCGCATATTGCAGAAGAAATATTTCATATAAAAATATTAATTACCTAATTACATTAAGGAAATAAATAATGGTTGAAATAGATGAGGTTCAAGGGAATTAATAATAGAACGAATAGGAATTCAATTTTTTCGAATATAGAGCAGTTGCAATCAGCTGATCAACCATTGTATTCACTTGGAGGTAAGGGTAATTCCACCAATCAGAACTGCCTATTTGTACTGTTTACCTCCAAGGTGACGTCAATTGCAACTGCCCTATATACATATTTTGAAACTGATTCCGAAAAAAATATGAATTTTTCCTATAAAATTTTTAGTAAAAATCTCAAGTGGGTGTCCCTGTTATGGCCATGCTAAAGTTTAAGAATTTTCCCCGCCGTCATTTAAAAAAAAATCAAAACCGCTTTATTTTTTTTAACGTTCTCACATTTACTTTCATATATATATATATATATATATATATATAATTATAATATCTATGAATTTCAAAAAACATATCAAGTTCTTGTATCATTCTACTTAAATCTCCAAAGAGATAATTAATTATAATGTGTAGACAGAATACCACATAGCTAATAGATTAACAAGTGCAATCATAATATTACCATAGCTTGTGCTTCAATGGTAATTGGCTAAAAATACTGAAAACATGAAGAAAATTTAAAAAGAGAGAGAGAGAAAATAATAATAATAATAATTTGGAGTTGCTATCAAGTGAATACAAATGGATTAAGAAATGAAATATGAACCATATACAATGGAAAATTGGACAAGAGAATTAAATCAGAATTGGATATGAAAAAACACATGTAGATATAATCATCAGCCTGGATGTACCCACATGTGTTTTAAAAAATAATTCAGTATTTCATAATTCTACTGGCATATATGCTAAGATCAGTAGAATCACCCAGGTATACTGAATTATTACCAGAAAACAATTGGAAATATTAAAATTGGAAATAATAAAATTGGAAATAAAAAACCCGTAAAGAATAGATAAAATATTTCACTCACGTCAATTATCCTAAAATCTGTATACAACACCTCACTGAATTACTACCTGATATCAGTTTGAAATAATAAAATTGGAAATAAAAACCCGTAAAGAGTAGATAAAATATTTTACTCACAATAATTATTGAGAATCCTTAAACATCACAAGTTCTTAATGATACCACACGTCCACATGGCACACATCATGAAATATTTTATACTTGTTGACATAGTCGAGTTGAGAGAAATTATTTGAAAGTCAAGTTGAGAGCACATCTTTTGAAATATTACCCTAACTATGACACCCCAACACAAATTGATTCAAAAACACAAATTTATTCTTGTGATAATACACTAATAACAAAATTATATCCATGAATATACAAATACTCCATTCAATTTTAATCCCTAAAAGTAAAATTAATATACAAGCGATAGTGCCCTCTATAGGTAAATTAAATATAATATTAACAATATTATCAACATCTACCTGACAAGTAAGGTGCCTCCATCTATTGGTATGATAATTATTCAAAATTAAGAAAATGAGTTACATATCCACTATATTAGATTTAATTATATATATAAACAGTAAAAAACAATACTACCTTGTAGTTTTACATAAAAATCGTACAAAATCCCACTATATGAATAAATTTACCCAGAATTAAATCCATCTTACACAGCATTTCAAATATTCTTAACAAGAGTATGTATTATGTAAAAGAGATATTATTTTTAATACAAAGTGCTGGTGCTGCCATCTGTGTTAATCCACTTATATATATATATTATAGAATTTATATAAAAAAAATTAATGGTTTATTTTTTAATGTTTCATTTTACTACTACATAAATATATTAATGTTTTATTTTTTATTTTACTTCTTAAATATATTATAGAATTTAGAGATTGATTTAAATATCAAATATATATATATTGCATTCCCCAGGAAAATAGTTGTTCTAGTACTAGTCCAGGAAAACTGATTTCCAAAAGTCTACCAAATGGCCATATCAGGAACATGTGCACATGATATGGCCACCATTGTGCAATGTTTCACAAATCCTGATTTTCTTCCATTTAAAAAGTGCTGTTCTGCTAAATTAAATAATTTTGGTGTAAAATAAATAAACATGTTATTCAAAAGAGGATTTAAAACAGGATTTTTCATCAAAAATGAAGTTGTTAACAAAATTGACATTACAATTTAAGTTTTTATTTAGAAAAATATGAAATCCTTTTGGATTTTAGCAAATTTGTTAAAACAAATTACTTACCGCAGTTGAAAGAAATAAAAATGTTTTTATCCAGGGCCTGATTAGCGCGCAGGCCAAGTAGGCTGCAGCCTTGGGCCCTCTGCTGATGAGGACCCGAAAATTAATAAAATGAATTAGAAAAATTTTCTAAAAATGAAGTTTGCTCAATTTTCTCAAAAACGAAACAAAAATATATTGCTTAACTTGGCAACTGCATCACAATATCTAATTATGATCCTCGAAAACATTTCTAGCTATTATTTTATTTTGAGGGATCCCCAAAAAGTTGTTGGGCCTTGGGCCCCAGACGATCTTAATCGAGCTCTGTCTTTATCCTAGGCTTGCATGGTGTTCTTGATATGGCCACCTGGATGGCCGTATCAGGAGCAGCGGCAGCATTCTCCCCTCATCGGAACGGAAGACTTTCTCATAATGCGCCGAAGAAGTGATAATTTCGCATTCTGCCCCTACCGTCTCGGAATTCGTTCCCGTATTTCGGGGCTGTTATGTGGTAATTTCTCCGACTGCTTTAGGCAGCCGGAAAGCGTTCCCTTTATCGTTTTAAGATGGCGCACGTATATATGCAGTGCTCTGTTATATATGAGGATAGTTATCCGTTAGTATATGAGGATACAGGGCAAAAAGACTGTTTTAGAATAGGTACATTTTCTAATGAATACAGTTTACACGAAATTTTTAAACATAAATTATTTTTCCGTTAAAATTTATTTTAATACTATTTTGAATTGTAAATAATAAAGTATTATAGACCCGTTAGGAAAAGAAAAAAATATGCCCTAATCCAATAGTACTAATAATTAGTTAAAAGTTCACTAGAGTGAAAAGATTTTTATTTGCTTACGAAATTATTTTTGCATGTTACAAGAAAACAGTTTTTACACTACCGATAGAATTTATATACTAATGAAATTTACCGGAATATTTTTGCACTGTCTTGTATATGTATGAAATATAGTGTGAGTCATAATACATACATAAAGATTGAAACATATTTTCTATTGAAAACTAATAAGGGAAAGCATTACTACTTATTTCGTTTTGTTTCCAAAATGTAATTAACACATTTCGTTAAAAAGATAATTCATAAAATAAATAAATAAAAATAACTTAATGAAAGATTTTGCCTACATTAAATATTTATTCAACACAGTTTAAATCATATTTCACAAACAACATTAAAAATGTATATAGTTTAATTAATATATTTCGCTAACAG
This sequence comes from Maratus michaelseni, assembly GCA_963931845.1. NCBI lineage: Eukaryota > Metazoa > Arthropoda > Arachnida > Araneae > Salticidae > Maratus > Maratus michaelseni. Next base: position 55,017,296 of record OZ007586.1, on the reverse strand, counting down.
CATTAAAATTTTCCTAAATCTCATAGCATAATTAGCATAATCAGAGGTCTGTCCAGACTTAACTCCCTGGGTCCTGTCCTTGTAAATTATGAACAGCTTTTTACATTTGTGAAAAATCTAGTCATAATTTTGTGAATTTGAAAGGATAGTCATATTCTGGTTCTTGTTTATACATTTTTAAGAAGATATGTGTATGTAAAATATACAGTTTCTTTATGTAAAAGTGACAGTTAGATTTTACTTTTAAATAATTAAATTTGTAAAAGTTTTTTAAGACAAAGAATTTTGTGAAGGGTCCTTTTTTAAGACAAATAATTTTTTTAATGGCCCTGTTTTGAGATGAAAATTTTTGTCAAGGGTCCAGTTTTGAAAGGAAAAATATTGTGAAGGGTTCTTTAAAGGGACCCAATTTCTTCCTAAACAGATCCCTAATAATTTACTAATTAACATAATAAAAAAGGTGGGAGTGGGCGATATTTTAGTGCAACCGGTCCCTGTGTAAGAGATTAAAAGCATATTAATCTATAATTAAAAGCCTCAACATTATTAATCATCCACTACGGGGAAAAAAAAAAAAACTCGCTTTGCGAACGTTTTTGCTACAAGTCATAAGATAATGTAATATATGTTTAAATAACTCTGTATATCTATAAAATTTAGATAAACACCTCATAAAAATCTTATTTAGTTTGAAATATACTTGCTGCATTCATACTTATGCGGAATGTAATTCAAATTGTGGAAAGGAAATACAATTTGCAATATACATAATTCAAGTTTTAAAATGAAATCTAAATGGTATATTATACGAGATTAAAAAAAAAAATCCCTGACGGCTCGACCTACAGGCACAGGTAGATTTCGAAGATGCAGACCGTGGGGCGCCTGTTTGTTGGGAATTACGGAAGAAATGACCTTTTTGCCATGATACGGCAGATGGGAACCGCCCACTTCGAAACCTAACTTGTTTGCAGGCGGAGCCGGCAGGGATTTTTTTGTGCTATAAGGGTTGGTTCAATAAAAATTTGTCAATATAAAAGTTGTAGATAATATTAAGAAGATATAATAAATTTAAGCGGATTTGAAGCAAAAATTTTTCAAAAATTCCAACTTAGGTGAGAATGTAATAGGTAGTATTTCTTACGAAATCTACCTAAAAGGAGCGAGTGGGCGGAGGGAAGGTGTCATATGACTACGAATATTTAATTTATATAGAAAATATTTATTTAATTTTAAGTCTAATGAAAAAGGCATAAGAACAATTCATATTCACTGAAAAGTAGAAAAAAAAAGGGGTGGGGGGGTGGGAGAGGGAAATGTCACATGACTACGAAGATTTAATTTCAAATTCAAGTTACAATAAAAAAAATGCATTACAACAATTCAGATTAACTGAACAGTAAAAAAAATAAATGTATAATTTACATTATTTACAAATTAGCAATAAAATCTTTGCTGTATGGTCATAAGAAAATGTAGTATATATTTAAACAACAATGTATATTTACAGAATTTAGATAAATACCTCATATTTTTTTTATTAAATTTGGTGTATTCTCCTTTATTTCATCAAAATATTTAAATTCTAACCTAAAATCCATATCCCATCTAATCTCCCTAGTCTCATCATTAATTAATATTTTAAAATTATTTCTTAATTAATATTTATAAATAATATTTATCATTGACTTCTAAATTCCCGCAAACCTAACTTCGGAAAAAAAAAAAAAAAAAAATCAAACATTTGAAAAAAAATTTCAAAAAAGTCTGCATTTAAATAAGTATAAAACACACGTTCACATCTCGCGTAAATATAAACAAACCTCGCGTGACCTTGGAAATGATTGGTCGAAACTGCGAAAAATCCGTTCGCAGCAAAGCCATTAAATAATAAGCCCAGTCAGATAAATGGGAAACTTTTCGCAAGTTGAAAATAGCGCTATCTAGCGGTTGGGAGTGCTGCATTTGCCACCAAGAATATTTTAATAAAATTTTGCTTCTAAAATTAAAGCTTAAAATAAGGAGTTCATATTTTCGAAGAAAGTCGTTTGTAAATTCCGGTGTCAGTCAGTAATTTCACATTTTACGAACATAATTTGTCTGTGCCGGAAAGGGTTAATTACATAGTGATGTAAATTTCCATCACTTTTTATTTAACTTTTAATAAATAAATCAACTTCTTCGCCACCACTATATTTATATGGAAATATTAATCCAGTAAATTTCCACATTTTTTTTTTTTCACTATAGTTTTAGCTTTAATGTAAAAGATCCCAATAATTAGCAAGCTTTTAAAGAAAGTGCAAAAACAAAACATCGATAAAAATCGTATAAAATATCGATATAAATAAATCGTATCGTTTCTCTGCGGCCCACTTCTGTTTTGTCCTCCTTCCGCAGCAGAGGTTTGGCGCTAGTGTGTCGCTAACAAATTTAACACTATCTGATTGGGCTTATTATTTAATGGCTTTGGTTCGCAGGGCAGATGGACCCTATTCTCGGTGACGTCAGAAGTCACGTGCTTTGGGGAAACATTTCTGAAATCACCCATACACCTCAGTCAACCAACCCATACCATATCCACCATTATTGCTACTAGTAGTACTGTTTCTGTTTGCGCTTGTCGCTGTTAAATTAAATATATTTTTTATTTAATTTATTTCTTTATGCCGTCCTATTGTTCGGCATATGGATGTAACAATAATGGTTACATGAAAGAATTTTCTTTCCATTCTTTTCCCTTAAATAATAAAGTAATTTTGAAAGAATGGTTGGCGCTAATTAAAAGGGAAAATTTCGTGCCTACAAAACATTCGAAGTTATGTTCCGATCATTTCGAAGATGACTGTTTTATGTTGGAGAGTTTTACAGGCAGAAGACTTTTGAAACAAGCTGTTGTGCCTACGAAATTTAGTTTCTCCAAAACCAAAAATCGGAGAGAGAAGAATTCATACCAGATGAGGTAAGTTTGCTCTAATATTTTGTAACATTTATAGTCTGTGATGAAAGAAATTGTTTCCTAGTGTCACATATAAATTCCGCATCTGCGGTCTCTCCGTGTTGTGCCCGCCTTACAAAATAATTTAGGAAATATCTGTGTTATATCACTATCAAAGCCCTTATAAACATTCGTGGCAAGAAAATGCAAGGTTCAAAATAAAATTTCAGTTTGCACTTGTAGTGAAATATTTTTTTCATATTTCACTGAAGAAAAAACTTTTAAAAGGAAGCTGTCATATAATTAAATGAATTGAGTATGGCAAGAGCCATACTCATTTCAATTAGAATAATAAACATTTTTTTATATTTTTATGTGTGGTCAAATTTTATGTAGTACCTGTGATGCAAGTTGATGTATGTGCAATATAAATAGCAAAAAATGGAAAGTGCTTGTGTGTTCTTACTATTTTAACTGTAAGGTGTGTTATTATTTCAACTGCTTTTTTTCCCATGTTTGTTTTATAAGTTATCTATATGCATATAGGTCACTGACCTTTATATAGAAATATTATTTTTTTGTTGTTTACATTTAAATCTGTAATTAGGTCAGGAGCATTATTTTTGCTTGGAGGGGACAAATGGACATAGTAAATATAGATTTTCTGCCCATTTTAAATAAACTATTTTTCATACATATTTTCAAAGGATTTTTTTAGTTAATTTACCTGTATGCGCTTGTTAATATATTGGTAACAACAAATGAAAACATTGAAATTATAAAAAGGAAGCAAAGAAACATATAATAATAAAAGAAAGTATGAAACTCAGAGGAGAGCAACTGCCATACCCTGTCCTCCCTAAATGACTTCTCAGAATTTTATTAAAAAATTTTAAATGTCTAGTGGGGTACAGAATTTTAGTTATGGTAATACAACCTAAAATATTAATAAGAAAAACTGGGATGGTGGCTAGCTTGACTGATTTCTTTACAATAATAATTTGACCCATGTGTATGTTTTTTTTTCTTGTAATTCGATATTAAAATTTATGATTTTCTTGCTGTTCATCATATCCCAAACAATGATTACAACTTTCAAAAGTAATGCAAAAACAAGAATTGTGCGAGATAGACTTCTCTGAAGATGTGCATGGAAAATTCAGAATGTTTATTTTTTGTTACCAAATATATTTTAACTTTGTGTGCTTTGGGAGGAAGGGGGGGGAGAACCAAGAATTCGACATTTCTGGGAATAATTTAAAAATAAATGTTTTATCATTTATGAAAAGTAATGAACAGAACAAGGACTTTAAAATAAAAATGAAAAGTTACAAATAGAACAAGGAAACTAAAGAAAAAAAAAGACAGAATTTTAAATACTTTAAAATTTGTGTGTTAGGGGCAAGAGGAAGAGAAGAAGAAAAAAATGGGGGGTTAGTGATCATTCATTTATTGTTATTTCAAACTAATAAATAAGGCAGATTTTTTTTTTTCTATGATATAGTTTTAGAAGATTTTAAACTGTGTTGATGGGAGGTAATCAGAATGTTTGAGAGGGGGGGGGGAGAGATCCAAATGCATATTTATGTATTTAGCATTTCAAAGTAACAAATAAATGAATTAAGGCAAAACAAAATTTTGAAAAAAAAGACACAATTTTCGTAAAATAAAATTTTATAATGTTTAAGATTAGCTACATTAACCCTCAACTGTTCTTACAAGGAAAGTCTCCATAAGTGCATACTCAGAAAAATTTGAAAAAATTACAGAATGTTGTTCTCATGAGGATATATGGCTATAAAAAAATTTCTGCAAAACCTCGATATAACGTCTAAAAAATGTATGAAAAGTTCGTTTATTTGGCGATTTATCACTGGTTGACGACAGAATGAAATTTAAAAAAATACACTTTTATGACAGATACTATTTAAGGAAAAACTTTTTCATGATGAACTTGTTTGTGTAAATTTTACTTGCATAATAAATAAAAAATTTTTAGCTACAATTTTGTGTACATATTTATATGTATATATAATGAAATTTAACGATTGTATTTTATGATTTAAAACAAAATTTTAATTTATTTAGCTTTATGAGCATTATTTTCAAAATTTTCTGAGTATGCGCTTTAAGGAGACCTTTTTTGTTAGTGGTCTCAGACTGCTGTTTTTTATTTCAATTTTCACTGTTTAACTGTAGATACTATAATGATTTAACAATAGTGAAATTATGTTTCATTTGAAGTCCTAGTACTATTGCTAGATAATTCTGAGTAGGGGAATTTTAATTATAATAGTCCTGTAAATAAAGTTTAGTACAGAAACAGTATCCTATGAATGAGTACATTGAGACTTTTGACCACTCGGAGTACCTATGCAACAGTTTTTGTGACAGCAGTTAAAGGTTAATGCTGGATAGAGAGAGGGGATGGGGCAAAGAGAGGAAAAATAAAATTTTTGAAGGGTAGTAAAGATCTTTAAAGGTGAAAACAATGACAAAATTTCATTCAAGGTAATAAGTAGAGAAAAAAAGGTGATTGATTTATTTAACATGATTTAAAAAATATATAAATTAATATTACTGAAAATATACAGAGAATTGAAAATGTAGTCTAATTTATTTTATTCAATATAATTTTTTCTTTTAAAGCAAACTGTCAAATCTCGTTATGAATTACGGGATCGGTTGGTTCCGAGTCGGTTTGTTTCGTTAAGGGCAGAATACTGCCACCGGTCAGCTTTCACGAAAATCGTTTGATTTTGACCAACTCGTAAAATATACACCATCAACGACAGCACCAATTGATAGAGCATTAAAAACTGGACAGAGTAAGATGATATTCACAAAAAAATTATTTTAGAAATGTACATAGAAAAGGGAGACTTACCAAATAAAAACTAGAAGAGATCACACCAAAAACTTAAAATAGGAAATTGGTGTCAAATTCCACAATCATGGCAAGTGATCACATGATACACTAGGAGTCTCCTTCACGATATGCTCATGCCATTTAGCGAATTTTTTGGTTAGCTAACGTATAATAGGCGATGGCCATAACAGGCGCACCTACCTTATTTCTGAAACCTTAGGCATGCGAATCTAAAATTTAAGATCATTCCGACAAATAGTTTTTGAGTTATGCTTTAAAAGCTACTTGCATTGCAATCTCTTTTGCAATGATTAAAATGGAATTTAACATTACGAGTTCCGAACTTTACCTTCATAATTCCGAAAATAATTTAAGGCTTTAATCCAAACTGGCTACTTTGTGACATATTTTTAAATACATTTTTGGTCAGAAACGCATGAAATTAACAGGTGTTCTAATTCAGAAACTTTGTACTCAAAAGACGTTTTCCATTTTTTGGTAAAGGCAGAAAATCTTTCAGAAAATACTGTCAAAGTCAGAGTTTTGAGCGGAATTCCTGCCGCGGCGTCAAAAGCAATGCAAAAAACATGTTGTCAAGGGACACTAATATTGCTTATAACTCGTTAAGTAATTTATTTATAAACAGTGGAAAACTCATTTTGATTCCAAATCACTTCAATAGTCAGGTCTGCCAGTTGGATGCATTTGCATTTAAAAATGAGTCTGAAATTGTGTCAGAATGTTTCACGTTGTTGAGCAGGTCATTTGAGAACAGCATCAACTGAATGACTTTTTGTTTGGTATCCTAAGGTAAAATTTACCGAAAAATCCAAATGTGCTAGCAAAAGTGGTTTTGTTTGTATTGAAAATTTCCTAGTTTGGGACAATTTCAGTAAGTATATGGCCACTTAAGCTTATATTATTTTTTTAAAGTGGTTCTCAAATGACCTGCTCAAGAACGCGAAACTTTCTGACACATTTTCTGACTCGCTTTTAAACGCAAATGCATAAAATGGACAGACCTGACTATTGAAGCGATTTGGAATCGAAATGAGTTTTTCTTTTTTTTTATAAATAAATTACCTATCGAGTTAGAAGTGATTCGTGTCACGTGACAACACGTCTTTCTCCTTTCTCGCACTGCCGGATGGGGAAATCTGTTCAAAACGCTGACTTTGACAGTATTTTCTGAAACATCTTCTGTGTTTACCAAAAAAAATGGAAAAGGCCTTTCGTTTACACAATTTCTGAATAAGAACACCTGCTAATTCTATGCGTTTCTAAAGAAAAAGGAATTAAAAATTGTCATATAGTAGCCAGTTTAGATTTGATAACAGCCTTAACATGAATTAAACGAAGACATATTCGCTAATGGAATGGCTATTTTCGTTTTTCTGTGCCATAATTTTGCAATTAAATTTTATGAAGTGTATCTTTATACATATATATATAACGAATTAAGGAGAGACGATTAAAAGAATAATTTGGCTCAGGACCTCACTCCTTGAACTAAAACTTCATTTACCGTAATTTCCGGCCTCTAATTTGCGGGTCAAATAATCATGTTTCGATCCAGAAATTTTATTCAATAATTGAAGTCAAATATTTACAGCGATTTAATAAGTTACGTTTTATAAAATAAAATTTCCGGGTTGAAACATGATTGTTTGATCTGCGGATTTAGGCCGGAAATTACGGTATTGTCCAGTTCGAAGATGCAATGCAGTCGTGAGTCCACCGGAGTCCCCGAGAAACCATACTTTTAGAAGTGTACCTCTGATATAGAAGGCACGAGCGCATCGTGCCCAGAGCCGTAGCTAGAGAGGTGCCAGGGGATGTTCAGCCCCCCCACCTCCTGGAATGATTACAAGGTCACCAAATGAAACTCTTTTTCAAAAATCCAAATGAAACTCTGCTGAAAAATTGAACTTGGTTTTGGGGTCCTTTTACACTTTTGCACAAACACTAAATTGTAGCATTTGTGTAAAAATTGTAAAAAAGTGTTTCAACACGCGCGCTAGAGATCTGCACGGTCCGAAATTTCTAGGCCCGGCCCGACCCATACAAAAAAAATTCGGCCCGGTCCGGCCCGATACAAAAATTAAAAGTTCGGCCCGAGCCCGGCCCCGCCCGAACAAAAAAAATATTGGCCCGGCCCGATTTAAAAGTTAAAAGTTCAGCCCGGCCCGGAAAAAAGTTAAAATCTCGGCCCGAGTGAATTTCTACAAAACATTGATTTTTACGTCGATTTGGTTAAAAATTTGCCTCGTAGGAGGAGATCTAACCAAAAATTCCTATTTTAGCCCTTTTTATGTTTATAATCTTCATTTTTATAGAGGTGCCGTAACCTGGAATATTTATTTTTTTTAACAAATCTCTATTTGTTGTATGTATGTGTTTAAGTTATCATTAATATTGTTAATCCATATTCCATTTATTGAAGTGTTAAAAATCAGAAAAATGCTATACAATAAAATCTTCTAAGATGTAATTGCTTAGGGAAGAAAAAAAATGAGTTATAGACAATTTGCCTTCTTAGCAGGTGTAAATGTATTATATATTCTTTTCTTACGTATTAGTACATTCATTTTTCATGGATGAATACATTTTTCTGTTTAAGACAAGATTCCGTCATAAGCAATTTCTTTTTCACTCGTTTTACTATATTTTAATTTAGCCATATTTCAATAAGTGTATAAATCTAATATTCTTTAAAAATAATAAATTTTAATGTTTAATTGTAGAATAATGGCGAGTTAAAAATGTATGCATGTTTTGCAAAGATTTTTGTGCCAGGTCTTATTTTACTGACCTTCGAACGGACCAGGCCACGCCGAGACAATGATTTTCATACGGGTCAAAACCAGGACTGAAAATTTTGGGGCGTGAAGACTAGGAAGAATGAAACCAGTCCCGGCTCTGTACGGAAAAAATAATTTAACGCACTGCCTTATCCTTCCGGAAAAAGGTAAGGCCCGGCCCGGCCCGGCCCATAAGGAGTAATCACTAGGCCCGGCCCGGCTCGGCCCGAGCCTTCAGAAAAAAGTATGGCCCAGCCCGAGTGCTGTGAAGGAAAATAGGCCCAAGCCCGGCCCGCGGGCCGGGTCAGGCTCTGGCTTCGGGCCTTGGCCCGGCCCGTGCAGATCTCTAACGCGCGCATCCTATCTGCACATACCGGGTGTCCCAAAAATGACTGATGGATTTTAAAATTCAATAACTTACAAACTGTGACAGATATTTAAAAACTTCTTGCAGTAGGGTTATGTATGTCAGAAGTTTTTCCACTGATTCTTGATTTTAGTTCGAATTTCAAACAATAGATGGCGCTCAGTCGAAGCCGAAACTGACGGCACTCAGTATTGATGTGAAGGAAGGAGATAAAGGCTATGGAGTGGGTCTCATTCGCCAGTAAAATCTTGCTCTTTGGCCTTGAACTCTGATACCGCTGACCAGGCCCCTACCTACCGGGATTCGATTCAGTTTGACGGGTATGAGTGCCTGGAGAGTGGGGCGAAATTCGCCTGATCGCCTCATGGGGCGATCCACAATGACAAGTACCCAGGTCGGCTGACCAATAAAGTCCGGATTTTACTGGGTTGATCACTCCTAGGTTTTAGTATTCTGAGATCTGTTGCCGCACGCCACATACTCGTCATGACAGTTTGAATGGGGCTGGACAATTTAGTGCCAAAACTTTGGTACTCAACTTAACTTGAAAAAGGGGGGAGAATTTTGAGGGAAGACAATTAAAACCACTGAAGTTAATTTTTTTTTTTTTTTTTTTTTTTGCCAATAGCTAAGTCGTACCAGCAAGGGAAATTTTGGGTCCAAATAGCAAGGCAGACGAAAACACTGCGGGGGCTGATGGGACGGCGCCTTTCTACCGTACCCCACCTGGTAAAAACCTGCTCCGTGGGCTGTCCCATTGGAGCAGGTCCGGTAGCTTGTGCGGACAATTTCCATTTGCACCTAATAAAGAGGCGAACAGTCAAAAATAAAATGAAAAAAAAACTGCTGCTAAAAAACTCCTTGTGCTACCAGTTGGGGCCGGCCATTGGCCCGTCCCAACCGGCAGCACGAGGAACTGCAAGGGGAACCTGGAAGAGAAGAATGTTAGTAACATTTTAAACTGAACTTATTCTGAATTTTTCTTTAACTACCTTATTGAAATTAATTTACTTTTATTGTGCTAATTGACTTGGCTACCCATCCATTGGGCCCATGAAAGGTTGTTAAATAATTATCAATTTGCATTTTAAAATAAGTACTTTTGTCGTTAACTGACTAAACCATAGGCCCAATGGGTTGTTGTTGTTGGTTTGGCCCAAGGGCCCGGTTTTGCACCTTTTTATTTCTATATAGCTGACATGATCCATGTAACTGTGAAACTAGTCTCCTAATTTTGAACCAATTCCAGATGTGAGACCTGCATCTGGATTAGCACCCCCAGAGGTAACGCTTATATAGAACTTGGAGGACATTAGAGCCACGAACAGATTTAACGTGCACCAGCTCCCATTAACGTACACGGTACCACAGAAGACTCAGGCGAGAGAGGTTGTACCCTGCCAAGCACTGACCTCGGTCGATGCTGCTTGGCTTTCGGTGATCTTTTCCGGTTTTTCTTCTTCTTCGTCGTCTACCTTCTTTCCTTTTTTTTTTACACATGGACGGACAGACAGTGCCGGGGGCTTTAATAAGCTTCTTGCTGTTCCGTTGATGACATACGTCGTGCTAGTAATTCTATGATTACGGGGCTCCTATTTCGGGCCGTGGAAGCAGCTGATGTTGTGCGACTACCACACACTGCCATAAGGACAAAACTCATGGACAATTTTTAAATTTGTTTGGTGGCTTTGGATTGCTCCTAGGCCTTTTTTTAAACATAAAACACATAAACACATATACATATTCATATTATCGTGATGTTAACCTACTGCCTTCGACTGCTGCTGGGGTGCTAATTATTATTGTGTGTTATTTTGTATTAGTGTCGTGATGCTGTCGCAGTTTTCTTGGAGCCACCTGATTACTATCTTTGCTTTATTTTGTGCGTGTTTGTTTTTTGCTAATTGTTCATACCATAATTTCTCGTTGTCTATTGTTATTTGTGCCATGTGGTGTGCTTGTGTGATTGAAGTAAGTAATGTTTTGGTGAACCCACCATTCTGCATTCGCAGTCCGGTGTGTCCGCTTTCTTAAACCTGTGTAGGTATTCTGGAAAAGCCCCGTGAACCTTGAACTCATTCTATAAGGAAAGGGCACCTGACGTCACTGTTGGTTCAATTAAGGTTGGTTAGCAAGAAAAACCTGTTTGTTCTTTATGACTCCTACTGTACACATGAAATGGGGAAATTTGATTGGACTACGTGAAACTGGTCTATAATATGATTGGCCTACGTCGTCATGACGATTCCTGCAATCATAGCTACGACAAGAATGTAGTGGTAGATTGGTTGATGGAACTGTTTGTTTGTAAACATGCCTTTTCTTATATACGATTGCAATGGAATTCGTTGCTGCCATGGAAACAACAAATTCTTCGATAGTGGAATACAGCGTTCAGAACTGGGCATGGATTTAACAAGCACTATTCGAGTTTGCAGGCGATTTTACATTTATGAAGTTTTATTTTCCCAGATTAAATTAATTTTTATGGTCTGATTTAAAAAATATTTTATGCATCGTATTTTAAAACTAGGTGAAGAGATTTAGTATTTTTTGTTGTTTTTAAACATTTCATAATTTTTGTTACATTCTAAGAAATTTTAGATCTTTTAAGGAAGTTCGTCAGTAGGTTTTTATGAATGTTAAAAAATAATCGTGAAAATGGTTATAGTATATTGTTGTTCAAAATAACTACTTAAAACAAATATTAGAAGTTGCCTTGTTTAACCCTTTTGAATAGAACTATTCTACCGTTGCATTAAAATTAAAAAATAAAATAAATGCTAATTAATTAAAATTTTGTTTGACCGTTTGATATTAAAATATTGCAGATGCAGCTTCATCTTGATGTTTGATAAAATAAAACTAGTAAATATGTTTTATCTACATCCATTTTAAATTGTAAAAATGTGTTAAAAAATTCTTGGAGTTTGAATTTTTACACTTTGGCAACTCTTTCTACACACAATGCTAATGCATATATTTTTTAATAATACGGATATCAGTGATATCTAATGTGATAAACTAATTTCAAATTAAATGTGACAAGACTCTAAAACTTAGTAGTACTTAAATTATTGAAGGCCATAAACAAATTTTTATTGAAATTTTTATCTTGACATAAATTAAGACTGTATTTCTAATATCACTTTTTGTCGGAATGCAATTGTAATTTTAAAACTTCTAGTTTATATATATTTTTAAAAAAATACATGAATTGTAATAATCAGGGCTTCGCAAATGCAGTCGCCACTGGCAACCAATATGTTTTACTCGACGACCAAGATTTTTAATCTGGCGGTTTTTGTAGTGCTAACAAAAGAACAAAGTGTAAAAGACATTTTCCATCTCAAGCACAGAAAACGACATTCTTTGCTGCTCTAGCCAGCTAGCATGTCATGTCATGTAATGTGATCAGAATGTGGCGAGAGGGTGGGTCGTTCTTACGGATTGATTACCAATGTTTTTTGCAAGAGGGTTGGGTTTACAGTTTTTCAGAGAAATTTGGTAGTAGTGGTCCGGGGTGGGGGGAGATTGAGAAAGAATTTTTAATATTACAATAACCACTTTATTTACTGAAGGATGCTTTATAATTATGCGTGTTTAGTGTTTGAATTATCATCTATAGTAAATGGGGGAAAAATTCCACTGCACTTCAGAAATTTTTTTTTTATGGAGGTGGGGAGGTATTTATCCTTAGCGATTTGATTGTTGTATTAAATCAATCAAAATAAGCCTATTCCACAGGTTGCTAATTCAGATTACATAATACTCTACTCCAGAACAGTAGGGTGGTTTATTTTAGCAATGCATAGGATAGATGGGGATAAAGACACGCACTTTTCAAAAATTTCAATTTTTGATGAACACATTAGTCTAAACTTATGTGACAACCGATTAAAATGTTACATTACATTTTCTCACCAATTTACAAATGTAGTTCACATTCTCACCGAAAGGTGGCACTGCAAAATAGGATAATAAAAGCCGGTATAAAAATGTTGCAAAAAATTAAACAGCGATGTTTTCATAATAACCACCATTTGCAGCAACAATGTGGCGCAATCTGAGACAAAAATGTCCAGACACCCATGCAAACGTGTCAGTTGGAATTGTCTCACATGCAGTATAGATGTGTTGTTTCAGTTCCACAATTGTTTGTGGAGTTTGACGGTATACCAGGTCTTTCAGGTACCCCCAAATAAAAAGTCACATGGCGTCAAATCCGAAGAATAAGGAGGCTATTCCAATGTCACTTCCTGTATGCATGTGATGTCGTAATGCAAGGCAATTACACGATCATTGAAATGCTCGCTGCGGAAATCGAAGGTGCACGAGCAACATCTTGCGTGAACCATGAGGTATTCGATCGGTCCTCCAAACCAATTATGAATTGCCACAAATTCATCCAGAATTTCAAGATATTGTGTTGAATTCATAGTTTTGCTCTCGAAAATAATCGGCCATTCCTTTGGAGCATATCGCGGCCCAGACCATTAGTTTTTGGGGATGCAGGGATGACGGTACCACAACATGAGGATTTTCGATTCCCAAATGCGCCAGTTCTGCTTGTTGACAAAGCCATCGAGGTGAAAATATGCCTCGTCAGAGAGCCATGTATTTCCAATATCGCTTTCACCCTCATCCAAAAGCTGCAGCACAGTGTTCGTGAAATTACAGTGTGCAAGAATGGCATCCTCACTCAGAGGTTGGCGAGTCTGGATCTTGTACGGGAACATGTGAAGACTGTGGCGCATGAAACGGTGCGTGGTCATTCTTCAGAGTCCAGCCCGAGCTACAACACGGCGAACGGAAATCCAGGGCCGCTGTATGGCCTCAGCATTCGATTCTGCAAATGCAACGCGTCATCATTAACGTTCCCCGTTCGTTCTAATTTTTCGAACACAGCCTTCATCGCATTGTCTGACGGACTGTTTCGGACATTAAATTTCCTTTCAAAACTGTGCCTCGTTTGAACGGTGATACTCCAAACCAAGAAATATCCTCTGTTCCAATAAATAAACGATTTTCAATAATGTATACCCATTCAAAAGTACTCACTACCAGATTGCATAGCAAAATAACGAATGACGATGTGATGGATTCGATTTCTGTGCAGTTCTCACATACCTGCATTGCCACCATTTCGCGAAATTTTAACTAAATTTGCAAATTGGTTGGATAAAATTCCCATAAATACTCAATGTAAAATCACCTGCAAACTCGAATACTACTTGTTAAATTCATGCCCAGTTCTGAACGCTATAATCCACTATCGAAGAATTTGTTGTTTCCATGGCAACAACGCATTCCATTGAAATCATATCGAATGAGTTCAGAATCGGGCCAAACGTGTGCGTTTGTTTAATGAGATCCTGTTAAAATTGAAAAACGACGAAATATGAATGTGTTTCATAAAGAACTTGGTGACTGTTTTTATTTAAGTTTAAAGATTAAAACACATGACAATATTTTGTTCATATACGTGAATTTAAACGTGACTTTTTTCACCAATGAAGAAATTGATACTAAAAACGGGGTTTGTATGGATATCCAAAGCTGGTATGAATTTCACTTAAAACTTATAGGGTTAAATATGAGATACAAAAGCTCATCGTTCATCGCTAATAACACGATTTTATGTTAAATCAAAATTCGTCGATGCAAATTAAAAATTTTAAAAATTCTGGACATATCACCATGAATGAATATCAACTGCAAAAATTAAAAGAAAATACATTTTGCTTTAAAAACATACTTTTAAAACACATGTTTATCCTATCTTATTAAACAGAAATGTTTGGTGAGAAAACTAACTGGGGAAAATCAAATTTTTTTCCATTCTAAACTTGTATTCTGTATTGAGAATAATGTGCTAATAATTCTTAAACGATTGTATGATTGTTCGGGATGTATTTTACGACATGCAAGCCAAAGCCTTCACTCTTGTTTTGTATTTAATATCAGAGAAAAATTTAACCAATTAGGTGAAGCCTTGTTAATGCTTACTGATTTTGATTATGTAATTTCTACGTTTTTAAATGGAGTGGATTGTGTCAGTGAAAAGTTTTTGTTTAATATTCATGTGGAAACTATTCAGAGTGTACTGTTTAAGACACGTAAATAAAAATATATCTTTTTTATTTCAAAACGTGTGTGTGTTTATTTATAGAATTCATGTTTTAAAGTTTTTACAAGAATTATAATTTTTAATTAACAATACCCATTGACTCCTTTTCATTATTATTTTTTAAAACATACCAGTGTTTTAAACAATTTATTGAAAAAATGAATATATTAAACTTTCCAACTACTATTTTAAGTGATTAACTAATTACACTTTTGTTAAGTGATTTGTGTTGTTATACTCATGTTTGAATATGATAGCAATACACATGTATAGAAAATTGTCACATGTACTAATATTATCATATTAGTAAAATAAGAATGTTTGAAGTGATTTAACTCAAAATAACGCAAATTTACTTTTAAGGATTATAATTTAAACTAGCATTTAAAAAAAGTGCAAACTGAGTCTACCTTGAAATAAGGTTATTCAAGGTTAAACAGGTTTAGACGAGATTAGACAAGCCAAAGCGAGAAAGACGAGTGAGCAGAACAAGTTAGCAACACAAGATAAAATGTACAAACATATATATGACTTATACAGAAGTGCCAAGTTCCCACTAATCTTCTGTAATATGTGGTTTAATCTGACCCAGTTTAACAACGCTTCAAATTAGAAAATTATTGGATAAATCTTTATTTATTTAATTTCAGGTTTCTTCGTGGAATTTATTTATTTTCATTTCTTAAAAAAATTTCTGGTGCGAAACGTGTTAAACCTGGGTCAAATTAACCCGCATATTACGGAATATTAATGAGAGGTTGGCACCTATGCTTATATTAACCTCTTGAGACCAAAGCTCGTATTTTTCACACAGATTTTACCATAATTCAGATTATTGCTCCTTTTGAGACTAGAAATCAATAAATATGTTCATTTATTTAATATATTTATATATATATAGTTTTATAGTGTGTCCAATAAAATGGACATTGGGTCTTTGTCTTGTGAAAAACATTATTGAATTACATGAATCTGAATGGAAAATTCTTAATATTGGACAAAAAATAATGGCACAAAACTCAATTAGACTCAAAATAATGACACAAAATTTAATTAGACACAAATTATTAATTAAAAAAAATTAATTACACACTAAATAATAATAATTATTATTATAAAATACTTAATTACACGCAAAAAATAAATAGATGAGCTTAAAATTGAATAATTTATGAATGGGCTTCTGCAAAGCAATTATTTTGGTAGTTAAACAGATATACAAATTGCACTTCATTTACAAAAATGTAGTTTTTTTAAAAATAAAATTTGATTTTGCCTCACAACGCATTTTATTTGTCCATTATTTTAGGTAACTGTTGGATACTCTTTTTAAAGCTGAGTAGACTGCACAAGTTCAAACTTTTGGGGCCCCACCAGTGGCTGAGAGGTTCTGCTCTTAAAGCTGGTATATGGGAAATGTTGGGTTCAAACCCCTGTCGCGCTCGTCGACCTAACCGTTCGGAGTTTTCAGTGTTTTTCTGCGAACCTTGCCGTAAATACGGGTTAAAATCCCTTAGAAAGACCTCCATGGAAGGCATCCCCCCTAGGTCCTATATCCCTTGTGTAGATAATTGGCCGTCATAAAATAAACCAATCAAACTTTTGGTGGAGACTAGCTTGCTAGGTGCAGACGTGTTGGGGCTTGAGTTTTCGTCATAACTTGAATAACACCACTTCGTTTTCCTCAAAAGCTGATTCGCACTAAGCACCTTGAAATATAATAATTGGATGGATTTGCATGAAACCAATTTCATTGTTCTTTTCTTGCTTCTTACCTTCATCACTAATGTCAAGGTCTGACACATCACTATTCATTTTATTGCTTCCAAACTTGTCTCAATAACTTTCTCTAGATCTAAATAACGCCAGTTTCCAAATATCTCTTAAAAAGATAGGCATCAAAAAATCAGATTTCTGGCGACCTATTTCTAAGTCCTATTTCTTTCACTGCAAACTTTTCTATCTTCAGAATTGTGTTTTTATTACTCATCCATCAATTCTAAGCATCGCATAATTTCAAGTTTTACATCATCAAATAGAAAAGTGTATGTCAATTTAGAGTAATTTTAAATGCTTTTCAATTAGAATTTTGTTTTAAATCTATCTCAACACCAAACCTTTATTTCCTAAAATAATTGTATTAATTAGTGG
Source organism: Maratus michaelseni (assembly GCA_963931845.1). NCBI lineage: Eukaryota > Metazoa > Arthropoda > Arachnida > Araneae > Salticidae > Maratus > Maratus michaelseni. Next base: position 55,000,040 of record OZ007586.1, on the reverse strand, counting down.
CACAGCTACCACAATTGACAATTGAAAGCCAAATGGAAGTTTAAAAGAAATAAAAATGAGTTTATTTATAATCTTATAATGTTATCTTTAATTATATTTTTATTCAAATTTGATTATTTTAATTTGATTAAGTTAATTTAATTAGAGACAACATACAAACAAAACATAATACGAAAATCTTGCAATGAACAAGAAAAGAAAAATATATTAAAAGAAAAGCTTATTTGCAAGTAAGTCTCTTTATTTATTACATACTCCAAAAAATCACGTTTCACTGAAATAAAAAAATTAAGCAATGTACTAATATGGAACAAGCATTTTATCAGTCGAATTATACACTTCTAGGACAATATTTAATTAATTATTTAATTGCCAATAGAAATGTATATCATCTACTTTTTTGTATTTACTTTTTTTTCAATACAGTATGGAATTTTGAGTAAAAACAATCTTTCCCTTCAGTATTCTAAAATATCCTAATATGAATGGAAACAACTGATGAAGACCCAATGTCCAATACAATGGACATCGATAAAAACATGCGTTTATTCTCAAAAATATAGATTCAATTACTTAAACTACGGTTTAATTCCATTAATAAAACATTTAAAATTAGATATATGCTGCATTAATATCAAAATACTTTAAAAAAATATATGAAATTTGAGTTAAAATTATGTACTCACCTTCAACAATCTTTCACCTGTTCACAGCCATTTTCAAATGATTAAAATACACATTTTACGGCAATTGTTTTACCTTTTCAGTATACAGATAGCAGCACTAGACTATCTATTATAATGGACAGTAAGTTTTTACCAGTTCCAACTTAAATTAAATATTTTATACGAAAAATAAAAATGTCCAAAAGGATGGACACAGGGTCTCAGGAGGTTAATGGTGAAACATTTTCTTTCACTTTCGTTAAAAAAAGTTTTTTTTTAAATATACTATTAGTCAGTTAAATAAACAATGTTTATACTTTAACTATAATAATTTAAATATTTTGCATATAGGTTATAAAACCTTTTAATATGATTTTGTTTTGAAATAAATTACATCATCTTAATTAAGATAGCATTAAAAAGTAAGACTTAAAAACAATATTACAAAATACTCTATAAAGGACTTATACTAAAGCAACGCATAAAAAAGAATGTGTGATATGCACACAACAAATTTTAATAAAACACATACTCAGAGCCCGATTAAGGTCATGTGGGACCCAAGGCCCAGTACCTTTTCGCAGCTAGTCTCAAACCAAGAAAATAGCTATAATTTTGGGGGGAAGTATTCAGTTGTTATCATTATTAGATATTATGATATGGTTACCAAGTTAATCATTTTTTTTTGGGGGGGGGGGGAAATAATTGCAAAAAACTGCATTTTTAATAAACTTTTTGTAAACAATTTTATTTATTTTGGGGCCCCCATCAGCAGTGGGTCTAAGGCCACGGCATTATCGGCCTGTGCATTAATTAGGCCCTGCACATACTTACAAAAAGGCAGAGCGCTGTAGGTAGTAGATGACTTTAACGGAAAGGTTGCTAATATGTTTGCCGTAAGGTGCACGATAGGTTTCCGCGAGATAGTCAAGAATTTAGTCGGTAGACGAGGTCTAAAAGAAGACAGTCCTAACCAAGCAAATTAACATGAGAAAATGAGAGAAAATGATGTGTGCAAGCAGGCTTATCTCAGATAGCAGACATGACACAGTCGACGTAATGCGATTGCGATTGTTGATCAGCCCATCGTATAAATAAGTGTGATTTTTTGGGTTTGTTATCTCTAATCTTGATCAGAGATAACATATCAACCAATCACAGATGAGCGCATAATTAGCCACAGGGCAGATGTTAGCCTGTGGCAATACCTTGCCGACAGGCTGGTATTTGTTTGATTGACAGGTTAGTGGGGGGTCGAAAATTTACTCCCCCTGCAGTCGTAGTGTTACACTAGTATGTTTTAAAAAATTAATGAGTATTGCTATTTAAAAAATTGCGATTGCCGGGTAAGTAAATTTTCGACCCCTACTCACCTGTCAATCAAACAGACACTAGCCTGTCGGCAAGGTATTGCCACAGGGTAACACCTGCCCTGCGGCTAATTGCGTGCTCGTCTCTGATTGGTTGATCTGTTATCTCTGATCAAGATTAGAGATAACAAACACGCTTGCCCAACCTCCCCACGTTATTCTTTCGCTGGCGCTCGTGAGGTGTGGACGTATGGTTTTTTAGCTCTCGCTTACCAATCTCAACCACACAGCTACCGGACATCTACCATCTCTATCGCGGCAAACCCCTCGACTATCTGCCGGTTACTTTTCGCTTGTTTACCGGTAAAATAGCCGCTAACTTACCGTAACCCTAAGGAGGTGCTGTTCGGTACTAGTCAGGTTTCGAGTGACTTTTTACCGGTATGCTACTGTCAACCTCTCATGACCGCTCCGTGTTTTTTGTAAGTATAAGTTTAATTTCTATGTGTTTCTTAATACTGTTTTGTAAGTATAGGTCTTATGTGTATGTGTTTTTAACACTTTCCAACCTAGTTGAAAAGTGTTTATGACTTCGGTTTGTCTGGCCGTCTGTCCGTGCTCTAACTCCCGTAAATATGCTCGGATTGCTCTGCAATTTTTATTTTCAACAGAAGTGTGTAGCACTGATAGTTTTTTTACAAGGACACTCAAAAGAATTCCGTTACATTGCGGTCTATGGGGAAAAATCATTGACGGTTTATTTAAATAATGTTTCACTATTTTAAACACATTGAAATTTATATATATCACTAAGGTGCATTAGAAGAAGCTTAATATGGAATAGGGTGTGCATAGCACTTATAGTTACTTTACAGGGACAGTCAAAAGAATTCTGTTACATTACGTCTATGGAGAAAAATCGTCTGTGGTTTATTTAAATAATGTTTCACTATTTTAAACGCATTGAAATTTATATATATCACTAAGGTGTATTTCAAGAGGCTTACTACAGAATAGTGTGTGTACAGCAGTCATCGTTCATTTACAGGGACGCACAAAAGTTCGCGAACACATTTCAGTATTATTTAACTCTAGACGGAGAATTTTAAACTTTGCTACGCGTTTCCTAACTGAACTAAAATTTAACATCCTATGTAGTATATATACAAATCTATAGATCCTATACAGGGCTGAATAAAAGTATTCGGGTTACTTAGATGTTATCTTTTAGCTTATTAAACGGTATGATTTGTAAAATTATTTTGGAAGCGTTGGAAAGTGTTACATAATCTATGCTTGACGCATGATTTTTCGTTCTTGTTTAATACTGTTTTATGTGTAAAGGTTTTATTGGTTACTGTTAAAGATAAGGTTAAAAAACAACACTTTTATTTTGTTTCATCTGCTTTATTTATAATCTTGCCATTTCAACGCTTAGATTTTTTTTCTTTTTCTTTTTAGTTACAGAGGTATCGGGTATAACAACATCCTCTTTTTTTTTTCTTTAACATGGGTATGCGATGACAGATATTTATTTTTAATAAAACTTTCAGGTATGTGCATGTCTTATAAAGCGTGTAACAATTCCTTCTGTGCTTTAATAGGAGCTTTCTTGTTCACAGAAAAAATGAGATTAAATAAGGCAGCTAAATTTGAATCGGGAATGCTTTTTCCTTCGCAAGACACCACTAAATTCTTATTCCATTCGAATTTTTGTGGATTTTTCTTTAACATGTCTAGTAATGTTTGGGCAGGTATCTTCATGTAGAAAGGTACTGAAGGTAAGTGATACATCTTCTTGAATCTTGGGTTCTTGTTTAGTCCAGATTTCTGTAAAAATACGTTTATTTCTTTCTCTTGTTTGTCCATTTTTCTTTTTAAAAGTTCATAATACTGTTGTACTTTTTATGATCGGGTAAGGCGATGTTTAAAATTTTGGACATTGCCATATCAAACTGGTTCATCTGCGACTTGCTAGGAACATGTTTAGATAGGCTTTTCTCTAATATCAAAGCATATTTCTTAGCGTACTCCATGAAACAGCGATGTTAAAACAGTTAGTATAGCTAGGATTAATAAATTTAAAAATCTGCCTCTCTGTGTAATATTTTTTTTCTTTTGTGAAAGCGACCCCTTTTTTACTGCCTATTTTTTCGAAGAGTCGTCTTATATTGGAAAGACTTTTCTGCTATGAAGACAGTGGAATGTTACCTCTTAAAATGATAAAACAGCATTCACAGATAGCTTTCACAGAGCGCGATGATAATTTTTAACAATTGCTTACGTGTTGCTTTAATCATGGACTTGTTTTTTCCACAACGTCATGATTGAAACCAAACTTTAAAAAAATTATTCACACTTATTTATGTTATTGTTACCAACAGATTAACAAAAAGCTAATTATGCAAAGATAAATATAAATCCAAAAGGGCTGCAAGCAAACTTTATACTTTAGTCATGTCACATTGCTTACGCGAGCTACAGAACAGCATAACAACACAGTAAAAAAAAGTAGAGTTGAGTTGTCATTGTCTACAGGGTTGAGTTGTACTCCCCACAACACTTCCTCCACAAGCCACAACATACATATCATTAACTTAAATATTATCTGAATTAAATGGAACTAGTCCTAACAAAACACAAAGTTCTTTGAACCTGACACAGGTCAGAGGTTTCGTCCTAATGTCAGCTAGCTGCATCTTTCCAGGAACATGTTTAATATGCAGTTCACCGTTAGTGAATTTTTCACGTACAAAATGGTACCGCACATCAACATGTTTTGTTCTTTTGTGGAATTCTGGATTCTTGGTGAGCTTAACAGCACTTGCATTATCAACGAATAGGGAAGGAGTTTCTAAAGTTATGTCACTTAACAAACGCTTCAGCCAAATTAACTCTTTGGCACTCTCACTTGCAGCAACATACTCTGCCTCTGTTGTAGATAACACCACACTCCTTTGCTTCTGGCTCATCCATGAAATGGCACCTCCTGAAAATTTAGAAATCATTCCATTCCTTGAGCGTGTGGTTTTCATATCCCCTGCATAATCAGCATCACTATATACTTCAAGCTCATTGACATGACACGTAGCTTTATACGACAAACCAAAGTAAACAGTTCCTTTCAGATATTTGAAAATTCGCTTAACAGCACACCAATCTGATGATCTAGGATTTTCGAGATTTTCAGAGACTGTACTAATAGTAGTGTTCACTCTAGAAAAAAAAAGGGCAGGGTGCTAGTCACAAAAAGGGCATTATTGAAGCATAAAAAGGGCACTAGTTTCAGCGAAAAAAGGCATTGTTTCATAAAAAAAGTATACATTTTCGGAACCAATATAAGAAACTCATTATTGTTCATCATATACTCAATCAATGTTTGTACACACATTTAGTAACATAAATTATAGAAATACATTTTTATTAAATTGATATTTTAAGGTTCTAGTAAGTAATTAGGTTAACATATGTGGATATAAAATTATTAGCCGCCTCTAAACTATGAATTTTAAGGGGGAAGCAGAAATTTTGAACTTAAGATGACTGATTTAGTTACCTTACTAAAGATTTAAAAATAGGACAAAAAAAATTAAATAAAAGAGTTTTAACTTTAAATTTCGTGTGCTTGGAAAAAGAAGGGGGGGGGGCATCAATTTTGGGTGAGGGTGTGGAAAATTACTTGATCGATTATTTGCTATAATAAAGTGACAGAGCAGAAAAAGTAAATAAAAAAAGATAAGGCTTTTAAGCTTGGTGAGCTGGGAGAGCAAAAGATGTTTTGTTTTTTTTTCCCAGTGTTTTAAGGGGCGGGGGGGGGGGGGGGGTTGCGTCCCTTTGACGAAATTTGCAGTTTTTTCGAGATCTTGATAAAATTTGCGGGTTTTTTTCGCTATTTTTTTTACAACATTTGCCGTTTTTCGCGATCTGTTGACAAGATTTGACGTTTTTTCGCAATGTTTTTGACAAAATTTGCAGTTTTTTCGAGATCTGTTGAAAAAATTTGACGTTTTTTCGCAATGTTTTTGACGAAATTTGACGTTTTATCGAGATTTTCTGACGAAAGTCACGTTTTTCCCGCGATTTGTTGACAAAATTTGCCTTTTTTTTTTCGCGATCTTTTGACGAAATTTGCCGCTTTTCGCAATGTTTTTGACGAAATTTGCATTTTATCGCGACCTTTTGACGAAATTTGCCGTTTTATCGCGATTCTCTGACAAAAGTCATGTTTTTCCCGCGATTTGTTGACAAAATTTACCGTTTTTCGTGATCTTTTGATGAAATTTGCCGCTTTTCGCAATGTTTTTGACAAAATTTGCCGTTTTTTCGCGATTATCTGGCGAAAGTCACGTTTTACCCGCGATTTGTTGACAAAATTTGCCATTTTTTTGCGATCTTTTGACGAAATTTGCCGCTTTTCGCAATGTTTTTGACAAAGTTTGCCGTTTTTTCGCGATTTTTTTTGGCCACTTTTGACTAGTTTAAAAAAAGTAAGGGCGCATTTTGCCGATTTAAAAAACGGCAGGGCGCATTTTGCCGATTTTAAAAAGGGCAGGGCGCTGCGCCCTTCAAAAAAAGCCTAGCGGGAACACTACTAATAGCATATGGTAAATCAGGTCTTGTGGCAATGGCAAGGTACATGAGGCTGCCAACAGCCTGATGATAAGGAATTTCTTTTCCTATCAGTTTATTACCTTCGTCATCAGAGACATAGTTTTTATCACTTGGAGTTGATACCGGATTAGCACAGTCCATATTGAATCTTGCGAGTATTTTCTTTGCATAGACACAATGGTTTACAAAAATTGAACCATCATCAAATTTTGTTATATTCATACCAAGAAATTGATTCAAACAACCTATTGTGATCTTAAAGGATTGAGCAAGTTGACTCATAAATTCCTCCACTTCAACTTTATCAGAACCAACAACAAGACCACAACAAAAAGTTTATTTTTATCTCTATGTCTGACAAACAAACAAGGATCAACAGTACTAACCTCCAGTTTATGTTCCTTCATAAAGTTTTACAAAACACTGGTTCCAACAACGAGGGGCTTGTTTAAGTCCATATAAACTTTTGTGTAGTAGACAGACTCTCCCACTATTATCATTAAAACCTTCTGGCTGTGTCATGAAGACTTCCTCCTGCAGTAGTCCATATAAAAATGCAGTCTTTACATCAAACTGTTTTAAGTGCAGTTGTTCTTTTGCAGTTACAGCCAAAATCGATCTTACAGTGTCGTATCTTGCGACAGGGCTGAATGTCTCATCAAAGTCAATACCAGTTTTTTGGGCATACCCCTTTGCTACAAGATGTGCTCGGTATCTTTCAACAGTACCATCAGGATTGAATTTCTTCTTCAGTACCCATCGACAGTTGGTGACTTTGGAACCTTTAGGTCTTTCAAATAATCCCCATGTCTTGTTTTCATGCAAGGCAGACATTTCCTCTTTCATGGCATTAAGCCACAAGTCACTTTCACTCGAGGAAATAGCTTCAGTATATGTAGAGGGACTTTCAGATTCTCCTACAGCAGCTACGTTTGCAAGGAGAAATTCTCCGGACTTCATCCATGTAGGCATGCTTCGCTGTCTGTCAGATTTTCTAAGTTCTTGTTTTTCTTCTGATTGATTGCTGTCTTCATTCTGAATATCTTCACAGTTCTCAGATGAGTCTTCCTCCACCTCCACTGTTATTGTTACCTGTTATTGGAGTGGTACATAGACGTTCAGGTTAAAAATATACATCACGAGATTTTATGATTTTATTTTGAGAAGGTAAATAGATTTTATAGCCATCTCTGTTGACATAGCCCACAAGATGACCAAATACACTTTTATTGTCAAACTTACGTCTAAAATTTTTTGGAATGTGGGCATAACATTCAATTCCAAACACTCGCAAATGATGCAGTTTAGATGTTTGTTGACCAGTCCAAAGCTCATGAGAACTCTTGTTTTCTTCTGGTGATACCCCATTATGGTTTAGTAGATACACTGCTGTTTCACATGCATTGGCCCACAGACATCGAGGTAATCCACATGTAGAGAGCATAGAGCGAGCAAGTTCAACAATTGTCCTGTTTTCACGTTCTGACGCTCCATTTTGTTCAGGTGTGTATGGTATCCCTGGAGTCAGAACTGCACCTCTTTCAGCAAGGATTTGTCGAACTTCACCACAGTCAAATTCACCTCCTCCATCACAACGCAATTCTTTCACAACATGACCATGATTGGTAGCTTCATTGAGAAATATACGCAAGCAGGAACTCACTTCACTTTTCTTTTTTAGAAAGAATATTCTACGATATTTACTATAGTCATCCTTGATATTAAAAAAATATCGTGCACCCTGAAGGATCCCACAGACATGGGTCCATTTAAATCAGCATTAATGCTTTCACCAACTGACATGGCTCTGTAAGGGCGGGATTTGAAAGGTTTTCTATGTGCTTTGCCAAGAGCACACCCATCACAAAACTCATTTGTTACTGCATGTCTCACAGGAATGTTCATGTCATTTAATAATTTCTGAACATGACGTTTGATTTGGTGACCAAGGCGTTCATGCCACAACTGCAGCGTTTCAGATTCTGTAGAAATACTTATTTCAGCTGGACATGTTGGAATAACGACTCTCATGGACATAACATATGTACCATCTGTCCATGATCCAACAGCAACAAGTTCGTTACTACGATAAAATTCAACATACTTGTCAGTCATTTTTACTTCAACACCATGCTTGGCGGCTTGTTGAGCAGAAAATAGGTGCCTTCGCACATCAGGAACATACCATACATTTTCCATATGAGCATCATACCACTTACCATGGATACAAACTTCAATATTTATTTTACCAGATCCATATGCATAGATCTTATTCTTGTCAGCAAGTGAAATTTTAATGGGCACAGGGAAATGTTTATAAGTTACAAAATACTGTTTATTTGCAGTCATGTGGTGAGAAGCACCAGAGTCACAAATCCAAATATCTGGCTGGACAAAACTTTCACTAGCACTAAATGCACCTTTGTTATTCTTTAATGGCAGGTATTTATCTTTGAATTTTTTCTTTGGACAGTCTTTACATAAATATGCACTTGATCCACATTTAAAACAATTCTTTTGCTTACTAGGTCTAATATTACCTCCAGGAAGTGTTTCAGAAATATTTTCCCTATTCCTCACAGCTTTTTGTCCAGAAACAGGAACACAAGCTGCAAATGCACCATAGTCCACAGAAGCAGTAGATTTGACACGCTGCTCAATCGTGCATAGTTTATCAACTAAATTTTTTGTTGTACGTTTTTCTTAGTCTAATGACTCAAACATTTTTTAACTCTTGGTACACTGGACCCACAGTCAGAAGAATTTTTCCATGTAACAACTCGGGTGGAATGGAACTTGAGCCAATACGAGCAAGTTCATTGTTCATTTCTGTATAAATCCGTTCAACTTTGGCATCATGAGTTGCAACATTGTCATTTGGATCTTTACAAAATTGGAAAAATTGGGTCATAAGTAAATGAAGTCTTTGAATGCTATTTTGTTCAAGTAACACTGACTAATTTATCCCAAATGTCCTTTGCATTAGTGTAAGTCATTACCAAATCAGCAACCGAGTGGCTCAACGTACTTGCAATGAGGGCGGCTGCTTTAGCGTTATCACGCCGCCATTCAGTCACCTTTTTATTCGAATCGGCATCGTCACTTACAGCGACCGGACATACACGAGTTCCTTCAATAATCGAAGTCAGATCATACTGTTCAAAGTGCATTTTCATTTGCCACTTCCACTTGCTCCAATTTTCAGCACATTCCAATTTATCAATTTGCACATTAAGTTCATCCATGCTTGCATCACGCGGTTAGGCCTAAGTTAGTTAGCTTTTCAAAATAATTCAGATTACTTCACACAGTTTTAAAACATGCTGAGCCCATAACCTGTTATTGTTACCAACAAATTAACAAAAACCTAATTATGCAAAGATAAATATAAATCCAAAAGGGCTGCAAGCAGTGTAAACTTTATACTTTAATCATGTCACATTGCTTACGCGAGCTACAGAACAGCATAACAACACAGTAAAAAAAAGTAGAGTTGAGTTGTCGTTGTTGCTTGTTTACAGGGTTGAGTTGTACTCACCACAACAATTTATACGATGTGCTGATCAACGAACGCAATCGCATTACGGCGACTGTGTCGTGTCTGCTCTCTGAGATAAGCCTGCTTGCACACGTCATTTTCTCATGTTAACTTACTTGGTTAGTATGGTCTTCTTTTAGCTCTCGTCTACCGACTAATTCTTGAATATCTCGCAGAAATCTATCGTGTACCTTAAGGCTAACATATTAGCAACCTTTCGGTTAAAGTCACCAACTACCTACAGCGCTCCGCCTTTTTGTAAGTATGTGTTCTATTAAAATTTGTTGTGTGCATATCACACATTCTTTTTTATGTGTTGCTTTAGTATAAGTAATTTTTAGAGTTTTTTTGTAATAATGTTTTAAAAGTCTTACTTTTTAATGATATCTTAATTAAGATAATGTAATTTATTTAAAAACAAAATCATATTAAAAGGTTTTATAACCTATATGCAAAATATTTAAATTATTATAGTTAAAGTATAAACATTGTTTATTTAACTCACTAATAATATATTTTTAAAAAACTTAATTTTTTTAATGAATGTGAAAGTAAATGTTTCACCATCAATATAAGTCATATATGTTTGTACATTTTATCTTGTGTTGCTAACTTGTTCTACTCACTCGTCTTTCTCGCTTTGGCTTGTTTAACCTTGTCTAACCTTGACTAACCTATTTCAAGGTAGACTCAGTTTACACTTTTTTTAAATGCTAGTTTAAATTATATCCTTAAAAGTAAATTTGGGTTATTTTGGGTTAAATCATTTCAAACATTCTTATTTTACTAATATAATATTAGTACATGTGACAATTTTCTAGACATGTGTATTGTTATCATATTCAAACATGAGTATAACAACACAAGTCACTTAACAAAAGTTTAATTAGTTAATCACTTAAAATAATAGTTGGAAAGTTTAATATATTCAACTTTTTAATAAAGTGTTTAAAACACTGGTATGTTTTAAAAAATAATAATGAAAAAAGTTAATGAGTATTGTTAATTAAATATTATGATTCTAGTAAAAACTTTAAAACATTAATTTTATAAACAAACACACACACGTTTTAAAATAAAAAAGATATATTTTTATTTACGTGTTTTAAACAGTTCTCTGAATAGTTTCCACATGAATATTAAACAAAAACTTTTCACTGACACAATCCACTTCGTTTAAAAATGTAGAAATTACATAATCAAAATCAATAAGCATTAACAAGGCTTCACCTAATTGGTTAAACTTTTCTCTGATATTAAATGCAAAACAAGAGTGAAGGCTTTGGCTTGCATATTGTAAAACACATTCTGTACACTCATACAATCGATTAAGAATTGTTAGCACATTATTTCATTAGCCTTCTCGATACAGGATACAGGTTTAGAGTGTAAAACAATTTCATTTTCCCCAATTAGTTTTCTCACCGAACATTTTTATTTAATAAGAAAGGGTATTTGTTTTGTAAACATGTATTTTAAAAGTGCGTTGTTTTAGCAAAAGGTATTTTCTTTTAATTTTTGCAGGTGATATCCGTTCATGGTGATATGTCCAGAATTTTTCAAATTTTTAATTCATATCGATGAATTTTGATTTAACACTAAAATCGTGTTATTAGCGATAAACGATGTATCTTTTGTGTAAGCGATAAACAATATATGGATGACTTTTGTATCTCCTACTAAATGCTGTAAGTTTTAAGTAAAATTCATACCAGCTTTGGATATCCTTACAAACCCCGTTTTTAGTACCAATTTCTTCATTGGTAAACAAATTACGTTTAAATTCACGCATGAACAAAGTATTGTTTTGTGTTAAGCTTTAAACTTAAATAAAAACAGCCACCAAGTTCTTTATGAAACACATTCATATTTCGTGGTTTTTCAATTTTAATAGGATTCACAGGTGGGATACTGCTTGTCGAGTCTTGAAATTGTTTGTTCAGTACACTAAAGTTAGGTGAAAACACTTTAAAACAGTCTCCATTTTTAAAATTATAGACTTGAAAAAAAAAATATTCAAATAATCTTTAGCAGAGGTCAATTCACAACAGTCGTCAGGAAAAGATGTATCGTTACCCCAACTAATAAACATAGGGGTTGTAGAATATATCATAGGTTCTGCTGTAGATAAGTTTTTGTCAATAAATACATCACTTGTTGTTGATCTGTGTTCATATTTGAAAATTATTATTTGAAATTCATCATATTTGAAAATCATATTTGAAAATTATTAAAACATTAAAATTCACTAAATTAATAGTAACTATTGAACACTCAAGAGATCACACAACATACATCATCCAAGCATGTTTATTAACTGAAATCAACTACTGTTGCCAAAAGCCAGAGTTAAATTTGAAGTAAATATATGTTGCCATAGAAAACTTACAAATATTGAAATATGCTTAAATTAAATATCTTACATAACACTCTCCCCCCTTTAAAAAAAATCGAATAAAACATGGCATATTATAGGGCTAAAAAACAGTTGGAGAACTACAAATCTAATCGATTTGGAGGCTTTATGAGCCTTTTAGGTCTGGGGTTTTAAATAGTTGATAATTGGGGTTTTGATGACAGTCCATCGTTTGTTTAGGTGTTTTAATAATTCTAGATAAAACTTTTTCCTTATCTGCTTCCTCTGTTGTCTCTATAGGCATTTGAAATGTTGTCTCATCTCCATTGAGTCTGAAATAGTCCTTGCATTTGAATCATTGACTGTCACTGAAGATCCACTTGCACAATCCTGTGGCAAACTATGTTGCACAGGGATTTCAGTAATATGAAGCGTGCACTTTCTTAAATGATCCGCATGTACAAAACTCACTTGGCCATTTACATGTACCAAATAGGTACTTTCGCTAATTTTCTTCGTGATTGTACCAGGAAACCATTTAATTTCCTTGTTTCGAGTAGATTTCACAAGAACCTCTTTAACATTAAAATATCTTTCACTGACCGTTGAACGAGATCTTTGATACTCTTGGTAGCTCTTTTCTTGCATAATGTGATCACTTCTGAGCTTTGTAATCTTGGTCTGTGGTGTAAATTTGAAGATAAGCTCAGTAGGAGTCTTCAATGTGACTGAAGAAGGCGTATTTCGATAAACAAATAGTATGCAGTCTAGTCTATGTTGAAAGCAATCATAAACCTTATTAGAAAACTTGTGTTTTTTTAACATGTTCTTAATGACATTAACAGATTTTTCTGCAGCTCCATTTGAATTTGGATGATATGGGGGTGAATTTCTCAGGACAATACCATTTGACCTAGAAAAATTTACATATTCATCAGATTTAAATTGTTTTGCATTATCAGATACAGCCTCACTTGGTAAACCGAAGGTAGCAAAAATCTGTCGAAGCTTTTTTATTGTAGACTGAGAATCTGTGCTAGCAACAAGTGCAACTTCAATCCACTTTGAATATGAATCTTTAACAATTAAGAGATTGTGATTTTCATATTCTGCATAATCAATGTGGATCCTTTCAAATGGTTTGCCTGTTAAAGGCCAGTTATGAAATGGAACTTTAGGTGCAGTTGCCCTTGTTAATTGGCATGGGGCACATTTGTTTACATATGACTCAATCTCTTTATCTATTGTTGGAAACCAAAAGTATCCCCTAGCAAGATGTTTCATTCGCACTATTCCAGGATGTTCAGTATGTAAAAGATGAAGAACCTTTTCTCTTAAGCACTTTGGGATTACTAATCTATTTGCTCTTAGTAAACAATTATTTTCAATGCTCAGTTCATCTCTAATTTTGTAATATTCTTGTAAAGAATCTGCAACAACTTGTGGCCAACCAAATTTGGTATAATTTATTGCTTTACTGACATCACAATCAACTGCACTAGCCTTTTGAATATCTTTGGTAGTCAGATCCTCAAATTCTTCAAAAAAACATACAAATTCATGAGCATGTTTGTCAACTGGTTCACTATCTTTACAGGGGAGGCGAGAAAGAGCATCTGCTAGCAAAAGATCTTTGCCCTTTTTGTACTTCATAATGTAGTCATAGCTGGATAAAATTAATGCCCATCTTTGCATCCTTGAATTTACATTTCCGGACCAGGTTTATCATGCCCTAGCAAAGTCAACAAGGGCTTTGCATCTGTTTCAATGACAAATTTTGTGCCTTGTAAATACTTGTTGAAACGTTTAATGCCAAAAATGATAGCCAAAGCTTCTTTATGTACCTGAGCATAGTTTCTTTCTGTCTTGTTAAGAGTTTTTGATGCAAAAAATATTGGTCTTAATAGACCAGGTGAAGACTCATGGCATAAAACTGCTCCCAGACCATACTCAGATGCATCACACTGTAAAACAATGGGCTTTGTTATGTCATAGTGTACCAAAACATTATGGTTATCTAGTAATGTCTTGCTTTTTTTAAATGCATCAATACATTCCTGGTTGAAATCCCACTTTATGTCCTTTTCTAACAAATTGTATAAAGGTTTCAGCTTTGAAGATAAATTTGGCATAAAATGTTGATAATATCCAAGAAGCCCTAGATAACCTTTTAACTCAGTAACATTACTAGGTATTTGTGTATTTGAAATGTCACTACATTTCTCTCTAAGTGGATGAATACCTTCAGGATCTTTAACATGACCCAAAACTTTAATTGTATCCTTGAAAAATTCACACTTGTGGACATTCACCTTCACATTGTAAGAATGTAGTTTTTGCAGCACCAGTTCTGTTCTGTGTTTGCATTCTTCCTTCGTTTTTGCACGTATAAAGAAATCATCAATGTAGCAATCAGTAAATGAAAAGTCCTTTAGAATGTCATCCATTTTCTTTTGGAAAAAGAAAGATGCTGACTTGATATCAAAAGGTAGTTTGGTATAACGCAGTAAACCCCTTGGCGTGTTCAACGTCAACAACTCTTGAGATTCAGGAGCTATGGACAACTGGTGGAAAGCCATTGATAAATCAATTTTTGAAAAATATCGTTATGATCCTATATTTGTTAGAATATCTTCCTGAGATGGAAGTGGATAAAATTGAGTTTCACAGAATTTGTTTACAGTTACTGAAAAGTCCCCACAAATTCTAACAGATCTTTTGCCTTCGCTGTTCACTTTGGGCACTGGGACTATGGGGGTTGGTTGCCCATTTGGAGTGACTTACAGGCACTAATACACCTTTTTAAACTAAAGAGTTCAATTCTTCATTCACCAATTGTCTTATGGCACATGGAACTGGCCTAGATTTACAGAAAATGAGTACAGAATCTTCTCGCATAGCTATGTTTACTGCTTTACCTAACATTCCTCTAGAATCATTTGAATTAAAACAGTTGGGGAATTTGGAGTAGTAATATTGTAAAATATCATCTTGAGACAAATCGGCTTCAACCCTTGGATTTTCTAAATTCTGTTTTATTATATCTTCATTTATACCATTAACATTTGCAATATGACCATTAAGATCAATGCCAAGCTGTTGGATCCAGTGACGACCCAAGAGTGTATTTGGTGTTTCAATAACAACTAATGGTAGCCACAAAGTCTTTCCTTGAAATTTTACAGGCATATTAAACCTTCCAATAATTTTTAACATTTGACCTAGATAGGAACACAATGTTGGAATTTCCAACTCTTCAAGTATGCCTAATTTTAAATCCTCAAATTTATCTCTAGACATAATTGAATGAGCACTGCCTGAATCTACTTGCATGTCAACTGGTGTGCTACCTATTAACATATTAACTAGGTAAGGCTTGGGAACTTCATCTGCAACAGCTGCACATATTGAAATTGTGTTTATGTACATTTCATCAAATGCTTCATCCACAAAGTTTGTTGTAGAAGTTTTGCAAACACTGGCTATGTGCCCTTGGGAATTACACTTATAACAAGTAGCATTTTTAAAAGAACATTCATCTCGGTGCCTTTTTCCACAATGTTTACAATTTTTGTTGTTCTTGTTCATTTGGTGCTTATTTTCAAACTTACTCGTATATCTGCGATTTCTCTCCTTACTTTGAAAACTGTAATTTTGAACAGGAGCTCTTTTTCTGAACGTTTCATTAGCACCCGAAATTTCGAGAACATTATCCTCTCTAACCTTAAAAAATTTTGCTTCTTTACTGGCCGTTTCCATTGCAAGAGAAATCTCAGATGCTCTATTAAAGTCAAGGTTGCTTTCACTTAACAATCTGTTCTGAATTTGCTGGTCTTCCAAACCACAAACAAGTTTATCTCGCATTGCATCATCCAGAAATAGTCCAAAAGAACACTTACTTGCTGCCTCTTTGATTCTTACAATAAAAGTTGCAACATCCTCTGCATTTCGCTTTAAATTGTAAAATCGGAATCTTTGCATTATTACTGATGTCTGTGGGGAGAAATGGCCGTTTAATACTTTGATGATCTCACTATAAGGAATGTCTTTTAAACTTTTAGGTTGAACGAGGTTTCGTAATGTGGAAAACACTTTTTTTCCAACACATGTCAATAGAGTGGCTCGTTTGTCAGCATCATTTTTAATTCTGTTCGCTTCAAAGTAAAATTCAATTTGAAGCAGATATTCTTCGAAACAGTCATTTTCATCATAGGCTGGCATTCTGCCAGTCTGAGGACGATACTTGTCATTTTCATCTTCAGACTCCAACATTATCAAACACACGTGGAATCTTCGTAAGTCAAGAAACGAAGTTTTAGAACACGGAACTTTTCATTTGATCTAGCCGGAAACGTACTTCACGCTCGTCGCCAATGAACTATATTAAAACATTAAAATTCACTAAATTAATAGTAACTATTGAACACTCAAGAGATCACACAACATACATCATCCAAGCATGTTTATTAACTGAAATCAACTACTGTTGCCAAAAGCCAGAGTTAAATTTGAAGTAAATATATGTTGCCATAGAAAACTTACAAATATTGAAATATGCTTAAATTAAATATCTTACATAACACTAAACTTGATAAATTTAAGTCGCTCGAAAAAAAATTTCATCGATGGTTTCTAAATGTGGTTATTTTGGTGAAGAAGACATTTCTTCTTCTGCAGATCTTTTAAACATATTAATGCTACAAAAATCATTTAGAATCAACAAACAGCAATAGGTGTACACATGTTGAAAGTCGCAAGCAAACTAAAGGCGAGACCTTGAAACGATTACTTATTAAGATTAAAAAAAATTAAAGTTACAGTTAAAAAAATTCACATTCTATACAAAAAATAATGTTGTCATTGGTTTTATTCGATAATTCAGCAGTTTTTTAATTTGATGAATTGTTTTTTGTTTATACATGTTATAATTCTTAACATAATTCATCCAGTCATTCGTTTCTGTGGCAATATACCTTCGTTTAAATTAATCATGTGATTAATTGCTTAGCCAATCAGAGATGAGCATTTAAACATCTTGGCGGTATTTTACCAACCATTTGGCGATATTTCAGTTATTTGGCAATAATCTGTCAATTATTTGGTGATATTGGAATAACTTGACGATATTTTAATGATAATATGTTTGAAAGCTCTTTAGAATACAGCTCATTCATTTCACATTTAGTTGTTGACTTGGTTAGACGTAAAAGTAGATAGCTCCGTCTTTTGTAAGTAATTATATTTATTTCTTTAATAGAAATTTTATTTGTTGAAAGTTTAGCAATATATTTATAGTTGTTCTTTTAAAAAATATGTTTATTTCAATCACTCAAAAATTAGTGTAACTGATTTATTAAAAAAAACCTTTTAAAGTGTGCAAAGTCTTTAAATTTTAACCATTTTTCGTTTTCAGTTGGGTAAGACACTTTTTCGGCTTTATATTAAAATTTATTCTTTCTCTTAATAAATTCACTATGTGCAAGCTAACGTGCTAACGGTTACAATTCGAACACACTTTCACCATATATGTGAGGCTGTTTATTTAAAAATTATATATATACTCGTTATTTCATTAGCATTTGATAATAAAAAAAAAAATCCGCTCATGCAAGATTAAACCGAAATAAATTCAACTACCGACTCCTATTTTCTCTTATATAACATTCATTAGAATAAGTTAAAAAAGGTAAAGATACTTAAGGTTGTTAATCGCTGTTTAAAGTTGTGTTATGCATAAAAATTCGCTAGCTCACACTTTCTAACTTATTTTTATGTTTTGAGCGGTCGTTATAAACATTGAGCGGGTGATTTGTCGTGACACATGTTTAGCCTATAACAACAAATCGACCGCTCAAAACATGTTTTGAGCGGTTGTTATAAACATTTAAGTATTCGTTATAGACATTTGAGTGGTCGTTATAAACATTTAAGCATTCGTTATAGACATTTGAGCGGTTGTTATAAGCATTGAGCGGGTGATTTGTCGTTATAAACATTTGCCTATTGTTTTTTGTAATATACGTTTAATCTATAACGACAAATCGGCCTCTCAAAACATGTTTCGAGCGGTTGTTATAAACATTGAGCGATAGGTTATATACATTGAGCGATCATTATAAATATTGAGCAGGCGATTTGTCATTAGAAACATATGCTGTGACCTATTAGAAAACATATGTTTAGAATAAAACAACAAACCAACCGCTCAAACAACAAATCAACCGCTTAAAATAATAAACCAATTACACTAAACTTTAGAAAATATTTAATTTGAAATTTAATTTTTTTTAATTAAATTTCATTAAAAAATGAAGTTATTTAAAAAAATCAATGGTTATGCTTCAACTATAAAAATATAATTATTTTCCAAATTGGCCCAAAACCTGTTTATATAATTTTGTAAATTTATTAGTATCAGATAATTAATTTTAAACTAATTGTTTCTTTTCAGCAAAACATTTCATTTAAAAAATTAACCTTCCTTTATTTCACTTAATTCATTAAAAACTTGTACATTCAAAAATTAATGTCATTAATTTATTTCATTAAAAATTAAACATTTCTTTATTTTAAAACTAATTGTTCTCAAAACTTTTGATTCATTAAAACTTGTTAAACACTTTCGTTACTTTATTTCACTTAAATTATTATCATTATAGTAATCTATTTCTTAATTTCACAAAAAAAATTAACAAAAACAAAAAATATATATATATTATTTTTTTAAATTAAAAAAATTACATTTTTTAAATTAAATTTTCCTAAAACTTTATTCTAAATTTCATAGCCTTATTTGTTTTAAATTTTATTTTTTAAACTTTTTTTCTCCGATTGCATCTTACCTCTCTCTCGCATGAAGACTGTTCTAGAAAAAAAAAAGAACACGACTTCATCACATAAATCACATGTACCACTTGGTGATTGCATCCTCTAGAAGTTTCCAGAAGAACGCGATTGTATCATCCTAAACTTTCGTTAAACAAACGCACGCGTCGGTCTGCCATCTCCTCGGGGGAAATGGAATCAACTAATCAGAACACCGATCGCAGCGATCACGTTTGTTGAATAGAATTTGATTCAATATAGCAGTATATTCAGATTAAGATTAAAAAAAAACTAATACTATTTTTTGGTTTTCTTGATTCATAAAAACCATTGCTTATTTGGTAAACCAACGATTCATATAAGTGGCAATAATAATAATCATTTTGCTCTGGGAGGCCCCGAACCCCCCTTCGCTGCGCCGTGCCACTAATAAAACTCCTCTGGCATAGAATAGAAATACCAAAGGCACAACCAAAAAAGATAAATATACTACAGTTATATACTATATAATATACTATAAAATATACTTAGTTATCTTCTTTGGCACAACGAAATGTGCCTCTGACAGATTTTGCTCTCGAGTGCCTTTAAGAGCGAAATCTGTGGCACCAAGAAAGAAACCAAAAGTCGGATTCGTGCCCTTTTAAAACCCTGTCAAGTTTCAGAGGTACGATGGAAAACACGCATGCGTAAAAACAGTGTAACCATCCCGATATTTACACTTTCTTTTTGTTTTGGCGCAGTGTTGCCAGATTGCAGATTTTGTCCTCCCCATTTTGGGGAATTTTGAACCTTCAGGGGAATTTTTTGGGGACAAGTTATTCGTGGAGAAATATTTGGGGAATATCAACATTTCTGGGGAAAAACTTGGGGAATTCTTTTCATTATTTCATGTAAAGTTTACTTTTAGTCCTTTGGAACACTGGATCTGTCTCGAGCTCGTAATTTGTGGGGAAATATTTGGGGAATATCAACTTTTTGGGGAAAAACTTGGGGAATTCTTTTCATTATTTTACGTAAAGTTTACTTTTAGTCATTTGGCAACACTGGATTTATCTGGAACTCGATTTTCATTTGGAAAATTAAAATCATGAAGACAGATAATATGCATGTGACGTCACGAAGCCGTAAAGATCTTACAACTAAACGAAGCGTAGGCAAAACCATGGATGTATTATAAATACATGGATGTATTATAATACATCCATGGGCAAAACATACGCATGCTTTTGCATTGCCTACTGTATAGTGTGATTATTACTCATATCTTTTTATTAATTATTTATATAATTTTGCTTTTCCTAATTGCAGCGCATAGTCCGAGGTAGGTCCTGATGCACCTGAGGCTCGGATTTTAAATTTTTTTAGACCCGGCCCCCCTTTAAGATTTTTGCCCTAAATTGTTCATAACTTGCCTAATTTTTATCCGATCCTCTTCGTTTTTGGGGCCTTTCTCCATTTAGCTTTCAACCCCATTTCTACATTCCAGTTATGAGCCTGGTCATTGCCACTGCTACAGAGGTGGCAGTGGCCTGGTACGAGGCCCGTAGAAGTTTTTGTTTCCTAAACTGTTTGCCCCCTTTTTGTCCGATGTTCTTAGTTTTTTGGGCCTTTTCTCCATTTAGTTATTCCCCCATTTCTACTTTCCAATTAGGACCCTTCATCTTAGGGCCCTGCTCAAAACTATCAGTTGGCCCCTTTTGGACCCCCTACTATAGTTCCCCTAAAAATCGTCCGATTCACTAGCTTTTTTTCTAACAACTTAGAACTTACTACATGAGCAACAAAAAAAATTTTTCGGATTGTTTTTTCTGACATTGATAATTAGCATTTTGCTTTCATAATTTACAGTGGACTCTCATGAATGTGTTGCATTTCTGTGTTTAAATATGTAATGCTTGTTTAATTTCTATGTATTATTTAATTATGCTTACATTGTTCACTTGTATGGGACTGATAAGCTTTTTTAATGTTGTGTAGATATTTTGCACAACTCTACTGTTTAAAATCATTATCTTTTCACCTTAACATTCATTTATGCATTAATAACTCATTTTGTATCTGCAAAAGAAAAATATTAACAGATAATGATGTATAATTCCCAAAATTCTATAATTCGCACAATCTTTGGTAATTAGAGGGAGTTGGGTGTATGAATGGACCCTTTCTAACTAATTAGGGGAAGGGAGGGGGATATTTTTCAGTTTGAAAAGTAGTAAAAGAAATATCAAAGTATTTATGATTAATTTTTTAGTAATTAGTCAAGTAAAATAGGGTTTTTTCTAAACAACTGATGGTCATTCTCCAAAATTTGGGAAGATCTTTCTTTTCTAGTTCCAAAATGAAGTTCTTCCTAAATTTTCATCAATGGCCATCAGTTGTTTCTGTAAAAACCTATTAACTGCTTTGAAATAAAATTGTCGACTTTGTATTTATAAAACATGGCATAACTTTGTAGTGAATCATCGTATCAACATGCAGATGATGTGATTCGATTCAGAATTAAAAAATACATAGTAAACGATACTCCACTTGACTTATTTAAAAGATGTTGAATTCTCCCCCTCCTGAATTAAAATGCCATACTTTACCCCCTCCTCCCCTTTCCCGAAAACACTGTAAAATAACTTTAATTTTTGGGGACTCATCTGATTTTCTTTTCTAGTGCTAAAACGAAGTTCTTTCCAAATTTTTGTGAATGACCATCAGTTGTTTCTGTAACAAGAACGAAAAATCATGCGTCAAGCATAGATTATGTAGCACTTTCCAACGCTTCTAAAAATATTTTACAAATCATTACCGTTTAATAAGCTGAAAGATGACATCTAAGTAAACAATTTGGAAAACGCATAACATATTTAAAAACGTAATTTCACGAATTTTCAATATATACAATATTCGGAAAAATATCCGAATACTTTTATGTAGCCCTGTATATGATCTATAGATTTGTATATATACATAGGATGCTAAATTTTAGTTTAGTTAGGAAACGCGTAGCACAGTTTAAATTCTCCTTCTGGAGTTTCTGTCAATAAACGGAAATGTGTTCGCGAACTTTTGTGCTGCCCTGTATAGGATCTACAGAATTTATACACACCACGTAATAGACAAAAAGCTAGTTAAGATTAAAATCGCGTTCAGTAACTTAAAACGCACTTCCAGGAATTATTGTTAACAGACAGTAGAGAATTCTTTTGTGTGTCCCTGTAAATGAACGATGACTGCTATACACACACTATTCTGTAGTAAGCCTCTTGTAATGCACCTTAGTATATAAACTTCAATGCATTTAAAATAGTGGAACATTATTTAAATAAGCCACAGACTATTTTTCTCCATAGACGTAATGTAACGGAATTATTTTGACTGTCCCTGTAAAGTAACTCTAAGTGCTATACACCTACTATTCCATATTAAGCTTCTTCTAATGCATCTTAGTGATCTATATAAATTTCAATGCGTTTACAATAGTGAAACATTTTTAAAATAAACCGCAAATGATTTTTCCCCATAGACCGCAATGTAACGGAATTCTTTTGAGTGTCCCTGTAAGAAAATTATAAGTGCTACACACTTCAGTTGAAATAGGGAACGTGCCATAGATAACGACAATAACATATAAAAATTACAGAGCAATCCGAGCATATTTACGGGAGTTGGAGCACGGACAGACGGCCAGACAAACCGAAGTCATAAGCACTTTTCAACTAGGTTGGAAAGTGCTAAAAACCTATATTAGCTGCACTGAGGTATAGCGTCGATTTTGTATTTGTAAAACCTGGTATAACTTTGTATCATCGTATCGACTTGTGGACGGTGTCTTTCAATTCAGAATTTAAAAATGCATAACTAACGATACCCCACTTGACCTACTGAAAGAAAATTTAACCCCCCCGTCCCCCCCCCCATCCCTGAGTTAAAATTCCTCCAAAAAAACAGGTTAAAACAATATTTTTTGGGGTCTCATCATATCTTCAATTATAGTGCTGAAACAAAGTTCTTCCCAAATTTTCGTGAATGCCCATCACTCATATTTTACTCAATTTTTTATCCATTTTACCTGCACTAAATGTTGATTAAAAAAAAATACTTATTTTGTTCTTAGTATTACCAACTTTTAGATGCTTTTCAAAATAATAATAATGTATAAATATTCTTGACAAAAAATTATCTAATTACTTTTTTAATAAGCATTTTTGGGTGAAAGATAATAGTTTTTTAAAAAATGGTAAAAACTATTAGGTCGTAAATAACTGAAATAACTGCCAACACTGACTGGGCCGCATGTTATATATTTCCTATAGTTAATGAAAATGAAAAAAACTAAATTTTTTTTCTTACTTTTTTTTCTAGCAAACTGCTATTATCTACTTTTGAAGGTTGAGATTCTTTCGCATTTAAGCAGTTATCTGCTTTGAAAAATGAACAAAATCCTCTACCACCCCTTCCATCTCCAAAAAATATGCTTCTGTCTATCTTCCTCCCCCCCCCCCCCCCAATCTGTTTCTGTCTTACTTCCTCTTCCCAACCCCCCAGCATAAAAATTTTGATATTGTTAACATTCTTTAATATATTTTTGTTGTAAATAATCAGTCATCTAGATCCTAATCTCCCCCCCCCACCCTCTGCCCTCCTGCAAGCAGTACCAAGAACATAAATATTCGTAATTTTTATTCTTATTTCTTAAAAACCCTAATTTAAAAAAAATCTGCTTTATTTGTGAATCTCTGTAATGATGAATAAATAATCAATCATTCAGTCATTTAAATTGATCTAAACAAGAGTTTTAATCTTATCAAGCGGGAAAATTTAATATACACATATTGATGCTAAAAAACCACTTAATATCTATAAAGTGTGTATTGGTAAAATACAAATTCGGTATGCTGTAGGGTTTTTTTTTTTTTTTTTTTTTTTTTCGCATGTTAGCACCTATATACTTCATTAATTGCTAAAAGGTGTTAAATAAAAACAGTAAAATAGGTTTTTATGAAATGTTTACATGTTTTGTCTTCACCGAAGCCATTATCAAAACAATTAGGAATATTCTATGTTTGTATGATCTAAAATGTAATGTTTTGAAATGCCATTACTCAATTTTGCATGCACTCTCTCAGATTACACACATTATTGTTATTATTATTGTTATGCTTATTTCCATATTTGTAAGTGTGAAAAATTGAATGATTGCATTTGGAAATTACACCATAGATCACACAATGATAGAATATTCTTATTTGTTTTGTTAATGGCTTTGGTGGAGCCAGAACATATTAACAGTTTATTAAAACTTTTTTTACTGTTTTTGTAGTTTTTATATTACCCCTTTATGCAATTATTGAATTAACTTTGGGTGTTGTGATTTGTTATGTGTTAGCATGCATGTTAAAAATTCTATGCACCAGCCTTTTATTTCTCAGTACTGAATATTTTCAAACTTTGTTTATATATTAAAATATTTATTGCAGATGCAGTACATTCAAATTCCCCTATGAGCAGAGTCTGTTAATAAAGAAACTAGTAGTCATACTAATCCATTAGTGATAGAGCAAAGTCCAAGTCCAAGTAAAGGAACATCCACTTAACCTGTACACGGGGGCTCGGACAGCATCTGACTGGCTTTACCACGTGTTCTTGAAAGAGCCCCTGCCAAAAGGTTAACTTGAAACACAGGTGAGAATGCAAAAAACAATTAACATATGTGGTCCTTGTGCATTTGAAACACACAATTTTACTCCATTCAATTAGCACATTAATAACTTTCCCAATGGAAAGTATTTACTTAAATGTGTGGATTGCAATCATAATTTATATTCTAAAGGTGCATATAGGATACACGTAAACAAGTGCAGGCAGGTAAAACCAACACTAGCTCTTCCACATATGAAAACAATGCCAGTGTGTGCTTTCTTTGTTGCAACATTAAATGTAATTGATGTTGACGAATGATGCTATTGGTAACTGAAAAATAAATTTCAAAAACTAATCCATTAGTTGGCTATCAAGCAATTTATACAATTTTTATCTCAAATTTATAGTATATGTAGAGGGAAAAAAAGTAATAATAAAGACAATTGTTTTTTCTGACACTGATAATTAGCATTTTGCTTTCATAATTTACACCCAATATACTGCTAGTTAACAAAAGATAGATAACATTTGTTTTTAATGTAAAATATTAATACTTTTTTTTTTTACATTTAGTATATTTTTAGATTGCCCAACAACTATATTAAAATGTATTTTGGTAGTTTTGTATTAGTTAGTTGTTAATCGTGAAATATTTTACTATTTGTTGCAACCTTTGTTATTCTGGTAATTCCAGTGTTTAAGTTCAATTTGCTTTTTATTTATTTGTTTATCTGCAAATTTTTAATTTTGTTTGGCCATGTATTTAAGGAATATTACACGGAAAGAAACAAATGCTGGATAATTTATATTTTTTAAGAACAAATGGGTTAATCTTTTGTAATTGGGTTACTTGCAGATTTAAAAATATTCATGCTTAAAAATTATTTTTAAATTAATTTAAAAAAAATCAGTAAATTGAGATACATTTTTCAAACAAAAATTGCATTTGAAAGTATTTTTGCTTTCTATTCGATGGTGTAAAAATTAAAATTGTTACAAATGTTTAGAAGTTAAAAAAAAAAAAAAAAATTGGAGTGAAAGGTTGCCAGCATTAATATGTCACTGTTACTCACAGACTTGTTTTTCCTTTATAATATAGTTTTAAGAGCAAACAGGTACACAGATTTTAAAATATTCATGCTGGAAAATTAATTTAAAATAATATATAGTCATATTGACAGTGGCAACACCTAACCAATAAATGTATCTTTTACTGTAATGTTTTTATGCCAAAGAATAGGGGGGAAATGTACTTTCGGATGCAATTTGTTTCAAACCTATATCTTAATTTACCAATATATTTTAAAATATATTTTGAGCTTGAATTTTTCTTTTTCAGGTCAATTATGAAAGATTAACTTGTTTCCATGTAAAATAATATTAATAGTCCAGCATAGTGTTTCCTATTAATATTCCAAAACAAAATTAAAACTACATCAATAAATCTATACTAATAAAAGAAAGTTTTGCATTTTAACTTATTAAGACCTTGGGCCCCTTTAAGTTTTTATGCCTTAAATTGTTAACAACTCGCCTCCTTTTTTATGCAATTTTCTTCATTTTTGGGACCATATCTCCATTTAGCTATTGTAACCTTTCTACATTCCAGTTCAAACCTTGGCTTCCTCGGGCAGAGTACAGGGCACTGTGAATTTTTTGTGCCCTAAATTGTTTAATAAATTGGTCCTTTTAATCCGATTTTTGTTTTGGGGGCACTTTTCCCATTTAGTTATTCCCTTCTTTCTACATTGCAATTAAGACCTTCGCCCCCTAGGGCCTGGTCAGGGCTCCCTTGAAGCCTAGAACCTTTTTTAAGCATTTCCCCCATTTTTTTTTGCACGTTCTTTATTATACTTATGCTTAATTTAGACTAATTGAGGGTCAAAAGAACTAAGTACTAGGGCCTTCTAACATGTTTCATCTTAGTGTCCTGCTCTCAACTATCAGTTGGCCCCTTTTGGGGCCCCCTATTATAGCTACCTCAAAAATGGTCCAATTCACTAGCTTTTTTTTCTAACAACATTTTTGGTCCTCCGGCTGCTACATGAGTGACAAAAAAGTTCTTGGACCTCAGCTATCACAAATGTTGAATATTAATCTCCTTGGTGCAGCTTCTTTAAAACTGATCTGATTCTCTTACAATGTTCTTTAACATAGTTCTAGGGTCCTCCAGCTACTTTATAAGTTACTAAAAATTTCCTTAGACCCCAGCTACCACCTTTTTTAATATTAATTTTCTTACTCAATTTATAATTAAATTCCCTAAATTGTAAATAACTTGTCCCTTTTAATCCGATCTTCTTTGTTTTTGGGGCCTTTTCTCCATTTTGTCATTTCTCATTTCTACATTCCAGTTAGAACCCTGGGGCCTGGTCCATGGGGCTCCTTGAACTTTTTCTGTTCTGTACATTTCCCCCCTCCCCCCTTCCTAATTGTGTCTCTATCTGAATGCATAACTTAATCTTGGACTCCTCTGACCCGGCCAACACCCTCTTTTTTTTTGGGGGGGGGGGACTAGGGCATTTAAAAAAAAATTATTCTAATGATTAATTCATACTCTATGCTTAATTTCGACTAATTGAAGATCAAAAGCACTAAGTACTTGGACCTTTTAAGATGTTTTCTTTTTAGGGTCCTGCTCAAAACTATCAGTTGGCCCCTTTTATGCCCCCTACTATTGCTCCCTTAAAAATCGACCATTCACAAGCTTTTTTTTTTCCTAAGAATCTCTTAGGTCCTTCAGCTGCTACTTGAATGACAAAAAAAAAAAATTCTCAGACTTCAACTACCACTAATTTTAAACATTAATCTTTTTTTTTGGGGGGGGGGGGAGGGGGGCATTGGTGCAGCTTCTTTAAAAATTATGAGATTCTCTTGCAATTTTCTTTAACATAGTTCTGGGATCCTTTGGCTATTTTATAAACTACTAAGTAATGTCTTTATGCCCAACTACATTCCAGTTAAGACCCTGGCACCTGGGACCCTGTACAGGGTTCCTGGAAGATTTTGTGACTTAAATTGTCAATAAATTGCCCTCTTTTAATCCGATCTTCATTTTGAGGGCTCTTTTTTCATTTAGTTTATTCCCTGTTTCTATATTCAAGTTAAGAACCTAGGGCTTTGTTCGGGAGGGGGGGCATGAACTTTTTGTGTGCCATGCATTTTTAACCCCTTACTCCAATTCAATTAATTCTGTCACCCTGTCAATGCATAACTTTAAAGTTGAGTCTTGGACTCCTCTACCTGGGTGAACACCCTCATATTTTAATTAGGGTGCTAGGGCCCTTTTTAAGCATTTTCTCCTTTTTTTTGTGCATGTCTTTAAAATTGTATTCTTTTGACTAATTGAAGATCTAAAGTGCTAAGTACTGGAACATTTTAACATGTTTTCATGTTAGGGGCCTGCTCTCAACTGTCAGTTGGCACTCATTTGTGCTCTCTACTATAGCTCCCTAAAAATGGTCCATTTCACTAGCTTTTTTTCTCCCTAACAACTTGTTAGATTCTTCAGCTACTACATGAAGGACAAAAAAAAAAAAAAAAAAAATTATCAGATTTCAGCTACCACCAATCTTGAACATTTTTTGGGGCCCTTGGTGCGGCTTCTTTAAAAATGATCTGATTCTCTTAGTTTTCTTTAACATAATTCTAGGGTCATCCAGCTACTTTATAAACTACTAAAAAAATTCCTTATACCCCAGCTACAAACGTTTTAGAATATTAATCTTCTTTTTTGGCATCAACTTTAGTTTACTCACTATAGCCTAATTTAAAAATCATGTTACTGTTAAAAGTAAGGGGTTATCTTTACAGCGGGGGGAGGGGGAGTTTTATTTCATCCATGGAGTGCATTTCCAGTGTATGCTGCCTTATGCAGCAGGGACCCATGTCACTGGTACTGGTTCATTCAGAAAGAGGTTTGTTGGGAGCACAGTAGACAGCACTAGGCCACAGAAACTAAGTTCATTTGAAACACACTATGCTGCCAAAGGCAGTGGGGCCTCTGAATTTAGGTTCATTTGAAAGATTTTTCAAAGGTATAAAAGGATACAAACTTGAGTTTTGTTTAAGGTTATTATAATGGTACCAGGCAATCAGTCAAGTCCAACCTGTCAGTTTGTGAATAAATAAAACAATCATATAAATAAAACAGAAGTTTAGCAGACATTTAATCCACTGGAATTATCAAAATCAGAGTCTGCTGTAAATAGCGAAATCTTTGATGATATATATATATACAGTTATTAACGCCTGACATGCATAGTATCTCTTTTTATACATTTCAAAACTTTATTTGAATACATTTTGGATATTTTTACATTAAAATGGTATTTGACATTGTTAGTAGACAATCTAAAAAAATATATTATGTGTAAAAGGTGATGATCTGTAACCTGGAAAGTCCAGGATAGTTAAGTAGTTATAATAGCATTTGTAGGATTTATGTTTAATTTATTGACTTTGAAAATTTTGAAGTTGATGCAAAATGTTTATTTTATTTATTTATTTTTTTTTTCTAGGAATTTCATTTGAAGGTTATCTATGTACTAATTTATCTAAGTTCACTTTTTCAAATTCATAAAATGCAATTTTTGCTCAATAATCTTAAAAACAAGAACACAGTATCACAGACATTTTTGTATCACGCACATGCATGAAAGTAATTTTAAAGCATCATGCTGTTATAGCAACTGCATGTGCAAATTCAAAAATCTTTCTTCTTATTTTTCTCATTTAAAAACTCATTTAAGATATTCTTCAAACAAACCATGTATTTGCCTGTTATGCAAACAGACCTTTAAATCTTTGTGAGATTTATTACTTCACTTTAAATTTCATTTTTTTATGTAAAGAATTTATAACATTCCCATTTGAAAACTGTGACAAAACATAAATTATATGTGTCTATGAAAGCTCATATATCAAGATTTCACAAACAAACTAAATTGAAATTAGACTTACAGAATTTTGAGAAATCTGATCTTACCAATAGAATTACTATTAAGAATGTTACAATTGAAAATTAAGACATGGAATTAAGTGCACAAAACTTAAATGGTGATAAGAAGATAGTAGATAATAAGGGAGAAATGAAAAGTTATATAGGCCTATTTCTCCTGAAGTTACATGCAAAATACAATATACCACCTGAAGCTGTAGATGTTGTTGTATCTGATATATTACATTTGAATCAAAATTGTCTTTTAAATAGAGTTTACAGATATTTAAAAGATTCTGAGAATCCTGATGAATTTCTTTCTATGATAAAAGAACAATGACTCAAGATGTTGACCTTGAGTGCTTGAAGAAATCGTACATTTCTTCTCAGTTAAGGATGAAGCATTTTACATCCCTAGGTTTAATTTCTCTGAGAGAAATAATTTTAGGACAAAACAAGTTCAGAAAAGTTTGCTCTTACCAGTATGTCCCACTAAGATTAAGTCTTTCACAATTGCTGAAACATGAAGATGTGATTGAACAAATCCATCATCCACGATATAATGACAACTTAATAAAAGATTACACAGATGGAAGTTTTTTCCATAAAAATTCTGTATTTGGCAGCTCAGATAATGTACTCTCTCTAATGTTATACTTTGATGAGTTTGAGTTAGTGAATCCAATTGGAGCAAGTCAAAAAAAGCATAAAATGGCAGCATTTTATTATACATTGGGAAATATATGTCCCGAATTCAGATCTTTGCTCAAGTGTATTCGCTGATTGATCATGTGCAAATCCGCAGATTTGAAATATTTTACATTGCAAAATATTCTTGAACCATTTCTATCTGATATGAAAGATCTATTGCATACTGGTATTGAAGTTCTAGGAATAGGGGTTGTTCCTTGTTTGTATTTTGTGTAGCTGGAGAAAATCTAGTTAGTCATTTTCTTGGTGGTTCTGTTAAATACTTCAGAGGATCATATGCTTTTATTTGTAGAAATTGTCATGTAACTGGTGAAGAATTTTAAAAAACCACCCATTAAGATAGATGTTACCTAAGGACTCAAAACATGTATATTTCATCCTCTCAGATTGCTGCATCAAATTCTAATTCTGTTGATGGGGTGAAATTTCACTCCCCATTAAATGAGCTGCCATGTTCAGGAAGGTTTGCCTCCAGATATAATGCATGACATATTTGAAGGGATAGTACCTTACGGAATTAAACTGAGATTATACTCAGATACAAAATTATACTGAGTAATCTGCAATTAATGGGGTATGTTGATGTACTGTTTATGAGAATTTGCCACTTTTTGTTTAATGCGAATGATATAAAAAATAAACCTGTAGAGCAGCCTTTAGGTTTTAAAACAATTGTGGAAACAGCTGCTAAAAAATGATGCCTTTTAAGATTCTTGTCACTTTTAACTGGAAATCTTATTCCTGACGGAAATAAAAGAATGGTATCTTCTTTTAAATTTAAAAGTTTTGGTGACATATTTAATGTCTGAAAGTTTTAGCCATGGAATGATCTCTGTCTTACAAGATATGATTAAAGATCATTTAGAAATGTTCCTTGAAGTTTTCCCATGTAATACATTAAAGTCAAAACATCATTATTTGGTTCATTATCCCAGACATATATACTTAATTTTGGACTTTTGATTCGATATTGGTGCTTCAGATTTGAAAGCAAGTATTCCATATTTAAAGAAATTATTCGCCATGCAAAACAATTTAAAAATCTTTGCAAAACACTAAATGTAAAGCATGAATTGAAACAGTGTTATGAGCATAATGTACAAAAGTTTTTGAATATTGATATTGAATGTGCATCAGCACAACAAATATGTTTACCCTTAATAGATAAAAAGGTGATAAAAGAAATTCAATGCATTATCGTTGCTTCTCTTAAGGTGGTTTTATGCTGTAGCAGCATTAAAATAAATGGAACTACCTATAAAATTGGTCTTATAGTTGCATCTCATTATTATAATGGCGATCTTGTCTGGGGATCTATTAAATACATATTGCTTTGTCAAAATAATGTTTATTTCTTGTTGGATTTGTGTGTGTCATAATGTTATGATCATTACGATGTTGTGGGAATTCAATTAACTGGAAGATATTCTTACACATCTTACAACAAACTAGCTGATTGGTATACACTTACACTGCATAAAATATTAAATAAGAATGTTACAGTTATTGTCCCAAGACATATCGTGCTGATTGTGGCAGCATGCTTTGAAAAAGTAAAAAGACACGGATTTTAGGTACTTTTACGTTAGCTGGGTGCAAGTGATAACTCTCCAAATCTTGTTTCAATTTGCATCATTTGAATTGGAACCCTTTCCAGCCATTCACCTTGTGCAGCATCAAAAGAACAAGCTGCACATTTTTTTTTTGTTTAACAGGAAAAACTTATTTTGCCAAGAAATGTATGTTGTAAAAAGGACATGTAATGAAATTGTATTTTAGCTATAGCATTCAATGCAATTTATGTTATCTCTTATTTAAAATTTTCTGTTGTTTACTAAGTCTAATCATTAATAGACCCAATTATGTGAGATTTTGTTATTTGTATTGATATGTTTGTGATTACGTATTTTATAATTATTTTTTAGCTAAGTTTTTTTAAATATTATAATAGAAATTATCAAACTTTTTACAACTAATCTTAATTATTTTTTGTCAAAATATTTTAATTCATTCATTCACAGAGTTATGTCTGTCATTGCAATGTTAAAATTTTGGCACCTGGTTAACATAAAAGTACTGGATTTTAATGCAGTCGATCCCTCTTAAAACAATACCACTTAATACGATTTATTGATTATTACAATTTGTCTTAACACTGTTCTATAATGGAACCTCTGCAGATATTTTTTGCTCATGATGTTGACTGCAGCAAAAATTTAGAAGAGGAATTTGTCTATGTGCATTTTAAATTCTAATGTGCAAAAGACCATAATGGATTTTTTTTTTCTCCCACATTTTACTGTATGTAAAGTGTCATTTTTTACATGTATGTGTTAGTTTTGTATTCTGTGGTCTATCTTGTCGAAATAAATGAAATTGCACAAGTTCTTAAATGTTCAACCATGTTTCAGAATAAATACAATTTAAAATTTTCTTTTATTAAAATATCC
Source organism: Maratus michaelseni (assembly GCA_963931845.1). Taxonomy (NCBI): domain Eukaryota; kingdom Metazoa; phylum Arthropoda; class Arachnida; order Araneae; family Salticidae; genus Maratus; species Maratus michaelseni. The sequence continues at coordinate 54,967,001 of OZ007586.1, read as the reverse complement.
TTAATAAATGTTTAAAAAATACATTTAAAATGTTTTGATTAAAACTTATAAGTGTTTTAAAGTATATTAAATAATTAGTTCTCAAATGAAACTGATCGCTTAGAACGAATATTGGTACAATATAATATTCGTCCCCGAGCGACTTCATTATAAGCTAGCTCAACTGTATTTCTAATTACATATATTAAAATTTTTAAGCATAAGCAATATAATGTATGATAAAGAGATTATTACTAACTACTTAATTGAAATTAATTCAATGACTTTTTGTAATTAAATTGTTCATAAATCTGTATTGTTATCTTATGATATTGAAAAAACATTGAGATAATGGCAAATAAGAAAAATATCAGTTTACAGTTGCATGTTACCTAAAATACAGAAATAATTGTGTACTGTGTTCTTGTGAGGAAATATTGGTATAGTAGCAAAGGCAGAAAGTATGGGCAAATTCAGGTGTCATTCTTTGATTTATATGACCTTGATAATATAAAATTGCCATACAAAACAAAGGTATGACATCTAAACTTGGAAAAAAAAAATTCTTAATGATAACAAACAAGTATTGAAATATCTAACTTGGATTTTCTTAAATTATGAAATTAAATAGCAAAAATTAACATTTGTGAACTTAGCATTGCTGAAGTCATTTATTCATGTGGTTTTTCAAATGCCATAAATGTGAGTATTTATTTAAAAATCATCTATTTATAATTAAAAAAGATTTTATTTCACAAATTTCTCTTAATATATATTTTTTTTTATGTATGACTACAAAATTTATGAAAATTTGGACTGTCAATGATAAGAAAAAGGTCATAACAGCAGTCGATTTACAGGAGTTGGAACAAAAAGGTAAGGCAGTTTCAAGCATTTCTTCATGACATGATTTCTTTCCTCTTCTATAAAGAAAAAGATTCATGTAGAATTTAATGTTTTGATGGCCTTCCCACATTCATAGAACTTTTAAACATCTTGCTTTGATGTATGCTATACAATTTATCTCATGCAAACCCTTCCCTTAAATAACTTTTAAAGGGAAAGTTTGCTGCCAATTGTTGTATTTAAGGGGAGAAGTTCAATTAGAGAGTAGGTCAACAGATGGCATACTTTACTGAGCCCAGTTTGGTGCAAATTTAATTTCATTGTTGTAACCTCATTTGTTTTTCACACAATTAGTATATAATAAAATTACAAATTAAAAAAATATATATTCTTTTAAGTTCACAACATATTGTAGTGTTCATTTCTGAAGTATATTTAGCTTATGTTATTTGGCAGTTTACTGTAGGATGTGAACAATGTTTACAAAATTTTTTAAGTTGGAAAAGAATTTATTTTTTTTTTGTTGTTTAAATATTTTTTGTATAATTTATTTTAGTAATATTGCTTGATTTAGGGAATTTAATTATTTATCTTACGATTCTGTAAATAGGCAAACATTTCTTAGATAACTGCTCTCATGCTCTTGCTAATTTAAAACCACTACCACATTATTATTGCCAATATTGCTATTGTTTGATGCCAAGATTATAGACATACCAGCCTATCAGCTATAAGGAACTTTAGCCTATTTTAGTGAGTTTGGTTTTGCTTTTGGCACAAATTTAATCTCATTGTCATAATGTAGTATTTTTATGTGTGTCTGTGTGTGTTGCTGTTTATTTCATAATGTTTATATAATTAATTATACAAAAACCTTAAATGCTATATAACCTCAAATATTTTATATATCCAAGGTGTTTTGGAATGCCTGTTACATTTATTAGTAAGCATTTTATTAGAAGTTATCGTATATTTAGATTGTCTATTACAAACATATTTTGCTTAAAATGAAACTTGAATATGTTCTATTATGCATTTTTCGGCAATTAAAACTTTTTTTTTAGATTTCAATGTTTTCCCTTGGTATATTTCAATATGGGTTCATTATAAATTTTAAAAATGTTTCAAATAGTTGTTACTTAAATTCAAAGAAGATGACATAAGCTACATAATAAGGATTAAAATGTTTTTTTGTAAATATTTAACTTTTTTATATTAATTATACAGTTTTAGGACGTTAAAAAGTAATCCAAGCTTTTAAATTTTTGTTGAATTTCATAAAATTTTAAAATCATTTTTTATATGTATGTTATCATACAATTCAGTAATAATTTTTGGTACTTTGGTGTTATAGAAGCCACGAAGGATGAAGCATTAAGCATAAACAACAAAGATTTATCGTCAAATTATAATGCAATATTATAATATTTCATACCTATACATATGTATGCCAGCCAAGTTATAGTCATATATGACATGCTTATGAGACATTTAATGATGTATTATGACATAAAAGGTGTGTATAATGACATACAGCATATATATATGTATGAGAATTTGGGGTATATTTATGTATGATGCATCATATATAAGTTTTGGGATGATCTTTGCAAAATTGTTACTGAAACCATACATAATTGTAACTATGAGGCCACTGTAACAAAAAAGTATCTAATTTTTTTATATTATAGTTCTAATAAAATTTTGAAGAACATCACCGAATGTTCATAAAAAGAAAAAAATCTAATGATTATCAGTGTTAATAAAAAATGTTTACTAATTTTTGTTACAATTATATAAAGCTAGGTATAAGACAAGATTATGAATCTATGCAAAAGTTGATTCCTTTGAATGATTTTTAAATTGAACTACCAAATAATTAATTTTACTATCTTAATTATAATTTCTATCTTCTTTTCAATTTAGTATTTTTCAACTATAAACAGCACTACATTCAATACAACAATTTTTAACACCTGACTTACAGTTTCCTTTTAAGATTTAATGTTTTTTGTATTTCTTATGCAGGACTCTCTAAATTAGATTTGTCATGTTCTCCTGATGATTTAACAGCATACTTAGAGGATGGCACTGAGATTGATGAAGACGACATATATGTTACCTGATGGCACAGTACTTTTATGTCAAGAAGGAGAGAATCCATCTCAGCTTGTATGTTCTTATTTTGACATGTTTCAACATAAATCAATTAAAAAAATAATTTATATTAATTTTCTTTATTGTAGTTATATATATATATATATATATATATATATATACATACACACAGGTGGTTATCAAAATAATGGAAACACTTGTGAATGAAAGGGACATTTAAGAATTCCCTTCGTAAGCATTAAAATATAATCTTAGCTACCAGATTTTTTTAATATAAAAAGTACATGTATTAGGTAGTATGAGAGAGCTCTAGAAGAGTTGTCTACGTTTTGATTTTTTTTTGTCAGAAGCGTAAAATGTCAGACCTCACAGATTTCCAAAGAGGCCAAATTGTAGGAGCCCGACTAGCTGGAGCAACGGTGACCGAAACATCCCAGCTTATAGGCGTTTCTAGAGGTACGGTGTCTAAAGTCATGACAGCATACACACAGCGCGGAAAGACAAGCTTAGCAAAGCAAAATAGTGGACGGAAGGAGAAGCTGAGTGAAAGAGACCGACGGGTATTGAAGCGGATTGTAATGTCTAAAAAGAAAACAACTGCAGCCAAAGTGACCGCAGAGCTCAATCAGCATCTGGATAGTTACAGTTCGGAGATACCTTCATAAAGAGAACATTTACGGCAGAACAGCAATTCCCAAGCCTCTTGTCACAGATGCTAATGCCAAACGTCGTGTAGAGTGGTGCCACAACCGCAAAACCTGTTCGATTGATAAGTGGAAGACTGTTATATGGTCAGACGAATCATCTTTCACACATTTCCCCACAACAGGATGGGTACATGTCTGGAGAACACCTGCACAAGCGTATGATCCTGATTGCCTCCGTCCAACTGTCAAGCATGGAGGTGGATCGGTCATGGTATGGGCAGCCGTGTCATGGTTTTCTGCTGGTCCAATCGTAACCCTGAAAGGAAGGATCACTGGGGAGAAGTATAGAGAAGTTTTAGCTGACCAGGTCCATCCCATGATGCAAATTTTGTTTCCTGCAGGAGATGGAATTTTCCAGGATGATAATGCCCCTATTCATGCAGCCAGAGTTGTCCAATCATAGTTTGATGAACATGAGGATGAGGTGGAACATCTACCTTGGCCCGCACAGTCCCCAGACCTCAACATAATCGAACCGTTGTGGTCTATTTTAGAGCTTTCAATCCGGAATCGATATCCTCCACCGGCATCTCTCACGGAACTTTCACAATATCTCCATGAAGAATGGTACAATATTCCTCTAAACACTATTCAGAATTTGTATGATTCGATTCCCAGGCGAATCCAAGCTGTATTACATGCCAAAGGCGGTCCTACGCCATATTAATAAAGAATTCCTTCAAAATCTAGGGTGTTTCCATTATTTTGATAACCACCTGTATATGTGTGTGTGTGTGTGTGTGTATTTTTCATAGCAGAACTTGGGTTTTTTTTTTTTTTCCTTCCTCCAGTTTGCAAGAATATAGTGTACAGTGATCATGTTGATGTTACATTTAAGAGAGTAACAAGGATCCAGTATCTTTTAAAATAAGGGTTCAAGTCTCAAATGATCTTAATGTATTTAATGCACCAACATGTTATTTATTTTTTAGGTATTTCATTACAAGGATAATATAACAAACATAATATTGAGAACTGAAGATTTCTTTTGTAATATTTATAAATTGCGTATTGAGAGAAAGCTAATAGGATATAATGTTAAAGATGTAATTACTGCTTAAAGTGATAAAAACATTATACAAAAGGCTTAAAATTACCTTTAAATATAAAGATGACATGATTCATGTGCTCTAACGGCTACTTCAAGATCAAAATGATAAATAAAATATTTTCACAAAGTTTTTGAAAATGATTAACAGAAATCACGATCACATGTGTAATGCAAGCAGGTCCTTAAATTGGTCAAACTTGAAATGTGAAAATTATTATTTTATTGCTTTTTTAATTTGTAAATCATCGCATGTCTAATAAACAAACAAACAAAAAAAAAAATTGCATTCGATGATTCACAAATTAAAAAAGCGATAAATAATGATTTTCACGTTTCCAGTTTGACCAATTTAAGCACCTGCTTGTATTATACATGTGATCTCATAATTTCTGTTTATCATTTTCAAAAATTTTATGAAAATATTTTAATCTTGAAGAAGTTACCGTTAGAGCACATGAAACATGTTATCTTTATATTAAAAAGTACTTTTAAGTCCTTTTGTGTAATGCTTTTATCACTTTAAGCAGTAATTCTTTAATTTAACAAATGATTTTATTATATTATTTATAGAATATAATTTTTCCATTGCAACCATCTGCAATTCCTTATTCTAGATAACATTTTAGTGCAATCTAGAACATTTTTATAATTTCTATGCATATTCTTACTAAAAAGTAGAAATAAGCAAAATTCTTTGTTTGCATTCGTAGGTTTGTGGATTAATAGTACTGTACTACATCCCTTTTGTGACTTAAAATGTTCTTCAAAATCACAAATTCTCTGTGTAGAATATAGGTGAAAATTAGCTGTCGCCACTCGTCACATGGTGATTAAAGTTTAAAAGTTGTCGATTAAAAAATCTGCCATCGATCGTCACCCTAGTCGCCACTCGCCAAGTGGCGATTAAAAAATCTGTTGCCTATCGCCGAGTTAAATACACCATTTTTTATGGAAATATGCATCTCTACATTGATTACATCGAATTAAAGAACTGGTTAATTCTTTTTCCTACCAGATGCAAACAGATTTCAACGACTTTGCTGTATTTTAAATATTTCGGCATTTTCTCATGTGCTCTTTAGTTGGATTATTTTTTTAAGAAATACAGTTTTATTTTACAAAATATATTCATCAGCTTTGATTGCACATGCATTTCAAGTAATTTATTTCTTTTTTCCTCCTGGATACAAGCTGATTTTAAGGACATTTCAGTATCTTCAATATTTTGACTCCTGCTACATACTCACCAGTTGGATTATTTTTCTTCAAGAGATACTGTTTAATCATGCGAAATACACTTATACTCATACAATCGGTATAAAACTCTTATAGTAAAATATGTTTATATACAAATACAATGATTATAATTTATCTAGATGTCAAGAAAGTTTGAAACATAATGTGGCCACTAACTTTAAGAAGTGGCCACTAATGAAACTGAGTCTACCGGCCACTGGCTACTAACTAAATTTCCCAGTTTTCACCTATAGTGTAGAACATTACTTAAATTATCATAAAAAATGAAGTCCTAAATTGAAGTTTATAAACTGGAGTAGAAACCTTAATTTTAACACAGCTGTTATGTCTACTTATTTTCTATCTTTTATTTGTGTTAGCGTAGTATAAGCATTTATGTGTTTTTTGTTTTTGTTCTAGTCATGCAAATTCAATCCAATTTCAAGTGTTTTATGGTTTGCACTAATGCGGGAGAGTTCAGTAAATGATACCTTTATAACATTAAGTTATACTTTACAGTTTAAATGCATAATACTTTATTCTGTTTTTTAATAAACTTGTTTTAATTTAGTATTTTTGTTTATATTATCTATGCATATTTTTGCAGAACATGACATCACCTATAAATTTAGAAACTTGTACTTCTTCCTTGCTAGAGGGGTCTGAATCTACACTTCCTACTCAAAATACTTGTGAATTGAATGAGGGCAAGTATTAAGTTGTTCCTGTTGTACATGTTTACTTTCCTTACAACTTCTGAAATTATATTTTAGTCATATATATCTTGTTTTACTTATTTTTATTACAAAGAATAAACAGAATTATTACTAAGTGCATATTGCCATCAATGCTGTTTGAATCACCAAACAATGTTAGCACACATGAAAAATATCCAAAGACATTATCGGATGTGTATAGTTTCTTTAAAAAAAAAAAAAGAAAAAAAAAACTCTTTCCCCTAGAAAAATAGATTCTTCACAAATATGTCTCAAAAATAAGTTATTTCCTTAAAAAATATTCAATAATAAACATTAGAACAGCATATTTAAAAAAAAAAAAATTTGCATTGATATTTTATGAAAATAAAAAAACAGTTTTTAAGTTTAACCTTTCAGCCTCAGAATTTTGGCAATAGTCATTCTTGCTTAAATTAACATTGTCGTTTGTAATAAATCATATCTCTGTTCAAATGGTTTTTCAGTTGGATTTGTTTAATTACCACAGACCTGCCAAGTCTCCGGCTTTTTGGATACCAGTAATTTAGTATAGAAAATGTTGTTTTGTTGAATCAGAGCATTTTGCGATTTAAAAGACCAAAATTTTCTCAAAAAAATTGCTGGTGTCCAAAAAGCCGGAGACTTGGTAACTGTGTTACCAGTAAAGCAAATTTCAAAAATACAAAAGAAAAGTTTCAACCAATTTCACTGCAGTTTTAAATCAAATTTAGATTGTATCATTTAATAATCTTAGCAGAGAAATTGAATTTAATTATCTTTGCTTAGATTTTTTTTTACATGATTTTGTTTTTGTGAACTTTTGTATATACTTGTAAAAATACAATAATTCTGTGAATTAGAAAATTAGCATTGTATTTATATTCTTATTTAGACACTTTTAATAAGGTCCTTTGTACATACATATATCTAGATAAAAGATTCATATGTGATTTCAGCTGTTGTATGGCAGTTTATAATTTTAAAATTATAACATTTGTGAAGGATTCATTTTGGAAATTCAATTTTTTGTAAAGGGTTTCCAAATAAGAAAATTTAAAAATAACCCCTCCAGGGGATAATGAACTGTTTTTTCACCCCTAATTTTTTTTCTAGTTTTAAAATCATCACATTTTGGAAATTCCTTTTTTTTTTCTTCTTTTGGGGTAAAGAGTGTTATGTTTTAATGTGAAAAAAAAATTGGGAAGGGTCCTTTAAAAGACTCAAGTTTTTCATAAAGTGAAGTATAAAAATGCAGCCATTATAAAATTTTTAATATATTACATTAATTTAAAATTTCCAAATTAAGAAAAATTAAAAATAATAAACTGTTTTTCCCTGAGCATTTCATTCCCTAACTCCGAGAAATAGTGAAAACAATTTTCTTGTTTCTGGGAAACACTTTGAATTTTTTTTTTTTAATCTACTGTGATTTACGTACAAAGTTTTTTACAGTTTAAAAATATACTATTTCATGTTTTAAAGGAAATGACACTGAAATACAATTTGAAACTTACAATTCTCTTTTTTTTTTGCCTGTCCTCCCAGGTGCTGCTACTAAGAAGCCTTGGCCAGAGAATTTTACAATCAACTTTGATAAGTGTTCTGCAGAACTAAAGAAGCAGATGAAGAAAGGGATATCTTGCCTAAATTGGCAAACAAGACATGAACTGCTAAACATCCTCACAGAAGAAATTTCCCAATATACTTTGCATCCTGACATAATACAACAGAAACAAGTTGCAGTGCATCTAATAAAAGTGTACCCCTGCTTAAAGTCAGGTATTGATGATGGTCTAAGTGGCTGGGCAGAAAGAATTTATGCCAAGATGGAAAGACCACAGATTAAAGATTACTAATTTTAAGAAAATCATTAACAAATGAATTTTCAGAAACTGAAATTAAACTGATACTGTTCTTTTTTAGTTCTAGTAAATATTGTTCATTTGACGAAATGTCTATATTGTCACTAGTGTCACTAGAAAGTCCTTGCAAATTAGGTGAACCATACCACCATAGAGTCGATTTTAAAAGTTCTTGAGGACCCAAACCATGTGATATCACATCAGCTGGGCTTAAATGCAATGGAACATGACTCCACTGATAGTTCTCTGTCAATGTTTGTATCTTGGAGACTCTGTTGCCAATATAGGTTTTAAGTTTATTGCCGGTGTATTGATCCAAGCAATTGCTATTGTTGAATCAGTGTGGAGATGAATATCATTCACTATCATTTTTAGTGTCAGACGACATTTTTCTATCAATTGAGAAAGAAAAAGACAAACTGAGAGTTCTCGACGAGGAATGGAAATTGTCTTTAGAGTGGGCAACACGGGATTTGTTGGCAATCAGCTTAGTAGTTACGATACTCGATTGACTGGTGCACTGCATGTAGGCTAGAACTCCGTAAGCTGATTCCAAAGCACTGACTCATGATGAAACATTTGTGAGTTGCAGATATATGACACGGTACGTGACGTCAAAACAGTGACGCGCCAACACTGCATGTTAATGTAAATTTTCTGATTGTATGTGTGTTATTTTAATAAAAAAAAATTTTTTTCTTCCTGTCTATAAATTTCAACTTTCCAATTTAAAAATACTTGAAATTAAATAACATTTAATTTTACTTTTTATGAAATTCAAATGGAATTTTTTTATTGATACCTAGATTTCAACCTTTATTTAATGTGGTTAGTTAAAAAGTACAAAAAGTGATTTAAAAAGTAAATAGCAGACTATAAAATTAACTTGGTGTATAAATATTATACAAAATTTTATTAATATTTTGAGAAATGTTTTCTTACCACTATAGATGTATTTTAACTTTTCTACACTTTCAAATATTTTAGAAATATTAATTTTATAAATGAAAATAAAATAAAAATTTTATGTGCAATTTAAGGAGTCCCTTTAAAAAATTTAGAATGAAATATATATATATATATATATATATTCTAATAGATTCAGAAAAGGGTAAAAAAATTAATGTGTATTGTAATGTATTTCACTCACATTGTTTAGTTTCATGTCTGATATGTACCAAAAAAGAATTAGCTGTTCACCTTTATGTCCCCCCCCCCTTTTTTTTTTAAAGAAATTTTAGCATTTAAATGACTTAGAATTTAAAAAAAATGCATATGTGCTTGTAAAATTATAGGGGTTAAAGAAATTTCTGTCAGAGGAATTTTGTCATATGTTCACATTATATAAAATAATTTAATTCAAATTTTTATAACCAATTAAAAGTTTTATTTTATTACTGTATTTTGGTGATTTGAAAATGACAATTTTTTAAATTAGAAACTTAAATTTTCTGATTATTTTTTAAATTGAAAGCATGATTTTAAATGTTCATTTAGGAGACATTTTTTAACTAAAAACTTGCAAATGTATTAAAAAAATAAATAAAAACTTTGGTCGTATGCCTGACAACGTCGATTGCTATGTGTTTAAACTAGATTTGTCATGCTTCAAATAATGTACTAGTTTTCTGTCTTCTTTCCTACCCATGAAATACTGATCCAAATTAAGTTTTACACAAAAATGTAGTTTTTTTTACAGCAGTTGTCTTTAGTTGCATGAAATATATGCTCAGAGTTTCATTTTAAGGGTTGGCCATTAAAAATTAACAATTCAATATTTGTTGCTTAAATAAAAGTTAAGGTTGTATATTGAACTGAAAAGAAATTGAAAGATGGTTTTATTGTATAATTTTCATTACTGAAAATATTAGCTACCACACAGAAATTAATTTTTATAAAGTGACTTCTCAGATACAAACAACTTAAATGAGAGATATAATGTCAGAGATATAAAGCTTCATCATCTCTGACATTGTCATTCTTCGGGACATTTAAAATTATTTATAACAGAGGTGAAAGTTGACTATACAGTGGGTGATCGGTTAACGAACACTTTCCCGAGAGAATTTTATGTTCGGATAACGAACACATGTTCGGTTAACGAACACCTAACAAAACAAAGCCAAGAAGAAGCAATGCTGTGTTTCAGATTTGCAGAACTGTATTTAATTGCATATACTATTATCGACTTAGAGAACATTTTAACAATTGTGTACTTATGACCTAATTTATTCAAGAGCACTTGGGGGTTCAGGACCTATATTTTAGGGCCCTCATATTAGAATGAAGAATACAAAAACATTAATTTTTATACTTTGTGTCCCTTTTTAAAGAAATATTTTTAGTTGCAAGTTAATTATTTTAACGGAAATTTAGTTCCTAAATTATTAACAGGCTCTAGGCTCCACTGGAGCTTTATCGGCCTATGCAGTAAACACAATCTTTTAGACAACTAATGAAGTTTTTGATAAGTCAAAGTAATAAACTTATGTGATTTATTTAAGTACGTAACGACATGGACAAAGCCATGACACTGCGATCTGTCCATATTAAATACGGCGTATATTAGCCCTATTAAAATGGGAAGATTTGAAAACTCCAGAAAGAAAAAATAAGCTTTTGTCAATTATTTAATGCCTCACAAACTCAAAAACAGCATGACTGAAGGAAGGACAACACTGTAATATGTATGCAATGCGTATTTTATTATTATTATATTTAAATAAATTTAGGAATAATTTATTTTTTTTTGTATATTATTTAGCTTTTAAGAACGAATTAATTGAATTCCCATACAAATGTATACTAAATCTATGATCGGTTAACGAACAATTCGGTTAGCGAACTTTGTTTTGGAACGGATTAAGTTCGTTAACCGATCACCCACTGTATTAAATTTTTTTATCTAAAAGTGAAAAGCAAAGGTTTTTATAACAACATTTTCATTTCAGAATTAACAGCCAACTTGTTTCAATTGCAAGAAAGTAAAATAAAAAAATGTACAAATTTGAAATTTCAATAAAATATATGCAGTTGGGAAAAAAAGAAACTGAAATTCCTATTCTACCGGAAGTTGTCTTTTTTTTTCATTTAATGTTGAAAAAAAAAAACTTAGAGGGTGATGTTCATGCTGAAATTGTAGCAAACGTCAAAATTTCAAAATGTACACCTAATTTTGACATTGTATTTGGATTTTTCTATAAATGTTACCCTATGATACCAAACAGAAATGCACTGTACCTATGTGGTTTAGGAATTATGAAAGTTTAAAGTTTTGAACTCCTAATGTTAAGTTTATCTGTAAATGGTGTAAAACAGACTGCAATGTGGATAATGATTTAAACATAATTCAAAAAGTACTTGGGGGAATGAGCTGTGATTGTGGATCTGCATATTTTTAACTTTTAGATGCTATTTCTATTAAAAACTTATAGTTCACAATTCCTTTTTTTTTCCACAATTTAATTTAAAAATACATATTAAAACTATGAGAACATTAAGTATATATTTTTTAACAGAAATAGATTTCTAAAAACTTCAAATATGCGAATCCTAAATTGCAGCTTATTCTGTGAAGTAGTTTTTGAATTGTGCAGAAAAAATGACCCACAGTGCAATTTGTTTTGCATCAATTATAAATTAATTTAGTTCAAAACTTTAATTTTCATAATTTTTAAACCACTTGACCAAGTGACTTCCCATTTAGCATCCTAGAATAAAATTTACCGAAAATGTCAAAATTAAGTGCACATATGGAAAAGTTCGGTGTTTGGTACAATTTAACAATGAAGACAATCCCTAAGCCTTAAAAAAAAACTTGAAAGAAAACAATTTTCAATCAAATGTCAATTTCTTTTTTTTTTTTTGAGGGGAGGGGGCAATATGGGCTGTTTTCTTTTGTTTTGGCTGTATAGCAATAGAAATCCTTTCCATCACCAATTTCAATACAGCTTCAATCACAATTCACTTTAACTGGAGATTTTAATTAAAATTTTGAATTAAAAAAGGTTTTTTTTTTCTTATTCCATATATACGGATTGTATCATCTTTCTTATATACAGGAGTGTTTGTAAACGGAAACCCAATAAAGCTTTGGCGAATATTATAATTTATTTTGTTATCTTATTTTATTAGTCAGTAGTGGTAATTTTTATGACATTTTTTTTAATTCAATGTGTGGTACAAGCTGGGTAAGATATACAGGGTGCGTCAGAAAAATGTATACATGCACTGTTTAAGGGGTCATAACTTTCTAATTTTTCTTTCTTTTCAAAATGTCATTAATTAGAAATAATGAGTGGATCAAGATTAAATTTTGAAAAAAGAAAATTTATTTTAAAATACTGTTGTAAGTATGAAAATGTAGCAGAAGTACATAAACAATATTGCGGGGAGTTTCTGGCAGATCCACCTATGCGACTCACAATTCATTAAATGAAAGATAAATTTGAAACGAATAGATGTTCATAGACAACGTTCCTAAACCACAATTGAGCAAGAATGCGCCACAACACCCAATGAAATGTTTGTTGAAGTTTGTGAGTCAATAGCCCACCGTTATAGGCAGTGTATTGACCAGAACGGTAATAATTTTGAACATCTGCGGTAGGAGGAAAAGTTATACATTTTATGTAGATTCTTTTACAATTTAAATATTAGGGTTCTCTCCCCTTGCGTGAAAACACACGCTCGCTAATGTTAATCCTATGGGACATTATTTTTCTAATATTTCATTAGCATTTCAATATTTTTAAACAATTATTTTTGCATTGGATAGTTGAGTTCAATTTCTATTTCCGCCGTTATTACTTTTTCGATTTTGTTTGTGGATTTTTTTACAAAGATACTTTTACTTTCGGAACTGGCTTCGAAAGTGAAAGTATTTTATATAGATTCTTTTGCAATTTAAATTTTAATTATATGTGAATAAAAACTGTAGTTAGAATCATTCAAAGTAAGTAGACATTTTTTTTAATCCCCCTGTATATATATGTATACACACAGGGTATAATACAGAGTGTCTGGAAACGGTCAAGTAACTCGAGAAATATACATCGGATTGAAAAACGGCAAAATGCATGTTCAATATTTTTGAAAAATCTATTTAGGGTTATGAAAGTTGCCCCCCAACTTTGTCCTCGCAGGGGAAAGGGGGCAACTTTGAAATCTTAAATGATGACCCCCATTTTTTATTGCAGATTCGGATTCTACGGGAAAAAATACGTAACTTTTGTATTGAACATTTTCTTTGAAACATTGTAGATGGCGCTGTAATCGAGTGCAATGCTGTGATAATCGTTACCATTGCAATGTCTGGAAATGCTCGAATAACTCGAGAAATATACATCATATTGAAAAATGGAAAAATGCATGTTCAATAGTTTTGAAAAATCTATTTAGATATATCAAAGTTTGACCGTTTCCAGACCTTTTGGATACCCTGTATATATATATAAAGTAAATAAAGCGAAAAACTCAGCAGTGCCAAGGTTCCCACTGGTCCGTTTTTGAAAATAAATATTTCTAAAAAAAAAGTTTGAGGTAAGTTTTACTACATTTTGAGCAGAAATATACTTTCGTAGGTTTCTACAAAATTTGCAAGAGAAACCTAAATGGAGTATATATATATTTTTAAATAAATGTTCAAAAACAGACAGAGTGGGAGCCCAATAACAAGTGTATCTTAGCCCTTTGCCTACGGGTCGGGACATATACATCCCAGTGGTCTATTTTTAATTCTATTTGTACCAGTTTCTGAAAAATATGTGCCATAGACTTATACTAGGATATTCAAGAAAAATTTACCACAAAGAAATTTTTTTTGTAAATTGTGGTGCCGTTGAATATATAAATAGTCCTGGTCCATAATCAAATGGTACATAGGCAACAAATAGAAAATATTTATTCAGATAAAATAACTAGAGAAGACTTTTCGCATGGTATGTAGCATAATTCAAGAATTCTGCTTCTCAATTTTTAACACATTCTGCACCAGACAAATAAAAATACATATTTTGAATATCTATGAGTATAGACTGTAATATGTTTCATTATGAACAAAACAAAACTTTAGGTTCTTTAATTCATTTTCTAAGTTTGGGTAGGTCATATCAGTATTTAAATGTCTGCCTTTAATGCATTTAATCAGGGGTCTGAAAAACTACAACTACTTGTTTTAAAAAGTAGCTACTAACAAACTATTTTTCAAAAGTAGTCACTGCTTTGCTACTTTCAGATTTTGTCAAGGGATTCTATTTACACTCGAAATTGAAGACACGGATTAAATAATAAAGTGAGTAATTATTGCATTGGGATATAAAGTTTCCGTGTATATTACCAATAGATTTATTTACTTAATTCCCGCTACACTCTTAATATGTTAATTGTATTAAGCTCTGTTGAGAGTTAAATATTTTAAGTGTCTAATTTATAATCTAGAAAATTACAGAAAAACAACTCGAAAATACCAGCAAATAATAAATCTGTAAATGAAGCAATTCCTAACAAGAAACCCGGCATTAAAACATGAAGACCTAGTAATGAGTAAATAGACAAGTGTTGCCAGCAAGAAAATTAATTCCTTTAGTACGCTAGTACTTGACTGTAGCTTCAAGTGTCAATGGGATAAGTCTTCGAATTCATGCAATGTATTGCTATACATTAACATTGCAGCTGAGATTCGAAAATTGTTTTGCTGAACAAATTTTAGACAAAAGAAGCAAGTTACGGCCAGGGACCGATTTAGAAATTTGGGGGCTCTGGGCACAGATGCGTATGGGGGCCCCCCTCACACAGATTCTTTGAATAAAAAATATAATATCGAAAGCAGTTCTTATTAAGATAACCACTATTGACTTTGATAATTTCTTTAAAATATTAATTTAAAAAATTAAATTTGATAATCATTAATTTACTTTTAAATAATTATTTGATAATTATGAATTTTTAATTGAATTTTATAATAAACTGTGTAGTGCTGATTACCTTTCTCTATGCAAGTCCATATATCTGGAATGATAAAGTATGCAACAACTAATAATAAATTTATCGCAGTACCAAGCTATAATTATTTAAAATATTAGCATGTCCTATTAATCAAACAACTTTTTTTTTTTCAAATACAAGCTTTGTATGAAAAAAAAAAAAAATAAATAAATACATTTTCACAAGTAACTAGCAGAACCACATGGCTTTGTCCATGTTAACCATGACAGCCTTACATGTAAAATAAATAATGTGGCGATCCCAAAAATGGAGTTCTGTACATTACTGCACATAAATTGTTAAAAGACAATCAAGAAAAAATGAAGTTACTTTGACATATTATAGACAATCTCTGACAAACAGATTTTTCCATTTTAATTTTGTTTTTTGACAGTTAAAACTGTCTTGGCCAATAATTGAAAAATCTTTAGTAGCGTTTGGGGGCTTCTGAAAATCGGGGCCCTGGGCCCGTGCCCCGAATGCCCTGCCGTAAATCAGGCACTGGTTACGGCTACGTGATTTTTAGAATGGCATTTTTTCTTCCTTTCTCTGAAGTAGCGTTAAAGGTACAGGGCTGTAGCTAGAAGTAAACAATAGGGGGTGCTCAAGAAAATGTAGGGGGGGGGGGGGCTCATACTATTTCTCTCTCTGACACATGCATGTACAAACACAGATATATATGATAAAAGTATTATATAGAAAGGTAAATTAGTGCATATTCATAGTGTAGGCAATGCTTCTTATTAAATTGTTTATAATAACTTTATTTGATGCTAAGAAAAGTAAAAGCTGCAGACAGGGATATAATAACTTCTGGATTATTTTGAGGAATAATATATACCCTCTTCTCAAAAACACTATAGCATATACATTTTAGGGTATACCCTCTGCCTAAAGCCTATGCCCTCTGGTTTTTTTACTACTACATCACTGACTGCAGAATGAAAATTTTCAGTGTATAACTATACTAGTGAAGTAATAAGTGATGGTGTCAAAAAGTAAATAAAAAGCTGTTTCGCCTGTTTCAAAAGAGTTGCAACATTTAATTTTTTTCTAAATATTCCCTGCCCTTCAGTATTCTAAAGTTATGTTATTATATGATAAAAAACATTAGAATAATCAAGGGTGCATTTTGCATTTTAAAATTATTTTTGTGTCTAGTCAAAAGCTAAATCCATTTGTATTTAAATTGGCTATAACTCATTAGAATAATTGTTTTATGCTAATAGTGGAAAACGCTGCAAAATGAAAAAAATCAGCATATAGCTAATGCAAAAGTCAATGTTTGCATCAGCAAAAGGTTTCTAATTCTGAGTATGTGCATATAGGATGCGCGCCTGTTGAAGCACTTATTTGCAATTTTTAAACAAATACTACAATTTAGTATTTATGCAAAATTGTAAAGAACCCCCAAAACTAAGTTCAATTTTTGAACAGAGTTTCATTTGGATTTTTTAAACAGAATTTCCTTTGGCGGCCTTGGCAACTTTCCCAGGGGGGCTCAAAATTTTTCAGGGAGTGCTGAGCCCCCCCTAGCTACGGCCCTGTAAAGGTAGCGTCGGTTCTCGCTACAAACTACTGTCTTTTTGTATCACGCTACACTACATTATTCAAAATGTAGCGCGTTACACTACAAACTACTGTAAAAATTAGCGACTACTGTAGTTTTGCTAATTCTAACGCACTACTTCCGATCCCCGCATTTAATAGTATAGTCCCAACCATGTATATATATTTCATGGTGAGTATCTCCCTTATAATTGTTCAAAGTGTGTACACATTTACGTTTTCCTGACACCCCCCCGCCCCACGTATTTGAAAATACGTGAAGAAATAAAGAGAATAAATTGTAACGGAAAAGAAACATTTTATTTGAACAAAAAATACAACAAGATGAAAGTCTATTTACAAAGTGGACACACCCGTATATACAGTCGATGAATGTCTCACTTCGGAATGATGTACTGTTGACTGATGAACGATCTAGAAAAGACAAAAAGGAAAATTGTCAGTGATGAGAACAACAAAACGAAAAAAAAAAAAAAAAACTCCATTAAAGAAGGTGATAAATCCATTAGATAAACAATAAATTTGTCAATACACATTTGGTATCAGCTTGAAAATCTTGTTTCGGTCCGACACTAGTTATTACAAGCAATGTAGTACGTTTGCAATGGAGTTAATTCGTTGGTGCTGCCATCTTTTGCAAATAATAAGACATATGAACTTTAATCCAGAGTGGCTACTTTATGACACATTTTTTAATTCATTTTCGTTCGGGTTGGGTTGGGTTGATTATTGACGGCCAATTATCTACACTTGGGATATAGGCCCGGGGGGGAGTGCCCTTCGTGGGGGTCTTTCTAAGGGAACCTAACCCGTATTTACGCATGGATAAATCCACGGCTCGAAGAAAACCACGAAAACTCCGAGCGATTAGGCCGACGGGCGCGATTCGTTTTCGTTCGGAAACCCATGAAATTGGCAGCTGTTCTTATTCAGAAACTTTGCCATCGAAACACGTTTTCCATTTTTTGGTAAACGCAAAAGATCTTTCAGAAAAAGTCGGTGTTTGGAACCGAATTTCTGGATGTGACATCGAGAGGAGAAAAGCGTGTCATCACGTGATACGAATCGCTTATAACTCGATAAGTAATTTATTTTTCCAAAAATGGAAAACTTATTTCAATACCAAATCTCTTCAATAGTCAGACCTGACAATTTAATGCCTTTGCGTTTCAAAATGAGTCAGAAATTGTGTCAGAAAGTTTTGCATTGTTGAACAGATCATTTGAGAACCATCGGTTGCAATACAGTACGTTAGAGTTAATTCTTTGGTGCTGCCATCTGTTGCAAATAATAAAATATATTACAAGAACGGTAAAAGATATGTCCAAATATATCATATATTAGAATATACACATTTAATACACAATCCAAACTGGGTACTTTCTGACGCATTTCTGAATTTATTTTTGCTTCTAATCGCATAAGATTGGCAAGTGGCCTTATTCAGAAACCATGTAACTGAACAGTTTTTTAAAATAATTTCCGGTAAAGACAGAAGATCTTTCAGAAAATGCATGTCAAAGTTGGCGTTTTTGAAGCAAATTTCTCGACGCGACAGGGCTGAGAAGGGAAAAAACTGCCGCCACGATACAAAAATCGTTTGTAACTCAAGATTTAATTATTTTATCAGAAAATGAAAAATTGTTCATTTAGTCTAGTGTCTAGTTGGTTTTCGTCTTATCACGCCAGTCCGTAAATGTGTCAGAAAATTTCCCGTTAAATATTTTTTTTGAGAACCGCCTTAATACAGTGGTTCTAAACCGGTGTATCGTGGCACAGTGGTGCGCCATGCGAAGACCTCAGTGTGCTGCTAAAATTTACTTAATTTTTTTTTTAAAGGAGTAACATAAGTATCGATACTTTGGCATTGCATATTATACGATTTACATTGACATGAATTTTAGTGTCATAAATTTGCATTATTTAGAAGTTTTTATATGTGCTCTTTATAAGAGTATGTGGAGAAATCATAAAAATTGTTTCATATCTCCAGATAAATGTAATTATTTCAGGAAAAAAATTATGTCTCCTGAAAATAAATGATTACAATATAAAATGCACTATTGTCGTTGGACAATTATTTAAGGTGGTTCTCAACTGATCTGCTCAACAACGCGAAACTTTCTGACACATTTTCTGACTCATTTTTAAACGCAAAAGTATTAAATTGGCAGGTCTGACTATTGAAGCGATTTGGAATCGAAATGAGTTTTCCAAAGCGATTCGTGTCACGTGACGAGACTTTTTTTTCTTCCGCTTAGCGGGCTGCCGTGTCGGGAATTTGGTTCAAAACACTGACTTTGACAGTATTTTCTGAAAGGTCTGCCTTTAGCAAAAAATGGAAAACGTGTTTCGATTACAAAGTTTCTGTATAATACCTGTGAGTTTTATGCTTTTCTGAACAAAAATGAATAAAAAATATGTCATAAAGTAGCCAGTTTGGATTTGAGAACAGCACGTCTATTCGAAAATTTTATCTTACTAAGAAAATATTCTAATTAGCAAAACACGAAGTTCGGATATCTCTTTAAATGCTAAAGAGAAATAATATAAAAAAAGGTGTCATCTTTTTATTACAAATTATAATAGTCTCTTTTTTCCCTCCTCAAATGTAGCATTTTCTTTGCGTTAGTAAATTAATAAAAATAGTAGATATTTTTTTCTTCATCATAATTTTGGTGTGCAGTGAGATAAAAAAAAAAAAAAAGAACACTGTATTAATCATTCGCATTTATTCGTGACATGCAATTTCAACTGAATAATTTTTTTAAACGCATGGGCGGATTTCTAAAAAGGCTGTTGCAATTGAATTTATGAACCTAGTAGCTCATTATTATTATTATTTTATTATTATTATTATTATTATTATTATTATTTTGTGATGGAATTGTACTGAAGATACGGGTTCAAGTTGTCTGTGGGGGGAGGCGGGAGGGCAATTTTCTGAATTTACACGAGATAAAAACAAATATACTATTCAACTATAATAGTGTAACATACTTTATGACTTCTTAAAATGTGATGCGAGAGAATTAAAAAGAAAATTATGGAATTGTCATGAAAAATTGTTTTCGTGAAAACACAATGACGAATTGCCTCCAAATTCAACTTAGGATATTACCAATACTTTGAAGGGTTCGATCGAGGTAAAATAAGGGGACTATTTAGGGCTCTTTCACAAAATTCCTCTTAATACAATAACCCCCTTCACAAAATTCCATTCCATAAAAACATACTCTTCATTAATTATTTTTATTTTGTTACGTTTTAAAATGTGTAATTTGCAAACAAAACAAATTCACCAGAAAGAAAAATTTTGGCAAAAAGACTTAAGAAGTTATTATTAATAAATGCTTGGTTCGAATTTGAGTAACTTTGTGACTTTCGTTACAAAATATTATTTTTCACAAAAATAACTTTTATTTTTCACAAAATGAACCCCAACAACAACAAAAAAGCCTGCATCGACCCCTGCTTTGGAATCGGGCAGCTCTATACTATGTTAAGGTGTTTTTTTGCGATAAAGATCTTTTTTTTAAAGGAATTATAAAATAAATATAAAAATTATTTATATAAAACATTGAATTTTTATATCAGTTCTTAAAAGGATATTTCTGCCTCGCTCAACAACGCGAAATTTTCTGACACATTTATGGACTCATTTTTAAACCTAAAAGCATGACACTTTCAGGTAGAGTTGCAAAAGCTAGAATAAACCCGGTTTAAACCTGGGAATAAACCGGGTTTTTTGGGAATAAACCGGGTTTTTGGGAATAAACCGGGTTTTTTGAGATTAAACCTGGCCTGTTGCGAATAAACCGGTTCTTTGCAACTCTACTTGCAGGCATGATTTTTGAAGTGATTTGTAATCGGAGAGTTTCTTTTATCGTTTGATAAATGAATTATATCTTGAGTTATAAGCAATTTTTTGTCATGACGGCAGATTTTTCTCTTTCCAGCGCTATCGCGTCGGTAAATTCGTTTCAAAACTCCAACTCTGACAGCATTTACTAAAATATCTTCAATATTTACCGAAAATTGGAAAAAAAAAAACTGTTTGGTTACATAGTTTCCGAATAAGAGAACCTGTCAATCTCAAGCATTTGCTATTAAAAATGATTTCAGAAATGTGTGAGAGAGTAGAAAGTTTGAATTTAAGAATAAACTTAATAGAAACCAATAAATTATCCTTTTTACCTGAGCATAAATACGTTTTTAATATATTTTACAAATTATTCTATAATGTTAGAACAAACATGGATTATTTTGTATTAGTTGTAATCTAAAATATGTTGAACGCACTATTGGCAAACATTTAGCATCGTCTATAATGTTAAATAAGAAGAATAAATTGGTATTTCATTTCTCTTTAAAATTACATAAACATTTGCTACATTCCGTTAGAATTGCATACCATTTCTATGGAAAAAAAAAAAAAAAGCTAAGCATTTTGATTTATTATTACTTACTCATCATACGTAGTATAGGGTAAGTCGATTAATCGTTTTGAAAATCGAAAAAAAAAAAAAAATGACGGATTTACACGTTTCAGACACTGGAGATTCCGAAAAATTGACGGATTTACACGTTTCAGACACTGGAGATTCCGAAAAATATATTTTTAGAAAAAAAAAAATTGCCGTTCGTCCAGCCGTACGCGGAGGGTTAATTTTGAAATTGTCAAAGCAAACTTTTGCCAAAATATTTTCCGTAAATCCCGATATTGTTGCAGTGAAATCGAACTGAATAAAATTGGCGCAAATTAAAATAATAATAGCAATAAAGTATGCGTCTCTTTAAAATTGCTATAAAGCATTTAAGCACTTTTCTTAACTGTTTAGAAAATTAAATATCTAAGCTAAATAAAACGTTAAACTGTTAAACAATAGACAGATAATTATAATTGATTGATTTCTTTCAACTTTAAGGCTGCTCGTCAGTAAACGTTCCGATTCTCCTCACTAATGTTAATCCAATGGGCGTAGGATGCATTCGTATTTTTAAAATATCTCCTCGGGAAATTAATATTTTTAACTTCTGTTTCCTGTGTACTGTTCTTAAAGAATGTCTCTTTTTTTTCTTAGTTATCAAAATATTTCTAAACTATGTGCTTAATTTATATTTTTATGTGTTAAAATCTTATCGAAACTAAATACGATTTTAACATTTCATATAAAATTAAGTATATATTTTAGAAAAAATTGACAACTAAGAAAAAAAGAGACATTCTTTAAGAACAATACAAAGAAAACAGAAGTTAAAAAAATTAATTTTCCGAGGAGATATTTTAAAAATACGAATGCATCCTACGCCCATAGGAATAACATTAGCGAGGGATATCGGGAAGTTTACTGACGAGCAGCCTTAAGGCTGTTCTCAAATTCAAACTGGCTACTTTATGACACATTTTTTAATTCATTTTTGTTCACAAATGTATCAAATTGACAGGTGCATTCAGAAACTTTGTAATCGAAACACGTTTTCCATTTTTTGGTAAAGGCAGAAGAGCTTTCGGAAAATACTGTCAAAATCGACGTTTTAAACCAAATTCCGGTCGCGGAAGCAGGAGAAAGGTGAAAAATGCGTCGTCACGTGACACGAATCGCTTATAACTCGATAAGTAATTTATTTATCAAATAATGGAACATTCATTTTGATTAAAAGTAGCTTCATTAGTCAGGCCGGCCAATTTGAAGCCTTTGCGCTTAAAAGGGAGTCAGAAATTGTGTCAGAAAGTTTCGCGTTGTCGAGCAGGTGAGTTAAGAACCACCCTAACTGAATTTAAACTACTGCCAACAGTTATGCTAATGGTTAAGAATTCGTACTTTAAATTAGAACAAGTTTAACGTGTAGCTGCCATCACATTAAAAAATTATCATATTTTAATTTGATTCCGTCCCTAAAAGTATTAAGATGTTTTTAGAGTCGTTTTAGAAAGGATGTAAGGGTAGGGAGTGGGATTGCATTGTCATAACAAGACGTACATAAACATTAAGAAAAAAAAATTAACAAATATTTTTTAAATGTTAAATCATTGTAAAATATTCAGATAACATATTTTAATCTTAACAACTAGAGGGCTCCGCCCCCTGCTCGCTACGCTGTCCAACCCCTCGCGTAATCGCTTCGCGATACCGATTGGTATGGCGCAGCAATCCTTATTTTCTAGAAGAAAATAAAAGAAAAACAAATCCGGGAAGATCTACGCAGATTTTCATTGGTCCATTTCCAAATCGTTTGGCACATTTCCAAATTGTTACTTTTTTTTTTAGTATAGAGGAGTTATAGTGTAGTAAACAATTGGTCATTGCATATTTTAATTTTTAAAATTGCATTTTTTAATTTTAATAGTCATGGGGAGCATATTTTAATTTTAACAGTTATGTTGTAAGTTAAAGGATGATATGGTGTATCGTGTATTCTTATTAATTTTTTTCATATAAAAATAATTAAAATGTTTTGAATACGAATTTAATAGATGTATTATAGCATTATGTAGATTTAGAAACTTGTAGTGATGGTCTTACTTACCTTTGTGTTTATTGCACAGTTGGAACTTAAAATCAAAAAGAGGAAAATATCGTCAGAAATATTTACTTACTAATGTCGAATTTATTTGCCTTTCTGGAAATTTTTCTGTTATTTACTTTTTCAGACAAATTTTTATTTGTTATTAAATGAATACTAAATAAGAACGAAAAATCATGCGTCAAGCACATATTATCTAACATTCCAACACTTCCAAAATACTTTTATAAATCCTGACCGTTTAATAAGGTGAACGATAAAGTCTAAGTAAACAATTTGGAAAAATCATAACACATTTCAAAACTCAATTTCAGGATTTACCAACAATATTTAAATAAATATCCGAATTCTTCTGTGCAGCCTTGTATATGATTTATAAATTTGTATATATACTACATAGTATGCTAAAATTTAGTTCAGTTAGGAAACGCATAAAACAGTTAAAAATTCCTATTCAGCAATTTCCGTCAATAAACCTAAATGTATTCGATATCTTTTATACTGCCCTGTATATGATCTATAGCATTTATACATACCGAGTAACAGGTAAAAAAATTGTTAAATTAAAAACGCGTGCCAATACTGGAAACGCACTTCCAGCAATTATTGTTCATATACACAACTGTAATTGAATTTTTTTCGGTGTCCCTGTAAATGAACGATGAATGCTATGCCCACCATATCTATAGTAAGCCTCTTGTAGTATACACCTCAGTGATATATATCAATTTCAATATGTCTGAAATAGTGTAACAATATTAAAATACACCTCAAGCTATTTTTCCCCCATAGACCGTAATGTAACAGAATTCTTTTGAATGTCCCTGTAAATGAACTATAAATGCTACACACTTCACTTTTAATACAAAACATGCCACAGTAAACCTCAATAACATATATCAATTACATGATAATCCGAGTATATTTACGCGAGTTAGGGCACGGGCAGACAGACAGACAGATAAACTGAATTCATAAACACTTTTCAAATGTTTCACCCCCCCCCCCTTTTTTTTTACCTCATTTCTTTACATGTTCTGTTGTCAGTAGAAATGTAGTTAAAATTTTTAAGACTATTATTTCGTTTAATGAAATATTTTTCAAGAAAAACAAATTAAACTACTTAAAAATCATTAAAAATCATACATTTCAATAATTTAGAGGATATTTAAAGATATTTCAAATTCGATACTCAAATATCTTACATATATGCTATAATGTTCGACTAGAAAAATATTCAAACAATTTTGTAAACAATTGGGAAAGTGATGACAGTAAAAATAAAGAAACATAAACTGAGAAAAACGCATTTAAAAATTCCATTCACTCTTGTAAACATTTTATAAAATAGTTATGTAGTCCGTGTTAAAGGCTGTTCGTAGATCCAGACTAGCTACATGTCTGAGTTCATTTTTGTTCGCAAATGCATGAAATTGGCAGATGTTTTTATTCAGAAACTATGTAATCGATATTATCAGAAATTATTGTGAAAGTTGGGATTTTGAACCGAATTTCCCAACTCGATAGCGCTGGAAAGCGAAAAATTGTTGTCATGACACAGAAATTGCCGATAAATCAAGATGTAATTCATTTATCGATAAATAAAAAAACTGTTTGATTATAAATTATTTCAATACTCATGCCTGCAGGTGTCGTGCTTTTACGTTTAAAAATGATAAATGTATCAGAAAATTTCGCGCTGATGAGCGGGGGAAAATATTTTTTTGAGAACCGCTTTAAAAAGGGATAGGTTTCTGAAATTTTGCTGACATATGGAGAGTGTATTTTATGTACTGTGTTACATAAAAATACCAAAATCAGTATTTTCGTCAAATTTCATCGATATGTTTGAGATATTGAATTCATATACATTACATATCACTTCTTTTAATTTATGATTTACAACATGATAAGACTGCCGAGATCTGTTTATCACTACTGAATTTTGTAGTATTTTTATTTTTTAATACTTTTGAAACTGCAACATGTTGAATAATTTTCTCGCATTTATCGTATTCTACTACACACGTTTTTAATATTTCAATGCAAAATTTTAGTAAATTTGTCTTTTCGGCTGTTTTCCATTCTATGTTTTTTTTTTTTTTTTAAGCAAGCAAATTATAAATTACATGATTCGAATTTGCAGATTATTATTTAACTTTATAGATAAGAT
This sequence comes from Maratus michaelseni, assembly GCA_963931845.1. Classification (NCBI taxonomy): domain Eukaryota; kingdom Metazoa; phylum Arthropoda; class Arachnida; order Araneae; family Salticidae; genus Maratus; species Maratus michaelseni. Next base: position 54,941,232 of record OZ007586.1, on the reverse strand, counting down.
TGTGTGTTTCCAATAATAATAATAATAATAATAATAATAAAAGTTAGTTGTTTTAAAAATTGTAATTGAAAAAACTCGAAAAGAATAAAAAAGTAAAATATTTTGTTTCGTTTTTCTTTAAAAAAGGAACACATATCTTTGAGAAAGTTCAAAATTTGTTTTAGATTCGGTTTTCTGTGAAAAAAGTTAAATAGTATAAGAATGCTATGCATACACATGATCTGTTCAGTTATTAGAAAAGAAAATCGATTATGAAATAATATTAATAAATTAGAAAATGTTTGTTTTTTAACGATTTGTCGAGTGATTGGTATTCTATAAGGACATAATTTTGAATTTCTTAAATTAAGTTTGCGGTTTTTCGTAACTTAAATTTAATGTTCTCGTGATCTGGCTTATAATGAGGGCGAAGCAACTGCAAATTTTGCTATAAAAGCTGAGTTCTCACAATATTAAAGTTTAAAATTTCATATGCAAGAAGATATGTGAAAGAATTGAATTATTATATTTTATCGAATCAGAGGCTCTTTTACTGTTAGGGGCTGTTTTACTTTCTTAAATATAAAAGTATTAAATTAAAGTATAACTTTACATTTATTTGGTAACTTTACATTTATTTGAATATATTTTAATTATTATAGTTGAATAATATTCTGAATTTATAAGTATGAAAATTCTTATAAAAGTAACTGAAGAAATCAGGTGTACCATTTATTTATGTAAGTTGTACTATTAAGTATGTTTTTGTTTAAAAAAAAAAAAAATTAAGGGTCCGTCCCCCAACATAAATATCATGTTTGTTTTTTTTCCCCCTAGTTAATTCAATAAACTCGTAAAGGGAAAAATATTGCTGCAAATATGATAGACGATGTCTTTCACTTTCTTTCAATGAAAGTTTAAAACACCCATGAAAAATAAAAGAAATATATATGGAAAGTCAGGAAAATCGTGAACTGTTTTGTCGCGTTTCCAGAATTTTTGCTCGTTATATCCGAGTTTTCCTAGTTACAACGTTCCTTGTTACTATTTTTCCTAGTTTTATGTGCTATGTATTTTTTGTATTAGACTAACCATAAATTTTAATAAACTCGGAAAGGGAAAAATATTGCTGCAAATATGACAGACGGTATATTTTTCATTTTTTTTCAATAAAAGTTTAAAACAGCCATGAAAAATAAAATAAATATATATGGAAAGTCAGGAAAATTGTGAATTGTTTTGTTGCTTTTCCAGAATTTTTGCTCGTTATATCCGAGTTTTCCTAGTTACAACGTTCCTTGTTATTATTTTCCCTAATTTTCTGTGTGCTATGTATTTTTTGTATTAGACTAACCATTTATTTACATTTTGTTCATTAAAAGCAGAATCTCTTAACATTCAGCTCGCTATAATCGAGTTCAAGAAACACTAACACTTAATTTTCAGAGAATATTTTGCAAAAATCTCAATACTAGGTATCTCAAAAATAATATAGGTGCTACATATAAATAATATTAATTCATATGTCATAATCTAAAATGGTGTACAACATGTCACTTGAAGCAATATTTTATCTAGTGAATTCGCTGGTAAATTGGAGGCTCGTGAATAAAAACAGTGAACAATTTTCTGTATTTAACACTGTTCCCATTGGGTCATTATTGCCGAATAGTAATTTTCGCAGAATTTTTGTCATTTAATAAGCTGAATATTAACTATTCGAAAATAGTAGTACCCCAAAACAGAGATTCTAACCTCTCTCTGTAACTGAAAGTTTTTTCTGTAATGGAACCATGGGTTTTAATAATCACCCTTAGATTTTCATAGCTTCCGTTCCAACTCGCTAGATTTTTTAATTAAAAGTATTCTTGACCTTAAATAAGAATTCTGCGATTAAATAAGACAAAAATTATTTTTCAAAAGTACAGTGGTATTTAAAAATCCGGAGGGTGGGCAGCTCTGGACTTCTAATCACATGACATTACTGAAAAATCTGAGAGCGATTACGGTTCTTATAACCGAAAGTTATTTACAAATATGGGAGAGAAGTCCGCTCAAAAAATAAGAATTCGCGGGAATTACTCAATTTAAGCAGATGATAATTGAAAACTACTGAAGCATGAGTACTTACATGTATAGGAATCTTTTAGTTACCACCCATGGTGTCCATGGCCACCTCCGATGTTGATTCCAAATCCACCACCATGTCCATGTCCATGTCCTCCTATTTCAAAACCTCCACCACCATGACCATGATGACCAAAGAGGTGGGCAATGTCTACAAATCGGATCTTGATGAAGGGCAAAGGTATTTTGACGCTAATGCCAGAATGACCAGCTAATGCCACGGACATCAAGACGACGAGAGCAGCGAGGCACAACTAGGAATAAAAAACAAGGTGTAGCGCTTTTACTACTAGTTTATTGACATGGACGCGCACAAAACAATATTGTTGAAGGTTTTTAATTTGATCGAAACACACTGTACAAAAAACTGTATATTTTACAGAAAAAACTGTCAGCCAGGACGCCAGTCAAAAACTGTTTATTTTACGGATAATCTGTATTTCTTACGTAACTATTGGCAAAATCTGTTAAAATAACAGAAAGTTTGTAATAAATACAGATTATTTAAGTAAAGGAAATAGTTTTTACTGGTGTCTTGGCTGACAGTTTTTCCGGTAAAATCGGCAGATTTTTTTTTTTTTTTTTTTTTTTTTTTTTTTACAGCGCATAGTTAGAGTTATAGCATAGAGTTGAACGTTTGTCACGAGAAAAATAACAGGGGTCCCGTATGTCGCCTTTTTAATACTACTATTTCAAAACAATAATCCTCGTGGTATATTTCTACAATATTTGCAATATAAATCTACAACGGAGATTATTGTTTGGAAATAGTGGTATTAAAAGGTTTTTGGTGGGACTGCTGCCGTTTCTCAGTAAAGGCAGAAGAATTTTCAGGAAATGCTGTCAAGGTTGGTCTCATGAATAGAATTTCCGGACACGACAGCGTAGAAAAGGAAAAAATTGCCGCCCCGAAACAATTATCTCTTATAAATCGAAATGTAATTTATTTATTTATTTTTATTTTATTTTTTTTTTTAGAAGCAAAATAATCTGGTCCCTTAAACATAAGGAACTGGTAGTGCACACAATGAAGGGATCCAGACTACCATTTTTTTTCCGCAAAGAAATTTTCGCCTTATTTTTTAATGGCCGTATTGAATCCATTTGAATGAGGCAAAAGTTTCTATTAGAAAATATTGGTAGCCCCAACCGCTCCATTTGTGTGCGCCATGTCCATTTATTCGTATCCTGAACAAGTCTGCATGAGATGGGTATTAATCATCTGCCTTCCCATTATTTTCGAATCATTTCGTGGTCATCGACAAAAGAAAGGGATAGTTTCCGAGATGTCAACGGCTCCCAATCTTGACCTCTGACCTTTAGACATGCTAAGAAAGTCATAAAGATGAAAGGGACCGCTTCACCACATCAGAGATTGCGACAGACTAGAACGTAGTCTGTTTGGTTTCGTTTCGCATATGGTTTGTGTGTGTATGAGGTTTGTGTTTGGGGATATATATTAGCTGGCATGCTTATTAAAGAGAATCGGTTAGGTTTGCATATATAATAAATTCGACAAAAATTTGGATTTTGGTAAAGCAAAAACGGTACTTTCTGGAAATTAAATAAACACATTTTTTATTTATTTATTTATTTTTATTTACTGCTTTGAAAGTGTTTATTGTTTTTATGGGGTATTAAAAAATATATCTCACTAAACATTTAAAAAATGACTATTACAAAAATGTAAACGTTTTCAGTATTTCATTTAGCAAAAAAAAAAAAAAAGCATTTATTGCTGAATGGTACGTTATTATGGTTTAGTATTTTACAGATATTTGGAATTTTGTTCATGTTAAAATCGCGACATAAGTTTTCATGCTGTGTAAGTTTTATAAATATTCGTATAAGGCTTTGAAATAAAGATATTAAAGTAAATAATATCATTGTGGTCATGCTATTATATTTCATGTTTTTCAGCTGTCTAAACGCCAGATATATTTTCTAAAATGTAATGATACTGCAGTGCATTGAATTGCCTTAGATTTGCTTAGACAGATTAAAATAATAAAAATCCATTATTACTGTTGAAGTTATCAAGCATTGTAATGATTCGGCGCTTAGTTACCCAGAAGACTGACTTTGCAATTACCGACTTGTTCAATGCTTTATACGCATTAAATGTAGCTCAGCACTAATAAAAAGTTTCCTAATAGTATTGTTAATATTATTTCCCAGTAACCTCACTAGTACTTAATTTAAAATTACATTTCAGTTGAATATGTCGCGGAAGATTGTTAATAAGATGTTTTATAAATCTAGATAAATATGTTATATTAATGTCAAATTTTGAAAGATAAACAATAACTATTATAACAAAAAGCATTATAATAAGAATTATAACAAAATATTCTGAAAGAGATAAAATAACAATGCACTAAAACAAATCTAAAATGTTTTGTTTGAGTGGTTGAAAAGTAGAAATTTATACTTACCAGAATTAGCATCATGTGTACCAGTATTCACATGTCAATACCAATATAAAAAGAAAATTATACATACCAGTATTTGTTTACATGAAAAGCACATGTACTGTTTAATGACTTAAATATATATATGTGTATATGCAATGTAATTTGAAACACCAATACAATTGTTTTTGGAAGTGATATGCATTATTACGTCGGACAGGATGTCTGTTTATAGTTCTTACAGGTGTAATAATTTTTCTACGCATACTTCCTAAAATTAAAGGGACTGAGTATCAAAAATATTTATTCTGTAAATTATTCCTATATTAAAGTTTTTGAATCATGTTTCAATAAAACAAAATCATTACAGGTAATAAATGTCCTTAAATTGTTAATAAATCATTTTTTTCTTTAAATTGTATATATTTTTTTTAAACGTAACAATTAAAAAAAAATTCTTCTTTTCCAATTTTGGAACTTTAAATTAGATTTTTTTTTTTTTTATCCTATGCTCGATTGTTCTACAAACCTCAGTATCTGATTTTTTATACAAAGTTTAGATCAGAAGAAAAATAATAATAACTGGATGTATGTGGAATAAACCTATGAAAATCGCATATATTTGAGTTGATTTTTTTTTTTAAGAAAAAAATTCAAGGATATAAAAAAAAATTGATACTTCGTTATCTCTCATAGAATCTAATGTTACATTATTAAAAAAATCAGACAATTTGCTCCATTATTGTGGAAGATTTTGATTATATACAGAATATGAAAAACTGAGAAAAATGAGCTTAAACATTTCATTAAAAGAAATCATCTAAATATATTAACCATATATCCTTTATTATTTATTAGATCGTCACGAAATTTGGAAACAATGTTCTAGAGATGTTAAGGTTCATTTTAGGATAAAAATCTTAAATTCGACATTTTTATCATCTTTTGTCAAAATAAGACGTACTGAGTCCCCTTAAAACAACAAGCAACCTAACTGCAAAATAACCAATTTTCTAACAAAAAGAAAATTTTCTATCATCAAAATTAAGAGAGATTTTTCATACATGTTGTAAATATTGAATATCCGAGGCATATTATGTTTCATGATTAAAAACATAAAAACATTTGATTAAAAACATATGGATTAATTTGACCCCTTTTGTTGGCATTACTTTTAAACTGTCAAAGTAGTATAAGGTGGATGTCAATGACTTTATAAATACAGCTTGTAAGAATAACCGTTTCAAATTATTTTTTTTTAATTCTGAGATTTATGCAGGCTTTTATATCTTGAAGAGAAAATATTCTGTTTCAGTTCTTTCACCAGTAAATATATAAATAAATAAATAAATAAAATAAAACCAGTATGCTTGAAAAGTTTAAATACGAGCCTTCAAAGAAACTTTAAGCACCAAACTACATCCATTTCGCTAATTAAACGAAAATCATAAAATTTGAGAAATATTCTGAAAAACATAGCCATAAGTCTATGCAGGCCTCTAAGTGGCATTTGAAAGGAGAAAGAAAACGTGTTCTTAATGGCAAAATTTTTTAAAAAGAAATTATGAAAAAAGTTGAATGAGTTTGAGTTGTAATCCTGACTCAAACTCGCTGATTATTTTAGAACAAACTCAACTCACGCTCGTTTTTCAAAAAGTGAACTAACTCAACTCAAAACTCACAGAAAGTGAGTCAAACTCACGAGATTCAACTCAATGAGTTCGCTCAGTTACAACACTGGTTACAACACTGCTGCTTCGATACATTTCCTGATCAAGGAATCACTAATTCTGTATCAAGGGAATCACTAATTCTGTATCATTAATGCTGTATATCCATTTTAATTAGCAGTGGCATGATAAAGCGAGAAAAATCCATAAAGCAAACCACTCACCAAGGATTTCATGGTGGATGTGTTTGGAGCGACTTGAGGAGTGCGGTAAAACACTGTTTGTTTACAGTATCCGATTGAATGATGCTGGATGAAGAGTTGAGAGCCCTTTTATACATGTCCGAGTTGTCCAGCTGGACCTGATTAAAAAAAACAAAACAAAAAACGAAAGTGTGGCATCATCTATGCTTTCCCTAACCTACACCCAACTCACTAAGTTTATTGTTTTTTTTATTTCATTATGCCCCAAGGATTGGAAAGGGGGGGGGGGGAGGAGTTCCAAACATAGGAAGGAAGTGATCTAATAAAGGGCGAGAAGAGTTGGACAAATGGCCAGTTCTCGAGGAAAAAAAAATACCGCAGGTGAAAGTGAGGAAAGTGTTTCTTCACTTTCACTTACGTTTATCGTACGTGATTATCTCGCGAGACCCAGTTTCGTGACCAGACGCAATTACCCGATTCTGATTGGTTAAGAAAAAGGAGAGCGCCGTTTTCAATTTAAAAATGAATTGCAAAGACAAGATGGTTAATATGAGTGCCATTGTTAAAGTTAGAAAAAATATATCGTACTTTTATTCATGTCATTACTTTCTTTTTTTCAAAGTCGTTTGAAAAAATTGCTGAAAGAAAAAAGAAGGCTAAAGAGTATTTTTTTTAACATTAAAAAGTATTTTCTTTCTTTGTTTGGATGTCAGTTATATTGCTACAATGTAAACAATGGTAAGGGAAGAATAAAAATTTACTTTCTAGATCAGAAAGTTGATTGACAATTTGCTTTTTTATAAGTGAATTTGGCAGTTGACCCCTTTTGTAAATAACAATGTTTAAAAAAGTTGTTTTGAGACTATGAAATCGAGATTTTTCTAAAGTGATCTAAAGTCTTTACTGAAAAGTTTAATTTTGAACTTTTTTTAATTTATGACTTTTTTAATGCGATTTCAACCACTTCTTACCATTTTTCATTTAATTACCGTAATATACGAAAGAAATGAAGCGGCGTTTACGAGTTTAAAAGTCGAAAATTTTGAAGTATGGAGTTTACGTTATTTTGTTTTTCGTGCTCTACATTTTTATAAATACCAACAAGAGTCCTGAACTAGAGAACCCAAAAATTCCATTTGAAGTCAACCCGCAACCCTACCCGAACCCAACAAAAAAAATTTCCACGACCCGCAACCCAACACGAACTCGCAAAAATAATTTTCGGCGATCCGCAATTGAATTTATTTCAACCCGCACCCGCCCGAACCCGCAATAAAAGGAAAAAATGGAGGACAGTAAATCATGTTTTAAAGTTATTATGAAAATTAATCTAAAATTATATCTCTAATACAAATTTTATATTTTACATAGACAAATGGACATATCTATATTCTTTAATATTCAAATATTGTAAAACCTTTGAATAGCGGCCACCTCGGGCACGTTGAATAGAATTATGCATCGGGTCGGATTGTTTCCAATTTTTTTTTCGGGTCGGGATGACTCTATTTTTTTTTCTGCGGGTCGTGTTCACCCTAGATTCTTGCTGGTCATATTTAGGTTTTTTTGCAAGTCGGATTGTTGGGATTTTCACAAAAAGTTTGAGCAGAAGTATGTTTCAGATGAAAATAAATACGTATTTAAATATAAATGAGTATATATCCATTTTGCTGCATGAGAAAACATAAATGTATATAAGAAATGTAATCATAGATTATTCTTTCTTTACGGTGCAGTTAAGAACTATTTTTTATTTTCTCAGAATATGAAAAATATTACCAACATTTCGTTTATGATACACACAAAACCGCATGTATCGTATTTCTGATAGTTTATGCATACATACACATGTTACGTGTGAGCAGATTGGAAGGTGCCCACTATTCTAAGGTATAAGCGTACAAATATATAAGTGTTAGGAATTGAAAAAAGTGTTCGCTAAATAGAGGTGTCCGCTTTTCGGGAGTGTCCATTATGGAAGTCTTATTGTATATATATATATATATATATATATATATATATTTAATCTGGAAAAATATTTTGGACATTATTTTGAAAGAGCGGGTCAACCCGAACCCGACCCAAACCCGAAACAGTGAAAGTCAACCCGACCCGAATCCGACCCACAGCAAAATTAAAAAATGGAAGTAAACTCCACTTGAACTCGAACTGCAACGAAAAAATATAGCACCGACCCGACCCGAACTGCGGGTCGGGTAACCCGACCCGATGCAAGACTAATACAAACTACTGTCTCGTCAGTAAATAAATTAGATATAAATATTTACAAACACCTTAAAACAGGATTAGTTTAATAAATGTGATTTGACACATCATTTTATACAGTGTTCGGTGCGGTGTTTATAACTTTTACTGTTTTATTTATCCTTTGATTAAGGGCCAGGACTGGTAACTATTTTTTATATTCAATCGTACCACAACTTACTTTTTTTTTTTTTTGGTAGGTTTCTACTGAAAATATCCTAGTATAAGTGTACGGCAGAGATTAATTTTCGAAAAGTGACACGAATAGAATAAAAAAATAGTTCAAAGGGACTATATGTCCCAATCCATAATCAAAGGATTAAGCACATCCTTACGACGGGTGCAGCGTTTGCGATATATATATTTTTTTATTATGCTGAATATTGTGGATGTGGCGTTCGTAAACTACGATATGTTTCTCTTGTATCGCGTAAAAATTGTTATACTGAGTTAGATATTTATGCAAAGAAGGCGAAGTAAAATTATAAGTTTTATAGTTAAATAACATCCATACTTTAAAAGAAAATATCGATTAAGCAAATTTAGACAAAATTAAAACAGGCACATAAACAACATTTCCTTCATTTTTGTTTAACATTTCTTCGTTATTTTCGATGGCAGAAGTTCATAACTTAACGACAATGTGGTTCAAATAGCAAGAAAGGAAAATGAATGCATTGACTAATGTATAAAAAAGACTAATGTAAAATAGCATATGTTAATTTTTTTATTCGAAAATTCACATTAAAAGTATTTACATAAATAGTAAAAAAAAAAGAAAAAACCTTTCACATTTCTCAAAACATTACGCGAAATTAATACTATTAGATAACGGAAATAATTTTTCAGATTAGGAAATTTTCCGATTCTTTCTATATGTGGAAAACTCTTAATCATTTTATGTCACTCAAAGATGGTCAAAAAATGCAAACTGGTAACATTTTAACACATTTCTGAAGTCATTGTTATTCTTAAACATACAAAATTTGCAGGTATTCTTATTAAAATAATAGGATACCGAACACTGTTTCTCTTTTTTCATAAAGGCAGAGGATATTTCCGAAAGTAATATCAAAGTTGGCGTTTTGAACAGCCTTTAGAGACAAGAACACGATGATCAGGGTGGTGTGTTGTTGCAGCCAATTATCTATACCAGAGGTTCCCAAAGTGTGCTCCGCGGAGCCCTTGGGTCTCCGCCTACACTTTTCAGGGGCTCCGCGGCGTTCCAGGAAAATAAACAAAATATGAAAGAAATCAGCATATTGCGAGAGAAAAGTTTTCGAAAGTATGTAGAAATTTTTGTGTGTGTGTATGTGTCAAAAATAAATACATCACATCTAACACTGGGTTGAAAAATACTATAATATATTTTTTCAAGAGGGCGGGAATAACACGCCCCCTTTCCAAACTTCGCCCGAACACGCAGCAGTCGAAATATGCAGAGACTTGACACTCAGAGAGCAGAACTTGCCGAGGGTGAAAACGATTCCATTCCTCTAATCCCGCAGCCAAAGGAGACTGTCACATAGATCCTGATTCCTTAAATCATAAAAAAAATTGCATTATACATGTATCCATTTTCTGTATAATATTTTTGGTTTGAACTACTTTATTTTATATTTCGGCATCTAATGTGTTTTAAAAATTTGTGTATATTGTATATATATATATTTCTTTTTCTTTTTATAACTTTAATTTCTTTAATCTGTTTATGTTATTTGTATATTTAAATTTTCTATACTGTTTTTCATAGTAAAACAATATTTGTCGATTAAAACGCCTCTTTTTTTGTGACATCTTGTATCATTTAATAAACCCCTCATTAGATTCATTTAATATTTGTATACGTTGTATACATAGTTTTCTTTTTACTTTTTGTAACTTTAATTACTTTAATCCGTTTATTTTATTTTCATTACTTCTTAGTTATTTAAATTTTCTATGCTGTTTCACATAATTGTACTTAAGTTTTGAAGCAATGTATGTTGCTGAAAACGCATTTTTTAACACCTTGTGTCACTTATCAACCCCTCTTTAAAAATTTCTTTTAATTTGTCTAGACATTCTTATGTTATGATGCCACATTTTTCTATCAGAAATAAGGCTGTAGCAATTAAAAATATATATATTGGTTCTTTACATTTGTCATCACACTAAGAATCGAAACTTTTGCTCAGATCCACACCTTGCTTAAACTTTTCAATGAGTACCTCCCCCCCCCCGATATAAATTTAACCCCACTCATATGTACCGTTTTGTTAGTAAAGTTTTTCTACTAGTTGCAGTTCTTTTAACATGTGTAGTTTTTAACAGTATATCTATTTTGAGGCAAAAACAGTGGTGAAAGAAAGCTTCTTTCAAAACTATAATTAATAGCTAAATACTTCAAATAAAACGTAAAAAATGTGAACGAGGCAATATAACCTAAGAATACTGGTTATAGACTTTGCCCCGCCCACTTAAACACTAAAACAATGATCTGCTTCTAAATGCATTTTTAAAAAGTAGTTCAAAAGCAGAAGCTCAGAGGCGATTCGTTTTCGTTGCATTTTTAGAAGTACTAGAAACGTAAAGAAGAACGAAAAAAGAATCTTTAATCATATGATTCAATAAGGGTGGGCGGGACTAGCGAAAACGTGTTATATAATTACTCATGGGAGACTGGGCCTACGCATTTTCTTTCTTTTTGCTAGTAGCCTATTGGGATTATACAGAAGTCTCTCTTTGTAAACGAAAACTGTACAACTTACCTTTTTTTCTGTGTGTGTGTGGTTTTCGCCATAAATAATAATAGTTTCCCGCAAGCCCCGATGCAATGCATGACTCAGACAGGTTTAGCATTTTGATCTTTAATTCCGAGTTCATACTGAAAATCCCAAAATAATATATATTTTTAAAAAAATGGATGTCATTAACCCCTTAACAGTATTGCTCGAACGTCGCTCGGGTAAGAAGAGTTTGTTTTCTTCTTTACTAAAAGCTTTCAGAAACCACAAATTCTTAATTATAATTTTTGCTATATTTGGCGGACATACCTCGATTATACAAGGCAGATATTTTAATACAAAAAAAGTGGTTTTTAGTCCTTATTTTTAATTTATTGTGTCCAATAATAGTAATATTAAATAAAACTGTTAAAGGATTAAATAATTGAAAATTTGATTTTCCAAATTTCTAGTATCAATTCAGAATTTCTGTATCAGGAAAAGGGCCAAAATGAGAATGTTGGAAACTACTGGTTCGGACCAGCAGATCTTTCTCTGTTCCATAGGCATAAAAAAGCATTAATTTGTAAACCATAGAGTACCGTGGAGTTAAGGGGCTCCGCCTTAGAAATTCTTCCCAAAAAGGGCTCCGCGAGCCTAAAAGTTTGGGAACCACTGATCTATACGATAGGGATATAGGCCGAGCAAGAGGGGGGGGGTGAAGATTGCTCTACTTGGGGGGGGGGGTCTTTATAGGGGATCACTAACCGTATTTACGGAAATTAAAAAAAAGATAACGGAAAACTTTGAACGGTTAGGCCGGCGATTTGAGAGCAAAATCTCACGACACTCAGGGAAGATTTGTCATCGGCAAATAATCCTTTATAACTTTCAAAGCTCTGTCCCAAACGAAAGCGAGGCCCGCTGCAATAATTTTTGCGCGGCCCTTTCTTTTGAAACTAGTCTCCCCCTCTCCGCCTTTCATTGGCGTAGTCAGGATTTCATTTTTTTTGTGGGGAAGAGGGGGGGGGGGTGTTCCATACTTTCTCTTCAGGTTATTCATACAGTAAAACCTTCTAAGACGAACTCGCAAGGGACCGCTGGAATATTTCGTTTTCGTCTTAGCAAGCCTAATTATATGGTATTCTTTTAGCTGGGACCAAGGATTTTTCCGTTATAGGCAGGTTCATTTTCACTAGTTTTGCTGTATTTATATATATACATATTACAGCAAAACCTGTTAAATCGATACCTGTCTTAATCCTATCTTAAACAGAAACATTTTAAGATCCCGACGGAAAGATTACCATACAATTATACCAGCTAAGACGCGAGCCTTTCTGAAACGGAATATTTTTGAAGTTCCATGCGACTGCGTTTCCACGGGTTGTACTATATATATTTGCATATATATCTATATATATATATATAACCATTAAATGAACGTTACAACCACCAACAAAAACTGTGAAATTATGAATAAAAGTAAAATAACTAATTGACAACAAAACAGATCCCCCCAACAAACTGAACATAGATACCAAAAACATAGTATTAAAAAAAAGGGGGGGGGGGTAGAAATTGAATAACAGAAATTGAATAATGGAAATTTGTGGAATTTAGACGAGATCTTCAGGTCCCAAATGTCCAAATTTCCACAAATAAAATGTGTGGTTTCATCTTCATATTAGCCATAAAATAGCTAAAGAATATGAATTTGGGAGAACCACACCCAGAATGTAGAGAAATACACAATGAAACAACAATTAATTTCAAAATAAAACATGATTAAAAAGGATAAAGGGAAAAAATAAAAACATGAAATTACCACATTTGAAAGTAAAATCCAAACCTGAGTCATCTAGATAGATAGATAGATAGATAGATAGATAAATAGATATACGGTTAAATCTATGAAAATGGAATTTGTCTAGAACGGAATCCTAACTTAAACGGAAGAGTTTCAGGATGCCGTCGAAAGAAATAACATACAATTTCAAATATTTAGACCGAAACCTATCTTAAACGGCCCCATGTGATTCCGTTTCTACAGGATTACTGTGTGTGTGAGGAGAAAAGGAGTGAGTGATAGAAGTTTTTCAATAAAGGTCTATCATGCACAGTAACACAGTAATAAGAAATCTACCCCAACATAACACCCGCAACTACCCTTATATATATTTAGAAAATGATACATCTAAAGATGAACACATTTGCCTTCTGCAACTTGCTATCTTCAATACTTTATGAAATAAACCCGCGGATACCAGATTACCAAAATAAGCTTACTAGAGCTTTAGATGGCAGCGCAATTATTCTGCACCTATAAGGCTCAAACTGCACCTATTGGTACGTGATTTGAGGGCTTGTATTTCTCAGAAGAGCAGTTAGGTACAGCAGTGCAAGTTTAAGCTTAGTTTAGCTATACATTATTTTTTTACTTATATCAAATTGATTGATGATGAAATTATACGAGTTGAACATTTCTAAACTGAATGAAAAAGTGTCCAAACCAGGAGTCGACCAGGGCCTTTCGCGTACTGTGTGAACACTCTGCTAACTGAGTTACCTTTATAGTAACTCTTACGGATACTAGTTCACTCAAACAGCCTTTTGACATTGTTGCGCGGATTTTTCCTGACATATGTTAAACTACGTTTTATACCTCGCAACATAAATTTTAAGAAATTCCGGCACACACTTGCAATTTTGGATCAAAAGATGGAAATTAATTTTTACTCCTTTTGTATTGTCAAGACCTAGTACTCATTATTAAAGCATTTTTCATAAATGTCTTTGCATTTTCAAGTTAAACCGAAAAAAAGGTCTTAAGGTGTACCAGGTCTTGATTTTTTTTCAAATTTGAGATACAGCTTTGCGGTAATAGTAATTTTTTCTACACTGTTGGTGTACTATCCAATGGTATAAGGAAAATGTCAAACAAGGGTGGGGCTGATTTCATATGGAAATGTGGGATACTCCTTTTATCAAGGCATTGTCTTATTAATTTCTTGATTAAAAAAAAATGGCTTATGAAAAATAATGCAAGATCAATTTCTATAATTGCGTCTAATATTACAATGCAGTAAATTAATATTTACCAGTGAAAAATATTTTACAATAACTATGATATAAAAAATTGAGCACATACAGAAAAGTTAACATTTTTTTTTTATTAAAGGTTCTTCTACTTTCGGAACCGGTTTCGAAAGTGAAAGTACTTTTAAAAGGTAAAAAATGGTCCTATTAGAGATCGACATCAGTTATCCTATACAAAAAAGAAAAAAATCGTTTTAAAATATTCAAATTCAAAAGAGAAATTTGAAAAAAAAAAACCCTCATAGGTTTAATATTACCTTGAGAGTGTCTTCGCATGTCTGAAGAGTACCCTTAAACAATAATGAGAGGGGGGGGGGGGATGATTCTTATCCTAAACTCAACCTCTCCGACCACTATCAAAACTTCCTCTATTCCCACCATTACTTCTAAAATTATCACTATTGCCACTCCTATAATTACCAACATTGCGTCTAGAATTAATACCTTTATAACAATTTCCATAATTTCTAACCTTATTTTATAACCATATCTCAACTCTTGATTACCCTACTAAAATCATTTCATCCTCTCACGTGAAAACTATGAGAGCCTCTCTGTCTTACTCGATCCTTCTCCACGATCTGAGACATGCCTACTCTCATATTTCAATAATAGTCCATATAACTCAGCAGTGTTCTTTGGTGCTCACATCTCAATATAATCCTGAATATACACATGAAAAAGAGGCAAAATTATATCAACGCGTTCATCAAAAGCTAAATCTAGTCCTAACTTATTTTTCAATTCTAATTTATTAAGATAAAACTTCGATATATTTTCAAAAATACCCTGCTTGTTACGATAAAAACCCCTACATAACACAGTTTTATCACTAATGGCCGAACAAGCTTTCTTTAGTTCTATTACAATTTGTTGTTAACGCTGGGTTTCATCATTTATTAAAAATTTACCAATGTTCTCTTAGCCATAATAGTGCGTCTCCTGTTAATGACTACATTAACACTAAATATTTATTTTTTGTCGGGGATACTATTAAACGAAATATACTCCTCTTTGTGTGAGATGGTACAATTAACGTCCAGCTCACCACTGAAATATACACTCTTATACCAACTTCTAACGTCCTAAGATTCGTGAAAATTTCGGTCATTATTTGTGGACGAATCCTCAGACCCGACCATTAAAGGACTAGCCATTGGGACAATATTTAAGATAAAATAAACAAGTTTATTTAAAATCAATAAGAAATGAGGTTTGCAGTAGAGCGGGAAAAGCTTAAATGCTGATTAGATGCTGAAATTTAGATTCAGCCAACTCTTAAATACACTAAATGCAAATTTACCAATTTTAGAACTCAAATTACGTAAGGAAAATGTGTGCTCAAAATCGTATCCCTAGAAAACTGCTATATGGCGAAGATCATTGTCACTGAAAACACTACAATAAATAGCACTTCCAAAATACGTTAAATGTTTCAAACTAACTGGAATTTCGTGGACTCGAAATCCACTTTATTCAAGCACACAGATTAATTTCTTGCCAAAAGACAAACTTTTCAGATAACACGAAACGTCAATATTTCAGAGCACGTGGCAGCAATGTTATGCACATGCAGCATGTGGCTCCACGTCTCAAAAGCAAGAACTTCTAGTCTTGTTTTCCTTGAAAAGCAGGCCTCGACCCAATTCATTCGACCAAACTCTCACTCGCGTATTTATACTCGCCAGTTGACCACAGTAAGCCAGTTGACCACAGCCAGTTGACCACAGTAATTTTTTAAGCTTGTTTTGTTAAGTTGTAAATATTTTTAGTAGACTTTGAAATCTTTTTACCAACTTGTATTTTTAACCCTTTTTTAGAAAACATTGATTATTTAATAACTTGTATTGTTTTTAACTTTTTTACTACATTGAAAATTTCTTCAATGTAGTAACGTGTTAACGTGTAAATTTTTAGTTTTTTTTTTTTGTTAACTTGTAAATTTTTTTACATTTTTATTTTGTTAACTTGTATATTTTAACCTTTTTTACTAACTTATATATTTTTTTCATTCATCTGTTAATTTATTTTAAAAAAAATTGTATATTTGATTTTCTTTTCACGTAATTTTTTTTAACGTTTTGTTAACTTGTAACTATTTTAGGAAACATTTTAATTATCTTTTACTAACTTTTATTTTTTTTAATTGTTTTAGAACACATTGAAAATATTTATTAACTGTATTTTTAATCCATGTGTTAATTTTTTAAACATTTTTGTTAATTAGTAAATATTTTTTAAACCTTTTTTGTTAACTTGTGAATATATTTTTTTATTTTTTTTGTTAACTTGTAAATATTTTTAATCTTTTTTAACTTGTAAATATTTTAAAATAAGATAATAAAATCACTTCTTAACGTTAAACTAAAGATGAAGTAAATGTTTAAAGTGATAAAAACATTCACAAAAAGGTTTAAAAATACCTTTGATATAAAGATGACATGTTTCATACGCTTAAACGGTGACTTCTTCAAGATCGATAATGTAAATAAACTATTTTCGCAAAATTTTTGAAAATGATAAACAGAAATCACGAGATCACATGTATAATGCAAGCAAGTGCTTAAAATGGTCCAACTGTAGGCGTGAAAATTTGTATTTTATTTATTGCTTTTCTAATTTGTAAAGCATCTCGTGCTGAAGTTTTAGGTAACTCAAAAGAGACTGATTCATTGCATATGTTCTCGTTTCGCAAATATATTTCTACTGATTCACTGATAATGGATGGGAATTAAACTCTTGGAAAAATTATTTTACTATTCTTGAAATCAATTTGCAAAGGCTGTATCCTATGTAATCTGGCCAAAGCTGAAGTTCTTCTGTTAATTAATTGCTTCATATAGTTTCTGCATTTAGACATTTTATTAGAAGAGTCTTTACAGTATGTAACACTGATCAGTTAACCAATGAAATAAATACAATAAGTGACATCGCAAGAAATAACGGATATAAAGACAGTACTATTAATAAATTAATTACGAGCATCGATAAGAAAGAGAAGAAAAACTTCAATGAACAAAATTCAAAGTTATCAACTTTAGAATATTTTCCTTGGTTCTTTGAAAGATTTTGAAATAAACTTAGCAAATTCAATATCTGCCTTATCGTAAAACCTTCCATAAAATTAAAAAAAACATAATACGTAGAAAAATAGATCCAAAAGAGCCCGATCAACTTTCCAGTGTTTATGAAATCCCGTTCACTAGGGCATATGGAACATTACAGTATTACATAGGAATGATAAACAGAAAATTTTAAAACGAGAGTAAAAGAACATATGCAGATATCAAATATGACAAAATAACTACAGCTTTGGCTAGACTACATAGTATATAGAGCCTTTGACGATTTGATGAAAAAATTGTTTTACTATTCTTGAAATAAGAGTTTATTTTCCCTTCTATTATTCGTGAATCACTAGAAATATATTTGTGAAACGAGAACATATGCAATGAATGTCTCTTTTAAGTTACCTAAATTTTTTCAGGAGATGCTTTACAAATTAGAAAAGCAATGAATAAAATAAAGATTTTCACGTTTACTGTTTGGTTATTTTAAGCACCTGCTTGCATTATACATGTGATCTCATGATTTATATTTATCTTTTAAAAAAATAATTTTAATTTATTTATCATTATCGATCTTGAAGAAGTCGCGTATGAAACATGTCATCTTTATATTAAAAGCTATTTTTAAGCCTTTTTGTGTAATATATTTTTAACACTTTAAGCACATATTTTTTACATCTTTTTAAATATTTGTTAAATTTTTTTTTTTTTTTTTTTTTTTTTTGCTAACTGGTATTTTTTATTCAACAGTGAATTTTTTTGTAATAGATGAAAAATTTATGTGATAGTTGCAATTCCTTTTACTTACTTTTATATCGAGTTGTAACAAAAGTTTCCCGCCAAAAATAGTTCTAAAATGAAGTTTAAAAAAAGAAAACATGAAAGCAGTACCTTTAGTGCGAGTAGTAATCACCACCCAAATCTATGATTTTCTGCCAACATTTTGGTAGTTTTTCAAACCCTTCGAGCTAGAAACTTAGAGGCCGCGAGTCCAAAAAGAGATCAACTTCATTTCGGACGTCCTGTGCAGAATTAAAGATAACACCATCAAGATGTAGTTGCAAGTGTGAAAAAAGGTAGAAGTCGGAGGGAGCGATGTCGGGGCTATATAGTGGGTGCGGCAAAAGATGCCATTCGAGTCCATACAGAGTTCAGCCGATGAATGCAGACACATGTGGTCTAAGCATTATCTTGATGAAATATTACCTTCTTGCGCCGGAACTCATTTTGACGTTTTGCCTTGATACCAGCGTCAACACGGACTAGCATCTCGCTCTACACCTTACTGTCTATGGTTTTAATTTTTTGCAGATACTCTTTGTAGATAATACCATGGCTATCCCCCCAGATACAAAGCATGATCTTTTTGTTAGTCAAATTGCGCTTTGCGACGCTGCCGACGGGCTCACAGGGCGCAGACCAACCCCCTTTTCTGCTTGTGTTGTTGAAGTAAATGCTTTTCGTCACAAGTGACGATGCGGTCCAGAATTTTGTCCTTGCATTGATATTCGAACAGATTAGTACTGACACAAACACGTCTGTCCTTATCTGCTTGAGTCAGCTTATGCGGCATTCAGCGATTGAACTTGTACGTCAAGTTTATGCGATGCATAAGCGCGACTAATGGATATGGCACTAACGTCTAACTTCTTAGCTAGCTCTCAAGTAGTTGAATACTGATCTTCTTCCAAAAGTTCTCGCAGACGGGCCTCATCAACATCAGTAGGCCGGCCAGAGCGCTCCGCTTCTTGAATGTCATAGTCCTTGTTTGTGAACTTTCGGTACCAAACCTTCACAGTGTTATGTGATACAACAGTAGTACCTAAAGCTGTACACATGATTCGGTGACATTCTGTAGCTGACTTTTTGCAACAGAACTGGAAGTAAATGAGGGTTCTAATCTGGTGGCAAGATAGTTCGATTTCAGACATGATATCGATATTTTTTTACAAATTTCACAACACAGTGTTCTAAAACAAGTCTATTTCTTTCAAATGCCAAAAAATTTTTGACAAAATATCAACAAACATGTCAATGCGAACTGTTTGCGCAGACGATATTAGCTGTGGTGGGAAACTTTCGTTACAACCTAATATTTTTTGTTCAATAGTTAAATCTTTATGGTGTTGGTATTAGTGTTGTTTTTTACGACCGATTATCTACTCGAGGGATATAGACGAGGGGAGGGGATGCCCTCCGTGGGGGTCTTTATAACCCGTATTTATGCATGATTACCCAAGGTTTCCCCTGGAAAGCTCCGAACGATTGGGCCGATGGGCGCGATTGAGTTCGAAATCAGCACCTCAATTCTACCAGCTTTGAGAGCAGAACCTATTAGCCGCTGGTGGGACTTAAATATTTATGCAATAGCCGATTTTTTATTTTAAATAACTTAGATTTTTCATTCATCTGTTAATTTTACATTTGATCATTAATTTTTAATTTGTTAATTATCATTACATTATAATACGAGAAAAAAATATTGTGTGTGTGTGTGTTTGTGTGTGTATATGTATATACATATATAATTTTATCTGAAAAACGACTCTAACGATTTTGACTAAATTTTGTATCCTACCGTTTCGGGGTACGAGAAGACCAATGAGCTAGGTCGCCTGTTCGAGAAAATTCGATTATTAGGTCATTTTGGGGTCATTACGGGTCAATGCATTTCAATGGAAATGAAGGTTGAAACAGTTATCAAGCTGTTGAACAGTTGGCAGTAAATGAAGTCGCAAAGTTGGCAACATTTCGCCAAATTTGGCGATATTTGACGATTTTAAAAGCTGCACTTGATTTGCGTACTTTTTGTAATTGGAAGTATGTTTCTATGTTAAGAGGCTTTTACTTCAGTACTGTGATTTCATCTAAAAAAACGACCCATTTAAAAAAATTGCATTAAAACTGAATATTTTATGTTAATTTTGTACCATAAAGTTAATTTCAGCATTGAGATAATTAGAGCAATTAACAGTAGTAATAACAGTAGTAACCTGCCAATTTCATGCCTTTCCGAACAAAAATTAATTAAAAAATATGTCTGAAAGAAGCCCCTTTGGATTTGAGAACAGCCTTAACTTGTGCACTTTTCGCAAGTCAATTAAAGTTATATATATATATATATATATATATATATATATATATATATATATATATATATATATATATATATATATGTATATATATATATACCAGTTTAAAAATAAAAATACTTTCATTCGGAAATGAAATTATATTTCTACATTATTATTATTTCTAAAAAAATATAACATTTAGTTGTTGAAATAAAAAAGAAATAATACATGAGAAAATCTCGTTTGTTAGATCCTGGGGATTGAGTCAAAGCAATCCCGGAATTAGAAATTATCATCGGGGTTGCATTTCCTGTTTGTGACTTTATGTTCTGTTCTTATGGACAAGTATTTAATCGTATATAAAAAAAAACAAATATTCTAAAACCAATTAAAACTATTGGATTTTATCAGTGGTTATTTTGCTTTCTGGTTAGTTATTTTGATTATTATTTTTTGGAAATCACCTAACAACATGACTATTAGACCAAACATGCGGAAATCAGACTTTATCTGGATGTCTGGGAGAGATTAACATCTTTCTAAACAAAGAAAACTACTTATGAATATGGAGATGAGGTTAACGAATCATTAGTGCTCCGTAAGTATAATTCTGATGTCTTAACAAAAGAGGGATTAACTTGGATGGAATTGACCGGTCTTTATTTATTTATTAATTTTTATTTATTTAATCGGAATCATATTGTAGTATACTTATTGTAGTATAATGCAATTGAATTCATTTGCGTCTGAAACATTTTGTATTTTATTTTATTTTATATATTTACTATAACTAGAGCAGACAGACGGATCAGACATACGCCTGATAACCTGGTCTTATAAATGCTTTTCACGTAGCATATTAACGTTAGATTTATTTAGGGAAATATAACGTCATTTACAGGACGGTGGGATACTTTTATACTACTTAATTTTAATCAATATTTGTACCGGAATTTTTGAACAAAATTTATTTTATAACTTTGATGGAGAAAAATCTGTAAAATTTCCTTTCTTTATTTTCAAATAAAAGTTTTCGAAAATTCTGCTGTGAATTGAACATTACAGAAACACAATTACATGCCTTGAAAGGGCATGCACGTCAAACTGTACCCGATCGCAGGGCTCCCAAAGGCTCCGCTTTTTGAATACCAGTGATTCCTAAAAATAAATTCCGTTTAGTGTTTTATTTTTAGTGTTAGCCCAATCAGGTTTCTATAAACCAAAGGTGGCCAGTGTCTCTAATGTAGCCCACCCCTCAAAAGTAGAATTAATTTAATTTTTAATCACAAAATGGTGCTGCTGCATTGTCAATCACGTATCTGCAATGCACGTGGCTGAATTGAAAGACATCACCTTGATCCTCCGGCATTTTATGCAGTGATTTTACTTTTGAGGAGTAGTCGTTCTAATTTTCAGGTAAGATGATATTTTAATTTACACGTGTTTAAATTTTTGGAACTTTGAGTTATGGTACGTTTTCTGAAAGCTTATTTCTTTCTCTTTAATCACATTTACTTCAATTTTAAGAAATTTATCAGATTAATACTTTTACGTCGTGCAAATGGCGACCAAACGCATGTTCCCAAGGTGGCCACCCTAGAAAACAAATGGGAAAATCAGTATAGTAGTTCAGTCAGTATAGGGTGATTTTCAAAATTCTACATAAATATCTGAAAAAACTTATTATCATTTATTGTTAACACCAGAGATCACTCAAAAGAAGTCAGTAACTCCCAGAAGAAAATCCCTGAACTACCGTATGTACAAAAAGTGCTTCAAGGTCTTTTCGTGTCATAAGATAAGAAGACTAAGAAAAAAAAAACTTGAAAGATATCAAAAGAAAGAAAGGATCATCAGAACATAATAGTAGACAAAATAGTTTGCCGAGTATTTTTTCACATTTTAAAAGCGATTTCAATATATGGACCACCTTTGGAACACTATGCACCAAAAGTGGCCCACAAGCTACAATTTTGAAATTGTATTATAAAAGTAATTACATTTTATTTTACAAAAGAAAAGTATACTTGATATGTGTTAGAGATAAGTCTAAAATTTTACAAACAAAAGTTCAGCCACACACACCCAACCAGAAAATTATAAAAAAATCATCAAAGCTTAACTATGGCCATCTTTGGTTCACCTACCTTATTTGCTATAGAAATAACCTTCGGGGTAGGTTTCTACAAAATTTGCAAGAAAAATCTAAAAAAAGATTACCGTATGAAAAAAGTGTTACTCGAAAAGCGAGCCATTTGTTAGCCTTGCGATCGTAAACGATAATTTATCTAAATTCTTTCCTGCAGCCACATAATTGAACTATACATGAATGGGTATCATCTGGAAGAAGGGCCTATGTTACAAATTTTGTAAAGTTGGGTTTTTTGTTGGAGAAGGGCTTATATGTTACAAATTTTGGAAAGTTGGGTTTTTTGTTGGAGAAGGGCTTATATGTTACAAATTTAGGAAAGTTGGGTTTTTTGTTGAAGAATGGCCTATGTGGAATGTTTGATGATTATCCAGAGTGCTAAAAATTGCAATTTCGTAATATTATACACGATGTTGTTTACATTAAATAAAAAATGAAAACAATAAACTAAAAATAATATTATTACTTTCTTTACCCACCTAACTCGTGTTATTACTTGTCAATGCTCAGCATGAAGACAAAAGTGGAGGGTAATTAAGATCGGAAGAAAGGCCTAAATTGCACTAGGCACCCAGGATATCGGTAACCAATGACACTACATTTTTGTCCTCATTTCTTTAAAATTTAAAATTTTTAACATAGGCCCATCATCTAGACACCCATTTATATGATGAGAGACTATTTGTATTGGGAAATACATCAATAACATATTATTACTTAGGCATTGTTTTTTTTTAAGTTTAGAGAAAAGTAAATAAAGCTAAGGTCAAATCCTGATTACCACTGGGGCATGGCAAGACATCAATTTTTTTTTAATCATTCACGAGTGGATTTAGATGCATGACAAGAAGAATTATCCCGCTAATGTATCCCTTCAGCACCACCTAATGAAGACCCAAACGGTATGAGATGACCATGTAGGATAGCTTGATATTTTGCAGAGTTCTTAAGTCTCGATATTTGTTGTAAATACTACAATCTATCATGAGCAAACGCTCTCCAAACCATTATGGAGCCTGCGCTCATTGGTTGACTGAAACATTTTTTTGTTCCTTCCTCAAATGATGCCAGTTAATAATCATGCCAATAAATAAATTTATTCGTCTGTACCGTCATATGGTTAGTCTTTTTTCAACAGAAAATATAATTTATTTCTACTCATTGTTCCACGATATAACATTTTTAGCCCATTTCAGTCTTTCCTCTCGATGATGTTTCAATAACTCTGGGTTATTTCCTTTTATTTTCCTAAATTTAGTATTGGCATTTGATTGAAGGCTCTCCCAAACCATAACATGTAATGTTATTTTGCCTAAACAATGTTAAGTTTTACGAGACGGAAGATTTTTTTTTTTGTAGTTATAAAAAAACTTGTCGATTGTCACATGTTGTCAACTTCTCCTTTTCTGATCGTTTTATTTTGCTCTGAGATTTTTTTTTAAGATATGACATTGTAAATGACAGTTTAAAACATGCTATATGCAAATTTTCTCAGGTGGTCTTATATTTTCTTACCATATCTCTTATTTATAGTTCATAGAAATATGAGTAAATTTTAATAAAATTTAAGTTTATTTTTAAAGTTGTGATTAATAAAGAAAGTGTTTTACAATTAATTTTAAATATACGAGGTAAAATTTACCAATTATTTCTCCTTTTTTTAATAATTCACAAATTCTTCAGTGATCTTATAATTTCTTACACTCTAAATAAGAAAGAGTGACTATTCACTCCGGAGGAGTGGATATTCACTCTATCGCAGAGTCAAAATTTGCCCAACCTCTTTAGAGTGACTATTCACTCTAGGCAAAAGTGAAATTGTTCACTCTCTGAAAGAGTGAATACTCACTCCCGAGAAGTGAATATTCACTCTAAACAGGGGTGGATACTCACTCTTTCAGAAGAGTGACTATGCACTCTTGTAAAAAGAGTGGGTTTTTTCACCCTGATAGGAGTGAATAGTCACTCTTTCATAGGAGTGGCTATCCACTCTTTCATAGGAGTGACTATTCACTCTTGCAAAAGGAGTGGAATTCTCACTCCTGACAGGAGTGAATAGCCACTCTTTCATAGGAGTGAATGTTCACTTTTTATGGAGTGAATTATTTTTTTTTTATGTTTCTTTTATGGGCATTTTAAAAGAATCATCTATTTTAGAGCATGCAATGAAAATAGGCACAAGCGTGGTAAAGACTGGAATAAAATACTTTATTAGCAATATTTATTTAATTCATAGTTTGTAACAGTAATTGAACTCTTAAGGAAAAATTAAATTAGAGTTACATAATGAATTAAATTAGATTACTGACAGAAATAAACTAAAATATTTTATTCCAAGCTTATCACTATTGTGTTTGCTTTCATTGCATGCCTTATAATGATATGATAGTTTTAAAATGCTCATAAGGGCAAGTAATTAACCAAAATCTTAATAAGTTAATATTATTTCTTTCTTTTTCAAATACCCGTTAAGTTGTATTTAGTATTTTAATAATTCCTGTGATGTACGTTATTATTATTTTTTTTCATGTGTAATTCAAATTTTAAATCTTTAAATCTCTGTATTAATTGCTAATGAATTTAAATCTAATCAAACATTATTGTTTACTGTATTTTAGTTTTTTTTTTAAGTTTTATTAATAACTATTTAATAGATGGATATTCTATGACTAACAATGTGTGATTTCACTTTAATTTTTATTTTAAATATAAACTCTTATCTTTTGACCGTACTTTTCAGTAAACTAGCGCTATTTCACAAAGTCCTATTATTCTAAAATCATACATATTATTTCTGTTGTCAACATCCCTTTTTCTATGAATTTACAAAACATACAACAAGAAACGAGGTATTCTCCTTCGAAAGCTTTTGACAGTACTACCCCCACTTTTCGTTAAAACACGGTTTTTGATTAAATATTGCTATTAATTAAAAATTAAATCGGCATTGTTTTTATAAATGAAATGCAAGATTTTTCCTCAAATTAGTGTTGCCACAAAAATAAAATAACCGCATTATATAGTGCTGAACAATGATTATAAAAAAATAAATAGTAGTACAAAAAAGATAAAATATCATTTCTCCACATAGGTTTATTTTATATTTATGGTTAAAAAGCAAAATTGATATTGAAATGTTTAAAAGAAAAAAAGACCCCATCGATCGGTCGAAGCAGTAGTATTTCACGTGTATAATAAAAGGTATGCTTTGTTATATTAAATTTTATTTTAAGTGCATTCAATTTATTTTTTTTTCATGTTTTCCAAGAAGCGGATGTTTATCTTGGGAATTTACGAAGTTATGAATTTTTTTCTTCTTAAACTCTTATCCCCCCTTCCCCCCTTGAGGCCATTTTTAATGATTTCAAAAATCTGACATACATAAATTTTCGGTCCTTTTCCTAGAAGTAATAATAACTTTAAACGGATTTGATACGTATCATAATTAAGAAGTTACGCACTGTAAACTGAAATGTCTGAAATTCAGACACTAAGTGTCTGAGACGAATGGTTAAAAAAAGAGACACTTTAAAGTGTCTTAAAAATTTAAGACGCACTTAATTGTGTCTGAATTTCAGACACTTGAAACGTGTGAATCGCGGCCATTTTTTGCTCTGATTTGTGAGCAATAAGCAGCCATTTCTAACCACACTTTATTTTTTTCTTAAGCATTAAATGCAGCCATGTTTGACCACATTGAATCCTCAATAAATGGTAAAATATTTGCCCATAAAGCAGAGTTGAGGATTGTTACAGAAGCAGAACCTGATTAAAGCATGAGCAAACTGGGTCATGGACATAACACCCCCTCCCCCATGATTTTAGGGGGCCCCAAATTTGGTATGCAATTTCCGTAAAGCTGATATTTTAAATTTCTTTCGACATTGTTCTGATTAGATTCAATATTTTGAACTGTCAAAGGGTAAGATTAAAAACAAAATATATGTATTTAATAGTATTTGGGTAAATATAATTTTTGTTTTTAATTTTATCCTACTCTACAAGTTAAAAATATTTAAAATAATCAATCAGTACAACGTCGAAAGAGATTTAAAATATCAGCTTTACGGAAATTGCTTACCGAATTTGGAAGGCATCTAAAATCCAGGGGCGGGGGTTTGAGCCCTGGAACAATTTGCCCCTGCATAATCATGAAGCAAACCCAACCCAGTTCGCTAAATAGAGGTAAACAGAAGACAAACACCGCAGTCCCGAGGTATCCGCTATTGAGAAGTTTCATTTTTGCCGTTCATTTTCTTAGTAGAAAGTACAAGTTTCTTTGCTTGAAGTATGCTTTGAATTAGTTTAACATTTGAATAGAATTATTCAGTAATAATAATAATAATAATAATAATAATAAATAAAGATATTTTCTTTCCCTGAATGTTTTACATTATCATTCAAATATTAACATCTTTAAAAACCAAGGCTGGTGTTATAAACCCTTCTTATTTCAAAAAAAAAAAAAAAAAAAAAAAAAGTCAAAGTATATTAAAATTTGCTAAACAACTTATATTTTTTATCTTGTACTTAGCATACTTAAATAGTCTAAAGCAAAACAAAAGAACCAATTAGCTCTGCCATCTGAAAAACATGGGTCTTATCTACTCACCCCCCCCCCCCCCACACACACACACATACACACCACCACGACGTTTCACATTATATTGATTTTTTACTTAGAATATTATTCAATTTAATGCTAATGGCTGTATATCTTGGAATTTAATTGTATTATTCAGATGGAACACAGCAAATATATCTAAATGCAGTTTTTGTGTTTTGAGCAAGTTTTCATAAGGAAATATTTTTAAAAAATCCATTCCCATAGGAAATATTGAAAATTTATTTATAAAATATTCAGAATTTCACGATAACTTGATTCCGATCAGTGTTGAATTCAGACATTTTTCTTTGGGAGGGATTTCTATCTCCATGGGGAGACGTTTATAGAGTTTCGGGAGGGAAATTGCGCTTTTTGACCATTAAAAATCATAAAATCGCATTTTCGGGGGGGTGGGGCATTTATATGTTCCAGGGGAGAATGTCACCCCCCTCCCCCTGAATTCAACAGAGATTCCGATGCTTTTGTGATTCGTTTTCTTGGTCTAGTAACAACAATGTTCAGGAAAGTTTCCCCACATAAATATAATTTTGTTTAACTTGAAACCATTGGCTTCGAAAATATAATTTGCAATAGAATTACTGATCTGTCACTAAAACTGAAAATATATCAATAATGCAATGTAACTGGAAATTGCAAGGAAAGAACTTAATAATGCAATATTAATTAAAAATTTTATATTTTTGTTATTAAGATGACCATATGGGCAATTTGTTTTTATATACAGATAAGATGATAATCGTAATAACTCTTTAAAAAAATGTATGTATTCTTTTTTAATAACAGATCGATAAAAATAATTCTAGTTTCAAAACTAATCATGTCTTCAATATACATCTTAACTTGATGTAAGTAAATATATTAAATTGTAGCTTTTCTAATTTCCATTTTTTATTTAAAATAACTTTTTTACAAAAAAGGAATAAAAAATCAAAATTAAAATTATTTTACATCTTCTCCAGTTTCTTATAACGTAAAGCAACAATTTTAAGCAGTAAAGCAAATGTAAATAATGATTCATATATTAATTTATTTACATGAAATCAAATTTTAGTTGTAAAAAAAAAATATATTATTAATAAAATTAACTATTAAAAATAGAAAATTGGAATATTCATTAAGTTAAACAATTACTAAGTCACAACGATTTACTTCTTATATGAGTCATTTATATAGTTCGCGGTTCTTTCTCCGTGGTTCGTACGATCTATAATACACAATGCAATTAAAATTTATTTTGAAATTTTGCATTCTTCAATTAAAATTGCCATTAAAACTAATCTGAAATCTTATCAAATTAAGTTTCACATAATAATATACCATGGTTTGAAAACAACTATTAAAAAATATTCCATTTTATAAAAAATATAGGTCTAAAGAAATATTAAAAATTCATTAATACTGAAAATTGTACGCATTTATTGAAAACACACAAATGAACACACAGATATATATAAAAACTAAACATCTTTATTGGATATAAAAAAAAAGCACGTAACTATATAAAATACAAATTACTCTAATAAAAATAACTTAAATGCTGAATAAATAACAGTGTACACTATGTAGTAAAGTTTAATATTTTCCTGTATTCCTGATTGAAATTGAATTCATATATACACAAACCTATATCATACACAAACCCAACCTTACCTCCATAATAATCCAAGTTGCTGAAAATGTAAAAGAAAATATAGTATTCCACAATAAAGCGATTAAACGCCATTTTTAAAACATATATATGTTTTTAAAATATTATTTGCACGGCGTTTCCACAGTCTTTATACTATGATTCTTTAAATATGCTGTAGAATAATGGAAAAAAAAAACAACCAGCTATATTGTAGCTAAATATGAAATTCAACAAGCCCAGGCATTGCTGTAAGAACACGCATACTGTTATAAGTACTATGCTAATTCATATCCAAATAGGTTCTTCGATATTGTAATAAAATGTTTTTCTTTTTAGCATTTCACATTCACAGTATAAATGAAACTAAAAAAATCACTTGTCGTCACTTCTCGCAAAAAGAACACTCGTTGAAAGAACATTTAAATAGTAATGAGCAACAGTCGATCTTACCAACGAACACAGAACACACACACACACAAAAGAAAAAAAAATGCATGTCAGCATTTCCGTTAGCCATGCCTGACTCATAGTCGATTTCATCAGTTGACTTCAGATCATTAGGTTTTTATCAGCGGTTTGTGGGGGTATACAAACGGAATTTTTTCTTTTCTTTATTTCGTATTTTTTTTAAGTGTTACAATTATCAATTATGGTACTTTAAAACAGAATGAAAACAGGGAAAAAATAAATATTTTGTCGTCTCACATTTAAATAATTACTCGAATTTTGATAAATTAAAAAGCAATTTTTATACTTCAAATTTAGATGTGTCTGTGGGAGGGAGATGAGATGTGTAGTTGGTATATTCTTTTAGCATAATTCCCGCCAGGAGGTGAAGCAGTGAAGGGCATTGACCCTCCCTAGATTTTGAAATTTAATAAATTAATTTTTGTTTCTCTGATTATTAAAAAATAAATAAAATTTACACTTCCAAGTGATTATGGGATAATTAAACCTTAAAAGGAAAGGATCTGAGAAGTTTTCGTCAGAGAAGTCCCCCCCCCCCCCCTGAACTTTATCGTAAAAAAAAAAAAAAATCTGTTACGCCCATGTGCGTTAAATTTATCTTAAACGGATTGTTCGGGTAACCAGAGTCCAATGAATTTTTTTTTAAACCTGCTAATTTGCACTTATAAAACTGCATTTTCAAAACTGTTATTATAAATTTATTTTTAAGTATTTAATATTTTTAATTGTAAATTTTTATATTGTTTTTTTAAGTTGGTATGTTTAAAAATGATCATGTGGATGCGGTTTGACAAAATATTTTATGTTTAGCTTATAATCTGCATTTTTAAGTTTATAATCTGCATTTTTAAAAATCGGTCTAGGCTGTGGACCAGAGGCATATCTTTTGCAAAAGCTTGTTCTTCCCCAC
Source organism: Maratus michaelseni (assembly GCA_963931845.1). Classification (NCBI taxonomy): domain Eukaryota; kingdom Metazoa; phylum Arthropoda; class Arachnida; order Araneae; family Salticidae; genus Maratus; species Maratus michaelseni. Next base: position 54,910,847 of record OZ007586.1, on the reverse strand, counting down.
ATTTCTTTCTGCCGGCGCTCACCTCTCATTGTATTAAAAGATACATATCTTACTATTTTCAAATATTTAAGGAAGGGGTGTCCTTCATTGCACCCCCTCCTCCTGCGTACGTCCATGAACGCAAGTAATTTTTGCAGCGCTTTATATTTTTGCGAAAAGAATTATTTAATTAATGCACAAAAATAACTTGGTTTCAAGATTTGTACGCAGACTTGAAAATTTTTGACATACTACTTTTGTTACATCTTCTACAAAGTAATATTAGTTAGTAGATGAAAAAGAATCTTAGCACCTTTCATCAATTAGAAAACATTCTCTGAAGGTTATAATGCTAGCATATATAGTGATACAATCGCATCACAGTCATCACATGCAAATTAAGACACTTAAGGGTCTAAATTTCTAAATGTCTTATTTTCAGACATATCATCAATATTAAGACATTTTTCTCAGTTCGTTTATACTGTGTCCATAGTAAGACACTCGTGTGTCTTAAATTCAGACATCTCTGATGTCTGAAATTTAACTTAAAGTGTCTGAATTATTTTTTCAGACACTTAGAGTGCTGAAATACATTTTCAGACACATATGTGTCTGAATTTAAGACGTCTGTGTCTGAATTTAAGACGTCTCTATTTGCAGTGTGGTTTTTTTTTCTGTTTTCACAACTCCCCCCCCCCCATTTCGATTTTGCCCATTAACGAACTTGATCGAGATTTTATGTCCCTTGATTATATGTATCAATTTGGAAAGATTTGTGCAGAATTATTGAAGTTATCGTGTCCATAAAAACATTATATAGCTATATAGACAAATAGATAGATAAAGTTTTGAACTGGGGGGGGGGGGGGGTTCTATGGGTCATGATCGGCGTAGATCTGCAAAAATTTTCAGAAATTCCAACATAGGGGAGAATGTAATAGGTAGTATTTCTTACGAAATCTACATAAAAAGAAAAAGAAAAAATGATAATTTCGTTTCTCTCAATAAATAAATCTGGACAAAATTATATAATGCCAGGCTTTCACTCTTCAACGGAGTGAAATATTTCACTCTTGTCAAAGGAGTGAGACAGTCACTCTCGACAACGGAGTGACATATTTCACTCCTTTCTAGAGAGTGGAAAATTCCACTCTTTAAGGAGTGTATTTTTATAAAATTCACTCCAAAAAGAGTGAAAATGCCTCTCACTCTTCCAAAGAGTCAACTTCTCACTCCTCCCAATTTTAGAGTGTAACACACTGCATTATTGCAGTTTCACTGGTAGACTCAAGCATTGATCAATTCCATTCAGAACTTTAATCCAATGCAGCCAACCTTTAGCTCAGACACAATTCTAGCTGTTGACCCAACTAACAGCCAACAGTTAGACCAACGTAGATGAGAAGGTCAAAATTACTCGGCCGTATCCCTCGACCAATGAAGTTAGAAAACAATAGGTCAATAATATTCCAACAATGCGGAATTGCTTGAGAATCTGCTCTTGAATAAAAAAAATAAATGTATAAACGAAGGGAAGATTCAGCCAAGTCATATCTTACAGCAAAATGACGATTAAAAGAATCATAAATATAATTAAACTTATCCAGGCTTAAATTGATAACGAAGTAAAGCATGGAAAATGTTCCTGCGTTAATGGACACAACTATGGATATATCAATTTATGACAAAGATGTTGACGTATTTAGGTATCCACTATAAAAGGATGTAAAATAGGGAGTCATTGCGTTGGTATCTGTCTATCTACAAAGTAATCTCTAATCAACTAATTGCTAGAGTTTTTGAATATCACAAGACTTGTTATAGAAAATTGGGTAGCAAATGAATTTGATGGAACTTCAAATACGCAAGGAGAATATAGTGGAGTGTCCCATTCAGACTCATCGATGTAATACTAGTAGCCAGGCTTTTATATTATGGGAGGAGGTGCAGGAAGGGGAGGCTGTGCAGTTTTGATCTTACATTTTCCTATGTAATTGAAAATATAGCATTTTATATGATGAATTTGAAATGACACGGAAATTCCTGTATACCATGTAATTAGGACATAATGAACAGAGGAAAATATTTTCAATTAGGTAAATTATATTCAATGGTTTGAGTATCATACTTGAAATTTATTCCAATAGAGCGAAAAATGCCAAGACCAGGACTCGAACCTGGGTACTTGGGCTTGACGTGACAACGCTCTTCCTATTGTGTCATTTCAAATTCATCATTTAAAATGATATAGCTATAGCTCGGATGAATGAAATTAGAACTGCAGTTTGCAGCCTTGTCCAACAAATAAGAGTGAAATATGCCAGCCAAGATATCATCGGGATAGATCAGTAGGAAGAGCGTTGACACGGCAAGCCAACTTCTTACATGTTACAACTTTTTTTTTATAGTGCTAAAACTTTTTCATTTATAAAGAGTAAAGAATTATTTGTTACAATTTAGCAACACCGTACAACACTGCATATAGGATGCAAAAATATCCAGGTTCGAGTTCTGGTCCCGGAATTTTTCGCTATGTTGGAATAACTTTCAATTATGATACTCCAACCATTGAATATAATTTACCTAGTTGAAAATATTTTCCTCTGTTCATTATGTCCTAATTACATGGTATATAGGAGTTTCCGTGTTATTTCAGATTCATCATGTAAAATGCTAGCTATAGTTATTGCTCGGATGAATGAAATTAACGCTGCAGTTTGCAGCCTTGTCCAACAAATAAGAGTGAAATATGCCAGCCAGGACATCGTTTGGATAGCTCTGTAGGAAGAGCGTTGGCACGGCAAGCCAAAGTATACAGGTTCGATTCCTGGTTCCGGCATTTGTCGCTCTGATGGAATAAACTTCAACTATGATACTCCAACCATTGAATATGATTTACCTAGTTGAAAATACTTTCCTCTGTTCATTATGTAATATTTTTTTCTTTTTTGGGGGGAAGGATGGCTCCCTAATACTCCCCTGCATAATACCAAGCCATTTTCATAAATGGTGTTATGTGAACGTATTAATCTTGTAGAGTCAGATAATGCACAAGTATGAGTTCGTTAAAATATTTGTGACCTCTGAAAATTCAAGATGTAGGCCTTTTTCTCTGGGCAAATCTGACTCTGTTACATGTTACAACTTCTTTTTATAGTGCTAAAATTTTTCATTTATTAAGAGTAAAGAATTGTTACAATTTAGCAACACCGTACAACACTGCATATAGGATGCAAAAATATCATTAAAACTAGTAAAAGAAAAAAAAAGTTTTGTTCTGTCACTCAAAAATGCAGTATATGCAAAAGAAGTGATACATATTACATAGCTGACAATTTTTATGCTTTTTTGTTACCACTAAAATTTAATAGAAATTTTTGTCTTATTTAATCGCAGATTTTGGCGATTAAATAAGACAAAATTTCCTATTAAACTTTAGTGGTAAGAAAAAACCGTAAATTTAACAGCTATGATATTAATAATTCTTTACGTGCTTAAATTTTCTTATTCATAAAGTTTAAAGTGTTATTTGTTAGTGTAGTAACAGTGTAGTGCATGCATTTCTCACATGGTATACAAAAATATCATTGAGACATCTAAAAGAAATAAAATGTTAATTTTTGTTCTTTCATTAAGGAATAAGGCAAATTTTTTTTTTAAATGGTAGATAATAACGCTTCTTTATGTTGTGATCAAATTTTCTCACACATAAAGAGTAAAGAGGTATTTATTACAAACTAGTAATAGTGTAGTGCATGCATTGCATGCAGCATTTAAAAATATCATTGATACGAGTAAAATGAAATAAATATTATTTATAGTTTGTCATATATGTGTACGGCATGTATAAAATATTTTTGTAACATTGATGCATCTCACTATCACATTCCATTAAATTTGTCAAATAAATATGTCCCTTTTCTTATCATCTTGATAAGGAATTCACTAATGAGCAAACTCATTGATAAAGCACGAAATCTCTACTATGTATGTGATATAACTGACAAATACATTTTTGTGGATTTTAATGAACACGAAACTTTATACTAGTTCAAACGAACGTCTCAACTAAGATCAACTTCTAACGGCAGTATCTTAACAGTATCTTGATACCTGATTACTCGAGGCGTGAGAAAAAGCTGTAGAACATCTCAGTAATTATTTCTTTGGCAATAAAGTATGTATTCATTTCTATCCCTCGAGTCATTGTAGCCGGCATTTGCATAAACGTGAATTAGGCATGTAGTCCACTCTTTGTCCAAGCGAAAGCATTTACCAATTAATGGAAATTAAATTGCGTTTTACTGTCGGACGTGGATTCAGTCGCAATTCATAAAGTACCAAGGGCAATTTAAAGATATGTTACACAATGCATTTTTCACTTATAATTTATTCTCTTTTAGTTCATTTATTTAGATTTTATTTTTATTTTTATTTGTTTTCGTTGTTCCTTTCTCTATGGGATAATTGTTTTCTAGCTGTAGGGGATCGTGAACCCTAATCCTGGCAGTTCATTGACACTGAAAAATAAATAAACTCTCCTATTTATTGAAATAAAAATTAACTGGTAAGAGCCATCTCTTCTTAATAACTTACAAAAAATTCCTTGCATCATTCTTGTGTTATTAACGCCTTTTTAATGGTTGGATCTTTTGTGTAGGTATTATTTTAATTGAGGACTGCTTTTTTAGATGGAAAAAAGTTAATTTGACTTAAAGACGAACACTGTCATGAAAAAACAATAAAGTATTTACAGAGAATCAATATTTTCACATTATCGATCTTCTAATTGAATAAACAAAAAGTTGTTTATATATTTATCGTTTGCTAGCCAAGGAGTCTGCAATTGAGTTCGAAACTGCAACATTTATAAAGAAGAGGAAAAGAAGTTTTGCATTTCTGATGGTCCAGTTTAACATGTTTAAAATTTTCGTGAGAACATATAAGTTAATCATTAACGTATAATGCCCACAGTCACGATATCAGACTTCATGATTTACAATATCTTTCAGTATGTGTAATATCTGAATTTTCATTGTGTAGTGTCATTTAATATAAACTTGAAACGATACTCTGCTTAACCATACTCTTGCATGCTACATTCTATTCAACAGAAACTACACTGCAAATTCCCAGAATACCGTGGGAACACATTTGGAACACTTTGATCTAAAAAAAGTGTTCCAGTTACCTTAATGTTTACTGAATGTGTTCCCTTAATGTGTTTCGAATATGTTCTGCTATAAAGAAAGTGTTCTGAAAGTGTACCGAAAGTGTTCTGCTCAGGATATCTGTTAAATCTAAACTTGGGAACACATTTGAGAACGCATTGGGAGAACATTTGGGCACACTTGTGAATCATCGCTTTCAAAAAGTGCACTAGAAAGTGTGCTGAACAAAAGAAGTGTTCTCAGACGTATTCTAAAAACTGTTCCAAAAAGTGCGCTTCAAAGTGTTCTAAAAAGGTGACAAAATAAATGTTCTAAAAAGTATTCCGAAAAGTGTATAAAGATTTGCTGTGCATTGCCTGTATTATAAAATGCAGTATTTCTCAACATAATTTACTTCACGGTACAGTTGAACCTATGATTCAAATTTGGTGGCACACTTATTATGATGAAAAACATACGAAACGAATGGATGTATTTTTTAATTTACTTAAGGCTGTTCTTAAATCCAAACTAGGTTACTTTCTGATGCATTTTTGAATTAACTTTTGCTCGCAAACGGATGAGATTGACAGGTGCTCTTATTCAGAAACAATGTAATAGAACACTTTTTCAATTTTTGGTAAAGACAGGTGCAGGATCTTCAGAAAGTGCTGTCAAATGTGATATTTTGAAACGAATTTCTTGACACGACAGCGCTAGAAAGGGAAAAAACTGCCGTCATGATACAGAAGCAGCTTATAACTCAAGATATAATTCATTTATCGAAAAATGAAAAAAAACTGTTCGATTACAAATCACTTTAATAATCATGCCAACAAGTGTCATGCTTTTACGTCCGTAAGTGTGTCAGAAAATTTCGCGTTGCTAAGTGAGGGGAAATATTTTTTTGAGAGCGACTTAGTGACAAACTAAATCTCTACTATAGCCAATAAAGTAAAATATTTTGTTACAACTTGTTATAAAAGTAATTTTTATTTTAGAATATAGATTAGAATTTTCTTCGGATAGATCAGTATTTGTAAATCTTTTTCCGAGGATCTAAGTCGAGATTTATTTTTGTTTTTAAAAATATTCGCTGCAGAAAAGTTCTTTCCTCATAAATAAAATGGTATGAGCGGATATTTTCTTTGTAATATTTCTAAAGTTGCAAATGAGAGAAAACAATTATATTGTAATAACAATTTTTTAATTCTTTTCATTGAAATTCTCTGCATTTTCTCATTTCTAATAACATTTCCTCTTTTGTAATATTTCAATTTGCTGAAGCACAAGCACACGGCATTTAAAACAAAGAATTTCTCTTCTGAACTAGAGAGGGTGTTGGTGGGTGGACGTGTTTTTCAAAATTTTAGAACCATAGAGGCAAAAAAAAAAATATCGCAAGTAGATAGACTAGTCTTTACTCTTCAATGGGTGGACAGGCAATGTAAATGTTTACTCTGTCCGCATGACTTATAGAGGAACTTCGGGTATTAAGAAATACTATTTACACTTGGGGAAATACAACATCTTGATCTTGTTTAAAAACCGAAAACCGAATAACTTCAACTATCTGCGAATAATTTTTATAGACAAAAATTATTTTACGAAAGGATCGGGGTCATTAAGCCGTATTTTTGGCCCATGAAATAAGACTAAAATTTGATTTTGTCATACTGATTTAATTATTTAACTTTTTAATATTAGAAGGTTTATCCTGTACGATTTCAACAACAGTTTTTGCATTTTGTTCGGATTTATATGACTTACACAAGCTCAAAGTTCGTATTATTCGTAGTTTTTGATGAAAAATACGCAATTTCTCCTAATTTTACCTCAATTATTTATAGGAGCGCAATCGTGCAACACTTTCTTCTTTACATATATTATAAAATACATCAAAATGTACAACATATGTAAAAATAAAAGTGTTGCAAAGATGCGCTCATAGTAAAATATTAAAAATAGTGAGTTAAGTAACTGCATTCCTTCACGTCACTAAGAGACTTTAGGGTGCAGCAACGTGTTTAAACGTGCTAAAATGAACGTAACTATTGTTAATGTGAAGAAATGCAGTTATTAGACTGACTATTATCAAAAACTACGAATAATGCGAACTTTGAGCTTGTGCGAGTCATATAAATCCGAACAATATGCAAAAACTATTCGAACAGGATAAATCTTCTAATATTAAAAAATGAAGTAATTAAGTCAATATAACAAAATCGAATTTTAGTCTTATTTCATGGGCCCAAAACATGGTTTATGGACCCTGATCCTTTCATCACTTTCAAACAAGTAATAATAAGAAGAAACGTATTTTGAGGATATTGTGAGATAGACGGGAAATATGGAATAGGGGGTTGTTAAGAAGGAAGAAAACGAACAAAATTTGGCAAAAAACAGATGCAATGGTAATAAGAGAGCATGACCAAAACATAGTGCCTAGGCAGTCAGCCATCATACTCTAGTTCATACTTCAGATTTGCACAACTTACAGATATAAGGATCTGTCTTTGCGCCACCATAATCATGGAGGTATTATGAGATATTGGTAATATGCCATATAACCCGACACCGCCGGTTTGGGAAAAAAATGACTCTATTGATGTGAATCGCGAGCTAAAGAACGAGTATTACATCATAAACTGTTAGTATTTCTGTCTATATTATGCTTAATGTCAATGTAAAAATATTACTTCTAAGAATGAATAAAAAATATGGAAAAATTATCTCCTGAAACATTTAAAGATGAAAAACAAATATTTATTCACACAACGCGCCCTGACACCGACCGACGAACTGCGAGTTCTGGGAGGCATTCTGGAAATGTTCTTAGGTAGTTTATGATATTGCCGCTTGGTGGCAGCACTTTACCAAAGAGAACCTTGGTATAACATATTACCCGACTATTCCATAGTACCCGAAGTTCCTCTACGTTTTAAGTCTTTAATGTCTTTAACATTAGTTGCAAATAGGAAATGATGGGGGAGAAAGAAATTGTCCTCATTAACCGCGGAGACGCATTAATGAGAGTCCACGTTAACATTTTTCGGCCGATTGCTCATTTTCAATGGAGGTAAACCTGTGCTACGAAACACGTAGTAAACAAGCCTTGTAAGCACCTGCGTTAGTTTGACTATTTTCAATTGCTTACGAAATCAGTCAAAAATAATCTTAAGGCTGTTCTCAAATCCAAACAGGCTACTTTATGAAACATTTTTTAATTCATTTTTGCTCGCAAATGCATGAAATTGGCAGGTATTCTTATTCAGAAACAATGTAATCGTAACACGTTTTCCCTTTTTTGGTAAAAGCAGAAGATCTTTCACAAAAGGCTGTCAAAATAGGCGTTTTGAACCAAATTTCCGACGCGGCAGCCAGAGAAGTGCTTAAAATGTGTCATCACATGACCAGAATCGCTTATAACTCAATATGTAATAAATTTATCAAAAAATGGAAAACTCATTTCGATTTCAAATCGCTTTCATAGTCAGGTCTATCAATTTTATACCTTTGCGTTTGAAAATGAATCTGAAATTGTGTCAGGAAGTTTCGCGTTGTTGAGCAGGTCATTTGAGAACCACCTTAAATGCTTTAAAGCGGTTCTTAAAAAATATATTTCTCCGCTTAACAACGCGAAACTTTCTTGCACATTTACTAACTCATTTTTAAACGTAAAAGCATGACACTTGCAGACGTGATTATTGAAGTGATTTGTAATCACACAGTTTTTCTTTTCATTCATCTTGAGTTGTAAGTATATTTTGTGTCATGATGGCAGTTTTTCTTTCCAGCGCGATCGCGTCGGGAATTTCAGTTCAAAAGGCGACAGCATTTTCTGAAAGATTTTCTGTTTTTACCGGAAATTGGAAAAAAACTCTTTTATTACATAGTTTCTGAACAAGAGCATGCACCTGCCAATCTCATGCGTTTGCGGATAAAAATGAATTCAGAAATGTGTCAGAAAATAGCCAGTTTGTATTTAAGAACAGATTTAATACTCATTTAAAGACATAATAATTTAAAAAAAAGAATAATAAAAGGAAAATAAAGACAATAAGAATACAAAAAAATTCTTCAATTTAATTTCAAAAAAAAATTTGAAAAAGTGTATACAATATTAGCCACAATTGAAAATTACGGCAATTATAGGAATCACTTAAAAATTTATAATTCCATGCCACTTGTAATACAAGAATTAGAATACAGGCATTAGACAAAACACTTATTGTGTTGTGTAATCAGATTACATCTTTATTAGAGAAGAAACGCTTGTAGCTATCCCTGTTCAGTTCATTGTCAGTTACAAGGTTTTCCATGCTCCTGAGCTATTTGGCTGTGAAATTTGACAAGAAGGATTAGTCGTATTAACAGCGAGGAAAAAAAATGTCAACAAGCGAGTACACGGGTTTAACATAAATTAACATGAATTAATTACGATGTATTGGCTACAATTACACTGATATAAATGAAATACGAACCGATCGCTTTCTTAGTAACTGAATTAATTTTGAAGTATGAAGAGATTGGATTTTAGAAAATTCTTGATTTCGTTTGAGATTTACTATTTGTAATGATCTGAAGTCATTAACTAATATAAAAAAAATCCCCTATAGACATTTTTTCCCCTTAATTGCAAGATCAAGTAAATAAATTTTAAAAATGTGAAGTAAATGTTTTTGGAAAAATAAATTCTTATTTTATTTACATTTTCCTAGATGTTACATATCGAGCATAAAAATTAGCAAGGGAGGTTACTAAGTTGAGGACCCTGGGTTCGGATCCTGTATAAAACTTGTGAAAAGGTAATGCTAATACACCCAAAGTGCCTCTATGTAGATGTTAGCGATGTCATAAAGTACGTCAAAATAGAAAAAAGAAAAAAAAGATGCTTTAACTTTAGTTCTAATTAATGCAAAAATAACAGAAAAGTACCGTTTTAATTTGGATAAAGTTCTTTGTAATTACAAACGGTTTATTTTGTCATGAGTGGTCTTCTACGTATTACAAATTGCCCCAAATTCCATTTTTTAAATGGTAACACCACTTTTGACACTTTGAGTTCCTTGGATGAATGCATACCGGAAAAGTAAAGGAAATCTTTGTACCTAGGACTTGTTTAATTGCATAAAAACTGAGCTACTGACCACTTTGAAAACAGTTAAATTAATGTGCACCACACATTTATAGTATTTATTTCCTATAGGAAGTATCGTACACACTTGAGATTGGAAATTATATCAAACAGAAACATTTTCCAAAAACAATGCAAATGGTCCTACACTGTAAAAAAAAAAATGGGTCGATCTACTAAAATAAATTTAGTTTTTCGCATTGATCCTTGCAATTATTAAAACATTTTTTTTGTATTCTTACTAAATTACAAAAAAAATCTGTAAGAATTACTAGAAAACAGCTAGCAATGATTCCGGTTTATAATGCCGGTTACTAAAAAATTCTGTGGAATACAAATTTACTAAAAAAAATTTAGTAACCTCAGGATTTTTTTTTTTACAGTATAGGTATAAGAACGCCAATGTGTACACTGCAAATTCTCAGCATTCATTGGGAACACATTTGGAACACTTTGATGCAAAAAAGTGTTCCAGTTACTTTAATGTGTACTGAATGTGTTCCCTTAATGTATTCCGAATATGCTCCGCTATAAAGAATGTGTTCGGAAAGTGTACCGAATGTGTTCTGCTCAGGATATCTGTTAAATGTAAACTTGGTAACACATTTGATAATGAATTAGGAGCACATTTGGGCACACTTGTGAAATCCTCGCTTTCAAAAAGTGCGCTAGGAAGTGTGCTGAACAAATGAAGTGTTCTCAGAAGTATTCTAAAAACTGTTCCAAAAAGTGCACTTCAAAGTGTTCTAAAAATGGGACAAAATAAGTGTTCTAAAAAGTGTTCTGAAAAGTGTATAAAGATTTGTAGTGTACCTAGGGCCAGTAGTTGTTGTATTTAGATCCATTCCTTGAAATTTTGAATTTATTCTCTACAATAAACAAGAAACCTACATTAAACCTTCGTAAAACAAATAATCATCATCAGATAATAATCGAATCAAAAATCCACTGGTTTAAAATTTATTTAAAATTACATTTTTTTAAATGTGGAAAACAAAATCTCACAGATTAACATGTCACTAATCCATCCTATAGGAAATATTTAAATTCCAAAAATGTTTCAACATTCAAGCACGTAAGCTTTATACGTGAAATTAAAGTACTTTTTCATGAGATATTCCATATTACAATTTGAAAATTTATCTAGGGCATTGGTACTCATTACTTTTTGCAAAAGTATTCTCACACCGATTTTTGCAAAAAATAATATTCGTCTTTTATAATGACTAAAATTCTGCGACTAAATAAGGTGAAGATTTTTAAAAAAAATGTGTATCTGCGGGCCACTTCGTGTGTACCACTGATGTATAGAGCCATGGGCATAGCTGCCAACATTTACGCTTTTCTCCTACCACTGTTTTTGAACAGAAAATTTTGTCTTATTTAATCGCCGAAAATTTATATTAAATAGGTAAATTTTTCTGTTCTAAAATAGTGGTAGGAAAAATGAGTAAAAGTTGGAAGCTATGCATGGACATATGTACAAGGCAATTATGTGGCCTTTAGGTAAAACATTGCGTTATTTCACACAAAATGGGATCTATTAAAAATTCCACATGGATAGGTGATGTATTCGATATCGCATTCTGCACTCCAGATAAGTCTTGCTGTTCAAATATATATACAGGGTTGTTATAATTAAAGTTCGCCTATTCAGAAGGCTCTAGAGCTGGTTCTATGGCTTCAAACGAAACAAAATTTCACTAGTACGTAGTTGAAGAGATGCGCTCTGCGAAAATTGAAAACAAAAATTAGTTAAAATTTTTGTCAATAGGTGGCGCTGCGGCAATATTTAAGCCGATATTTGCAGATTCCTTTATTTTGTAAAAAACAAAATACAGGAAATTTTATTTCACAGTTGGTAAAAGTAAACTTTTTCAGATTCGTTATATCAATTTCGGTCAATCCAGATGAAACACACAAAATCACAAAATTTCACCCAACGCTTGAAAAAGATCACATTTTATTCAAATTTTCGACGAATGACGTCAAAGTGACGTCGCAACTTCGAAAACTTGAAATACCCTTCTAACCACCTGACGATTTAAAACTTGCTGATAAAGTGTGTCTGCGATTTCTTTGACACTGGAACAGTTGATTGTTTCTGAGAAGCATTTGAATCTACGCTTTGTGGAGAATGGTAACTTTGAAAGAAAATGCACTTCTTGTAAAGTTATTTTATCAAAATAACAGCAACGCAGCTGCAGCTCTTCGAGAATTCCGGAAACTAAAAGATATTAGACGTGGACCAATGTCGGATCGTGGAGTTCACAAAATGATTAAAAAGTTCGAGGAAACAGGAAAACTCGACATTCTTCCTGGCAGAGGACGAAAAAAGGTAGAAATTTCTAGCATTGAAGATATTACTACTGCTGTCGTGGATTTAGCAAGCCAGTAATCATTTGGTAATGCAAGTGTGCCAGCTATTGCGATTGAAGTCGATATGCCGATTTCCACTGTGAGAAAAGTGATGCGTCAAATTTTGCGCTACTATCCATACAAGATTCAGAGGGTGCAACAACTAATACAGGGTGATACCGAAAGTCGGCTATCATTTTCACTACAGTTTCTAGCACGAATGAATGTGAACAATTCTTGGCCCTGGAATAACGAACTAGTGCAACAATTTAAACGGACAAGTGAACACACACAACTGTCAAATTTGGGCGAAAGAGAATCCTAATGTTGTCCAAGAAGTTCCATTGCATGCAGCTAAAGTGACGGTGTGGTGCGGTTTCACAGCTACGTTTATGATAGGCCATATTTTTTTGAGGAACTAACATCCACAGGACCCATTACATGTTCCGTAAAAGGGAGAAGGTATCTCAATATGTTGTCAAATTTTCTGATTCCCGAGCTACAACAGCGAGCCTGCCTTCAAAATATCGTGTTTATGCAAGACGGTGCATCACCGCATATTACTAGAGCAGTTCGGACTTTCTTAACAAGCCATTTTACATAAGTTGTTATTTTCAAACAGTCTGGCCACCACGATCGCCTGATCTAACACCATTCGATTTTTAGTTGTGGGGATTTTTGAAAGATTCTGTATCTAAAGACAGATGTCAGACAATCTCTGATCTGAAAGACAGTATTAGACTTCATATTCGCTCAATCTCACAGGACAGTTTACGCAATGCTTTAGATAGCACAATTCTGAGAATGGAATGCGTTATTGAAAATGGTGGAGGATTCATTGAGCATGCGTAATGTTATTCTTCGTTATTTCCTCGCTGCCGAGCGACATGTTTTATTTTTGTTGATACAGATTACATCACATGAAATTATATTCATTTTTCTGTATTGTTTGGAGTCATAGGTCAGGCTCTAGAGCTGTCTGATTAGGTGAACTTTAATTATAACAATTCGCAGTTCGTCGAAGTTTGTTGAAACTTTTAAATTTGTGTGCTTCGTCTGGATTGACTGAAATTGATATAATGAATCTGCAAACATCGCCTTAAATATTGGCGCAGCGCCACCTATTGACGAAAAAAATTTTTTTTTTTTTTTCGCAGAGCGCATCTCTTCAACTACGTACTAAGGGAAATTTTGTTTCTTTGGAGCTATAGAACCGGCTCTAGAACCTTCTGAATAGGCGAACTTTAATTATAACAACCCTGTATATATATATATATTTTTTTTCACCTTTATAAAATAATTAAAAAATTCATATGCAAAATTTTACTTTTGTGCTTTCAAACCATTTCCACCTTTAATTTTTTTTAGAATATCATTCTTCTGAAATTCAAAATGGCTGTAGTAATAAAAACTTATGTTTACACTCACCCCAATGAATAATAAAACTTAGGTTAAAATATTATTTAAAATAAGGGATTAAGGGGACCTAGTTACAAAGGTGATGAAAGCACCAAGGATGAAAGCACGGCACATCAGTAAGCCGATTGTCACCACTAAATTTTAATAGGTGATGACAATCGGTGTTTTAATAGATTTAACTTCGCCTTTTTAACCCCTTAATTCTCGCGACCGTGATATTCACAGGCTCTGTAGGATACTTAAAAAAAAATCAGATTGCTTGATTCCCACCAGTTTTTAAAACAGTGCAATTGGCTTTATTCTCTCCTTATCTTATCTGCCATTAAATAAGGTGAATATTTCTACTTCTAAAAAGTGGGGGCAATCAAACAATCTGAATTTAAGAAAAGTAGTCTACATTTATCGGTCTCGAACGTTAAGGGGTTAAAATTTAGAAAATCTGTCATCATAAAAGACGATTAAAATATCTATTAAAACATCTATTAGACATTTATTAAAAAGTGTTTTAATAGATTTAACTTCGCCTTTTTAACCCCTTAATTCTCCCGCCCGTGATATTCGCGGGCTCTGTAGGATACTTAAAATTTTTTCTTATTGCTTGATTCCCACCAGTTTTTTTTTAAACAGTGCAATTGGTTTTATTCTCTCCTTATTTTATCTGCCATTAAATAAGGTGAATATTTCTACTTCTAAAAAGTGGGACCAATCAAACAATCCGAATTTAAGAAAAGTATAGTCTACATTTATCGGTCCCTAACGTTAAGGGGTTAAAACTTAGAAAATCTGTCATCAAATAAGACGATTAAAATATCTATTAAAACATCTATTACACATCTATTAAAATTGGGGTTATCCATAAATGCGCAAAAATGAAAATAAAATCTTACAGATAAAAGTACCGGGGACATTGCATAGGTAACCGGAAATTTTTTATGAAAATTCTAAATATAAAATAAGCTATCTTAATAAAGAATATTTTTTTTTTCTGTGTATGCAAAAACGATAACGAGAGGTAGTTGGACAGTTGGGAGACAGTTGGGAAGTAAAATGCACTTATATCTCAAAAATCAAGGATAGGTATGACTATGAATTGTAAAAGCACATAGCCATGTTTTCGACAACCCTGATTATATTTTAAATTAAGGTGGTTCTCAAATGGCCTGCTCAACAACACGAAACTTTCTGACACGTATTCTGACTCATTTTTAAACGCAAAGGCATAAAATTGGCGGCCTGACTATGGAAGCGATTTGGAATCGAAATGGGTTTTACATTTTTTGATAAATAAATGACTTGTCGAGTTATAAGCGATTCGTGTTACGTGACGACCGGTTTTTCTCTCTTCTCGCGCTGTCGCTTCGGAATTTAGGTTCAAAACGCGAACTTTGGGAGTATTTTCTGACACATCTTCTTCCTTTATAAAAAAAAATGGAAAGCGCTTTTCGATTTCATAGTTTCTGAATAAAAACACCTGCCAATTTCATGTTTTTCCGAACAAAAAAGTATTTAAAATATCTATTAAAACAGGTCAGGTCTAACTCTAATCAGGTTGTGTTAGAAAGTAGCCTTTTTAGATTTGAGATCAGCCTTAATGTAGGTTATAATTCATATTTTCTTAATAGGAATTTATTAATAATTTTCATAATTATAATATTTTTGAATAAAAATGTCTAGATTATGTTTTGGTCCATTCAGTGTATCTCATTAAAAAGAGAAATATTTCAGTAGAATGACTAATATAGATTAAAGTTTTCCACGTGGATTTAGAGCGGTTCTTTAAAAAATATATTTTCTCCGCTCAAAAAGGCAAAACTGATGTCTGACACATTTACAGACTCATTTTTAAACATAAAAGCATAACATTTGCAGGCATGATAATTAAAGCTATGTGTAATCGAACATTTTCATTTTTTGGATAAATGAATTACATGTTGAGTCGTAAGCACTTTTTGTATCCTGGCGGCAGTTTTAGGTAGCTTTCAATACAAAAAGCTTCCTATTGCAACCGTTCGGAGGAAAGCAATTAAAAAATTTTTGATATATTTTCACCGATCATGATCCTCCAACCACCCACCGTTCAAATGTTGATATATATATATATATATATATAGTTCGTTGGCCCAGCTTCATCCGCCATCTCGTTTCAAAATGGCGACCAGTTAACATTTTTTAAATAAATTGAAAAAATTGTTTCCGTTAAGTGTTAGAGCGTGATACAAGGATTCTGGAACATTTTTTATTTTGGCTTTATTTTAAAGAATGGCTGAGATATGGCAGTTTGAAATTCTAGGGTGCGGCTGACATTTTGAAACAATCTGATTTTTATTATGCTGTAACTCTCATGCTGAATTCGCATTCAAATTCAGTATTAACGAAAACCGGGACTGAATCTTCTATAATCGGATTCCAAGCATTTTAGCTTCGGATGTTTGAGTAAAATGAGTTGAATTTATAAAAACATGGACTATGAAAGCTACCCCCGGTACAGGCCGGAAGGACTTTTTTACCTTTCCTGTGCTGTCGCACCGGAAAATTTGGTTCAATACGCCAACTTTGACAGGATCTTCTGCAAGATCTCCTGTCTTTACCGAAAATTGAAAATATATATATATATTTGATTAAATAGTTTCTGAATAAGGGCACATGCAAATCTTATGCTTTTGCAAACAAAAATATATTTAGAAATCTGTCAGAAAGTAGCCATTTAAGAGCAGCCTTAATAACGTCATGAAACATCATAACAACTCAAACTTTGAATTTTTGGTTTAAGAAAAAGTGCTATTGAGAGTCAATAAACTTTTCATTCTCCGAAGCTTTTTAAATTTATATACTTTTAATAAATATGCGAAATGTGAAATGTTTGGATCTCAAATTCATTAGATTTCTTTATATAAACAATATTGTTTTCATTAGCAATCATGATGTCAATTTGATATGGTCATAAATAAATAGATTTTATTCAGATTGCGTATAATACTTTTGTAAAATGATTCTAGTCTTGAAATTTTTTAATCATTTCTGTAGTCTCATCATATTTATTATAAAAATAAATTAACAATCATCTATTTATTTTTTAGCAGCTACATGTTCTGCTCTTCCTCCAATAAAACATATAACCTTTTTTTGTGCGTGTATTTGGGAAGGTTATTCCTTGTCTGACAGAAGATTACATAAGATCTGGAAAATTCTCTAACTTCTGATATGACATCAAAACAAATATATGTTGCAATGCGAGACCATAAAAAGTTTAAACGTTTTTCCCCTAAGCGAAAGAAAGATACTTATCATCTTGGAGTTTTTGTTTCGCTTTCTACTTTTCGAACACGTGGTAGAAGGAAAGTATTGTGATTATGATTTGTGCACGTGTGTGTGTATATGAGCACGATAACTCCCAAACGGTATTTCTGATTGAGCTCCCCTTTGACAAATATGTTATAAACCACTGTCGCAATAACTGTATAGATTTTTTGGTGCAAATCAGCCGACGGATTAGGTATTTAATTCGTTTTTAACCATTTTGCAGCCGATTCTATAGGGAAAATGTGAACACGATTTCTCCCAAACGGTATTTCCGTTTGAGCTCCCATTTGACAAATATGTTATAAACCACTGTCGCTGTAACTGTATAGATTTTTTGTGCAAATCGGCCGTCGGATTAGGTATTTAATTCGTTTTTAACCATTTTCAAACCATTTTGCAGCCGATTCTATAGGGGAAATCACGAAGTAAATGTGACAGATTATAAATGAAAA
Organism: Maratus michaelseni; assembly: GCA_963931845.1. Taxonomy (NCBI): domain Eukaryota; kingdom Metazoa; phylum Arthropoda; class Arachnida; order Araneae; family Salticidae; genus Maratus; species Maratus michaelseni. Next base: position 54,893,049 of record OZ007586.1, on the reverse strand, counting down.
ATATTGCAGCGATGTAATCAAGCATTAGTAGCGCTGTGGTAATGTATCCAGTTTCAAAAAAGGAGGTAATAGCTTTCGAATCCAACGGATTTCATTCTTGTTCGTAGTTAGTGGTTCACCACTGTTTTTGGCGGGGATGTGAGCTATAGCCAAAATGGTGTTATAACACCATTTTGGTAGGCCGCCCTGTTCAGTTGAACGTGCCAGAAATTTATTTATTTATTTATTTTACTTTCTGGTCTTACATTCTAGTATCACATTCCAGTTTTCGGAAAGTTGAATAATGTCATTCCAGATTTTTGTTTCTTAGATTTATTGTTGTTATACGGAACTGAGCTGTTTATTTTGATACGAACAACTATGAACATAGACTTCCATATCACTTCTAGACGATTATTTTATTACAGCAAGCCTCAAACAATAATTTTTCCAAAACATAGAAATTATTTCACACCCTTTCGGTATTATCTCATTATTTTTATGTGTAACTTGCAACTGATTTTCCTCAAACTACCCACAGAAATTTTCTATCGTCTACAACCACAGCACTGGGTCTTGATTACCTTTTGCGTTTTTTTTTTTTTCCATGTTCCGATTGCTTTTCCGCTTCCTCTAAAAGAAAAAATTACCTATAGTTTTGGGTCTATCTGTATTGTCTTTCTATAAGATGGAGCTTTTATTACCATCCTATATTAAGCAACTCTTTTCAGAAGTGACACTGATCGCTTCCTTGCATCTATTGTATCAAAAGGTCTGGAATGTTCATTCACGTGCGTGCGTGATCATTATCTCGAAGAAGAAAAATGCAAGCAGCAACAAACTTCTAATTATACCAATACGGAAGCTAAAGCAATTTACTCCATGTTTAATACGTTAAGATTTGTGACACACATAAAAATATTGTTTTCTCTTTTCTCTTCAACAAGCTAATGATTATATCATGAATCTTCCTTTAATCATGCATTTCATAAATGAGCTTTATATTGGTAAAACTTATATTTCTTTTAGTCTAAGATTGGCAATAAACAGGTTATACTATAATAGTAGTTTTGTGGAAGTTTTAATAATGAGACAGATACAGCCATCAGCAGTTATACCTTTCTTCGATTTATTTGACTTCTGTGAAAATACACTCGCAAATGTAATCATTTCCTTAAACGGAATGATGTATACACAAAAAATAAATGGTCGACAATTTTAGCTATTGTTGAAACACTTAATCGACAGGTCACGAAAGATAGAGTTTTTATATTGTATCTATATCTCCTCCTAAGTGCATTATTTTGAGATATTATCTGTTATAATCTGTTAACAGCAATGCATTCTGCATGTGTCCTGATGGTCGACGAATTCAGCATACTTAAGACTGTTGTTCTCAAATCCAAAACAGTTAATTTCTGACACATTCTTTAATTAATTTTTGTTCGGAAACACGTGAAATTGGCATGTGTTCTTATTCAGAAACTATGTAATTGAAATACGTTTTCCATTTTTTAGCAAAGGCAGAAAACCTTTCAAAATATATTGTCAAAGTAGGCGTTTTGAAACGGATTTCTGATGCTGCAGCGCCAGAAAGGAGAAAAACGCTTGGTCACGTGACGCAAATCGCTTATAACTGGATGAGTAATTTATTTATCAAAAAATGGAAAATTCATTTCGATTCCAAATATCTTCAATAGTCAGGCTTGCCAATGCCATGCCCTTTTGCGTTTAAAAATGTGTCAGAAAAAATCGCGTTGTTGAGCAGGTTATTTGCCACCTTAACTTGATTTTTTTATAAAAATAAATTGCGCCTTGCTTACATGCGTTCTTTTATTAATATATGTACTTTAAAATATCACTTCTGCGATTTGTGATATATTTAAGCCTGTGACTGGATATATAAATAATAATATTTCTGGATTTCTGATAAAATATTTTTACATGTAAAACGTCATTTCATATTGAATTGAGGACAACATATACTTATATGTATTTGACTTTTTTCTCTCATAATTTTACAGATAGAGTCAATAACTTCCACATTTCATCACTAGGGGAGGGGGCGCTGTAAGTGGCTCTCATGCGATAATGCGTACAATTATAGCTTTATCCGTTTATTAGTTATTTGAGTGTTTTCTGACTTTACTTTGCATCCTGTATATACACACTATTCTTATTTATACAACAAACGTGCTTAAGGATATAAATAAATCTAAAAGTAAAACCATTATATGCATTTATGAGTATGAAGATGTATGATATTCGAGCATGGCGATACGATTTCATAACAATATGTTAAGTTAGAGTTAAAAAATGCTTTTTTTTTTTTTTTTTTTTTTTTTTTTTTTTTTTTTAAGTTTAGGATGAGTAATTTTTATAGAGCACTGGAAAGTAATATCATGATAATATCAGTATCAAAAGCATGATAATATCAGTATTATATGTCATGATAATGGTGAACGCGAGATAATTATTTAAAATTCATTTTGCGAGAAAATAAATGCAATATTGGATGGAAATTGTATTCCTTGATACGTTTACTAAAATCGATTTTTTGCAAGTAAATAAAAATAGTTTACTGTTTAATGTCTATATTTTCTATAGATATTTTCTATAGATATGTGCAGGACGCTTGGCGAAATCAATGGGATTAAGAAAAGTTTCCGTTGTAGACAGTATTCTGCATTAGACAGAGTTTACTGTATTGAGAATCGCTGTGTGGGACTGTAAAATCGTTCCTCGTTAGAGAGATTTCTGCCTTGCACATAGTCCGCCTTAGACAGGATTTGCTGTATTTGTCTTATTAAGAAACTTAATAAATGAAAACTATTGAAAAATGAAAATTGCTTCTGTAGATTCTGTAGCGAATATATTCAAGACTTACTGTAAAGGAATGTCTCTGTCTCTTTTAAAAGAACTTAACTGCATATTTCTATTTATTTTAAAGTAATGTATAAACTGCACATATAAACAAATACATTATATTTCCAAAAAAATTCCCTACGGCATCTTTTTCTAAATATGGATACGGGATCATCATGCTGAAAACTTTTCATAAACTTGTGAAATATTTTTATAATTGTTTAGGATTATTTTAATTAGTTGTAACCGGAAAATCCAGGTTGCGCTTGAAGCGAAATACCCTGTATTTTTGAATAAATAAGTGGATTGAGGCCATGATTTCTTATACAAAAATTGCTAGTCTTGGTAGGTACTATCACCTCATTTATTTTGCTGAAACAGAAATCACCACAAGCAAACTCAGCCTACAGTCCTTCCTTGAATTGTATAACCTGATTTTATCCGAACCCGACTAGCGGTTTGTGTCAGATCGGGTTGAAGCTATGTTTTTTCGTTTCGGGTTCTTATTGACTTTACATATTTCGGGTTTGGGTCGGTTTCGGGTCGATTTCGGGTTGAGTTTTGATTATTTCGGGTTTGGGTCGGTTTCGGGTCGATTTCGGGTTGAGTTTTGATTATTTCGGGTCGGGTTCGTGTTGACCTAAATTTTCAAAAGAAAGTCCTCAATATTTTTCAATTGAAAAAAACTATGTACTTTAATATTATTGAGTGTAGTGTGTTCATTTTTATACAAAAAATATAAAATTTATATTAGAAATATAATTTTAAGACTAACTTTTCCATAGCTGTATTAAAATATGGATTATTTTTCTTTCACTTCGGGTTATTGTCGGTTTCGGTTCGATTTTAATCAGAATATCCGGGTTCAGTCGGGTACGATCCGACACATACAAGACTCTATCTCAGGCTCATCTATTGACTTGAATGCGTTTGACATCCAATTAACGCTGTTATAACCAGTTGCTTTTTATAGCTTCCCAAACTTCCTCGCACCATTTTGACTAGTGACACTTCGACGTTGCTTATGTTTTGTTTTTACTATACATTGTAAAAGATGGGTACTGGTATTTTTTCACGATTTATCATTAGTATAATAGTTTTTAGAAGTCTTGTGTAGGAAAGTTATCAACCAATTAGCGCTAAAGAGTCCGAGTGTAGTGCCCGAATGCAGTGTGCATAATAATGAAACAAGAAGAAACAAACAAGCCCCATTAAAAATGCACATACTGTACACTTTGTCTGAGGCAGAACCGGAGTCCTGAATCGGGTAGAGTAACCCGATCTTACCCGAACCCGATTAGACCCGTGGTTCGGGTTAGATCAGATTGGTGCTAATTTTTTTCACTGAGGGTCGGGTTGACTTTAAATTTTTCGGTTTTGGGTTAGGTTTTGACTCTTTCGGGTCAGGTTCGAGTTGACTCAATTTTTCAAAAGAAAGTCTTGAATGTTTTTCCGATGAAAAATTATGTATTTGAATAGTATTGAATATGTATACATGTTCATTTTTATAGAAAAGAGATAAAAACAAGTGGGTAATGTGATCGAAGATCGCTCAAAGGGTTTCGTTTAATATTCCTTTCAAAACACTTTATACTTTCTTTAATAAATTCAAACAAATTTCATTTTGCAACAACAACAAAAAAAGTCATGTTTTTTATGAAGTAAAAATTGACCAGTCTATTTTTTCGTTTTTTCAAATATCTAAACCAGCCGGATAGCGGGCCAAGACCGCCATTATATTCTGTCATAATAATATCCGTCATACGGACTAAATGCAATATTTAAAAAAAGAATTTCAAAATTAAACAAATTGTACACCTTCAAAATGTTAAAATATGCGAATATTTCCATAATCGGATTTTTATCACGATTCAATATGTTTCTCAAACTCATATATTTACTATTCTCTATTATTTATATTGATACTCGCTTTGTATTATTCTCAAACATTTGAAAAATTAGTTAAACTTCCCATATGACGTCAGATTTTCTTTTTAATTCTCTAATGACGTGATATTAATCTGCTTTGTGTACTTACACATACTCAATACTCCTTGTATTATTGAGAAATCTTAGACATTTTCCGTTTTATTACGACTATGACGTCAATCAATTTTATTTCATATTTATCTTTTTTTCAATTGGTGAAACTTTTTATTTCATTTTCATTTTTCACGTGAAAATCGTCTGATAGAAAATTAATTATTGTAGAAAGAATTTCATTGTGGATTTTTAGTTTTTGGCATCGGCTATAATTAAAAAGGTTTCAATTTAATAGGAAAAGGCTGTTAGAATTTTGGTTTTTTATCTCTATTGATTAAAATAATACGAAATTTTCAAATTTTAATGTTTTCAGCTCTCCGCAGCTGCTATTCAGATTTATACACTAAGTTTCAACTCTGTAAGTTACATACTTTTTGAGAATGGCTCTGTGACAGACAGACAACGGAGCGGGAACAATATAGTTTCGTGAGATGAACGAAACCCTAATGATATTAAAGATATAATTGTTGAGTATTTTTCCATAATTGTACTAAAATATGGATTAATTTTCTGATACTTCGGGTTCGGGTTAGGTTCAGGTTTGAATATTTCGGGTTGCTCAAATTTTTTTTGTCGGGTTCGGGTTGACTTGAAATAGAAATTTTTGATTCGTGCAGGACTCTAGGCGGAATCAATGAAGATTAAGAAAAGTTTCCGCCGTAGACAGTATTCCGCATTAGACAGAGTTTACTGTAAAATCGTTCCGCGTTAGGGAAATTTCCGTTTTACACAGAGTCCGCCTTAGACAGGGTTTGCTGTATTTGTCTTATTTAGAGGCTAAATAAATGAAAACTATTGAAAAAATGAAATTTGCTCCTGTAGATCCTGTGTGTGAAATGAAGGATTAAACTTCCGGAAAATTCTTGCTCTGATATTGTGAGAGAAAACGTTCGAAATCGATATGATTGATTTTTTTTTTCTTGTTCGGCGAGTCTTTTTTTTATTTTTTCAAAATTTGCTCACGTGAGCCAATAAATTCAAGACCTAAAGGAATGTCGTCGAGGAAAACATTTGATGAAAGTAATCTGTTTCTGATAACAGAAAACAATTCATTCAGGAAATTATTCATTTTTCATTTGCATCAATTTGAAATTTAAGAAGAAAAGAACATAAAAATGCAAAAAAATGAAAAAGATCGAGTGAACAAACAATGAAAATCTAGTGTGTGTAATCGACTATCATCGATCAGCAACCTTCTTAAATTTTATCCCTTATTTTGACTTTCGATGATGAAAAATAATCTATTTCCGTAGCACGTGATTTGATACGAGATACCACTCTTGATACGCGATAGTTATTCATGTCATTTTAGCGTATGATCTTAGAACAAATGCTTCGCGCAAAAAAATGAACCCTTGTTCACTTTTTGTACCTAATTAAGTCTTTTAGAACGTTCAGCATATACATAATCCGAACTTCAATTATAAGATTCTTGTCTAACTAATGTTAAAGGAGACTTAACTAAAATAGAACCTGGGATAACCATCATACGGTGAAACAATACTTGTCCACTCTGAATGACCTAATAAACGCAGGATAAAAACAGTTTACAACCTAAGGGATTCTGACCTGTTCTATTCGATACATTTCACTTTCCGTATTTAGAACCGTATAAAACGTGCAGTGAAATTTTCCGGTTTTTGTTAGACAACTTCCTGATTGCAGAGGATTCCAGATATTGGATTTCGACATTTCATTCGGAAGTAGTGAAAGTTAATTTTTCTGTTTTTTTTTTTTCTTTTTTATATAAATGATTCTGTTACTTCATCAAAGGGGTAACTGATGCTCTTTCACCTTCCGGGAATTTCCTTTAGTAAATAGGCCGCTATCAATATGGTTTCACTTTCAAGTGAAGTATGCGAGGTCTCAGCACCCAAAGGCTTTTTCAAAGAGGGTTAATTACAGAAGCGATCATTTATTAAATAGATCAAATATTTGATAAAATGGTACACGTGGATTACCAGATGGTAAAAAAGAAAAATGTATGGTGGGTGTTTTATATCCGAAACTATTTACATTTTTTTCTAATTTGTATGGGAGGAGGGAAACTAACTCTGCAGCTTTCCTTAAAAAAAAAGAGAGGAAAAGAAATGTAAAAAGTGAAAAAAATGTAAGGAATAACCCAGTTAAGTGTTTACAAAGTATTGTTTACAAAATACATGATAGTGATTTATCCGGTTTTTAAAGTGAAGATCTTGACTTAAGAGCCTATACACTAAGTCATGCGAAGAAACGCGCAAGCTAATGCTATATCAAAGGAACGTCATTTTCAAATTTATTGCTTGCATTTTAATATTTTTAAAGTATTTATTTATTTATTTATTTATTTATTTATTGCATAGGTTAGATGTGGTATATCCAGTCGTGTAGTCGAGGGGGGACGGCGTACTCTCACATTTTTATTTTATAGCAACCGTCCCTCCACATTTTATTTTCAAGAGGACGGTAGGGACGCGGGAGGACGCAGACTTTCCAAACTTATTAATTTTTTAAAGAGATAAGCAAGCTGTGAAATTAATAATTTCAAGAAATAAAGGGCTGATTTTTAATATTTTCCAACAAAGTTGAAATGTGTTTATCATTTCGGATTGTCTGCCATGTCTGTCTATTTATCTATTCTCTCTCTAACTTCTGTAACTTTGTTTGAATTGTGACAAAATTTATGTACGTTTTTTTTAGTTTCTTTGCGTTATTATCACTACTGAAAATGATATAACTTAATTGTATTATTGTATAGCCTCAATCTAGAGATCTGCATGGACCGACATTTTCAGACACGAAATAAAATTCTCAACTTTTCAATTAGGAGCAAGCTATTTAAAACATTACAAGCAAAAAAACTTTAATTAAATTAAATTAAACTGCTTATTTTTTTAATTATTTTTCTCTGCAGTTCAAATTGAAAGGTAAGATTCAGTATCAAGTTTTCTTATCGGTGACACAGACCCGATGTTCGGAACTATGAATATCCGCCCACTTTTTTTCCCAGGACTATACCACTGGGTTGATCTATAACCGAGCTAGTTTTTAATTTTTCGATTTGGGCTGTATATTTTTCCTTATAAAGTTACTTTCACTTTCTGAACCGGTTCCGAAAGTGAAAGTAACTTTATAAAACAAATTTGCGGACACCCTGTATTTTTACAGAAGCCTATAGTAGTTGTATAAAAATAAATTTACACATTTATTACAGCCTGATTTTATTGCATTTTGGTTGTATAGAAAGTGTGTTGCTGAAAAAAAAACCAACAAAACATTCAACTATGTATCGATTTTCTGCCCTTGCAATGCACTCTAATTGATGATCACTTTTAAAAAATTAGAAAGATAATCCTTTTAATGAAACTGATAGCAATCATCACCAGTGTTGCTTGCTCGCTATTTTTTTTATTTATTCAGATTACTTGATTACCACCACTTTTATGAAGTAGTAATATTCATTTAAAGCTGCTCTTAAATTCAAACTGTCTACTTTCTGACACATTTCTAAATTCATTTTTGTTCGCAAACACATGAGATTATCAGGTGTTTGCGAACATACATGCGATTACATAGTTTTTATTCAGAACTATGTAATCGAACAGGTTTTTTTTCACTTTTCAAAAAAGACAGACGATCTTTCAGAAAATGCTGTCAAATTTGGCATTTTGAACTGAATTTCTGACGCGACAGCGCTGGAAAGAAAAAAAAACTACCGCCATGACACATAAATTGCTTACAACTCAAGATGTAATTCATACGAAAAATGAAAAAAACTGTCCCATGACAAAAATCGCTTCAATAATTATGTCTGCCAGTGTCATGCTTTTGCGTTCAACAATGAGTCCGTACATGTGCCAGAAAGTTTCGCGTTGTTGAACGGGGAGAAATATGTTTTGAGACCAGCTTTAATGACAGATTAAATAAAGCAAAACTAAGACGTATTATACAATTTCCAAAAAGTGGTGACAATCAAGCAATAGGATTTTTTTTTAAGTAGCGAACTGTCAACACTAATCAGCACACTAATATACTCTTTAAGCAGATTTTTTCTACTATCACACATATCACAAACGTAAATGGAAATGTTAACGTGACTTGAATAAAAGCAATCAATATATCTTTTGAAGAAGAAGCATTTAGAAACTATATGCGCTATTGGTTTATTCAACATAGCCCCAAGAAAAAGTTTGTGAGGAGTTTTCAAAGGGCAACGAACTTAAATCATCAAGAGTGCCAGTTTCCATTTTATCCATTCAATTATCAAATCCCAAATCACGTGAGTTTGATAAGTTGCTTTGAATAAATATCTGGCACAACATCATCATAATAAGATGCAAATTAGCTCCTTTTTTTTCTCCATGTGACTTCATTTGCAGAATGATGTCTGATGATATCAGTGAGATGTTTTTAATCAACTCTTCTAAAGAAAGTATTTCATTTAAAGTCGGGCGTTAAAAATTATGAAAATTATTTTTTGCTTTAAAATCTACTTTTTAAAATGACCGGAAATAATTAAAATCCATAATCTTCATAACAAAATTAAAAACAAAAGTGTTTTATTTGCAATTAAACAACTATTGTTATTTATAATCAAAATAAAATGCAACAAAATCATAATAAGATGCAAATTAGCTCCTTTTTTTACCATGTGACTTCATTTGCAGAATGATGTCTTATTAGATCGGTGAGATGTTTTTAATCAACTCTTTTTAAATATTTCATTTAAAGTCGGGCATTAAAAGATTATGTAATCTCTTTTTTGATTTAAAATCTACCTTTTAAAATGACCGGAAATGATTAAAATCCATAATCTTCATAACAAAATTTAAAATAAAAGGGTTTAATTTGCAATCAAACAACTATTGTCATTTATAATCAAAATCAACTGAAAGATCAAAGATGTCAAAGGAGTTGGTCAGTCAGATCTCAAATTCCCCTCGCTAATGTCAAACCTAATGGAGTGTAATGCATTCTTATTTTTAAAATATCTCTCCAGGAAATTAATATTTTTAACTTCTTTTTTCTGTATACTAAAGGATGTCTCTCTCTCTGTCTTTCTTCATTTCATTTTTTCTCTTTTTTTTTAATTGTCAAAATATTTTAAAAATATAGAGAGCAGTTTGACCAGTAGGTGAACAGCCCCCAGTATGAATGAACAATTAGTAAATATTTTAATAGAATAAGGTTTGAAAAACTCCCCACTAGTTAATTATCATGCTGAGTTTAAAAAACCCGTAATTTAGCAAAAACGTGATATAAGTTATTTGTAAAAGTTGTAAAATAAATAACGTAGTATGAAACGTAAGTGTTTTTAAATTGCTGCCTGTTTATTCACTGGAAAATTTTTGCTTTCATTTACAGTGTGACATGTTGAAAATTTCACATGCTCACATGCTTGGAAGATAAAGATAATCCCTTACGAATGAAAGGCCTTTTGTGAATTGTCACTATTCAAGTAAGAGTACTAGACAGAAGGTTGACAGGTGGACGTGAATCGGATAAACACTTACTTGGAGAAATGGGATAATCTCCTAAGAATGAAAAATAGAACTAGAGATTGGGGTCTTTCATTGTCCACGGGAGATAAGAGACTGGTGCAGGTGTGGGAGTGAAAGAATGCTTTCTGCAGAAATTCCTGGAATGCAAGGAAAGCCCCTAGGAAGTGAAATGGCAGACGGCAGTTGGATGTTGAAGGGGTTAGAGAGAGGTTCGCTTTGAGCGGAGGTCAGAAAGGCTTGTTTCTGAAATGATGCTTATACAACGTGGATATGTTCATCGTATTTTTTTACTTATATTTTTTTAAATGTTAATTTAAAATAAAGTTTTTTTCGTTTCAAACGATAAATGGATTTCATTAATTATATATACATGTGTTCACGCTACCACAGCTATAGTATAGTATATATAAATAATTGGTGGCAGCAAATGGGATATGTAATCTAGAGTAAATTAGATTACGGATCTATGTTAACCTGATTAAACAGATGAAGAGCCAGTGAAAAACGGACGAGCAGAGTTGTGGAGTCTTGAAGCCTAATTGGAGTCGTGGATTTTTCTTGGAGTTCTAGCAAGTAGAGAACTGGTAAAAGAACTTTATCGACTAAAGCTGTGAGGTGTATGAACAGTCAACTATAGACTTGGTGCTATTTGTGTGTGCTTCAAAATATATCAGTGGAATGAAGATAGGCGGTGTACCATCTGAGTTTCCTACATATGGATCTAAGTTGAAATTAGTGCCTCATCAGTGAAATTAATATCTTCAAATCTTCAAACATCTGTGTGTGTCATCTTTAAAAGTGCTTGGAAGCCTGGTATCAGTGTGGAGGAAATATCTGCATCTGAAGGTAAGCTCTTTTATGAAATCTTCTATAGAGGTCTGTTTTAAATTGAATTTTGTGTATAAATTTTAATTTTGGGGAACAAAACTCTATGTGAAATTTAAGAATTCTAGGGAAGCTATTAATTTGGTACTTAAATTTTTAGTTAGAATTTTTATGTTTGTTGATTTTCTGGTATCTGTTTGGTATAATATTGGGTTAAGAAAATTATATACTTATGTATATGTTAAAATTTACTTGGGGTATAGTAAATTGTTATTGATTAATTGAGATTATTAATCAGGGTATTTTAATCATAATTTTGTATAAAACTTTTGGAAATAAGAGTTTTGTTTATATACATTTTAGTTATTACAGTAATAAAGTTATAGCTTAATTTTATGGGTATACTGTGGATGATTATGATTAATGTTACAAAATAAATTGATGTTATACTGTACTGTTGGGTATAAAATTTATTTTGGGGGATATACTCAGTTTGAAAGACGTCACTGTTGCATGAGAATTTGCTATATTAAAATTGTGTCGTTTTTGAATACATTATTATACGTATAGTGAAGAAAATTCTATTTCTGTGTTTATTGTATTATTGTAAATTGAATATATCTGATATTTTGAAATTTATTATATTTTGGAGGAAAATATGGCAGAATATTTAGGAAAATATAATAAAAGTGTCTTGCTGTTATTAGCAGAGGAATTTGAGACCAGTGTGTCAAAAACGTGTAGAAATAAAGCTATAATTCAGGCTATCGTAGATGCAGAGGATTATGATGAAAGTTTCGCTAAAATTCGATTGCAATATTTTAGTGAACAGGAGGCGGAGCGGAAAGAGCAGGAAAAACAAATCGAAAAAGATCGTAAAGAAAGAGAGAGGCAAATTGAATTAGATAGGATTGAGCAAGAGGAAAAAGATAAACTTAGGAAATTTGAGTTAGATAAACTTGAAAAACAACTTGAGGCAGATAAACTCGAAAAACAGCAACAACTGGAATTACAAAAACTTGAAAAACAACTTGAGGCAGATAAACTCGAAAAACAGCAACAACTTGAATTACAAAAGCTTGAAAAAGAACAGCAATTTGAATTAGAAAAATTGCGTATTCAAAATTCTGCGGATATTGTTAGTGTTTCATCTAATGAATCAAATGTAGATTTTCATAGAACTCCTAAGGTAAATTTAAAGGATTTAGTTCCGCGCTTTGATTCTAAATTAATTGATATAACTCTTTTCTTTATGATTTTTGAAAGGCAAGCCGAGAAAGCTAAAATTTCTCAGGAAGATTTGGTCAGTCAATTAATTCCTTTGTTACCTTCTGATATTGCCGAAATTATTGTAAAACAACCAGCAGATAAATGTGATGATTTTCAACATGTAAAGAAAGTTTTGTTAGATAGGTTTAGGCTAAGTACAGGCGCCTTAAAACAAAAATTTGAAACTCATCAAAGAAAATCTGGTGAATTATGGGTGGATCTGATTTATGAGTTAAGGGGTTATCTAGATAATTGGTTAGAGTCATTAGAAGTGAGGGATTTTGAATCCTTAAAAGAACTAATGCTCACGGAACAGTTGAAAAAACGTGTCCCTTTTGAAATAAAAGAAAAATTTATGGATGAGTGGGAGGAAATAAAGATTGCTTCTAAACTTGCGGAAAAATCGGATAAATTTGAGAGTATAAGAAGAGAATTTAACAGGTCGGATAGAAAATCGTGGGAAAATAAATCTTTTCAGGATAAGCAAAAAGACAGCTTTAATTCTAAAAGTAGAAAGGAAATTAAACCAAAATTGGAATTTGAGAATACGAAAGAGTGTGGGAAATTTGATCAATTTAAGAAGGACAATGCTTTTGAAAAGCAAAGACAAGTCCAATGTTATAATTGTTTGGCCGTGGGCCACATCAGACCAAATTGTCCTGAATTGTTAAAAAGCAAATCTAATTATGAGGATAAAAGCATAGCTTGGATTGTTACTAGTGATGGGAAAAGTGTAAATAATAAGGAAGGTGTGGAAACCGAATTACCTATGGTTGATTTATGCGTGAATGGTAAGAAAGTAAAAGCGATTAAGGACACAGGTGCGCAAATTGCGGTTTTTGATGCTAATGACATTCCGCGGAGTGCTAAGAAAGTGGGAAATGTCTTTCTTATACCGGCCCTCGGAAATAGACAAAAAGCGGATTTGGTGTCAGTGCCGGTTGCTTTGATGGAAGGTGAAAAAGAGTGTGTTGAAAAAAATGTGGTGATTGCAGTTGTGAGAAAACTAAATTCTCCGCCCCTTATAACACCAGCTGTTTATGACTTATTAAAGTTAGGAAATATGGAAAAGCAAAATTCGGTGTATAAACAAGTGGGGAATCAAAGAGAATTAAATGGGCAGGGAACCCTCAGATTATCTAGCGATCATGAGAAAAGGGTTGTTAGAAAAATGGTTGTGAATGAAATCTGTGAAAGGGATAATAAGTCTGTTAATGAGATAGAGGTAAATTCACTGGAAGACGTGACTGATAGGTATTTGGAAAAAGGGTCTAAATTGATCGATACAAAAGAGGGTGCGTCTAAAAAGGATGGTGATAAAAGGTCAGGTATTGGAGGTCAATTTCGGGAAAAGAATTCTGAGCATGATGTAAATATACCCAGGTATTTTGTCGGTAGTATGGGATTTATACATGTTAGAAATAGAATTAGAAAGAAATTGAGTTCATCTATGACTGTGGCCAGTAAATTTAACTCTAGGATGAAGGAAAATAATAGAGTAAATTGGGGGGCTAAATGCCAAGAAGATGTGAATAAGAAATCAAAGTTAAAAAGAATGGAGCATTCTTCTTTTAAAACGGATCACAAAGAAAGATTTATTGAAATCAAACAAGATTTTGAAAGGAAAAATCATGATTATGAAGTTGTGAGGCGAAAATTATTGTCGAAAAGATTTTCTGATAGAAGTAATATAGATATTGGTTTTCGGGAGAATTCTCTAAATTAAGTTTATTCTAAATTTGGGAGTACTCATTATTGTAATATCTGTATTGTGTTTATGTATCATTTAATGCTTAATATTATTTTTGTAATAGTAAAACTTCATTAATTTCATAATTGCATAATTTAGTATGCTTTCTTTTTGTTTGTAGAAGTGTCTAAATTTAGGCTTTTAAGCATGTTTTTAAATCGGTTTAGGCATTGTGTTGTATATAGATTTTTTTCTTTTTTTTTATTATTACTTTTTTGTTAGAATCATGTAAAGTGTAATCTGTATTTGGTATTATATGTATGTGAAGTATTTCAAAATTGTTTCTTAGGGCATCAATTGTATAAATTATTCCTGGAATCATACTTAGGTATTATAGGTAAGGGATTATAGTAAATCCTATTGACAGTGTAGTCTATCAAATACTGAGTATAGGAATGTGTTTGTATTCTATAGGGATTTCGTGTATTATTTTAAATTCCTTTATACTTTGACCTCTTTAGAAGTTGATTGAAGGAGCTTATTGTATTCATGTATATGCCAAATTTCCTGCAGAAATTTTTCCTTAGGGGGGAGGAGTTGTGACATGTTGAAAATTTCACATGCTCACATGCTTGGAAGATAAAGATAATCCCTTACGAATGAAAGGCCTTTTGTGAATTGTCACTATTCAAGTAAGAGTACTAGACAGAAGGTTGACAGGTGGACGTGAATCGGATAAACACTTACTTGGAGAAATGGGATAATCTCCTAAGAATGAAAAATAGAACTAGAGATTGGGGTCTTTCATTGTCCACGGGAGATAAGAGACTGGTGCAGGTGTGGGAGTGAAAGAATGCTTTCTGCAGAAATTCCTGGAATGCAAGGAAAGCCCCTAGGAAGTGAAATGGCAGACGGCAGTTGGATGTTGAAGGGGTTAGAGAGAGGTTCGCTTTGAGCGGAGGTCAGAAAGGCTTGTTTCTGAAATGATGCTTATACAACGTGGATATGTTCATCGTATTTTTTTACTTATATTTTTTTAAATGTTAATTTAAAATAAAGTTTTTTTCGTTTCAAACGATAAATGGATTTCATTAATTATATATACATGTGTTCACGCTACCACAACAGGTAAGAACTGTTAATTTACTTGGTTTTTGCATAGCTTTTTATTAAGACATCAACATCCCAAACAAATGAAATATAAACTTCCTTTTATTACTTTTTAATCATTTGTATATCAACACATGTATATGCAATGTCAGACACCAAAAGATACAATTTATTAAAATATTATCAATCTTTTTTTTTTCTTTGTTTTTTTTTCTTTCTTTTTTTAAATATGCTTAAGTGTTTATTTACTAGTCGGACTACCCAACTTAATTTTATTTAAAATTTTGATGAGCTGTGAGTAAGATTTTAACACTTCACACAAAATTAAGCATATATATTTTAGAAATATTTTGACAAAAAGAAAGAGATATCCTATATCCGATACGATATACGATAATTTATAATATATTTACGATTATTTTTATAATTCACAGTATTTCCAGCCATTTTTTTTAATTTCTGTGGACATGCTCATCTATTTTCATGAATTACACATAACGTGCCAGAAAAATAACACAAATGTAGATCGCATATCATTTCTATCAGTCTTTAGTTTTTAAATTTATACTAAATTTAAATCAATAAATTTTAAATCAATATTATTTTAAATCAATAAATTTTAAATCAATATTATTTTAAATCAATAATTTTAAATAATAATCAAATTAATTTTAAAATTTAAAATCTATTTTCATGAATTACACCTAAGGTACAAGTAAAATAACACAAATGTATATCGCATATCATTTCTATCAATCTTTAGTTGTAAAAATTTATACTAAATTTAAATAAATAAATTTTAAATCAATATTATTTTCAATCAATAATTTTAAATAATAATCAAATAAATTTAAAAATTTAAAATTTAAATTAAAATATATTTTCATGAATTACACCTAAAGTGTCAGTAAAATAACACAAATGTATATCGCATATCATTTCTATAAATCTTTAGTTGTTAAATGTATATTAACCCAGGTAGTATTATAACTTATAAACAAATAAATTAAGTTAATTTTTATAAAAACAATATTTTTACAAGACTGTGTTTGTCAGTTGAATAAATCAGTAAATATATCACTTATATATTTTATTATTTTTATCTGAATTTTAGTGATTGGTGAAGAAATTACACGAGTAGAAAAATATTTGGTGACTAAATGGGAATGACACCACAACACCAGGTTCGAAACCGGTTCCGAAAGTGAAAGTATCTTCGTTAAAAAATCCGCAAAGAAAATTGAAAAAGGAGACCGGGAGGAAAAGGTAGCTTTCATAGTCCATGTTTTTAAAAATTCAACTCATTTTACTCAAACACCCGAAGTCGGGTTACGAAGCTAAATTGCTTGGAACCCGATTATAGAAGATTCAATCCAGTTTTTCGTTAATACTGAGTTTGAATGCGCATTTCAGCAAGAGAGTTACAGCATAACAAAAATCAGATTGTTTCAAAATGTCAGCCAACCTAGAAATTCAAACTGCCATATCTCAGCCATTTTTTAAGATATAGCCAAAACAAAAATTGTTCCAGAATCTTTGTATCACGTTCTAACACTTAACAGAGACATTTTTTTTTTCAATTTATAATTTTTTTTTAATATGTTTTTGCATTTTTGCAGCAATTCCAAAAAAAAAATTTAAAAAAAATTATTTAAAAATATTAAAATGCGAACGAGAAATTGTAAATTATTTCCCCCATAGCATTAACATTAGCGAGTGGGTGTTTACGCCTGAGTGAAGTAGCCTCTTAACCATAGCTGCCAACTTTACGCTTTTTTCTTACCATTATTTTTGAACAAAAAAATTTTACTTATTTAATTGCCGAAAATTTAATATTAATATATTAAATAGAGGGGGGGGGGGGGGTGTCTTATTTTGAGTTCGGCATTACGAGATCTTTCACACGATATAAAAAGAGAAAATGTTTTTCTTTTCAAGTAACTTAATTAGCACCCCTAAATTTTCCCTAAACATATATGTGAATGGCTGATAATCTATAAATATGTGGGTCAATAGGCTTTAACCCTTTCCGGCATAGACAAAGTATGTTCGTAAAATGAGAAATTACTGACTGAAACCGGAATTTACAAACGACTTTTTTAGAAAATGAGAACTCCTTATTTTAAGCTTTCACTGTAGAAACAAAATTTTATTAAATATTCTTGGTGTCGAATGCTCGTTTGGAATTAAAATTTGGTGTGCCCGGAGTGGGACGACTGTGCCGGAAAGGGTTCTCTCCCAAGTTTGGACTTTCCGCGTTCCATACGAGAAAAACGACTGTGGCAGACGGACAGACAGACACACGAGTGATCCTATAATGGTTCAGTTTTTACTTTTTAAGTACGGAACCCTAAAAAAGAGAAGAAGTTTAAGGCGCGTGTTTCCCCTTTAGAGTTCTTTGCTGATATACCCGTCCTGAACCCCAAAATTTTATTTCGAGTACACCCGAAACCCAATTCAAACCCGACAAAAAAATTCCGTAAACCTAAAACCAGACACGAACCCAAAACGGAAGAAAATTAATCCATATTTTAATACAGCTATGAAAAAAAAAGTCTCAATTACATCTCTAATATGAATTTTACCTTTTATTTTGAAAATGAACATATTTACTCATTAAGTTCAAATGTATAGTTTTCCCACCTGAAAAAATAATATAAAAGTGGTAGCAATCAAGCAATCTGAATAAAAGAAAAGTACTGGGTGGTAACACTGTCCGGTTGTATTGAAAGACAACTGTGAATATTTTATTTTTATTTCTGCATCACATGTAAACCTCATATGATATTCAATGATGCTTTTGAAATAAAACAATAGCTAGCAGAGCCATTTCCTTTTAGAATATTCAGTTGAAAAATCCACCTTTGACAAAATTTTGTCTGTTCTGCACAAGAGAAGATTTTCTTAAAGAATTTCTGCTCTTGGACATAAAAAAATGACGAAAAATAATTTTAGATACTGCTTTGTAGTACAAAGTTTAAACTACGTGTCCAAATTTTAAACTATGAGAAAAAATTATTTAATAACTCTCAATAACATATATATATTGTGCTTGTTAATGTTATATCAGGGTTCTGTTGAAATCGTGTAGTAATTGCAAAATTTAAAAACAATCAACATCATTTTGTTCTTAATAACCCATTTTAAATATATTTTAAGTGAAAAAATTATCTTCCATCCATTTAAAAATAATTAATGCGCGAGAAGATAAAAAAATTCCTTGAAAAATTCCGTTTGTCAAACTGTTCTTAAAGGGACTAAAGTCTTGCATCGGTTCGAGTGACCCGATCAGACCCGCGGTTGACGCTATTTTTTTCTTCGAGTGTCGAGTTCGGGTCGGTTGATTTTAATTTTTTCGGGTTAGAATTTCACACTTGCGGGTTGGGTTCAGGTTGATCCGATTCTTTAAAGAAAAGTTTACATTATTTTTTCAGATGGGAAAACTATACATTTGAACTTAATGAGTAAATATGTTCATTTTCAAAATAAAAGGTAAAATTCATATTAGAGATGTAATTGAGACGCTTTTTCATAGCTGTATTGAAATATGGATTAATTTTCTTCCGTTTTGGGTTCCTGTTTAAGGATTTTG
Organism: Maratus michaelseni; assembly: GCA_963931845.1. NCBI lineage: Eukaryota > Metazoa > Arthropoda > Arachnida > Araneae > Salticidae > Maratus > Maratus michaelseni. The sequence continues at coordinate 54,874,196 of OZ007586.1, read as the reverse complement.
GGTTCGTGTCTGGTTTTAGGTTTACACATTTTTTTGTAAGGGTTTGGGTTGGGTTTCGGGTGTACTTGAAATCGAATTTTGGGGTTCAGGACGGGTATACCAGCAGAGAACTCTAAAGGGGAAACACGCGCCTTAAACTGCTCGTCTTTTTTAGGGTTCCGTACTTAAAAAGTAAAAACGGAACCATTATAGGATCACTCGTGTGTCTGTTTGTTCGTCTGCAACAGTCGTTTTTCTCGTATGGAACGCGGAAAGTTCAAACTTGGGAGAGTAAAAGCCTATGGACCCACATATTTATAGATTATCAGCCATTCACAAATATGTTTAGGGAAAATTTAGGGGTGCTAATTAAGTTACTTGAAAAAAACAAAAACATTTTCTCTTTTTATATTATGTGAAAGATCTCGTAATGCCGAACTCAGAATAAGCCCCTCCCCCTCTATTTCCTTAATCTACTGAAACTAAAATTATGAAAACATTATGGGTAGTAGGAGTTTATTTAAACCTTGCCGGAAAACTGTAGCGATTATCTTAGATCACACTAGTTTTGCGAAAATCGCATCTTCCCTAACGGAAAAATTTGTAAAGTAAAATTTCAAATAAAAAGTTAAATAGTAAAAAGTAAAGCAAGTATGTAACCACACATACTTTACTTTGCGGGCGGTTAGCGGGAATTTGAGGGGTTCTCAAAGACAAGTTACTTTTCAACGCAGGATCCAAGGATTATTGATAATGATTTTCGAAAAAAAAATTGTAGGTAATTACCCGAGATATTAATTCATTTACTTGATTTTTTTTATATATCGTGTAGGGGTATTGTTTGAAAGATTTCGTAACACCGAACTCAAAAATATATTTGTTTTAATTTTAGGTGTTATATTTTCCGAGATATCGTCGAAAGTGTACTGCAAAAATATGCCCCCCCCCCCTCCCCCCCACCTGCTATTTCCGAATCTACTGAAACTAAAATTATGAAAATATTAGAGACATAGTAGGAGTTTATTAATTAATAAATTTAATGTACGGAACCCTTTGAGCGCGAGTTACACCCAATTTATTTTTAAATTTAAAAAGTGTGTGTCATCTTTAAGAACGGTATCAAAGATAAAGATTGAACAGTTTTCGACGAAACTAATATTGTCATTGAAAAAATATTTCAAGGTATTTCAAGTCTCACTCCAGATTTCATGAAATAATATGTAAAATAGAAAGAATGGATGCCAAAGAAGGACTTGAGAAGGATTATATTTTCTAATCAAGATTTTCAATTGCAAATTTATAGCATTCCTTGAAATCAGAAGTACAAATTCCTACCATTATTTCATTCTTCTATTCATATGCATTACTTTAACGATACCTTTATACCTCCTCAAGTGATATCTTTCAAATGTATGTTATATTTATTAACACTTAGATAACGAATGCCACCCTATTCATGACAGCCAATTTTTATTATCCAGATGGGTTGTTTCCAATTATTATTGTTTAGAACTTTTTCTGACAAACTTTTTTTGCTTTAATTGCTGAAATTTTGAGATTAGATAAGGCGAAATTTTCTATGCAAAAATTCTGGTATCCAATTAGAAACAAAACATTTGGCCTATAAAAATTGCCACTCGGCAGTGTTGGGCAGAATCTGATTACAAAGTAATCAAATTACAGATTAAATTATATTATAATCTCCTCACTATGCAATCGATTATCTTGTAATCATTACAAAGTAATTTGAATATAATCTGATTATCGCATAATCTGATTACCGTGTAATCGATTACAAGACAATTCTAATTTTCTCTTTTAAAATATAATTAGATTAATCTGTAATTAGATTAATTTGTAATTAGATTACAAGACACTTTCAATTACGTTTTCAATTGTATAATCCAATTAACCTGTAATGGATTACAAGATGATTCCGATTACGTTTTTAGTTGTATAATCCAATTAACCTGTAATGGATTATAGGTGAATTTCGATTACGTTTTTAATTGTATAATCTAATTAACCTGTAATGCATTATAGGAAAATTCCGATTACGTTTTTAATTGTATAATCCAATTAATCTGTAATGGATTATAGGTGTATTCTAATTACATTTTTAAGAATATAATTTAGATTAAATTGCAATGTGTTACGAGTTAATGTCAGTTATGTTCAGAATACAATTTGGTTAACGTGTAATGTAATGCAACTAAATCTTAATTAAATTCTATAAAATGTATTTAAATTAAACTGCAATCTATTACGAGCTAATTCTAATTGCATTTTTAACACTTTCCAACAAAGTTGAAAAGTGTTTATGAATTTAGTTTGTCTGTCTATCAGTACTCTAATGCGCGTAAATATACTCGGATTTCCATGCAATTGATATATGTTATTGAGGTTTACTGTGGTATGATTGGTATAGAAAATGAAGTATGTAGCATGTAATTTACAGAGACACTCAAAAGAATTCTTTTACATTACAGCCTATTAGGAAAAATCGCTTGCGGTGTATTTTAATGATGTTACTGTATTTCAAACATATTGAATTTAATTTATATCGCTGAGGTGCATTGCAAGATGTTTACTAAAAATTATGGAGTACATAATAGCATTCACCGTTCATTTACAGAGACACACAAAAATTTCGGTTACAGTACTGACTATGAACAATAATTGCTAGAAATACGTTTTTTTTCAGTTGTTGCACGCGTTTTTGAATGTAACTATTTTTTTATATTACTTGGTTTGTATAAATTCTATAAATCATATACAGAACTACACAAAAGTTCTCTAGTACACTGACTTTTATAGACGGAAACTCCCGAATGGGAATTTTCAACCGTGTTAATAACCGAATTAAATTTTATCATACTGCTATGTAATATATATACAAATCTATTAATAATATGCAGAGCTTCAGAAAAAAAATCGGATATTTTTTCGATTATTAATGGTATTTACTGCAATTGGGTTCTCAAATATGCTATGCATTTTCCAACTTCTGTACTGAGTCAGATATACCGATTTCAGCCTGTTCGTTATTGTGAATACTCCATAATTTTACAAAGAGATAGGTTTTTTTTTATAGGGTTTTTACCCCCCAAAAAGTAAATACATGAGTTTTAAACTATTATGAAATGTTAAAAACTACTTACCGCTCTCAAAAGAACGATTTTACAGTATTCTTAAACTATAGATCTTAAATATCTGTGGTTTAATTAATTAATATAATGTATTTAATTTTTTATAGATAATCTAACGATTGGAAATGCAATGTTAAAAATGAAGGAATATTAAATTAATCCATCCCGTGGACCTACAACATTTCGGTTCCGACACTTTGGTCTTGTGTTTAAGTCGCAGCACTTCGATCCTGACATCTGGGTCCCAGTGCCATTTCAGTCCCACAAAGTGACATAATTTTACATTGTCTTTTTTTTTTTTTTTTTTTTTTTTTTTATCCAAAACCACGTGAATTTTACTACAGTGCGAATATAAGTACCCCATAATCACAAACACATATAACTCGAAACCTGTATCGTCACCAACACAAATATCGTATGATAAACGTAACCGTTTTAGAAAAGGGGGGGGGGGGGTGCTCTATAGATTTTTTTATAGAAGCCCTCGCATATTTTGGTGTACCAAAATATAAGGTGCTGGCAAATTAAAACAATTATAACTTAAGCTGTAATTATCGTAGAACACTGATATTTTGTATAGTAAACGTAATCTTTAAAACGGGGAGGGGGACGTTGTTGGTGTTTTTAACAGAAGCCCCAATACTAATGTATAGCGTAAATATAAGGGCCCGATAACTATACACACTTACATCTAGGATCCAAATTGTCGCAGAACATACAAATTTCATATGGTAAAAGGAATCGTTTAAAAGGAGGAGGAAGGGCTTTTTTTTGGTCCTGTTTGCAATTAGTAATATTTTCTTGAAATTAATCTAGTGTTTATAGTTTAAAAAAAGTTTTATATTTAATATCGAAATTCATGGAATTTCTGTTTACGTTTTCGTGCATTCTTTTGATGGAAAAATAATTTTTCACTTGTTTGGGTAATATTGGAATATATATGTTCATTTATTTATTATTCTCTAATTGATTAAAATAGTTTAAAGTCATCCATCGGGTTCGTTATCAGATTTCCACCCAGCCCACGAAGACATATTTTATCAGCGCATTTTTTATTTTAAACTTCTTGCAATTACGAATATATTCAAGGTGATTCAGTATTTATGGTTGAAAAAAATAAAGTTTTATATTTAAAATTCAAATTCTTCGAATTTCTGCATGTATTTTTATGCATTATTTTGACGAAAAATTAATTTTTGTATGTTTGAGTAATATTTTAATATTTTAGTTCTAATTAATCATTATTTTGTAATTACTTAAAAATACCTTAAAACGTAGTTTTGCATTGGGTCGGGTAATCCGATTTCTACAGCGGAATTGAAGTGGGCTGGGGGAAAGCCACACATTCAAGGGATCGGCGAAACTGCAATTTTCCGTTTGTTGCTCACAGGCTATCAAAGCATGAGAGTAAATGTGCCCGCAGGTTCTGTATGTACGTATGTATGTACGTATGTATGTACGCATGCATGTATGTATGTACCGTATGTACGTAAATGTATGCAGGTAACGCAATAAATCTTGATAGAAATATCCGATTTGCTTCAAATTTTGTATATAATTGATAAGGCGCTGAAAGGCGATTTTGTATATAATTGATAAGATTCTGATAAGGCGCTTCCCTGATTAGTTTTGGGGGTTCATTGGTTAAGTATAAAGGGGGGAGACACGGGGGAGTAATCACCCCTTAATTTAGATAAATTGGTTTTTCATGCAGAATTATCGGATTTGTTTCAAATTTTGAAAGTAGGTTCATTCTGACAAGACACTTCCCTGATTAGTTTTTGGGGTTCATTGTTTAAGTATAAAGGGGGAAAACGGGGGGCTAACCCCCTTTTAATTTAGATAAATGGGATTTTTGTGCAGATTTATCCGATTTAACTTCAAATGTTGTGTATACGTTCATTCTGATAAGACGCTTCATTAAATAGTTTTAGGGGTTCATTGTTTAAGTATAAAGAGGGGAACGGGAGGCTAAATCGCCCCCTTAATTTAGATAAATTGGTTTTTCATGCAGAATTATCCGATTTGCTTCAAATTTTGTATGTACGTTCATTGTGATAAGGCGCTTTCCTGATTAGTTTTGGGGATTCATTAGTTAAGTATAAAGGGGGGGGGGGACGGGGGCTAATCCTCCCTTAATTTAGATAAATGTGTTTTTCATGCAGAATTATCCAATTTGCTTCAAATTCTGTATATAGATTCATTGTTATAAGGCTCCTCTCTGTTTAGTTTTTGGGATTCATTGGTTAAGTATAAAGGGGGGGAGGGGAGCTAATTCCCCCCTTAATTTAGATAAATGGGTTTTTCATGAAGTTTTATCCAACTTGCTTAAAATTTTTTATATAGTTTCATTCTGAGAAGGCGCTTCCCTGATTAGTTTTGGTCGTTCATTGATTAAATATAAAAGGAGAACCCCCCCCCTTAATTTAATAAATGGGTTTTTTCATGAAGAATTATCCAATTTGCTTCAAATTTTTATATAGTTTCATTGTGATAAGGCACTTCCCTGATTAGTTTTGTGGGTTGATTTGTTAAGTATGAAGGGGGGGGGGGAACTGAGGCTAATCCTCCCCATAATTTACTGTCAATTTCTATATTTTTTGAGGGCATTATTCTTTGAAATAAGAGTGTAATATACATTTAATGTGAACAGCCTGTGAGATCAATGCCATTAACTGGGCACTTTTCCTTTTTTTAGCTAACATAGGCTATCAAAACCTGAGAGCTAATGTGCCCGCAGGTTCTGCATGTATGTGTGTACGTATGTATGTACTTAACGCGATAACTCTTGGTAGAAATATCCGATTTGCTTCAAATTTTGTATATAGGCTCATTGTGACAAGGCTCTTCCTAATTAATTTTGGGGGTTCAGTTATTAAGTATAAAGGGGGAATGGGGTTAATCCCCCGTCTCTTAATTTAGATAAATGGGTTTTTCATGTAGAATTATCTGATTTGCTTCAAATTTTGCATATAGGTTCATTGTAAAAAGATGCTTCTTTAGTTAGTTTTGGGGTTCATTGGTTAAGTATAAAGGGCGGGGAACGGGGGCTAATCCCCCATTAATTTAGATAAATGTGTTTTTCATGCAGAATTATCCGTTTTGCTTCAAATTTTGTACATAGTAGTTTTATTGTGATAAGGCGCTTCCCTGCTTAGTTTTGGGGGTTCATTGGTTAAGTATAAAGGGGGTAACGGTGGCTAATCCCCCCCTTAATTTGATAAATGAGTTTTCCATGCAGAATTATCCAATTTATTTCAAATTTTGTATATAGTTCCATTGTGATAAGGCGCTTCCCTGATTAGTTTTGGGGGTTCATTGGTTAAGTATAAAGGGAGAAACGTAGGGGGGCTAATCCCCCTCAATTTATTCTCGATTTCTTTATTTTCCGAGAGGTATTATTCTTTGAAATAAGAATATAAAATACAATTAGTGTGAAGAGCTTGTGAGCTCAATGCCATGAGTTTAACTGCGCACTTTTCCTTTTATTTTGTCATTTTCCGATTATTTAAATTTTGCTATATTTTATTACTAATTCTACAGGGTGCCAACCAGAAGTGCAAAATGTAGGTGCCAATGGACCGATTGCCGTCACTAAATTTTTAGTATTATTCACCTAATAAAAAGAGAAAATTTAGGCGAAGTATACTAATAAAATTTAGGTGAAGAATACTAAGAAATTTAGTGGTGGTAATTGGCCCATTGGCACCCAGTTTTTACACCCCTTGTGTCAACGGTCACAAAAAGTTTATGAATTTTAAAAATAGGTTGCTTCGAAGCTCATACATTTAACCCTTCTCCACTATATGAATGTCAGCATTTATGTTAAACAAGATTTATTCTAATCTAAAACCTGAAAAGAAAAAAAAACTGTGCCATATAGTTCATCCATCTTTTTTAGGGTTTCGTTCATCTCACGAAACCCTATTACTCCCGCTCCGTTGTCTGTCCGTCACAGAGCCGTTCTCAGAAGCTATATAACTTACAGGCATGACAATTTGTGTACTTATAGCTAAATGCCTACTATGAAGCTCAAAATAATAAAATCTGAAAGAATCGTATTACTTTAATATGGAGAGATAAAAAAAAATTTAACAGCCTTTTCTTATTAAATTTAATCAGTTTTCGTTATAGCAGTTGTCAACAGTTAAAAATCCACACTAAAATTCTTTCTACTGTAATTAATTTTCTACTGAAAGATTTCCACGTGTAAATGAAAATGAAATAAAAAGTTTCACTAATTGTAAAAAATATCAATATGACGTCATATTGGTAATAAAATGGAAATTTTCAAAGATTTCTCAATAATACAAGGAGTATGAGTATGTGTATGTACAGAGAGCAGATTAATATCAAGTCATTACAGAATTAAAAAGAAAATTAATCTGACGTCCTATTGGAAGTTTAACGGATTTCTCAAATGTTTGAGAATAATACAAATCGAGTATCAATATGAGTAATAGAGAATAGTAAATATATGAGTTTGAGGAACGTATTGATAAAAATCCGATTATGGAAATATTCGCATATTTTAACATTTTGAAAGTGTACAACATGTTTAATTTTGAAATTATTATTTTTAAATGTCGCATTTAGTCCACAGGACAGATATTATTATGACAGAGTATAATAGCGGGCTTTGCCCGCTATCGGGCCTGTTCAGATATTTGAAAAAACGGAGTTTGTTATAAAGGGAGTTACATATGTTTTAATTATCGAGGGTGAAACATTTTTCTTAATTAATGCATTTATTTTTCTTTTAATGTTACGTGAACGACGTCACGGGTAACAGCTAGTAAAATATAAAATAACTAATCTTCCGTAATCTGTGGGCAAGGTTAGCTCCAAACATGGACGTTTGCTAGCAACAATATAATTTAAAATCAATGTAGATACTTTTAAAGAACTGTCATGAAAAGTCTCACTTTCTAAAATACGCAATTTGGCAGTAGGACCTGGATTACAGAGGATTACGCAATAGGTTTAAATATCTATTTTATATAATTGTTTTTATATATATATCACATTTAGTCCACATGACAGATATTATTATGACAGAGTGTAATAGCGGGCTTCGCCCGCTATCGGGCCGGTTTAGATATTCGAAAAAACGAGAAAAATAGACCAGTAAATTTTTACTTTATAAAAAACATGACTTTTTTTGTTGTTGTTGCTAAATAAAATTTATTTGGATTTATTAAAGGAAGGATAAAGTGTTTTGAAAGGAATATTAAACGAAACTCTTTGTGCGATCTTCGATCACACTTACCCACGTGTTTAGGGTTTCTTTCATCTCACGAAACCCTATTCTTCTCGGTTCTCTGTCTCTCCGTCAGAGTGTCCGTTATCAGAAACCGTATAAGTTAGAGACTTCAAATTGTCTGTACCTACAGCTGAATACTTACTGTCACCAGAGCCGTCCTTAGCGAGGACGACTTAAAGCGAGGCCCGGTGCAGGGATTTTGCGAGGCCCTTTCCTTCCAGATTCTTAACATAATCTTATCTATACCATCAATAAAAAAGAATGGTTTTCACCTATATACTGTAACCCAGGGAGCCCGGGTTCGATCCTCTAGCTACTATAAAGAAGTAGCATTTGTTTGTGTGTTTTGTAGAGATAATTTCTGGAACTACTAAACCAATTTCAAAAGTAATGGTGGCAAATTGATGGTGAACGTTCCTTTTCCAACATAGGCTATATTTTATGTCAAGACCACTATCTTTTCTTAACTAAAATCATAAATTTATATTAGAGATTTTCTATTATACCTTCTTCTTTTTATTAAAGAAAACATATTTTGCGTCCGGGTGCGAGGCCTCTTTAGGCGCGAGGCCCTGTGCGGCCGCACCTGTCGCACACCCCTAAGGACGGCTCTGACTGTCACACTGATAATCATAAAACTTTGAAAATATCTTCATTAACACAATATATTAATTAAAACCCTAAAAACCCCCTCATTAATGAAAAAAAAATCAACTAAAGCGTTGAATTTAATCAAACCGCAATCTGAAACTCCAGAAGAGGGGAAAGGGTTGCCATGGTTATTGCACTTCAATGGCGATAACAGATTGAACGTTTTCAAAGACACCTCTATCTCACATAAACTATTCCACCTGGGAACGTGAAATTTCTGACACACACACACACAAAATTAGCTTTCAGAATTTCTAAAAATATTTTAATTACGCCCATTAGAAGTGTAAATAACAATTCAAAATCGATTTGAATAAATTCGCTTAATTTCCTTTCATTGGAAAACCACAGACGAACAATCCGACACCTGTTCACGCACATCAAAGATGGCGGACTATGCATTTTTCAGGCTCTATAGATTTTTTTTATTATTGCATTTATCGAATTGAAATTAATACATCTATACATATTTTTTTTTTACTGCGAAGACAGAAATCTATTTTTTTATAAAGTTGGCGTGATTAGAACGGAAATTACGAATTAATTTTTTGTTAATGAATTTAATTTTTATCAGAATCAAAAGAAAATTTGCAGCTGGTTGTGAAATTGGAAGACTTATGCCATTTATGAGCGAGACATCCCGGCCCTTCCCTTTTCATCTCAACTGTTGAAGGGAGGGAAAAAACGCTGATTTTTTTAATATTGCATTTACGAATTTGAAAATTTTGTATATATATGCATATATTTTTTCGGTGAATCCCGAAATCTAATTTTTATAAAGATTACAGTATTAGAACCGAAATTATATTTTATCATAAAATGCTGATTTTTTTTTTTTTATAAAACAAAGAAATATAATGCTAATAGACAATGCTGTAAATAATAATGCGAAAATGTATTAGGTAGCTTTCAATACAAAAAAGTATAAAGCTACCTATTGCAGCCGTTCGGAGGAAAGCAGTTCCGGAAAATTTCGATATATTTTCACCGATCATGACCCCCAGACCCCAAAACCACCCTCCGTTCAAATGTTGATTTATATATATATATATATATATATATATCTCCATATATATATATATATATATATCTGACCTATGTCATACGATAACGCTCGTATTTATAAATCAATTTTGATGAAACTAATTGTGTGTATTAAGCTCGCCAATGTCTCGACCGAGTTCGTTGGCCAGCTTGGTCCGCCATTTTGTTTCAAGATGGCGGCCAATTAAAAATTTAAAACTAAAATAAATATACAAAAAAGTTAAAAATTCAAATTTATTTTTTAATTCAGTGTTAGGCCTTGAAACGAGGATTCCAGAGCATTTTTTGGTTTACCTCTATCTTAAAAAATGGCTGAGATAGAGTAGTTTGAAATTCTAGGGTGGCTGACATTTTGAAACAAAACAGCACATTAATGCGATTACTCGCAAATTATTTTCTTTCATTGTTGTAATAATTTCCCCAATCATACGCATAAAACTATATATTCATATCCGTTAGCGCCATATTCTCGCCTAACTTGGCGACATTTGGCGAAATATCGCCAAATTTGGCGACCAAAATAAGTTTTCATAAATGAAGCCAATTTGGCTATAGCTCAATAATTTGGCGAATTTCTTATTCAAATTCAGTATTAACGAATCTTTTGTAAACGGTTTCTTTGCATTTTAGCTTGCTTTTTTCGAGTAACATTAGCTAAAATTTTAAAACGAAGATTTGGAATGCTACCTTTTCCTCCCGGTATAGACCGGAAGGACTTTTTAATTTTTTACAAGCCTAAGGAATTAAGATTAGAAACAATTATATAATGCTTTTTTTGTTTATTTATAAAGGAAAAATACCCACAGAAATTTTCCAAATTATGTCCAACTTAGATTTTATTACTTTTTATGCAATTTTAAACATGTACAAAATTTAGGATTTTAATCAATGATTTTTATTTAAAAAAAAAAGTCAATTGATTTAAGTCATGATTTAATCACTGATTTCAATCATCTGATTAAAATCGTTGACACCCTACTCGCTACATAATTTTTTTCAAAAAATAGCATGCTACACTACAAATTTTGAGGTGGAAAATTGCAACCAGTGTGGTTTTGCCACTTGTAGCACACTACATTTGACCACTCGACAAGACATATCATTTAAAAATAACACAAAATCAAGCGTAATGCAGATTCATCGAATACTGAAAAACATTCTGAGAAGTGTGTTTTGGTAGTCGACATTCTCATATACGTTACATATTACACATATTCAGGCTTAAAAAGCGATATCCGAAGAACTAAATGTCCCCTATGGCAACTTCTAAATGTTTATGTTATTACTATTTTTTACGACTGACAAAAAACAAATTTTAACTAAACTTGCTTAACTTTAACGCCTTGTAGAGGACGTTTTCAAGTGACTGACAAGGATTGCTTGAATATTTCTCTCATACCGCATAATTTTTACCAAACCAATATACTGAACTATTAATTGTTATGCATAATGTATAAGCGTGGTCGTCAAAACATGAAAACGTTCTAGAATATTATTATTTGCTTCGAATTCTTGAACTGCCATCACTGATACTTGATGAGAAACACTTTCCAAGACATTCAGAATACTGTAACAAAACTTGACTGTATAAAACTAAGGTAAAGAAAAATGTTTAAGTAAACAATGTGGAAAACGCATATCGCATTTGAAAACCCATTTTCAGCAAGTCGGAAAAATATGCGAACCCTTTTACGCAGCCTTGCATATACAGTTGACCTAGCTATGCTCGGTCAAAATTAGCTTTGAAGTTCCAAGCATGTGTTTTGGCATTGAAAAACTTAAAAGTCAATTTCCCCTATCATATGTAAATTGATTGGTTGAATTCTGTTTTCGGGAACGTTCTGTGGACTCTGATTGGTTCGATCATGTATCTCGGCTACTATTGGGAATTTCTAGAAAACTCCTTCAGATTCTGAAAGCCAGCTTTTCCGCCTAATATCGCCAAAATATCGCCAAGTTTGGCGACATTCTTTCATTTAGTGCCAAGTATGTGTTTAGAAAGTTTTATGTACACTGATTGGTTTAATTCTGTTTTCGAGAACGTTCTATGGACTCTGATTGGTTGAATCATGAATCTCGTCTCCTATTGGGAATTTCTAGAAAATTCCTTCAAATTCTGAAAGTTATTTTTTTTGTCAAATGTCGCCAAAATTGCCAAATTTGGCGATTTTTTTCCGTTTGGCGCCAAGCAAGTGTTTTGGCAATGGTAATCTTAAAAGTAAATTTTCCCGCCAAATCTCGCCAATGTCGCCAACACTTTTTAAGATAAAAATAGCTTGACCCATAATGATCAATCACCAATATGATCAACAACATGATCAACCAACATGACCAACAATCGAAATTTCTCGAACATGTGACCTAGCCCAATAGTCTTCTCTTTCTCGAAACCGGTAGGATATAAAATTTAGTCAAAATAGTCTGAGACGCTTTTTAGATAAAAATAGCTTGAACCATAGTGACACAAAAATGACCCACTAATCGGATTTTCTCGAGCATGTGACTTAGTCCAATGATTTTCTCTTGCCCAAAATCTGTAGGATACAAAATTTAGTTCAAATCGTCTGAACCGCTCTTAAGAGAAAAATAGCATTCTGTTAAATAGCATTCTGAAATAATATTCTGTTCATGTTGGAAAGTGTTTCATAGTCTATGCCAGATGCATGATTTTTCATTATTTCTGTATCAAATTTATACTGTGTGTGATAGAAACTGTCTTTTATGGTACATATAGAGGGTTGCAGTTATTAATAAAAAATTAAAATTTCTTAATAATACTAGAGGGGCCCGGCCCCCCTGCTCGCTACGCTCACCAACCCCCCGCGTAATCGTGCCCTAACCAAACCCAGACGTAATCGTTTCGCGTTTCCATTGTTCCATTCTGGATCGCCTCACGATCCTGTATTTTCTATGCATTCAATTTTTAGATTCCACTACGTAATTGTTGTTGCAATTTAAATGAAACCTAAATTTATTATAAGAAGAACGAAAAATCATGCGTTAATCATAGATTATGAACACTTTTCAACGATTCCAAAATAATTTTACAAATCATTACCGTTTAATAAGCTGAAAGATAACATCTAAGTAAACAATTTGGAAAACGCATAACATATTTAAAAACGTAATTTTAGGAATTTCCAACATATACAATATTCGGAAAAATATCCGAATACTTTTATTCAGCCCTGTATATGATCCATAGATTTGTATATATACTGCATAGGATGCTAAATTTTAGTTTAGTTAGGAAACGCGTAGCACAGTTTAAAATTCTCCTTCTGGAGTTTCTGTCAATAAACGGAAATGTGTTCGCGAACTTTTGTGCTGCCCTGTATATGATCTACAGAATTTATAAACACCAAATAATAGACAAAAAGTGAGTTAAATTCAAAACCGCGTTCAGCAACTTAAAACGCACTTCCAGGAATTATTGTTAACAGACAGTAGAGAATTCTTTTGTGTGTCCCTGTAAATGAACGATGACTGCTATACACACACTATTCTGTAGTAAGCCTCTTGTAATGCACCTTAGTGATAGATATAAATTTTAATGCGTTTACAATAGTGAAACATTATTTAATTAAACCGCAAACGATTTTTCTCCATAGACGTAATGTAACGGATTTCTTTTGACTGTCCCTGTATTGTAACTATAAGTGTTATGCACACCATATTCCATATTAAGCTTCTTGTAATGCACCTTAGTGATATATATCAATTACACTGTGTTTGGAATTGTGGAACATCATTAAAATAAACCGCAAATGATTTTTCCCCATAGACCGTAATGTAACAGAATTCTTTTGAGTGTCCCTGTAAAAAAACTATAAGTGCTACACACTTCAGATGAAATACGGAACATGCTGTATATAACGACAATAACATATAAAAATTGCAGGTCAATCCGAGCATATTTACGGGAGTTAGAGCACGGACAGACGGCAGACGGGTAGACGGCCAGACACACCGAAGTCATAAACACTTTTCAACTAGGTTGGAAAGTGTTAAAAATCAGCTTCATCCTTCACCAAACAAATCCAGCCTATCACCTCAATTATTTATGAAAGAAAAAGATAAAAAAATTGAAATAAAACAAATTTATTTACAAAATAAGTTTCAAATACTTTTCTTTATGATTAGATTTCAATATCTTGAATAGTCCTAGATTTGTACAATACTTACAATACAAGTGCTGAGTTTGTTTTAATAGATCAAAATGACCTTTCCCGAATTCGAAACCTAGCTAGATGGATTTCTCGTGCTCGAATTAGTATAGGCAACACGTTTCGTGTAAATCGTTTGAGTATTTTTCCATTTATAACAAAAAACATTTTCAGCGCTGAGTTTGTTTTACCCTGTAAAAACGAATTTTCTTGTATTCGGAACCTAGCTAGATCTTTTTCTCGTGCTCGATTTAGTATAGGGGACAAGTCTCGTGAAAATCTTCCCAGTTGATTACGATATCATTCATATTTGGGAAAATCCCTTGCTCGTTTAATATATATGAATAATCGGGAAAATCCATTGCTCGTTTAATATATATGAATTTGGCGACAGTAATTTGGTCGACAGGATAACTAACAAGTACCAATTGTATATATAGTGTTACAAATATTGTAAATAGTTAGTGTTTGTGCTTAAAAATAATATAAATAGTTCAATTAAGCTCTATTCATAAGCTAATATTAATTTTTGTTGCATTGCAGTATCTCAATTTGTTGATTTTTTGCAAGCAAGTAAAAGCTATTGGATTTCAATGGGAGTCTATGAAAATTTGGCGAAATACTGAAAATAGCGCCAAGTTGGCAGCTAATTTTGGCCGACAAATTTGGCGTTATATCGCCAAGTTGGCGCCAAACTTGGTGACAGACCCGGGTCCCTATCCCTTGGTAACCCCCCCCCCCCTCAATAGTGCCCATCCTATCTAAATTCTCTACTTTCATGTTAATTCCCCCTAAGAAAAGTCATAAAGCTCTGACCAATCAGATACGTTTTGCGGTATCTACGCAGATTTTCATTGTTCCATTTCAAAAACATTACTTTTTTTTTATATATAGAAGGATACTGTTCTTGGTAGAAAATGTTTTATAATATATGTCGGATGCATGATTTTTCGATCTTGTTGTATCATATTTCTACTGTGTGTGATAAAAATTGACTTCTGTGGTACATATTTAGTGTTGCGGGTATTAATAACAATTTAAAATTTCTGATTTATATTCTGTTTATGTGGGAAAGTGTTTCATAATCTATGCCAGCTGCGTAATTTTTCGTTCTTATTGTGTGTGATAAAAACTGTCTTTCATCGTACATATTTAGGGTTGCGGGTATTAATTAATAAAATTGAAAATTTCTGAATAATATTCTGTTCATGCTAGAAAGTGTTTTATAATCGATGTCGGATGCATGATTTTTCGTTCTTGTTGTATCAAATTTCTACTGTGTCTGATAAAAATTGTCTTTTATGGTACATATTGTAAATGTGCCATTGAAATTACACGTAATTGTAACTATAAGTTCTCAATTATAATTATAATTACACCATAATCATAATCATAGCATTATAGTTATGATTACAATCCTAATTAAATTTCAAATACAGATTATGATTACATGTAATTGAAATTATAATCTGTTACATGCAATTATATTGTAATCAGATTACAGATTAATCAGATTTTTCTCAACTCTGTGTAATCATAATCATAGCATTATAATTACAATTACAATCCTAATTGAATTTCAAATTCAGATTATGATTACATGTAATTGAAAGTATAATCTGTTACATGCAATTATATTGTAATCAGATTACAGATTAATCAGATTGCAAATTTGCCCAACTCTGCCACTCGGTATTCACTAGCTAAGGGTTAACTGCCAAATAGGAAAAGCTGAAAATTTGTTCAGTAAAAGATCAAATTACCGGAAGTTAATTTTGAGTAATTAATTAACACTTAATTAGGAGGTTAATTGACACATTAATGTTCCGCCGACGGTGATTATTGTTGCATGTAGAACTTTTTCAAGGAAAATATTTTCTTCCTTATATAATAAATGAATCCATATGATAATATATTCCTTTTTGTGTATACTACGTTAATTGAATAAATATGAATGTTATGCATCTTTTCTAATTTATATTTTACTAGCAAACATGCCCACATTAACCCACCTTTTGCATTGCCGGAGCCCGCAGAAAAGTGCCGTCTATCTACAGACATTCTGTTTTTTTTCTTTTTCTTTCTTTCTTTCTTTTTTTTTTTTTTTTTTTTTTTTTTGTATTTCCATCCTGGACACGAGGATGGCAATTTTAAACTGTATGTAAACGGAAAATAAGAAAATGATCTCCAGACTTTTTTTAAATAGCAATTATTCACATTTTTTAAACTGAAAAGATATTGTTGCGAGTAGAAAATTACCTTCTACCCGTGTTTATTATTATTATTATTATTATTATTATTATTATTATTATTATTATTATTTGCTTCCGGGCTATGGTGACAGAAATTCTAAGCTGAAGAAAATGAAAAATATAAAAACAATCTCCAAAAAAACAAATATATTTTTTTAAATATAAAAGATACCACCAATAGAAAGAAACTACCGACAACAGGTAGATTATTTTTTTAACTCCATCCAAGCCCCGGAGATTACGATTTTAAAATGTACAAAAAACGGAAAATATGAAAACTATTTTTAGAAAATAATTCATATTAAATAGTAAATATTATTATTTTTTAAATGAAAGATACCCCCAGTACCGCGCAAGTACCGTCTAAACGTAAATATCCTTTGATTTTTATAACTCCCATACGAGCCTTGACAATTGCGATTTTAAAATGTTTTCCTCCCGCTTGTTTAGTTAGGTGCTTGAAAATCCACGTTTTACCCGACATTCGTGGAAGGGATCATAATGCCGGCGAAATGAGAGATATTGAAGCTTGTTCATTAGCATTCAATGAGAGTTTTTAAGTAGTATCTACGTTAAATACCAAAAAATGCAGGTGTATTTGGACCTATCTTCGTCCAACCGCCGGAATCGAACTTGTAGACCTCTAAGTGCGATAGATTTTCTTAGCCATCGCCAAAACAAACAAAGACACACACAGATGAGCTATACAAGCATTTTTATTTTATTAATATACATAACATACATTATGTGAAATTCATGTCCGTATGTGAAAGTAAGAGATAGCGAGGAAAGGAAATTTTCCATGATCCGACGATGAAATGTTAAATCTTTAACGTTGAACATCAATAAAAATGAAAGTTAAATAAATTCAACAGGTCGAGAGCCAGGGGTCACAGCATCTTATGTCTTCCTTACCAATACGCAAACAATCATGGTAGATTTCTTTAATATGTGCAATAAAAATCTACCCCGATGATTATTGTTTGTAAATACTGGTAGCGAAAATATAGGCGTCCACGACTACTTTCGAGAGTTAGTTTTATTGTTATTCTAAAATATTAAATAAAAACACATATGCAAGGCTTGAAAAAGTTTCCGTTTTTTAAAACAAATTATTAAAAATCTCTAATCACAATCAATAAAGAAAAAAAATCCCGTTTTGTCTCAAACTTTTTCAATTATTTTCGTAACAGATTACGTAATATTTCTATCTGCTCAACACTTTAAATGTAGCTTCAAAGTTTGTTTGTGCGATCAAGCTATCTGGATTCAGGGCTGTGCAAAAATCCATCACTCGCTGTCAAAAAAAAAAAATAAAAATAAATAAAAGAAAAAAAATAATTTATTTTTGTATCCAAAACAAGCTTCTTCGTTGCTCTAAAATAGCTGTTTTAGAATTCGTAAGTTGACCTATTCATTTACAGGAAACACGTTTCTCTGAAAGGACATCCTTGCACTCACAAGAAGTCTACATCCTAAGCATTTTAAGTGTTACTATTTCCGACTGTTGGATTCTAAATTGGGATTAATTCAGATTCATTCAATGCATCTTGCTATTATATAAACTGACACTTTCACTTTCTTTGTGACAGCGTATTAATCCAGCTTACAGAATTTAAGTGGCTATTACCTATACCTGCAAGGTCGAAAAAAACGTATATTTTTGGGAATGTTTTTAGGAAAATGAAAAAAATATATATTTGAAAAACTTTTTGTATTTTGTTTATTACATCTTAAAGAAAATAAATTGATTTTGGTAATTGTCCCTTAGCGGACCCGCTCCCCGGAGATGATAATGTTCTGGTAGCCGTCCACGACGATCACATCAAATGTTATATGAAATTATAAAAAGCATACTGTCTTTACTCCGAGCATTTAAAACTAGAGAGTAATCGTTGGGTTTTTGGAAAAAATGATCACTTCTGTGTTTTAGTTTTAAATTTATGAGTTTTTAGAAAATTCACAAATTGTTTTACTGTGCACTGAGAAATAAAGACACTTTCAAATTTGAGCAAATCGATGTTTTAATTTTGTTATGAAACTTTTTGTTTCAAATGGGACGACCCAATACTTTCAATTCTGAAATACCAGAAATACTCAAAATATTGAAACATGGACATACTCAAAACTGAGCACATAGAGGTCAGTTCATACTCATTTTTGAAACATGGACATATTAAAAAATGATTAGAATCAGTTCAAACTCATTTTTGAAACATGGAAATACTCAAAAATGTGCACATAAAAATCAGTTCATACTCATTTTTGAAAAATGGACATACTCAAATATGAGCACATGATGTTTTATTCTTGAATGTGTGCATGTTTTCAGAAAGGAGTATATACATGTTTCAAACTTGAGTCATTTTGATTCGGAGCCATTTTGACTATGCGACATACTCAGATTTGAGTATTTTTTGCTCAGTTTTGAAAATGTCGTTTTTAGAGTGTACACTGTTTTCTCGCTGATGGATACTGCCCTGTGGACAGCACCAGTAAAATTGAAGTAATCAATTTATCTTTTCTAATAATTTAATTTATAATAAATCCATTTTTTATTACTCTGTGACTTGTAATTTCAAAATTCTCCAATGGGCAAGACCGATGTTTTTCCCTTTAAAGAGGCACTGGCACAAGAAATTTTCCGAGGACCTAATTTATTTTGTAAAAGGACCAAGGGAAAAAAAGATAGTTTACTGTGTGGCAATAGTTTTGCTGCTCTGATTTTTTTTATTCAAATTATAAAAAAAAAGGCTTGGGATCGGGCAGGGCCTGATTACCAACGGAGCACATTTTCACCAGTATAAAAAAGGATAGAAATTTTTTCCCATTCATGGCAGTAATTTTGCATGAATAGAGCATTTTATTAAGCCGAAAATTTATATATTACATTTTACTGGTGGAAGCGTGCACCATCGGTAATCAGCCCCTGGGACCGGATGCATTATAAACATCGCACTCCCCACCTTATCTATTGCAAGTTACTTTAAAAACCTCTTAATTAGTAAGATACTTCAAAATGGTTTATGACTTCTACTTGAAAAGCAAAAATTTAACAAAATCATTTCATATAATGTAGTATATTAGATGTCTATGGGTATTCCGATTTTTCCGCCCTTCTAGACTTTTGTCAACTAAGGAAAAGCATTATAGGTACCCAGTTTTGCCACACTTTACCCTCTGCATAATATTATTTTTTTTATTCTTGCTCCCTTTTATATCTATAGTTCAATATATCTATAGTTCCTTTTCTACATAAACATATCCTCTGGTGTATTTTGTGTTAAATCCTGTAACTTTTAAAAACTCGAAAACTACAAAATCTCAAACGAATCTTCTTGTGTCTCGATATTAATAGGATCTTATAAACCGGAAAATGTTTTATATATAGTTGATATAAGGTTTTCAAATTAAATGTATGAAGAATAATTCATCTGCGCATTTTTCATAGCCTATGATTAGATTGATTTTTTCAAATGATTAATAAGGAAGTTCTCTATCTTAAAAAAGAAAGAAAAGAAAGAAAGAAACATTCTATATGCAATTAAAATCTGCTCTACACATTTCTCTGTTTCTTGCTGGGCGGATATTGATTACGATACAACAATGGTTCATTATATTTATCAAATAAGCCATTAGCATTTTATTGTTAGATCTGGTATTAATAAAAAAAAGAGGAAAAAAAGGAACATAATATGAAACATAAACATATATGCGGTTAAATCTATTGTAACTTTGCTCCACTTTATCTACACTCTCTGTTCATAAGAACTAACCCACTCCGTAATTAATATTTTTATAGCGATTATTGAAGAGGACAGTGATAAGAATTAAAGCGACATGTCAAATTTATATAAAAATGTTGTACAAATTGTCCCGTTATTTTTTATAATGCATAAAACTGTCCACCTGAACGTGAAAAGCATATAAAAATACATTATTTGACTTGTAATTTTCATTTTAATGCATAATGTATGTATTATATTATTTAACAAGAAGTGTTCTGTAATACTCGTGTTAATATATCAAATGAATTGAGAACCAATGCCATTTTTCTTTCCTCTACCATATCTATACATTTATTACATCAATTCAGCATGAATATGAATACATAAAAAATATTTTTTGAAAGGAGATACTCACCATGAAATATATCTATGGGAAGGATTATAGTATAACATAGATTATTTTTCAGAAACTGGTACGAATAGAATAAAAAGTAGTCCGCTGGGACGTATCTGTCCCGGCAAGTGGCTAAGATGCACTTCTTTATTGTGCTCCCACTCTGTCTGTTTTTTGAACATCTATTTAATATATATATATATATATATTCCTTTTAGATTTCTCTTGCAAATTTTGTAGAAACCTACGAAACTATATCTGTTGGAAATGTAGTAAAAACCTACCTCAAAAAATGTTTTCAGAAATACTTGTATTCAAAAACGGACTATTAGTGGGTACCTTGCACAGCTGAGTTTTTCGCTTTATTTATTTATTTATTTATTTATTTATTTATTTTCTTATTATATATATACGGGGTGATTCAAAAAAATGTCTATGCAGTTTGAATGATTAAACTTCATTTTTTATTCACATATAATTAATATTTAAATTTCAAAAGAATCTACCTAAAATGTATAAATTTTCCTCCCACCACACAGATGTTCAAAATTATGACAGTTCTGGTCAGTACACTGCTTATAACGGTGGGCTATTGATTCACACACTTCAACAAACATTTCATTGGGTATTTTAGCGCATTTTTGCTCAATTGCGGTTCCGGAACGTTGTCTATGACTATGAACATCCATTCGTTTCAAACTTATCTTTTATCCGATGAATTGTAAGTCGCATAGGGGGATCTGCCTAAAACTCCCTGCGATATTGTCTTTGCACTTCTGCTACATTTTCATACTTCCAATAGCATTTTTTTTAAATAATTCCTTTTTTTCAAAAGTTAATCTTGGTCTACTCATTATTTGCAATTAATGACACCCTGAAAAGAAAGAAAAATCAGAAATTTATGACCCGATAAACAGTGTATGTATACATTCTTTTGGATCACCCTGTATATATATATATATATATATTGCAAGCATAAGCCCTCATTTTATACTTTTATTAACCAGTTGAAAGTGAGTTATATATATATATATATATATATATATATATATATATATATATAAAGATATAAAGATATATATTTTTTTTTCTGCATATTTTAGCATCCACTTCAGCCAGGCTATTTTTTCAAATAGCCTGTTTTTCGTTAAAAATATATTTTAACGGTGTTCTAAAAAATATCCCCCCACCCCCGCAAAACTTTATGATTCATTTTTAAACGTAAAATCATGACACTTGCAGGCATGCATGACTATTGTGATATGGAATCGAATAGTTTTTCTTTCTTTCTTCTTCTTATATAAATTAATTACATATTGAGTTAAACGATTGTTATCTCGTGACGACATTCACTAGACTGCTGAGTTTAAAACATCAGTTCAATTTGGTCAACTTTGACAGCATCTTCTAAAAAATTCTCTTCCTTTATCGAAAAAGGGAAAACTATTTGATTTGACAGTTTCTGAATAAGTAGCACCTATGCCTGTCTTATGTGTTTACGAATAAACATGAATTCAGAAATGTGTCAGAAAGTTGTAGCCTATTTGGTTTGAGACCTGCCGTAATAATTTGCTTTTTTAACATAGAATTGCACGGTACTGGATATAAAAATAACAATTGAAAATAGAGTAAAACATTTTAGAAAAATAATCTCTAAGGATTTTTTTCTTCCTACAAAATTAATTATCTTTTCTTTCTTTGTAGTTTTATAGAAGATTTCGGGAGAAGAAAATTTAAAGTAAGATTTCTGTATCCTGGTATTCAGCAACATAGCAACATTTAGAGACACTGTAGTTCGGGAGACAGCGTTGCAGTTTGACAACCACTAATTTTAGCGTCCATTATTTTGGTATATTAGGATATATGAGATGATACAGATAAAAAACTGCCATTTAGCCGGGTCGCTAGCACTGAATGTTGTCCTAACAACAACACACACTCAACTGCAATGTTAAATGAATGGCAAACCGATTACTGATGATGTCTCCGAGTCATGGTAATAACAGTAATCGGAAGCCACTCATTTCACATTGAAGTAAGCTGTGGAATCACACCCTGCTGGTGCGCTAGTTTACTAGCACAGTTTTGTTATCTATACCATCTAATCTATCATATATAGCTAAATCACCTAAGCTGAAATTGGGTGCCAAAATGTGACGCTGCCTCCCGGATTAATAAGTATTACTCAAGATATTTCAGCTTTCGTTTGTTATAAATCTATTTTTGATAATTCCACACATTTGTTATATATTACCTATTTCTATGTAACATGCTATTTTTCTTTTCTAGGAGCTCTGTCTTTTCATAAACATAACTGCTGAAACAATACTGTTTGCTTATTTTTTATACAATTATCTTATGATTGGAGAAACTGTGAAAAGTAAGATAATTTTTGCAGCACACATCTCCTGGATTTACAGTTTGGAAAATATTCTAGGCTATATAGAAAATTGTTGTTTGCTGGAAAAGTTACGCGTTATGTCATTTAATGATTGGTTAATACAAAATTGTGCGAAAGAGTATTGCCGTACTTTCAATAAATTACCAAAAGTATTGAAAAAAAAAAAAACAGTGAAGATTTTAAATTACAAACTATGGAAATGCTGATGAATAAAAGTAAATTTTTTTATTAAGCGGTTTTCAAAAAATATTTTTCCAACGCTAAACAACACGAAATTTTCTGACTCAATTTTAAACATAAAAGCCTAATACTTTCTGGCAGAATCAATGAAGTGATTTGTAATCGAACAGTTTTTATTTAATTTACGGATAAATGAATTACGTATATATTGATTTATAAGCGATTGCTGTCTCAGGACGGCAGTTTTTTTCTTTTCTTGCACCGTCACGTCAGAAAATTCGGTAAAAAACGCCAAAATTGACGTAATTTTCTGAAACTTTCTGCTTTTACCGAAACTTGGAAAAAACTGTTCTATAACATTAGCTTCTGAATAAGAGTACCTGCCAAGCCCACGCGTTTGCGAGCATAAATAAATTCAAAAATACGTGAGAAAGTAGCGAGGCTGGATTTAATAACCACCTTAAGGCGGTTCTCAAAAAATATTTTTCCCTGTTCAACAACGCGAAATTTTCATACCGATTTTCTGACTCATTTTTAAACATAAAACATGATAATACTTGCAGGCATGATTATTGAAATGATTTCTAATCAAACAGTTGTTTTCATTTTCCAATACTTGAATCACATCTTGAGTTATAAGAGGGAGTCAAGACGGCAGTTTTTTTCTTTCTTGCGCTGCCACGTCCGGATATCCGGTTCAAAACGACAACTTTGACAGCATTTTCTTAAAAAATTTCTGTCTTTACCGAAAAAAAAAACCCGTTCGATTACATAGTTTATTAATAAGAACACTTGCCAATTTGATACGTTTGTGAACAAAAATGAATTTAAAAAATGTAGGCTTTTTGAACAAAAAGCCTTAAGGTGTTTCTCAAATGACCAGCTCAACAACGCGAAACTTTCTGATGCATTTTCTGACTGATGATGTTTAAACGCAAAGGGCATAAAATGGGCAGACCCGACTATTGAAGCGATTTGGAATCGAAATGAGTTTTCCATTTTTTGATGAATAAATTACTCATCGAGTTATAAGTGATTCGTGTCACGTAACCACACGTTTTTAACTGGCGCTGCAGCATCGGGAATTCCTGTTAAAACGCCGACTTTGACAGTTTTTTCCGAAAGATTTTCTGCCTTTACCAAAAAAAATGAAAAACGTATTTCGATTACATATCTCTGAATAAGAACACCTACCAATTTCCTGCGTTTCTGAAAAAAAGAATTCAGAAATGTGTCAGGAAGTAGCTCCTTTGTATTTGAGAGCAGCCTTAATGATTATAATCAAGCATAACGGAAATTGTCGTTATAATTCATGCTTTTTCCTGTAACAAACAAATTTTAAATAACCTTTTGTATGTAATAATCTTTTTGTATGTTATTTATGTAAAAAATAAAATAAAATAAAAAAAAACCTCAATCCATAATAGTTTTACATGTTTGGTATTAACTTATTCACGAAAATTGTAAAATCCGGATTTTATTTTTACTCATTTTTGAGTTTTACATTTATTTCTTTTTGTCTACTTTTAAAGAGTGCATTTGGATGGATTTGCAGGATATTTCATTAGAAACTCACCGTGAGGCTATTCTTCTGTATGGAAAATAGCTCATACGTTATTAGCAAGACAATATATTCTTTATGAAGGGGAGAATTTTAGTGAAATCAAATGCAAAGATCAGCAGGATTAAAGATTTGTTCTTCCCAAATACCACTGCACTCTGGGTCAGAACTTCAGGAAATGCACGACTAAAGGCGCGTCTTCTAAATGCGACACCAACACGGGTCATTGGGTTAAGGAAAGCGTCAAAGAAATAATAAAAAATGTGACAATAAACTGAAAGTGCTTACAAGTTTTGTATTTAATCACCCTATTTCGAAATGTTGAGACATTACTACTAACGTTTTTCTGAAAGTAACTTTTTTTTAACAATACGTTCCCCTATATATAAGTGAATTAATTTTCACCACGATATTATTCTAACTATACGTGTTCGGCTCGATTTTGACAATTTTCGGTTCTGTAATACGGGGCGATTTTTTTTAAAATATTTTTTCTCTATCTATATAGTCATATTCATATTATTATTAGCAATTTTAATGTAAGACTGTTTCGAAATCCAAAGGAGCTACTTTCTGTCACATTTTAAAATTCATTTTTGTTCGGAAAAGCATGAAATTGGCAGGTGTTTTTATTCAGAGACTA
Source organism: Maratus michaelseni (assembly GCA_963931845.1). NCBI lineage: Eukaryota > Metazoa > Arthropoda > Arachnida > Araneae > Salticidae > Maratus > Maratus michaelseni. The sequence continues at coordinate 54,848,785 of OZ007586.1, read as the reverse complement.
TAAAATAGAATAGCATTTCCATTTATTGATAAAGTCAGAAAATGTTTGAGAAAATACTGTCAAAGTTGGCATTTTGAACCAAAATTTCGAAGTGACAGTGCGAGAAAGAGAGAAAAACCGGTCGTTCCGTTATACCAATCACTTATAACTCGATAAGTAATTCATTCGTTAAAAAAATAGACAACTCATTTCGATTCCAAATCGCTTCCATAGTCGGGCCTTCCAATTTTATGCCTTTGCGTTTAAAAATGAGTCAGAAAATGTGTCATAAATTTTCGCGTTGTTGAACAGGTCATTTAATAACCCCCTTAATACAAGAATTTTAATAGTTTTACTTTTCAAAATACATATGGTAATTATACACAAAACCTTGCTTTCTTTGAATGTAAAATTTTCAGTCGAAAAATTTAAACTAATAACTTTTATAGAAATATTTATAAAATTTCTAATATTTACAGTTCATCTTTCACTTCCTTTAACCCGTGAATGTCACACTTTGGTCCAGCATCAACGGCCAACCCCACATCCACACTAAGGGCGATTTGGCACTCCGTAACTTAAACTGCGTATATACCATTGTTGGCAATGTAGTATCGATGTAATATATAATACATGATTCCTATATGAAATTTAATGATAAATTGAATTGTGATTTTTATCAAAAATTTCATTTTGTGAATGAAAAACGCAATTTAATGAAAGCAGCATGTTTTCAAAAAACGACGACATTTGAATTTTTGATCGGTGTGGATTCACACTAGAGTGTAGTTAAGTCAGTTCTATTATCCAAACTGGCTACTTTATGACATACTTTTTAATTCATTTTTGTTCGGAAGCGCATGAAATTGGCAGGTGTTCTTATTTAGAAACTTTGTAATCGAAAAACATTTTCCACTTTTTGGTAAAGGCAGAAGATCTTTTAGAAAATACTGTCAAAGTCGGTGTTTTGAACCGAATTTCAGAATTCGCAGAGCGAGAAAGGCGAAAAACGTGTCGACACGTGACAAGAATCGCTTAGAACTCGATAAGTAATTTATTTATCAAAAAATGAAAAAATCCTTTCGATTCCAACTCGCCTCAGAAGTGATTCATCTACGAGCGACTCAGTTACACAAGAATTTAGAGACTTAAGTCTCGTTGGGTGAAATATTGATGATTTTTATAAAAAAAATAGTGATTTTTTTTTCAAGTAAAAGTTGAAAGAAATTTGTATTTTAAAGTAGAGTTTCACGTTTTAAGGAAGTTACATTAGACTGACAGATTCCGCATCCACAATTCGAATGTTTAAATTTTGTCGTGAAAAGTAACTTTTACCTATCAAATTACATCAGTAATATTTGAGCTGCAATGATAATTTTGTTCCTTTTTTTTTTTCAAAATACTGTTTTGTGTTTTTATTGTAACCTGAGCTAACATGAAATATTTTAAAAAGAGATGAAAAACAATAAAAATAATTCACAAGTTTTTCGACAATTTTAAAGAGGGATTGCAATGGTGAAAGATGTAAATGTGTTTCCTTTTTCTTTCGGTACATGCGATTATAAATTATATACATTATGCAATTATAAAATTTTAAACTATTCAATCTTATTACATATAATAATTTAAAATTTTTTATTTCATTATGCAAAGAAATTTATCATGAGGCAATCTAATGACATTCCACTTAAAAAATATTTACATCATTTAACTTAGCAACTGGAAAATTTTAATGCATCGTAACAATTAAATTCGTACATTAGCGGGAAAAAAATGTTAGACATTCAACAATGTTATTTTATTTTTCCTTTTGGTATTGCATTGGTTTCCTACAATCCATGAAATAGTAAAATGAATTAAAAAATTGCTTGCATTTTAAAATGTATTTTTTATGTATATCATATCAGTAGGTTCAAAAATGTTCCTAGGTATCAGAGCTGGAAAACTCAAAGAATAATTTAAAAAACTACCAGAAAACAAATCTCTATAACATAATTTACTATACATTCTCAACAATGTTAGGCATTCAATAATGTTATTTTATTTTTTATTTTGGTATAATTACTGGTTTCCTACAATCCCTGAAATAGAAATAATGAATTAAAAAAAAATTGCTGGCAATTTAAAATGTATTTTTATGTATATCAGTAGGCTAAAAAATGTTCTTAGGTAGCGGAAGGCAGGGCAAAATTATCACCCAATATCATGATATCACCATAGCGCTGGCATCACGTGGTTTGTCGTCAAACCATTTTGTTTGATGGCAGTGAGTAACCAAAAAATCGTTGAACAAGGTGGTTCCATGTTTCATGATTTTAGAGCAAGTTTTCCAGTTCTTGAAGTTTGTGATCTAAGATAAGCGACTTATATTACATACTATTAACAATAACCTGTTGTACTTGCATTTATTGATTGAATGTCTAAGAAAAGAGCATGTTTTCAGCTTCACATTGGTGGGTGAGTGGTAGCTGACTGTTCATTAGTTTCCCCTATGTAGAACGTATTTTCTGTCATGGCTCACAAACGGGCAAAGTGTTAGGGTAGTGGCCGTTTTGCCCACCAACTTGACCACTTTTCCCACCACTCTACGAAACTTCAAATGAGCTGAACAATTTAGTAATTTAAGTAATGTATCGGATTTAATGATATATATACTTGATAGGTATTAAACAGAACTGTTGTGAATCTGATAACTCTATAAAGTAAATAAACTAGTAATTAATCCTATATATTTGTTGTTTCTCTGTTTTAGATTTATTAAAAAGTTTGTGATGCATTTTATTTTGGTTTCAGATTATGATTTTATTTAAAAGTCCCAGGTCTTATTTCTGCTTTTGTTTTAGGCAGAAACGATGGTGCACAATTATAAAAGATCCAGTGACCAACAAAAATGAAATCCAGTTCCAATGCAGACCGCAATTGATGCAGTAATGAACGATGGTATGGCGTTTAAAACAGCTGCCTCCATATTCAACGTACCAAGAAATGCTTTGAAAAGAAGAGTTCTGAATAAGAACATAGATACAAAGGAGAGCACGAAGGTATTGGGCAAATATCGTCCCGTTTTTAATGCAGATCAGGAGCAGATGATCATCGACCATGTTTTAGATATGGAGATAGAAGCTCAAAAAGATAAGTTGTTTACTGCCCACAGGGTTTTTAATGTTGACGAAACTGGACTGACTACAGTTCAAAGTAAAACCTCTAAGGTATTTTGATTACAAGGGAAGACGACAAGTAGATAGTTTAACATCAGCTGAAAGAAGGATTCTTGCAACATTTTCATTTGCATGTCAGCGGTAGGGAATTTAGTTCTTCGTCTTGTAATATTTCCAAGCCAACGTATGAAACCCGAACTCAAGGATAGAGCTCCACCAGGCACTGAGTTTGCTTGCCACTCTTCTGGGTGGATGCAAACTGATATGTTTACTCAATGGTTTGACCATTTTCTGCGACATGCAAAACCATCTAACGATGATCCAGTCATACCACCCACACAAAAATCTTGGCCTTTACTGAAAAGGCAAGGGCTAACCACACTACGTTTGTTTGTATACCACCTCACTGCAGCCACAAATTACAACCCTTGGACGTGTCCTTCATGGGCCCATTAAATACTTATTATGTTCAATCCATTGGACGCTGGCTACGGAACAATCCTGAAAGAACTGTTACAATGTTCCAAGTCAGCCAGTTGCTGGGAGAGGCCTTCTTGAAAGCAGAAAATCCAACAATAGCGATCAATGGGCTTCGAGCAAGTGTAATTGTATCATTAAATCCAAATGTGTTTACTGAGGCTGATTTTGTTGTTGCCCAAACAACAGATATTGCCCTTGAAGAACCACATGAAGAAGAGCTAAATGATGAGGAAGCCATTCCACTTCAAGGTGATGTATCAATTGAACAAAACCAACTCCACATACACTAACCCTTTCAGCATCGAGAGGATGTTTTGTAGTCTCCCCTAAGGATGTCATTCCCGTGCCCAAAGCTAAAGAAATGAGACGCTCGTTAAGAAACAAGGAGACGTCGGTTATATTAACTTCCAGCCCTTACAAAAGCGAACTTCAGGAAACCAAAAAACTTCGAGGAGAAGAAAAAGAAACAAAGAACTCTGCCAAGAGAAGCAAGACGGAAGCTAAGAGGATGAAAACTAGGCCTACACACGGAGTTGCTGAAAACCCTAGCGATAGCAACGATGATGACACACCATGTCTTTACTGCGGTGAAACCTATGCTGATTCCAGGAATGGTGAAGGTTGGATCAGGTGCAATGTTTGTCACCTCTTGGCTCATGAGGCCTGTTCACTTTGAGAAGAAAATGACACGGAGTTCATTTGCGAAAAATGCAGTGTTTGATTTTGATTTATAAATTTTTATTTGGGTTTGTCAAGCTCTTATTGGATTTTCATACCATTTTCAAAATTTAAATAGTGTTTTTAATCTTTTTACACCTGTCGGGAAAAGTGGCCATGGAGTAACCACTTTGCCCATCTAGGTCGGCCAAAGTTGTCATTTTGACCTTTTTTGGAGAAAAACAAATTCTCACTTTCACTTTATTATTTCGTAAAAGTTATAAGCACCCTTACATTTCTAAGTAGTCACTCTAATTCTATGCAAATTGTCAGTTATTTATATGTATTTTAAGGGGGACAAAAAATCACAAAACCTTAGGGTGACCACTTTGCCCTGCCTTCCCCTATCCGAGCTGGAAAAGGTCAAATAATAATTTTCAAAGCTACTAGAAAACAATTCTCTACAACATGATTTAATATGCATTGTCAACATTGTTAGGCATTCAACAGTGTTATTTTATTTTACCTTTTGGTATAACATTAGTTTACAACAATCCATAAAATATAAATAATGAATAAAAAAAAAAATCCTGTTGGTATATAAAAAATATTTTTTATGTACATAAGTATGCTCAAAACATTTTCCTGGGTATCAGCTGGAAAAGATTAAAGAATAATTTTAAAAACTACTAGAAAACAAATCTCTGCAACATGATTTGATTTATAAAATGTGTCAATGTTGTTAAGCATTCCAACAATGTTATATATATATATATATATATATAATTATAATATCTATGAATTTCAAAAAACATATCAAGTTCTATAATATTAGTTTCCAACATTCCATAAAATATAAATAAGGAATTAAAAAAATGGTTGCTATTTAAAATGTATTACATATATATATATATATATATATGTATGAGTATACTCAAAACATTTTTCTGGGTATCATCTGGAAAAGATCAAAGAATAATTTAAAAATCTACCAGAAAACAAATCTCTACAACATGATTTAATATACATCGTGAACATTGTAGGTATTCAACAATGTTATTTTCTTTTTTCTTTTCGCATAATATTGGTTTCCAACAATCCATAAAATATAAATAATGAATTTAAAAAAGAATATTGTTGATATATAAATTATATTTTATATGTACATGAGTATGCTCAAAACATTTTCCTGGGTATCAGCTGGAAAAGTTAAAAGAATAATTTAAAAATCTACCAGAAAACAAATCTCTACAGCATGATTTAATATACATTGTCAACATTGTTAGGCATTCAACAATGTTATTTTGTTTTTCATTTTGGTATAACTTTGGTTTCCAAAAATCCCTAAAATATAAATAATTAATTTAAAAAAAACTGGTTGCTATTTAAAGTGTATTTTTTATGTATATGAGTAATGCAAAACATTTTCCTGGTTATGAGCTAGAAAAGATCCAAGAATAATTTTAAAATCTAAAAGAAAACAAATCTCTACAACATGATTTAATATACATTGTGAACATTGTTAGGTATTCAACAATGTTATTTTATTTTTTCTTTTCGTATAACATTGATTTCCAACAATCCATAAAATACAAATAATGAATTTTAAAAAGAATCCTGCTGGTATATAAAAAATATTTTTTATTTACATGAGTATGCTTAAAACATTTTTCTGGGTATCAGCTAGAAAATATCAAAGAATAATTTTTAAAACTATCAAAAAACAAATCCTTACAATATGATTTAATATACATTGTCAACAATGTTTAAGGCATTCAACGATGTTATTTTATTTTTTAGTTTTGTATAACATTAGTTTCCAACAATCCATAAAATATAAATATTGAATTAAAAGAACCGTTTCCTATTGAAAATGTCTTTTTTATGTATATGAGTAGTGCTCAAAACATTTCCCTAGGTATCAGCTGGAAAAGATTCAAGAATAATTTAAAAATACACCAGAAAACAAATCTCTGCAACATGATTTAATATACATTGTCAACATTGTTAGGCATTCAACAATGTTATTTTGTTTTTTTATTTTGGTATAACTTTGGTTTCCAACAATCCATAAAATATAAATAATTAATTTAAAAAAAACTGGTTGCTATATATTTAAAGTTTATTTTTGATGTATATGAGTATACTTCACAGATTTTCCTGGATATTAGTAGAAAATATCCAAGAATATTTTTTAAATCTACTAGAAAACAAATGTCTACAACATGATTTAATATACATTGTGAACATTGTTAGGCACTCAACAATGTTTTTTTTTTGTTTTTTTCTGGTATAACTTTGGTTTCCAACAATCCCTAAAATATAAATAATGATTGTTAAAAAAAAAAAAAAAAAAACTGGTTGCTATTTAAAATGTATTTTTTATGTATATGAGTGTGCTCAAAAAAATTTCCTGGGTATCCCCTATCAGAGCTGGAAAAGATCAAAGAATAATTTTAAAAACTACCAGAAAATAAATTTCTGCAACATGATTTAATATACATTGTCAACAATGTTTAAGGTACACATTGTCAACATTGTTAAGTATTCAACAATGTTATTTTATTTTATTATTTGTGGTATAACATTAGTTTCCAAACAATCCATAAAATATAAATAATTAATTTAAAAAAAGCTGGTTGATATTTAAAGTGTATTTTTAATGTATATGTGTAGTGTATACTCAAAACATTTTCCTTTAGCTAGAAAAATCTAGCTAGAAAAAATCAAAGAATAATTTTAAAAGTTACCAGAAAAAAAAATCTCTACAACTTGACTGTCAAAGGACTGTCAAAGCTTGTTTTCCTAAAAATTAATTCTGTATCTTAGTCGTCAGAAAAACATTTTTCTTTTTAAGCCTTTTGAAAAAACTGATTTAAGGCTGTTCTCAAATTCAAACTGGCTACTTTCTAACACCTTTTTTAATTCATTTTTTCCGCAAACGCCTACGATTTTCAGAATCTATTTAGAACCTGTGAAATTGAACAGTTTTTTTTTTTTTTTTAGTTTTCGATAAAGGCAGAAGATCGTTTAGATATTTTACACTTTTACAGATTATATAATTCCCTTCAATAATCAGGCCTGCAAATGCATGCAATTTCTAGGCGGTTCTTAAAAAATATTTTTCCCCTCTCCACAACGCGAAACTTTCTGACACATTTATGGACTCATTTTAAAATGCAAAATATCGCACTTTCAGGCCTGACTATTGCAGTGATTTAGAATCGAATAGTATTTTCCATTTTTTTAATAAATTAATTACTTGTTGAGTTATATGTCATTGTAGTCATGTGAAGACAGTCTTTTCTCTTTTACCGCGTTGTCGCGTCCACAAATTCGGTTCAAAACGCCACCTTTGACAGTACTTGCCAAAAAATCTTCGGTCTTTACCAAGAAAATGGAAAACACTATTCGATTACATAGTTTCTGAGTAAGAGCACCTGCCAATTTGATGTGTTTCTGACCAAAAAATGAATTCAGATATGTGTCAGAAAACAGCTCCTTTGAATTTGAGAACAGCTTTAAAGGAAGAACATAGGCATTTCATTTTCCTGGTATGGTTTTTGTAAAGTGATAAAAAAAAGTTATTATTTCGGGATAATTAAAAGGGAGACACTGAGAAATTTTTCTTTTATATTTTTTACTAGTTGTAAAGTGATTGGTGAGCATACACCAAAAAACGTTGGTTTTGGACATTGGCCATTTTTCGACCAAGATGCAGCACTTTTTTTTTCATAATCTCTTAAAAGGTTTTTACTTTCTTGGTGTTCATTCTACAAGATGACAAGAAATAAACGCCTCAATTTGTAAATTCAATAATTCATTAACGATAATAAATATGAAGATGAAATTTGTGACATTAATTTACATCTGGTACCTCTTAAATTTTATATGCTGTAATTTTAAAAACAGCTTGAAGTTTTATCAATAGATGGCGCTGCAGCGTCTAATACACTAAAAATGCTCAAATAAATAAAAAAAATTCAAGCTTTATTTCGTGTTTCAATCAATAGAGTAAAGAATAAAAGTTGAGAGATTTTTAGTGCAATTTTACATCATGTTAGTTTGAGCCTTCTTACAATTTGAGAAGACAGTGCAGTGCCCTCTATTGACGAAAATTTGAACTGTTTTTTTTTTAAATTACAGCATATGAAATTTAACAGCTACCAGATATAAATGTCACTTTTTTCATTTTCATATTTATTATAGTTAATGCATTATTGAATTTTCAAATTGAGGCGCTTATTACTTATTATCCTCTAAATAGACAATATACTAATTTTCAGAATAGACACTTGAATAAATAGTATTGTGATATTCCAAGAGTTGTATTCAATTTCTTGGAGCATACTAATGAAATATTAACCTAACACCTAAAAAGTTTTTATCCCCACAAATGTGCATTTATGCCATCGCCATACATAAAATCTATTCAGTAAATGATGGCAAAGAGCTGGCATTCTTCCTTATTCTTTATGTTTCCAAACACCAAATGTATTTTCCTTTTTGGCATAACAGTGAGTTACTGGCCTCGTTGTCAGCTAAAGCTTTCAGCAAAAAGACATCTTCGAGGTTATTAATATTTATGTTTCTTTGGAGCATATTCTCTTTTATCTAGGTGAGAATCGTGACTATAATGTTCCTCATTTGTACCTTCATATTTAGGATGATGACTATCATGATGACGAGGAAGGTAATGCTTTGATTTATTTTCAGTAAATTTTAGTACATCTGGATAGTGCTGTGTTTGGTGGTGCTTATTTGGAGAATTTTCATGTCCATCCTTTTCCTTACCAAATTCAGAATGAGAGTGATATTTATGAGATCTATTTGGAATAATGCTCGTGGGCAATTCATAATTAAAATATTTCTTGGCGTGTGTCGGCTGAAATAAAGCACGATATTTTTGCAAATGACCTCTTTGTAGTTCTGCTAGCTTTTCTTCGTGTTCTTTCAAAAGTCTCATTTTCAAATCCAGATCTTTTCGTAATTGCTGATAGATATCAACTTTAGGTTTATACATCCCGCCATAACTATGTCCTCCAACGTTAAAAAACGGTTTGCTATTCAGAAAAGATTTAAATTGATGACCTTTGTGATACTTATTCAGATATGGGTAGTGTTTTGAAGCATGGTGATAGTTTTTAGTATCATCTACATGCTCGTGTTTCTTGTGATGCAATTTATCACCATTCATTTCGTGTAAAATTTTAGGAAAATCTAATTTGTGTTGTTTAATAAACTCATTAATACGAGGAACATGACTAAATTTGTCTTCAAGCAAAGTATGAAGCTTTGGCATGTAAGGCTTTCTGCTTCCAATTTCTTTATGAGATTTGTCACTATTACTTTCAGGAGAAGTCTGATAGTGACTATCATCTGAATGATGATACTGATGGTGTTTTACATTTTTATCTTCATTAAAGTCTAAATTATGGTGTTTATCTTCATCTTCTTCATGCTTTCCAACATGATACTTCGCGTACTCCTCCTTATGGTCGGGATGATGATGATGATGTCCACCATATTCTTCTTTTACATTCGAGTAACTACGGTGTCCGTGGCTTTCTTTGTGATCCGGATAATGATCATGTCCATATTCTCTTTTGTATTCTGGATAGTGATGATGTTCGTGGTTTTCTTTAGAGTCTATATCATGAGGGTAATCGTGCTCTTCTTTATCATTTGAGTAACCATGATGCGTATGTTCTTCTTTGTACTCTGGATAAACGTGTCTATGCTCCTCTTTGTACTCTGGATGAACGTGTCTATTCTCTTCTTTATATTCTGGATAGGGGTGTCTATGCTCTTCTTTGTACTCTGGATATGGGTGCCTATGTTTTTTCTCATGCTCTGGATATTCATGATGTCTATATTCATTATTTTGTTCTGGATAAGAATCGTGCGGCGTATGATGATACTCTGGGAGTTTATATCCATTAGACTTTTCTTTAGAATGTTGTTCAGAACTAGATTTGTGATCAAATGAGTTTTGATACTTTTTATCTAGTTTATTATCATGATGTTTCAAGGGAACATCTTCAGCATTTTCATTACTATAATCCCTCGGAAGATCATCATTACTTTTTCCCCTAGTAAAACCGTATCTCGGTATTTCGTCAGATTCTTTTTTATCTTCATCTTGATCATCTTCATCTTCTTTATCTTCCAAATCAAGTTTAATGTCAAAACTGGGATTTTTCTTTGAAATTATGTACTTTGAAAAAATTTTACTGTGAGGAATATATTTAGAATCTTCCTCGCTAGGACCATATGGTTGAAAACTTGTAAGAGGTTTATAAAAATCCACATTTGAATCACCGTCTTTCCTCTCACTTACATGTTTATCTTTGATTTCCGAAATTAAAGGATTCGTCTTCTCATTGAAATTAAGATTAGAGTTATCTTTCGAACGGAAATACCCAGGTTCTGCACTCAATTTGAACTTTTCCAAATGTGGCTTGTTGCCATGGGAGCAGTGAATGATGGTAAGAAGAAACAACACAAGCTGAAAGTAAAAAGATAATAAGAACATGACTCATAAAATTAAATATGCATTTATTAAGATATATGTGAACGTAAATTGCTTGCGCATTGCTAATCTATTATAGTCTCGTGCAAAAATAATAGCGTTTTCAGCACATGAATCTTTGCGTTGATATTTCAAGTAGCCTTTTTTAATATTTTTGTATTATGTTAGGTTTGAGTAATGTAAAATTGTAAGCAGTAAAATTGCCCGTCTTTCCTTCTGTTTAAGAAGACACTATACCTTTAACGAAAAATCGAATTTTTTAATTTTTATATTAAGCAAAAGCCATTTGTTTCAAAATTATCACACAAAGAAGAAACAAATTTCTTTACATTTCTCTATAAATGTACAATTTTAGGTGCTTTTATCTTGGGATGGTAATTTTGTTTGTGCGCGCACGATAGCTTCATTAACCCATTGATAGAAGGATCTGAAATTATCTCTAAATGAACTTTAATCTTGGAAATAGTCTAGAAAATATAAATGTTACGCTTGACAATGTTTTCAAAATTCTAGTATTATTCGGGTTCTTCATGGTTATTTTAAAATTTTAATATTGTTTTTTTTTTATCATCTGTAAGAACTTAGTTCATTCTATTAGAAATTGCAACATTGTCACTTCTGAAAATTTCAAGACTTGTTTCAAGAGGTTTTAAAGAAATGTTGCGCACAATATCAAAATTTGTATTCCAAGATGAACGCGTTTAAAACATTTAGAACTGCGCTCTTTATTTGTGTGATAATTTTCAATCGCAAAATAATTAAACTATAAATTTGGTATCAAAAAATTCAGAACTAAAATGGTTTCATTTAACATAAAAGTTGAAAATTCGATTTTTTTACGTTTTAAAAATGTACTGTCCTACTGTACCACTTAAACAGCATCACTTAACTGTACCACTAATCACGCTACTGTGCCACTTAAATTGAAAAACCATTTTACTGTTCACAATCATACATTAATGAAATATTAAAAAATGTCAAATGAAAAATCAACGCTAAATTTGATATACAATAAAAAACACAATCATTTTGAATTTTTTTTTTTGTCTTTTTTTAGAGTTGTTGCATATTTTATAAATTAATTGTGGAAGGAAAAGATAAATTCATGTAAATTCGTGTTATGAGTTTAATTAGACAATTAAATGTAGAAACCTTATAAAATTATCAGTTTTTTCTTTTTGTATAAGGTAAAGCCAGGAGAGATGGTGCGGTCGGAGAGATTGCGCACATAGAGGTTCTGGGGAAAGGAGTAGAGTGAGAGCGCAGCGACTCCAGGTAGTTGTACAACAACAGTAGTGGCGTGTCTACTTGAAAGTGCACGTTGATTGCTTTGAGCGTCTGAGATAAAGTATTGCTATTTTGTTTTGTTTTCCCAAAGTAAGTGCTTGAATTTTCATAGCTATTCATCAGAATTTCTATACAATGTCAATAGTACAAAATATTTTAAACTTAAACGATTTCTCATAAGCTACTAATCTAGACTAACAATGTGAACATCAACGGTTCGTTTTAGTAGCGACCATGTTTAAATAAAAGGCCGCGCAATCTGTCCTACCAAAATTGGAGAGTTTGCGCATCTGCTACTTAGGAGAGATGGCGCGTTGTTCCCATTAGTTCTCCTGCTAGGAGAGATTACGCAGCTTATTGGTAAATTTGCATTAAAAAAAAGAAAAATGAAAATGGACTAATTTTAAGTTAAGCGTGTTATCAAGTAACTTAATGTTATTTTGTTATCTTATCTGGACTTGATTTTTCTGATTCTTTAATTTTTTTCCTTTAATTAAAAATTTTTAATCGATTTTAAAATTATTTCCTTTTTCTGATTCTTTAAGTATTAGGTTGAAATATTCACTCCCAATACAATAAAATTTGTTCACAAAAACTTTACAGAAATGTCATTTAAGCGTACTTATTATTGTTAACAATTTAATTGTAGTTATTATTAGTAACAATCTCTCCTACCCATGTGCGCAATCACACCAACCCTGTAAGGAGAGATTGCGCAAAATAACTTTCTTGGTTTTATTACGATTGTTCTATTAAATTGCAACATAACAACAAAATAGCAATGGAAATGCATAAAAAAACACATGAAGTAAAAATTATTTATGGATAGTTTAGCAAAAAATTAATATTTAGATTTTTTATTGCTATTCTTTTGAATTGTGCGCAGACTATCCTAATAGCTTTACCTTATAGAATCATACTTTTAGTGCACAGCTCCAAACTTGTCCTGAAAATTCTCTAATGCACACGAAAGACTAGAAGATCATCATTGACATGAATGCTCTTTAAAATCCAGACTATAATGATTTAACCCTTTCATGCATGCATTATAAAAATAATTAATAATAAATAATAATTATTAATAATTTTAATGATATTTTAATTGTAAAATTATTTTAAATACTCTGCTTTGTAACAGAACTATTACTTTCCCAAGTCAATTTTAAACTCAAATCATGGACTAATAATCTTATAATAATGATATCAACTATTTTCTTTTCCCAGGGTAATAGAATAGCAAATATGAGTCATTCTCCGGATAAAGGAAAATTTTATGTTCTTAGTTAAAAAATGCAAATTAATCAAGTCAACTATGAATGTTTAAATTTTTTGTGAACATATCTGTTCATTGTCCACATACGAAAAACAAAATAATAATTTGAATGTCTAAAAAAATTGTAAAGTTGTAAAGGTCCTTACAAGGCTTGTCCCAAACTTCAAAATTTTTAATTAAAACACTGATTTTTAAGATTTGGAAAGCTTTAGAACAAATGCAATGATTATATGGATAAATTTCATGTCTCTATCTTTTAAAAATTTGACACTTTAGGCAAAACTGAAAACATTCCTATTAATTATACTTATTTAAAATTTGTCCCTAGCATTAGTTGTCAATATCATGCTCCACATCAGTAATGTTTCATTCTGTTCTTTACTAAATGTCGTTTTGATAGGAAAATGCTCTAAAACTGAACAGTTCCACATGTTCTTACGGGCAGTTATGTCTGTTTTTCATTAACTATGCAAAAACTACTTCAATGTGTGCCTTTTGTTCCAAAATGACAGTCAGTGAATTTAATTTGTGTCATTAGCAAGTTCCTTATTACTGAAATTGATATTCTATAATTTAACTTTGCAGAATCAATTATATAGAAGGTTTAGGACTGTTTTCAGAAAAAGAAAAAAAAAAACCCATAAGCTTTCAATTGTCACAGTTTAGCTCTAAAATAGGCTTAAAATTTAAAAATGTCATTATACCGTGATCATTATCAAGGCGTATTGGATTTATGATTTCAAGATTTCAAATTTTGGACACTTTAAAAAATTCATTGCCATTTCTTAGCAAAACTTCCCATTTTTACTTACCTTACCAATCATACGTAGTATAGGGTAAATCGTGTAATCGTTTTGAAAATCGAAAAAAAAATGTTGATGGATTTACACGTTTCAGACACTGGAGATTCCGAAAAACATATTTTTAGAAAAAAAAAATTGCCATCCGTCTGTCTATGTGTGTGTCTGTAAACGCTCTATCTCCCGAACAAATTGAGATAGAGACTTGAAATTTGATGTGCACTTAGTATGTAAAAATGGGAAGAAGCTTACTGAATTTCAGTAACCTCGATTATCCGGAACTATTTTTTTCGGACTCTCGAAATATTCGTTCTGATAAAAGGTATATAAAAATTTTCGAAATTGCTTATTTTAAGGAGTGATACAGACAATACAAAACATAAAAGACAATACAAAAACATAAATTTTGCATACAGAATGAAGTCGATCGGATAATGAGTTGCCGAGATATTTGTAATCCTATTTCCCACACTCTTCGATTTTTCATGGCCCTGTATTTCATTCAAATTTCAATTCAAAGATATATTTTAATTGGAAATGAGACGCTTCATCCGACGCAGTAAACCGTTAGTTAATATGATTATCCATTTTGAGTTATAAGGATGTTTCTTTTACGCAATTCAGTAATAGAAACTTTAAAGTTTATGACGTCATCAAGCCACGATTTTAATCGAATTGCAATGCATTTTATCAATAGTTTACACATGTTTTATTTTCATATTTTATATTATGCATATCCCTGATGGGCAAGTATTACGATGCCCCCCCCCCCCCTCCCCACGACTAGTTTTAATATATGATGTGATTTGAGCTAAAAATCAGGAATTAAAATAATAGAATTTAATATTTTTTTCAAAGCCAAAATTTTCCTTTATATGAGAAGGATCCATATATATTTGTATTAATGGAGAAAATCTACTTCGTAGTTGCAATTTAGTACTTTTTGAAATTCACATTTTTGGAATACAGAAATTTTCTAAAGCTTAGATTGTGAAGAAACATTGTAAACCATTGTGTTGTCATTGACAGAGATAAAAATGATGAATTGTTTATATAATGAACAATAACACAGGGATTATTATTTTTAAATGATTCTTGACATTGAGATAGACGCAAACTAATAATAGTGACATTTTTAAATGAGTAAACCATCCTGTTGTCACTAACATATACAAAAATTATTAATTGTTTATACAATGAACAAGAATACACGGGATATTATTTTTTAATTATTCTTGTCATTAAGATAGACGTAAATCAAGAGTAGTGACATTTTTAATTAAAAGAGAAATTTAGAAGTGCCTGTCTGATGGATACATTCTTTAGCGAAACCCAATTCAGTATTGCAATAAATAGGAACAAGTTGGAAATTGTACGTTAAACGTGACAAATGCGTTCGTACTATAGCTAGTTCTATAAATATTCAGATCTTGAGGATTTTTAATTCTGTAAAATGGATTATATCGTCTGCAGATTCATTTCTGTCATAAAATAAGTATCTCGGTCGCTTGACGGTTAAACCTCGGAAGCTCCTATAACAAGAAAGCACCGATTTCTTTTTAAAAAATTCAAATTTCTTAACAAATATTTTTATTAATATCTTCTAAAGTTTTGATTTGATTTTCATAAAATTTGAAATGTCTCGACAAAATTCTGCAAAGATAATATATCTTAAATCTCAAACCATTCGATTGGGTAGTTTTTGAGTTGTTATATATGCGGACGGACGGACAGACAGACAGACGGACGCACTGGACGACGATAATAGGTGCTACGTATTTATGTAATGACGAACGGAGCTAAAAAGGCTAAATTTCAATTATTGTCTATTGAGAAGCCTCTTCATCGGGGATTTTCAGAAGTAACATAATAATAATAAAAAAAATAAACAGAAGGAGATACAAAAATTATACAGACACGAAATAGAAACATATTTTTCGAAAAAGCTCGCTAAAGTTCTTAACGCTGTTCTCAAATTCAAACTGGTTACTTTATGACATATGTTTTAATTTATTTTTGTTTGGAAACGTATATGATATTGGCCGGTGTTCTTATTCAGAAACTGTGTTATCTAAGCACATTTTCCATTTTGAAATATATCTATGGAAATAACACCTGTAACTGTCACACATGTACTTTGTCCTTCATCTATTTCTCCAAATATTGCTAGCAGAAAAAAAAAAAAATTCGACGCTGGGGAAAAAAATCTGAGAAAATCGGTTACGGTAACGACGTACAGAAACGATGGATAACCGAAGTTATGCGTCGTATAAACAAAACACGAGCAGGGAAGACTGAGCTATGCTCGGTCAAAATTATCTTTGGGTTCAAATATCCATGATCCATGACCAAAATGACCCACTAATCAAATTTTCTCGAACATGTGATCCAGCCCAATTGTCTGTTCGTGCCCGAAACCCGTAGGATATAAAATTTACTCAAAATAGTCTGAGCCGTTTTTTAGATAAAATTAGCTTGACCCACAGTGACCCAAAAATGACCCACTAATCGGATTTTCTCGAGCATGTGACCTAGCACAAAGATTTTCTCGTGCCCAAAAACCATGGGACACAAAATTTAGTTCAAATCGTCTGAGCTATTTTTAAGATAAAAAATAGCTTGACCCATAATGACCCATGACCAAAATGACCCGCTAATCAAATTTTCTCGAACATGTGACATAGCTCAACAGTCTTATCATGCTCGAAAACCATAAAATGCAAAATTTAGTCTAAATATTCTGAGCCGTTTTTTAGATAAAATTAGCTTGATCCACAGAGACCCAAAAATGACCCTCTAATCGAATTTTCTCGAACATGTGACCTAGCCCAATGATTTTCTCATGCCCAAAACTCGTAGGATATAAAATTTAATCAAAATCAATAGAGCCGTTTTTTAGATAAAATTAACTTGACCCGCGTTCACCCAAAAATGACCCACTAATCGAAAGTTCTCGAACATGTGACCCAGCCCAATAATCTTCTGGTGCCCGAAAATGGTAGGATACAAAATTTAGTCAAACTCGTCTGAACCGTTTTTTAGTTACAATTAGCTTGACCATGACCCATGGTGACCAAAAATGACCCACTAATCGAATTTTCTCGAACATGTGACCTAGCCCAATGGATTTCTAGTTCCCTAAAGCAGTAGGATACAAAATTTCGTCAAAATTGTTAGAGCCGTTTTTAAGATAAAATTTGCTTATATATATATATATATATATATATATATATATATATAACCACACACACACAAGATTTGCTCGTATTAGAATATATATGATTACAACTTTAAAATAGCTAAGGGTGAATCGGGACAAGACTGAAACAGCCTATAAATGTAAAAGACGTATAAATGAGAAACGTACTTTCTCATTTATATTATTCTCATTTATATATTAATCTATATATTTATCTCATTTATATATTTTCGTATTTACTGTATTAAGGTTTTGTAGTAGTGTTCTATAAACTGAATAGACATGATATAAGCATT
This sequence comes from Maratus michaelseni, assembly GCA_963931845.1. Taxonomy (NCBI): domain Eukaryota; kingdom Metazoa; phylum Arthropoda; class Arachnida; order Araneae; family Salticidae; genus Maratus; species Maratus michaelseni. Next base: position 54,831,124 of record OZ007586.1, on the reverse strand, counting down.
ATAGTTACAAATAATAGGCGTTATAATTTGTGCTTGTTGAAATATTTAATTTAAAGATACTAAAAGTAAACGTAAATTTTAAAATATACGAAACTATTTTTTATTTTAATGATATAATCAGTATTAAAAAATGACACTCCCCATAAAAATTAATCGCTAGTCACAAAGAAAAGCGAAAGTAGCGATTCAGTTAACAATTGTGTCTTCTTTCAATTTATGTTTAAAAAATAAGCTTAAGGGGGTCGTCTTCATACTGAAATTGTACCAAACTCAGAAATTTTCAATACGAGCAACTAATTTCGACATCCTATTTGGATGTTTCTGTAAATTTTATCTTAGGAAACCAAATTGGAAGTCATTCGGTCAAGCAGTTTAGAAAGTTATGAAAGTTTAAAATTTGGAACTCCTATTGCTAAGCTCATTTGCAATCGTTGCAAAACAGATTGAGAGACTGTTCATTTTTAAGAATAACTCAATAACTATTTGGCGGAATGATCTGTAATGTTGGATTCGCATATTTGAAGCTCCTAAAAATTGATTTCTGTTTAACCCCTTCGAGACTGGCGGCTTTTACACAAATTTTATTTGGTTGGCACCACTTTTTTAACAAAAGCTACCTTTACTTAAACTATCACAAAAATGCTCTAATTAGAGAAAGCAAATATTACTTTTATTTTTTACTGGTGTCTAAAACAAATTCTGTATGCTCTTTTTGAGGGTGCATATATGCACCCATGGTCCCGAATGGGTTAAAAAATATATATGTTACAATTCATAATTTTTTCGAAAACATATATTTTTTAATTAATTTTCGAAAAAAAATTATTTGTAACCTATGAATTTTTTAATAGAAATCAATAAGCTTGGAATATGAGAATCTAAAATTTCAGCTCCTTCTGCTTGGTAGTTTGGAGTTATGCTTAAAAAACAACCCCAAATCCAATCTGTTTTGCAACGGTTATACAAATGAATATAACATTAGGAGTTTCAACTTTTAAGCCTTCATAACTCCTAAACGACCCAACGGAATGACTTTTCTTTTGGTATCCTAATGTAAAATTTACCAAAAAGGCCAAATATGATGTCAAAATTAGGTATTCGTATTGAAATTTTAGTATGAAGACGACTCTTTAAGCTTATTTTTTAACATAAAAAGAAAAAAGGAATAACTTCCAGTCTAATGAGTTATTTTCGTTTATTTATAGGACAACATGGAGACAAAATTTTTTGCAGTGTTCTTTTTTTTCGTGTGAGGGGGGGGGGGGGCGATTGCACATTGAATGGAATTATTGAATTAAAAATTATGACTAACATACTGGATACTTCTTAACCCTTTCAGGAGCAAAGCACTTTCATTCCCAAAATGTTGAAATGAATGATTGGTACCGGAATTTAGGTACAAATTTATTTGGAAATAAGAAAAAGCTATATTTCCCATACATGATAAACAGAAAATTTTATACTAAAAGTCTGGTGCCAATGTGGCATTTGGGAATTAAAATGAAATGGTTTCATAAACATACCACCGCCCTTGAAAGGGTTAAAAGAGAAGAATATTTGTAGCGTATGAGATAAAGTTGGAAATCTGAATCAGTCTCTATTTTTAATTCTAACGTAATCTAAAGTTAATATTAATAATAATAATAATATAGATATATATAAACAGGTAATTGTACAATCAGATCTTGCATATATATCAAGAAGACTAGTCCTTCAATTATTTTTATTAGAATGTTTTAAAGTGCATTACCATATACAAAGTTAGAATGAAAATTCTCAATCCAAACCAGCCTGAAAATTGAATTAAGGAAAATGCAAATATATATGTTAAATTTTTGGAGGTCCATAAAATATATTTTCAATAAATAATTTTGAGTAAAATATTAATTGAGTAATTTATAATGTTCGGGAGTTTCAGTAATAGTTTTGACTAACAAAGTTGGGGATAAAACAAAATGTATTTTCAATGGAAATTTTGATTTTTTTTAAAAAAGGGATATTTAAAAAGTTTCAGTCACAATTTAGATTAATAAGTTTGGGGATTTGCAAAAGGAATAAATGAATAATGAAAATTATTACAAAACGTAAAATAATAATAATAATAATAAATATAATTACTGAGAGTTTTGATTACTTAAAAATGATATTCAAAAAGTTTCAGTCACAATTTAGATTAATAAGTTTGGGGATTTGCAAAAGGAATAAATAAATAATGAAAATTATTGCAAAATGTAAAATAATAATAATAATAATAATAAATATAATTACCGATAGTTTTGATTAATTAAAAATGATATTCAAAAAGTTTCAGTCAGAATTTAGATAAACAAGTTTGGGTATTTAAAAAAATAAATAAATAGTGAAAACCTTACAAAACGTAAAATATAATAATAATAATAATAATAATAATAATAATAAATAAAATTAACAACATTTTTGATTAAAAAATTACGTTCAAAAGTTTCAGTCACAATTTCGATTACCAAGTTTGCGTATTCACAAAATGAATAAATAAATAATGAAATTTATTACAAAAAGTAAAATATAATAATAATAGTAATAAATAAATATAATTACGGATATTTTTGATTAATTAAAAATGATATTCAAAAAGTTTCAGTCACAATTTCGATTAACAAGTTCGGGGATTTACAAAATGAATAAATAAATATTGAAAATTATTACAAAATGTAAAATAATAATAATAATAATAAATATAATTACTGAGAGTTTTGATTCTTAAAAATGATATTCAAAAAGTTTCAGTCACAATTTAGATTAATAAGTTTGGGGATTTACAAAAGGAATAAATAAATAATGAAAATTATTACAAAATGTAAAATAATAATAATAATAATAATAAATATAATTACTGATAGTTTTGATTAATTAAAAAGGATATTAAAAAAAGTTTCAGTCACAATTTAGATTAACAAGTTTGGATATTTAAAAATAATAAATGGTGAAAATTATTACAAAACGTAAAATATAATAATAATAATAATAATAAACAAAATTACAAATAAACACGAAATATGTTCAAGTAAAACAACTTGCATATATCCAATAAATAAATATTTTTCTCCTAATAGAATCCTATTTTTTTACCAACTTACCTTTTCCTAATCGAATGTAAGTCAAATAAACAATTTTAAAATGTCCTACCTTTAAATGATTTTTATCGCCAGAAACTTCTCTGGATTACTTTAAAAGAAAACTATTTCGTTACCTTTAATGCAACTATTCGAGTTTTATTAATCCCTTCGCGACGAACATCACGTAAACGCGACGCATAAAATACTCAGAATCCTTCATCATTCCTACTAATATTTTTTAATTGAAAATTTTACCTTATTTAATCAAATCATTTCTAGAATTAAATTACGGGAAAATTAAAAACCAATGATAAGAGATTAAAAATTGTGCGAAGGATGGTCGTTGCAAAGGGGTTAAGTGCTAACTGTAAAACTAAAACAAACTCTTCTTACCAAATATTCCATAATTCTTCCTTCTCCTGCTTCCAGAATTACATTAATGAAAAGCAAAAACTTTAGCGGAGCAATTTATACAGTTATATTTTTTTGTCACAAATAATGTCGTTTGTCTAATATTATTGCGTCACTTGCTTTTCTTTCAAATGAAATTTGGTGACAGGGTTCATTTTAGGTTCAATGCGTTCGTGCTGTTGCTCGCTTTATGCACACAGAACAAATGAATTTATTACCTAATTTTGTAGCATCGTCTTTTGGGTCGGTGCGCGCTGATTGAAAATTTAATAACATGTTATGTAACGTTGCTTTCTCCAGAAAGTTAATTACATTAAGTTTATCTTCACAATCTGCATACTTTTTCATATTATCTTAAAAACAAAAAAATATATACCACGAAAAATGCTTAAATTATCAGAGTGGTAAACGTAAAATCATTCTTCAGTTATTGCCCTTGAACCCATTTCCTGATTTTTTTTAAACAAAACATTACAGCAGTTTTCTTGTATTTAATTTTGACAAACCTTTAAACAAACACCTTCCGTGCAGTTATTAACAAGAAAGAAAAATCATGCGTTAAGTATAGATTATGAAACGCTTTCCACAACATTCAGAATACTGTATAACAAAACAGTTTAACAAGGTGAAAGCAGGTATCTAAGTAAACAGGGTCAAAGTCAAACCGGGCGAGGAGACCTACTTTTCGGCTTATGCTGAACTAGCCCCGCCCAATCTAAGTAAACAATTTGAAAAACGCATAACACATTTCAAAACACAATTTCAGCAATTACCATCTATACTCGAAAAAATATCCGAATTCTTCTGTGCACCCCTGTATAGGATCTATAGATTTGAATATATACTACATAGTATGCAAAACTTTAGTTCAGTTAGGCATAATACAGTTGTATATGCACACAGTTGTGTATGCATAACACAGTACGCATAATACAGTTGAAAATTCCCCTTCAGCAATTTCCGTCAATAAGCGGAAATGTACTCGAATTTTTTGTGCAGCCCTGTATAGGATCTATAGAATTTATACACACCAAGTAATAGGCAAAATATTAGTTAATCTTAAAAACGCACACAACAACTGAAATCGCACTTCCAGCAATTATCCCTCATAGACAGTACTGGCAACAGAATCATTTTGTGCGTCTAGAGTTGCAAACACTAGAAAAACCCCGGTTTAAATCCGGGAATAAACCGGCTTTTTTGGAAATAAACTTGGCTTTTTGGTAATAAACCAGGTCTTTTGGGAATAAACCTGGGAATAAACCGGGTCTATTGGGAATAAACCGGGTCTATTGGAAATAAACCTGGGAATAAACCGTTTATTTGCAACTCTAATGTGTGTCCTTGTAAGTGAACGGAAAATGCAATCCACACCCTATTCTACATTAAGCATATTGTAGTGCACTTCAATAATATATATAAATTTTATTATGTTTTAAATAGTGTAACATCATTAACCCCTTGAAGGGCAAGCACGTGGTCTAAAAGTACTTAATTTTGCGATGTTTTGACACCAGTAATTTTAAATAAAGAATTTTTACCTCCTCAATCTGCGAAAAGCAATACTAAATATTTTTATTTAATAATACTGGTGGCAAAGTTATATATTAAAAAGTGGTATATATTATATACCGGTGCCCCTCAAGGGGTTAAAATACACTACAAACAATATTTTCCAATTGATCATAATATCACTGAATTATTTTGAGTGTTCTTGTAAACGAACTATAAATGCTACACACTACAGTTTTAATAGCGAACATGCCACGGTAAATCTCAATAACATAAATCAGTTGCATGACAATCCGAGTATATTTACTCAGGTATAGGACAAAAAAAAAAAACGCGGAGAAAAACCCCATAGACAAAATCCCAACGGACAAAATCCACAGCGGATTAAATCCCCATCTGATAAAAATCCCCGCAGATTAAAAAAAAAAAATCCACGTAGTTGCTATACTGTTTCAAACGTAAATATACTGTTTAGTGCTTGATATTTAATTAAATTTAAAATTAGTTCAATTGAAGAATTTTGCGGATTTTACATTAATCGTAGAATTATTTTCATAAAAAAAAAAAGAAGAAGTTAAGGCTGTTCATTCACAAATCACACATTAGATAAGTCTGATAGTAATCAAGATGGCAAGCCTTATGATAAAACAACAGATTCAGATGATTTTTTTGAAATTCGGCATCCTTGCTATCCGGGGGGTGGGGTGGAGGGACATATTTCAAAACTGTCACCGCCTCAATGATAAAATATTGTAAGATATAGAAAATCAGAATATAAACACGGATAACCTTTTCTGAAGTTCATTTAGAAGCTAAAACGTTAGCAAAGTATACTTTCTAAGAATATAAGGATCGGATGTTTTTCTTTTAATTTCCCTTCCCCAAAAGAAGGGAACATACAATCTATCTAGATGGTCTTCCTTATAAAATTTTTCAAGATGCAGATTCTCAATATATAACACCAGATAAAGACGTTTTTTTGTTAACCTTTTATCTACTGACGGTACTTACAAATACCAATCACTTTAAAACTTTATAGCACAACAACCATTACTTATATTCTGATGGTACGTCTTAGAAACAGTCTTTTAACTCAACTTTTTCATGATAGATGACAGTAATTGTTCTAGGCTGATGAATTTTGCGAGGAAGAAAGCTATTTTCGAACGGACATTGTGTTCTTTTGGTGCCATTTTGTACGGATTGCCGCTCTTATATTTTCTTTTCTATAAATATATAATATCAAACTAAAGGTAAGTGTTGTATTTTTTTTATTCATTCTGTATTGTCTTAGAATATTATTTGCCCAATCATTATAAGATAACAGATTATGTAATGTGATTAACGGTCGACTTATTCCGTGGTACTTATAAGTACCGCCAGTACACATAGTGTTGGAGAAAAACTTGTTTTCATTTTGTCCATGTAATTATCTATAGTATTTCTGTTTGTTATAATGTAATTATGAAAGTGTAGTGTAGCAATATGTTTTAGTATTTTTTATAGATTTCAATTATAGATTTTTTTTAAATTATTTATTTATTTATTTTTTTACTAACACTGTCAAGAGCATTTGAAAATGTTAGTATTGAATGTGAATTCGCTTTTGCATTCCGAAAAAAAAAAAAAAAATATATATATATATATATATATATATATATATATATATATTGTGCGTAAATGAAAAAAAAAATTGTTTTAATGATTATCATCAAATGTGAATTTCTACCTTTATTATGTAAAAAATAAAATTATGTCAATTTGATCATTTCTTTGTTTTCTTATGAGTGTTTTTTGGTTATTTAGCATTTTTAAGAAGTTAAATTTCATTAGAAATATCATCCGTAATTTTTTTTCTATTATGAGGAAATTTATACATAGTGTACTGACAGTACTTTTAAGTACCACTTTAATTAATTAGTTCTAACAAATTAAATTTCGCACCGGGGAGATTTTTTTTCTTGTATATTCTTTAATTATCAATATGGCAGCTAAAAAAAATATATATTTATGAAGAAATTTTCAGTAGTTCATAATGCGGTAGATAAAGGGTTAATTCGGCATCCTTGCTCCTCAGTGGCGGGGGGGCTCGCAAAAACGTATCTCAAAATTTGTCATGGCCTCAGTGATGAAATACTGTTAGATGTAGATTATCAGAATATAAATCCCAGATACGGATAACATTTTTTGTAACTTGGCCACCCTTGTCCCCCTGAGGGAAGTGGAACTGCAAAAAATTATCACAGAATCTATAATGACCTTTAAACATCAAATTTTTCCAAGATATTTTCTAAGAATATAAACATAAGATTGGATATTTTTTTTAATTATCGCCCCTTGTCCCCGAAGGGGGGGGGGGGCATAGAATCTATCTATCGCGGCCTTCCGAATAAAACTTTACGCGGATGATTCTCACCAACACAGGATATTGATAACTTTTTTTTTATCTCGACATTCTTGCTCCTCTACGGAAGGGTGGTGGTGGGGGGCATTCTGATTCAAATAATGACTTTTGCTGTAATATAAATAATGATGCTGCCACTATTCAATCAATCCGAACATTCGGATTTAATCAGAGATTAGAAGTTGCCTATATAAGGAATCTGCTGAAATGTTAGGCTCCTGATTAAACCAAAACACTTGTTATAGTTTCTGCAACATCTGCTACTCTGTATATAACTAGAGAACAGGAGTTAATCTCTTATTCACTACAGGACAGAGACTACTCAAAACAAAACAAAAAAAAAAAATCCTCCGCTTATATAAAGGTGAAGCTTTCTGGCACATTTGCGGACTTGTTTTTAAAAGTAAAAGCAAAACACTTGCAGGCCTGATTATTGAAGTAATTTATAATAGAACAGTGGTTTTCATTTTTCTGTAAAAAACTTACATCCGGGGTTATAATCCATTTTTGTGTCATGACAGCAGTTTCTTTTTCCGTTCCAAGTGCCGTCGCGTCGAGACATTCGGTTCAAAATGCCGCCTAAGGCGGCATTTTCTGGGAGATCTTCTGTCTTGGAAAATCAAAATTTGGAAAAACTATTCGATTATATAGTTTCTGAATAAAAACACCTGTCAATATCATGCGTTTGCGAAAAAAATAAATTAAGAAATATGTCAGAAATTGGACAGTTTGGATTAAGAACAGACTTAAATATATTTTAATAATTTCAATATGCATATGTGTATTTATGTAAAAAATTTTCAATTAAAATTGTTCTATTTCATTTATTTGACATTATTTGTATACATCAATGTAACCCATGTTCACGCAGATTGTTAAAAAACTGTATATGTGATAGAAAAAAAATTGAGATAATTTTTGGAATAAAAATCCGAAAAAGTTCCACTTAGTTTAATGATTTTAAAAAGTTTTCATAAACGGAAATTTTGTAAATTTGCGTTATTCAGAGGCTCAAACTGTTCTAACAATACATTGTCTTTGTATTAAGGTGGTTCTCAACTGACCTGCTCAACAACGCGAAACTTTCTGACACAATTTCTGACTCATTTTTAAACGCAGAGGCATAAAATTGACAAGCCTGACTATTGAAGTTATTTGGAATTGAAATGAGTTTTCCATTTTTTGATAAATAAATTACTTATCGAGTTATAAGCGATTCGTGCCACGTGACTGCGCGTTTTTCACCTTTCCCCTGCTGCCGCGACCAGAATTTGGTTCAAAACGTCGACTTTGACCAGTATTTTCTGAAAGATCTTCTGCCTTTACTAAAAAACGGAAAGCGTCTTTTGATTACAACGTTTCTGAATAAGAGCACCAGCCAATTTTGCTCATTTGCGAATAAAAATGAATTAAAAAAATATGTCATAAAGTAGCCAGTTTGAATTTGAGAAAAGCTTTAAGCTTTTACAGATCGAATTCAGATATAAAGTATTTTAATCATTTATTTTAATTTATGTGCTTTATGTTTGTAAATGGAAACTCGAAAGTTTAACGAAATAAGGCAAGTTCATTCATTATTAATATTATTATATATTATGTTTATTTAACATATTAAATCATTTTAAAGCTGGATCTCAAATCCAAATTAGCAAATTTCTGACTCACTTTTTAATTCATTTTTGTTTTGAAAACCATGAAATTGGCAAGTGTTTTTATTAAGAAACTATGAAATCAAATAGCGTTTTCTATTTTTTGATAGAGGCGGAAGAGGTTTCAGAAAATACTGTCAAAGTTGGCGTTTTGAGCCGAAATTCCGAATTAACAGCGCGAGAAGAGAGAACCGGTCTTCACGTGACACGAACTGCTTATAACCAACGCCCCCTAGATAAGAAAGCCGTAACACGCGTCACGAAAACGTTATACCAAGCAGGCAAAACAAAGAAAAAAATTCGAACAACTTGCATGTTTCGATTTCACTGGCTCATAGAATTAATAATTATTGTTTACGATTAATAGTTAATAATTCAACGAGCCATCAAAATTGAAACATACAAGTTGTTCGAATTTTTTTCTTTGTTTTGCCTGCTTAGTATGACGTTTTCGTGACGCGTGTCACAGCTTTCTTATCTAGGGGGTGTTGTTATAAATCTATAAACATGCAAGAATGGAAAATTCATTTCAATTGCAAATAGCTTCAATGGTCAGACTTGCCAATATGCCTTTGGGTCTAAAAATGAGTCAGAAAATATGTGAGAAATTTTCGCGTTGTTGAGCAGGTCATTTGAGAACCACCTTAATTCAATTTTTAGAAGTATTTAAACTTTTTTTTTCAATTTTATTTGAATGGTTTAAATTGTGCACTTTCAAAAGTTGCAAAAAAGTCGTTTTTCTTTTTTCTGTACAATTCCCCTCTTATGATTGAAACGTAATTTTTGTGTCAAAAAATAAAGCAAGCTTTCTTTTGTAGCTTCTGATTTTTTCAAATCAATATAAATGAAATTGAATTTTAAATTGATTTTCCAATTTGATGTCCCCAATTGCGAGCATCAAAAGCCTGCAAAAGAATGAACAGAAAAGTGCATTAAAACATAACCATTGACTTACTTTTATACTTAACGTTAACAACTTCTATTGAGTGATGATTAATAAGAAATAATATTTCAGAGTTTAGCGAGCTATACAAAATGAATTAGTTAAAAGGAAAAACCAGTCAGTTTGTCCCAATTAAACCAATTCAATGACAAGCGAAGTTACGGGATACAAAAGGAGATAGATACTAGAAAAATTACTTCTGTTCTGCATCGGAAGCGGTGCATTCAGAAGCTTCGACGTGCGTGGAACAAAAAAAAAGGTTTGTTAAAATGGACTTCTTTAAAAAAAAAAGTTTGATTCTTTTAAATTTTACAGACAAATGTTTCGTAAGGCAGTGAACTTCCCGATTCCCCTCGCTAATGTTAAACCTATGGTCGTAGGATGCATTCGTATATTAAAAATATCTCCTAAGGAAATTAATATTTTTAACTGTTTTTTTTTTTTTTTTTTTTGTATCTACGGTCGTCCAGAATGTCATTTATTAACATAATAATTACTTGCACTACCTATTAAAATTGTTAGATGATAATAGATGGCGCCATGTATTATTAGGAAAAGAAAAATGAGAGTTTTCAACGGATTGACTGGCGAGTGAAGAAACATAACAATAACATCAGTAACTGAACATGCCTCGAGGAACAAGAAGTGAAAATATTTTTAGAACTTTTAACATATTCACTAGTTGTTCTATGAGTTTTAGTGTAGTTTTAAAAGTGTTTTTTGAAGCTTTTGCGCATATGTACACTACTCTTTGATGTGTTTTAAAATAAATTAATGTCTGTTTTAATAGGTAGTGCAAGTAATTATTATGTATTTTTAACTTCTGCTTTCTTTGTACTGTTCTTAAAGGATGTCTCTTATATTCTTAGTTATCAAAATAGTTCTATATTATGTGCTTAATTTTTAATTTTATGTGTTAAAATTTTAGCGAAACTGAATAACATGTTAACATTTCACATAAAATTAAGCATATATTTTAGAAATAGTTTGACAACTAAGAAAAAAAGAGACATCCTTTAAGAAGTGTACACGGAAAACAGAAGTTAAAAATATTAATTTCCTGGGGATATATTTTAAATGTACGAAAGCATCCTATGCCTAGCGAGGGGAATCGGGAAGATCAATATTGTATAACCACGAACGAAAATATACAGTACCATCCACGATTCAAAAAAGCAATTAATATTTTTTTCGAGATTTAAGGAAACATTTATAATAAAAAAAAGTGCATTAAAACATAACCATTTGACTTAGTTTTATACTTTACATTAACAACTTCTATTGAGTGATGAGTAATAAGAAATAATTTTTCAGGGTAGTGAGCTATACAAAATGGATTTGTTAAAATGCTAAATAGTCGATTTGTCCTAATTAAAACAATTCAATGACAAGCGAAGTTGGGATACAAAAGGGGATACGAGAAAAATTATTTTGTTCTGCATCGGAAGCGGTGCATTCAGAAGCTTCGACGTGCGTGGAACGAAAAAAGGACTTGTTACAATGGACTTCTTTTAAAAAGAGTTTCATTCTTTTAAATTTTCGTGAAATTACGCTGTAAAAAAAGACAAATATTTCTTAAGGGGGCACAGGACGTTTGAGAGTGTCGAAACGATAAAAAACATCACCATTTTCAAACTATCAAAACTCACATAATATGCAATTGAGATTTTTCTTTTTACTTCTTGCCTAAAGTATATATTCTTAATATTGTACAAAAAAAATAAATATTGTATGTTTAAGAATAAAATTTTAATTTTAATTTTAAAAATTGATATCAGTAATTCGTGAATGAAAATCTTTAATTGCTGCGCGCATGATAAAATTAGAAATTATGCATATTAAAAAAAATTTTTTTGACCAAAATAGAATCATAACATTACTCATCTATAATTTCAAACCAAAATAATGCACATAAAGTATCGTTTAAAATTTAATTTTAACACAAAATTAAAAAAAAAGAGGCTCCTCCCTGGTGCCTATATTCCTCCAGTAGATAATTGGCCGTCATAAATCAACCAAAGGAGCTACTTTCTGATTTTTTTTTTTTTTTTTTTTTCGGAAACGCATGAAATTGGCAAGTGTCCTTATTAGGAAAATTTGTAATCAAATTGAATTTTCCATTTTTTGATAAAGGCAGAATATCTTTCAGAAAATACTGTCAAAGTCAGCGTTTTGAACCAAATTCCCGACGCGGCAGCGTAAGAAAGCGTAAAACCTGCCGTGAGGTGACAAGAATCGTGTATAACTCAGTAATTAATCAAAAATTGGAATTCGATTCTAAATTGCTTCAATAGTCAGGCCTGCCAATTTTATGTCTTCAGTTTTAAAAATGAGTCAGAAAATGTGTCAGAAAGTTTCGCGTTGTTGAACAGGTCAGTTGAGAACTTTTCCCCATGAAGCAGGAAATTTACATCCATGTAAAGTAGTGAAAGTTTAATGGATTCTCATTACAGAAAAAGTTTAGACATAAAAAGGAGGCTATTTCTCACCCAACAAACATCTTTATTGAAACCACCTTAATATCGGAAAATATCACGAACGAAAATATTACAATAACATTTTCAGATATATATCCACGATTCCGAAAAGCGTTCTTTATCTTTAGAAACCTCAGAAATCAATATATTTTCCAGATTTATAGAAATATTTATAAAAAAAAAAGTTTCTTTTGCTGTCACAAATTTTCAGAAACTTTTCGAGAAGTTTTTATTAGTGTACTCATCAGTCTTCTGAACCCGGGATATGGTATTTCGGATGCTATCATTTCTCAAGTAAACATTTTCATGATCAACAAGCATGATTTACAGACAAACGTGATAAATTAAAGCATTAAGATAAACATTAAAATTAATATTGTTTTGTTACAATTGCATGTATGAATTCAGTTTCGCAGCTGAAAATGTGTGTATTTAAAAATTAATAGCTTCCTAAAAACTTATATTCCAGGTTGAGAAAACTGTTTAAAAACTCACTTTAGAAAACTTTTCACAGTAGCGAGCTATACAAAATGAATTAGTTAAAATGCTAAACAGTCAGTTTGTCCCAATTAAACAAATTTAATGACAAGCAATGTTGAGATACAAAACGAGATATACGAGAAAATTACATCTGTTCTGTATCGGAAGCGGTGGTGCATTCAGAAGCTTCGACATGCGTGGAACGAAATAAAAACTAGTCGTTGGGGCCACCGTAATACTTACCTATCAGGGATATGCATAATATAAAATATGAAAATAAAACATGCGTAAACTATTTATAAAATGCATTGCAATGTGAATAAAATCGGGGCTTGAAGACGTCATAAACTTTAAATGCTCTATTACTGAATTGCATAAAAGAAACATTCTTATAACTCCAAAATTGATAATCATATTAACTATCAGTTTACTGCGTCGGATTAAGCGTCTCATTTCCAATTAAAATATATCTTTGAATTGAAATTTGAATGAAATACAGGGTCATGAAAAATCGAAGAGTGTGGAAAATAGGATATCTCGGCAACTCATTATCCTATCGACTTCATTCTTTATGCAAAATTTATGTTTTTTTATTGTCTTTTATATTCAATCCTTAAAATAAACACTTTCGAAAATTTTTATATACCTTTTATCAGAACGAATATTTCGAGAGTCCGAAAAAAATAGTTCCGGATAATCGAGGTTAGTGAAATTCCATAAACTTCTTTCCACTATTACATACTAAGTACATATCAAATTTCAAGTCTCTATCTCAATTTGTGCGGGAGATAGAGGGTTCACACACACAGACACACTTTCTAAAAATATGTTTTTCGGAATCTCCAGTGTCTGAAACGTGTAAATCCGTCAATTTTTTTTTTCGATTTTCAAAACGATTACAAGCCTTACCCTATACAACATACGATGGGTAAGTAATAATGACTATTGACGTGTGAAATACCTGGTTATTTGGTACGGTTCAATTAAAAGATGTGCAGTTTATTGAGGTGATTATACATTTTCCAGCCTAATTACAAGTGGTATATGTATGCTTCTTAAACGTTAATTATATTATATACTTTTAAATAAAAAATTATTTTAACTTTCACCGTTTAAACGCATAAAAGAATTAATATTTTTAATTGAAAATCTAATCTAAAGAAACGGCAATAAATACAAAATGTTCGTACCTGTTTATTAATTACTATTACACATAAAAATTAAATTACTATTAACATGCGAAATATTTGGTGATTTCAAATAACAATTTCGTTTACTGTTTTTCGTGTTGTTTGTTAATTTTGTTTCTAATGTGTAAATATCTAATTAAACATCTGGTATTTATTTTATAAGCATATTTTTCTAATAGGAAAACAAACATCAGGGTAAACCAACTGTAAATCTTTCAATTCGAAAAAATATATATATATAAATATGCTTTCCAAGATTAAGATGTGGTAAGCTTATTGATACGAGAAACATTGGTTTTTAGGTACGATAATTATAGCTAGTTTCAGGTAGGATAAATTTTAATATTTCTTCAAGAGCGTGAAAAAATTGCTGCATTTCTCTTTTAAATGAGAGGAACGTATCTAACTTAGGGCAGTTTCTGAATGTCCAATTTCCAAGATAGTAGAGAGGTGTATAACTTATAAAAGTTGAACATAATGTTAATCCTATGGATACATTCCGCTAATAGTGTCCAACAAAAAGTGTCCAACAAAAAGTGTCCAACTTAGTGAGGCGTTCAAATTATGGGAGTGTCCAACTTGGGACGCGAACAAAAACCTTACGGACAAAAACCCCAACGGGCAAAAGCTCCACTGGATAAAAATCTCACCGGATAAAACTCAAGTCAAAAGCTTCAGTTTGACAAAATTCTGTAATAATAGTAAAAACAATAATAATAATAATAATAATAGTAGTAATAACAATAATAATAATAGTAATAACAATAATAATAATAATAATAATAGTAAAAACAATAATAATAATAATAGTAATAATAATAGTAATAACAATAATAATAGTAATAATAATAGTAATAACAATAATAATAATAACTTGTTCTCAAAAGTTTTTCCATTCGCTCGAAAAAAAATGAGAGAATTTTCATCATTACAAGCAGAGCCCAATTAAAGTTATCTGGGGCCCAAGGTACAGCAGTGGAAACAAAATTGTACCTACTTTAATATATATATATATATATATATAATTATAATATCTATGAATTTCAAAAAACATATCAAGTTCTTCTTAAATCTCGAAAGAGATAATTAATGATAATGTGAAGACGGAATACCACATAGCTAATAGTTTAACTAGTGCAATCATAATATTACCATAGCTTATGCTTCAATGGTAATTGGCCAAAAATACTGAAAACATGAAGAAAATGTATAAAAAGAGAGAGAGAAAGATAAAAAAAAATAATAATTTGGAGTTGCTAACAATTGAATAAAAATGGAATAAGAAATGAAATATGAACCATATACAATGGAAAATTTGACAAGAGAATAAAATCAGAATTGGATATGAAAAAAACACATGTAGATATAATCTTCAGCCTGGATGTACCTACATGTGTTTTTAAAAAATAATTCAGTATTTCATAATTCTACTAGCATATATGCTAAGATTAGTAGAATCACCCAGGTATACTGAATTATTACCAGAAAACAATTAGAAATAATAAAATGTGAAATAGAATCCGTAAAGAATAGATAAAATATTTTACTCACAGTAATTATCCATAAAACCTTATACAACACAATACTAAATTATTACCAGATAACAGTTTAAATTTTAAAATTGGAAATAAATAAACTGTAAAGAGTAGATGAAGTATTTTACTCACAATTCCCTTCCAAAAAACCTTAACTATCACAATGTTTTCATGATCCCAACACGTCCACATGGCGATTATCATGAAATAACTCATACATGATTATAATAGTGAAGTTGAGAGAAATTATTTGAAAGTTAAGTTGAGAGTACATTTTTTTGAAATAACACCTTAATTATTACACCATAACACAAATTGATTTAAACACACACAAATTTATTTTTGTGATAATACACTTAAAAACAAATTTATATTTGTGAAATTACAAATTTTCCATTTAATTTTAATCTTTAAAAGTAAAATTAATACAGAAGCGTTAAGCGCCCTCTATATATAAATTAAAATTACTATTAACAATATTATTAACATTTTTATGACATGTAAAGTGCTTCCCTCTATTGGATTTATAATTATTCAAAATTAAGTTTGAGTTATATATTAATTATATTAGATTTAATATGATATATAAATTTTAGAAAATATTATTATCATTGTAGTTTTACATTAAAATCGTACAAAATCCTATTATATGAATAAAGTTATACAGAATTAATTTTATCTTACATAGTATTTCATAGATTCTTAACAACAGTATATATTATGTAAAAGAGATATTTCTTTTAATACAAAGTGCTGGTGCTGCCATCTATATATATAGAAAATTTGAAAAAGATAGAGATTGATTTAAATATCAAATTTAATATATCAAAAACAATTTAAAATATTTCAAACTTATAAAAATTGTAATAAATAATAAATAATAATTAGATTACTAATGTGTTTCAAACTTTTTAATGCAATGCAGTATTTAAAAGACTAATTAAAATTAAACATCATACAAAAAAAATTATATAATAATAATAATAATAATAAATAAATAAATAATAAAAATAAACTATATATATATTTATATATTACATATAGTGATGTTTGTGATTTATGGTTAACAATGTCATCCATGTATAATTTTATGTGTTTTTGTGTAAGTAAATTTTACAGTATTTTTGACAATTTTACAGAATTTTTATATGTTATAAACATTAACAGATCATTATAAACACTTAATAAAAAGTGATCGACTAAACGCACAATCACAATAACTATATAAAGTGTAAATAATGTACAACCAACTTAAGAATTGTTCTTATATGTTATATGTTATAATTTATAAGTATTAAAAACTGAACACCAGTATCACTTAAAATATAGGTGATCGGCAACGCACAATCACAGAAACAATATAAAGTGTATATAATGTTCAATCATTTAATTATTGTCCTAATATGTTTTAATATTATTGATGTATGTTTTAATTGTAAATTGCTATATCATTTGCTATATGTTATCTCACACTAAAACAATAAATTTCATACCATGTTTATATTTATATGATGTAATAATTGTTATTTAAAAGAGTTGATGATTGAATTTATCAAAAAAATGGGATAACCATATTTTTGTGCATGATAACGAATAAATCTAATATTTTTGTTTTTATTTATATCTGAGCATAGGTATTTTATACGATGAAGATAATTTATAATTATATTTTTATAAACTGATTTATGTAAACAAGAAGCAAAATTGGTAAAAATATTTACTTTAAATGAAAAATCAAATCTTTTATCATAAATATCAAAACTGAATTTATAATTATCATTAATTTTAATTTTTAAGTCAAGAAAATTTATATTATTATTAATCAAATCATTTTCACTTAATTTAAGCTGATTAGGATAAAAATTGAGTAGTGATGTGCAATTATTATCATTGAAATGAAAAATGATAATGTCATCAATATAGCGATAAAATACATAATCATTGTTCGGACCAATATTTCTTTCATAATAATATAAATAAAGGTCAGACAATATACTAGAAGCGGTCCGACCCTGCGGAATTCCCTGGCATTGTTTATAAATAATATTGTCATATATGATGTAATTATTATGCAATGTAAAATTAAGTAAAGTTTTAAAATAATTAACTGAAATATGATCTTTTAATTTTAATTGAGATTTAAATTCTTTAAATAATATACACATTGTTTTATGTAAGTCTTTTATATCAATGTTATTAAATAAATCATTAAAATCCAATGTTTTTATGAATTTTACCGGATTGATATTATGTATTTTATTAATAAGTTGAAAACTGTTTTTTAGGCAATGTTGGTTATTATGTTTTATCGTTATCTCATAAATCTGTTTTAAAATATTAAGTAGTAAATTGCTTGCATTATTATTATATGTGTTACACCCGATGGTAACTGTGCGAAATTTAATTGGATTTTTATGAAATTTTGGAATTATAACAAGATAAGGATAATTTAAATTATTACATTTGATTTTTAGTAATTTATGATAATTTAATAATTTTCTATTATTAATTTCAATATTTAATTTAGTTTTATTAAAAATATTACTTGTGTTAATTGCATTGTGAATTAACTCCTTATAGTACTCTTTACAAATGATAGCATAATTATTTGGAGATTTATCTACATATGTAATTATAAATTTGTTTTGTAATTCTGATATATGTTTATTTATATTTTTAAAAGCTGCATGTGTAATATGTTGATAATTTTTTATAATTTCATTTTTTAATTTATCTATAACAGAAAATCTCCATTCACTAAAATACTCGATTGGTTTATTGTAATCAATAGCAATTTTATATATAAATAAATCAATATCTTGAATAAACTGCAATATTATATCTACTGGTCAGAATGACTTGATATTTTAGCAGAACAATCGTGAGGCAATGGAATTTTGTTTGGTGAAGGAAAAAAAATAGTTCCAAATTGTGCCGATAGATGGCGTTGTCAGGGTAATGTCAGGGGAAAGATCAAAAATGTATTCTTGAACCCTTTCCGGCGCGGTGTAAATTTGTTTGCAAAATGATGAAATAATAGACTGACACCGGAATTTACAAACGAATCCATTAGTAGAAAGAAACTTGCTTATTTTCTGGTTCTTAATGAAAGGAAAATTTTAATTAAATATTCTTGGTGCCGTTTGTCAGTTTTAGAATTAAAATTGGGTGTCCTTTTTTGTGACCACCGCCCGTTAAAGGGTTAAACATAGGAATGATGTTGCCAAAAGGAAAAAAATAGAGTTCAGAGATTTACTAAAAATTTATTAGCGAAAAGACAAGACTACGTGTTTACAGCGACGACAGCGATAATGACAAAAAATGGAAAAAAAAAAAAAAGAGCTTCATGGAAGGCGAAATTTTGTTCCATTATGCATTAATTTTTGTAAAATAGGTTGTTCTATAATATTAAGATCACCAGTAATGATATGACCATGTGTTGTATTTATGTACTTTTGAAATTTTGGGTCATTACAATAACAAGGGTAATTATTTGAAGAGACCAATTGTTTTGCAAAAGAATTGTAATTAAAAATTTTCCGTCCAAGTGTGCGATTATATTTATATGCCTTGTGAATGGTAAAATTTTTTATTGGAAAATTATTAGTAGTGTTGTTTATGATATTGTGTAAATTGATATTATTAAATACATGATTGGAAAAATTTATAATAAGTTGTGTATTATTAGTTTTATATTTAGGTTTATTAGAAAGACTCGTATTTAATAGGTTTGCTCTATAATGAAGAATATCATAAAAGATATCACAGAAATGTGGAGAATATTGATTCTTATTAAATACCTTGAAATATTGGTTTAGATCTTTCTTTTTAATACTAAAAACATGTTTTCTGATAGCAAGCCAACAATAATCATTACAAAATTTTGCCTCAAGATCATCAAGCTCCTGTTGTATCACAATATCATCAATGTTTTTTTTTGTTATGTTTACCTCTACCAGATCTTGAAGTTTTTATTATGTTTGAAATATTTAATCCTGAATAAAGATTTTTATAATTTTCATATTTAGTTAAATCTGAAAATACAGGATGTGACTTTTTGTATACTAGTTGATTTAATCCATAAGGATAGGTAGTATTAAAATGTCTTATATATTTAGATTCTAGAAAAAGTCGTTCAGTAAAATTTTTTTGTATTTTAAGTATTTTAATAGTAATATTTTTAAAATCATGATTTTTGAAATGAGTATATTCAATATTATGAGTGGTTTGAAATTTAGATTTTTTATATTTATCAATATGAGAACGATGTAAATTTAGCCGCTTATGTAATTTTTGACAAGACTGTCCAATATATTCCATATTACACGAATTGCATTTCAATGAATAGATTACATTGTATGCTTTGCAAAATTTTACCAAATTAAGATTGTGATTATTTGAAATCTGGGATTTATCAGCTAAAGGACATGCAAGGCAACGCTTAGATTCACACTCTCGAAAACATAGTACAGGCTTGGGACAATAGAATAGGTTATCTGATAACGATCCAGGAAGATCCCTAATAATCTTCCTGTACCGAGCATTAGTCCTGGATCTACCAAGGCCTAAATTGCCAGTATGTAACATTTTGCTTATAACTGCCATATTTTTTAAAGCAATAAAAATTGCAAGAGATACATATAAAAAATAATTATAACATATATTAATAAATTTTGTTTGAAACAACCTTATTTTTATAAAGTACTTGAATAACCATAAAAGAAAAAATAATAATAAGATTAATGATTGTTTAATACTTGATTAAATATAATAAAACTATTTACATATATACATAAAGTCCCATTAAGCAATCTAACATCAAAAGACAACAATATACAACCCCCTAGCAGTCACAATTCAATACAAAATTAATGTTGGCAAAAAAAAAAAAAAAAAAAAAAAAAAAAAAAAAAAAAGAACCTTAATAAGATGTTATAAAGATGCATTTGAGAATTCAATAGATGAACAAATGATACCAAGAAATAATAGTAATTTTATATAATTATTATTACTAAATTATTACCAAATACATCATTAAAAGCGCAATGCAGTTGTAATAACTATGTATTCTAAACAGAAGTTAATCAAAGTGATTTAGGAGCCAAATAGGCTAAATTATGGTATCATATAAAAAATCAATAATTTCATCTAGATAATTATTGAAAAAAAAAATATTGAAAAGAATATGTAAAGACCATTCATATATATATATATGAGTTTTTTTGAGGGTATTAGAATCTTTTCCTGCATCTTATAAAAATGTTCATGCAATTTGTTCATCTATGCTCATAGTCTCAAGTTATTATTTTTTTTCCCTGTTTATGTTATAATACCATACTCATGATACATCTCTTCATCTAAAACATTTTAAACGATAATTCTAATAAAAAATGTTGTGTCTACAGCATTTTATTAAAAAACATTTGATTAAATATTAAGCCACAGTTACAAATACTTTTCGTTTATATAAGCATAAAAATTTCAAACAATCTAATTCGTATTTTTTTTTTAAAAAATCGCCAATCCTTAAATTTAAAGCCTATTATTAACCTAAATATCCTTTATTTAAATTTTCCTGTAATTCTGTTAAGTATTTGATTGTAGATAATTTGAAGCTGTTTTTTTTTTTTTTTTTTTTTTTTTTTTTTGTGTGTGTGTGTGTGTGTGTTTTCAATGTCCCGAAAAACTTGAAACTTAAAATTTCATTCGAGCATTGTATTTTTAAAACGATTTAGGTAAGAAAAAAAAAAGAAGAAAGAAAAGAAAAGAAAGAAAGAAAGAAGAAAAATAATAGAATATGAGTTTTAACATACTCCGCCCTCTGGATTTTGAAATTGTATCAAAATTTTCTTTATTTTTTCAAGATTTTGAGAAAAAAAGAAAGTAAAAACATCTATTTGATTTAAAATAATAAATAAGAGGGAAAAAAATACAGGGTTAAGGGCCAAACTTTGCATTTATTATAATAAAGCATTAAAGTATCACATAACATCCAACCAAAAAAGAAAAAGAAAAGAAAGAAGAAAGAAAGAAAAAAAAAATTCTTACCACTAATGAAAATTTTAATTATTTTTTATAACTCGAATTTTCTATAACTCATAACATCTTTCTTTTCCGTAAGCAGTTCAGTAAATTGTTTTTCCATTCACTGAATTGACCGTATGTGAAAAATTATAATTGTGTGTCTAAAGTGTGTTTAGCTAAAAACAACTATCAAAATAAAAGTTTGGTAACTATTCCTAGTTAGGTTCTGGCAACAGGTGCAGACGCTAGGATCCAAAAAGTTGCAGTCCAGGACGCTATTTTCGTCATCGACAAATGTATTGTAATTTAGCAGCGAAAAATCACACCTTTTGCCTTAGGCGCCGCATCGTTGACCATAGGTATATGTGGCGACGTTGGTAAGTATTATCTTTTTATGTGATCAGAAGAAGGGGGAGTAATTATTACTTTCTCAAAGGCCTCCCTCCCCCTCCCTCCAGGAGAATGGAGCTGAATGTGTTTAGCATGGGAAAGTACTTCTCGCATTTGATGTGGTCGCCCATAATTCTTTTAGAAGAATCAAACCGACAAATTGATATCTTTTTTATTACAATGAGAAGACAAGTACAATGCTCTTGGGAGGTTTTACATTGTAGAGTAAACCGCTATTCCTCTTTCAGTTATCTTCACCACAACAATATTCCAACCGCATGTTCTACAAGAAGGCAATCGCTGTAATAGGAAGAAATAGGAAAATGTTTCTCAATATAATTGTCGAATAATTTCATCAGCCAATACCGTTTATTAAAAATTTAGCAAATATAACTCAGGGGAAAAAAGGATAACAAATCTAGGAAAAACAGTGACCGGATAAAAAGTGACAAAGAATTGATAAATATTCAACTTATTGATAAATGTGTTAAAAAATTAACGAGGTAACAAATTTCTGATTTATATCATTCCCGTAGGTTAATATTCGTTGTAAATATTTGTGAATGCTATTAGCAATAGTGTAAAAAAGTGAGAATATTCGCATACGAGAATACTCGTTTTAATCACTACTTGATTTTTGACATTCGTGAATGGAATACGAATATTTTTCGTCGATGTACGCGAATGTCAAAAATCAAGTAGTGATTAAAACTAGTATTCTCGTATGCGAATATTCACACTACTTTTCAATATTCTCATTCGTAGACATCGATGAAAAATATTCGTATTCGCGTTTTTGAATGTCAAAAATCAAGTAAGTGACTAAAGCGAGTATTCTCGTATGCAAATATTCATACCACTTTTCAATATTCGCGTTCGCGAATGTCAAAAATCAAGTAGTGATGAATACAAGCATTCTCGAAAAGCGAATATTCCCACTTTTTTACACTATTGCTAATAGCATTCACAAATATTTACAGCAAATATTCGTCTACAAGAATGATATAAATCACATTTGTTACCTCGTTAGTTTTTAACATTTTATCAATTCCTTGTCACTTTTTTCCAGTTACTTTTTTTCCAGTTACTTTTTTTCCAGTTACTTTTTTCCAGTTACTTTTTTCCAGTTACTTTTTTCCGCTCTTGTTTTTTCTGGTTTCCAAGGAGAACAGCAATAACAGTCCTTTTGGTAAAATTTACTTACAACCGAGAATAGATAAGATTAATAAATAATTTCAACTTTTGAATTAAGGCTGTTCTCAAATCCAAAGGGACTACCTTCAGACATATTTTCTAAATCATTTTTATTCGGAAAGGAATGAAATGGGCAGGTGTTGTTATTCAGAAACTATGTAATCGAAACACATTTTCCAGTTTTTGGTAACAGCAGAAGATCTTTCAGAAAACACTGTCAAATCCGTCATTTTAAACCAAATTCCCGATTGCAAGGAGAAAAGCGTGTTGTCACCAATCGCTTATAACTCGATAAGTAATATATTTATCAAAAAAAGAGAAACTCATTTCAATTCCAAATCGCTTCAACAATCAGGTTTGCGAATTTTATGCCTTTGCGTTTAAAAATGAGTCAAAAAATGTGTTAGAAAGTTTCGCGTTGTCCAGCAGATCATTTGAGAACCACCTTAATACAAATGAAATGATATATCCAAAAATAATAATAATAAAATAAAAAAATAAAAAAGACACAATGCATTAAAGTTCATTTTCAGCAATTGTTATCCACAGCCGGGAACGTATGCAAATTCTTTCATCCAGCCCTGTATATGATCTACACACCTCGTTGTGCATTAAAAATTAATTAATTTTAAAATGCATATATCATAGCTGAAAATGCACATCCAGTAGTTATGGCTCATAGTCAGTCCTGTTATTGAATTATTTTGAGTGTCTCTGTAAATAAACGATAAATTCTACGTACTCAATAGTCTATAGAAAACATGCTGTGGTGCTTCTCAGTAATGTATATCTAAGGTAACATCATTAAAATACACTGGAAAAGATTTCCCCCCGTAGATCATTCACTCTAAAAACAACATTTTCAAAACTGAGCAAAAAATACTCAAATCTGAGTATGTCGAATTAGTCAAAATGGCTCCGAATCCAAATTACTCAAATTTAAAACATATATGTACTCATTTCTGAAAACATGCACACACATTCAAAAATAAAACATCATGTGCTCATATTTCAGTTGCCCATGCTTCAAAAATGAGTATGAACTGACTTCTATGTGCTCATTTTTGAGTATTTCATGTTTCAAAAATGAGTTTGAACTCATTCTAATCCTTTTTTGAGTATGTCCCTGTTTCAAAAAATGAGTATGAACCAACCTCTATGTACTCAGTTTTGAGCATGTCTATGTTTCAGTATTCTGAGTATTTCTGGTATTTCAGAATTGAAAGCATTGGATCGTCACATTTGAAACAAAAAATTTCATAACTAAATGAAAACATCGATTTACTGAGATTTGAAAGTGTCACTTTTCTCAGTGTAATGTAATGGAATTATTTTGTGCTTCTCTGTAAACAAACTATAATTGCTACGTACTCTATACTCTATAGAAAGCATTTTGATATTCACCTGAGTGATGCATATCAATTTTATTATGTTTGAAATAGTGTAACATCATTACAATTCACTGAAAACGATTTTTCTCGACTCCATTGACCGTAAGGTAACATAATACTCTTGAGTGTCCCTGAAAACAAACCATAAATGGTGTACACTTTATTTCAAATATCTAACCTGCCATAGTAAACCTCAATAACATATACTAATTACATGACAATTCGAGTATATTTACATATTCTAGAGCACAGACAGACAGACGAACCGAATTCATAAACACTTTTTAACTATGCCGGAAAGTGTTAAAAACACACTTTCTTCTATGTGTGGAAGTACACTGAGAAAAATGACTCAAATCTGAGTAAATCGATGTTTTTCCATTTGTTATGAAGCTTTTTGTTTCAAATAGGACGACCCAATGCATTCAATTCTGAAATACCAGAAATACTCAGAATAATTGAATCATGGCCATACCCAAAACTCAGCACATAAAGGTCAGTTCATACTCATTTTTGAAACATTTACACACTCAAAAATGATTAGGGTCAGTTCATACTCATTTTTGAAACATGGATATATTAAAAAATGAGAACATAAAAGTTAGTTCATACTCATTTTTGAAATATGGACATACTCAAATAGGAGCTCATGATGTTCTATGCTTGTTCTTGAGTGTGTGCATGTTTTCAGAAATGAGTATATACACGTTTCAAACTGGAGTCATTTTGATTCGGAGCCATTTTGACTATCCGACATACTCAGATTTGAGTATTATTTGCTTAGTTTTGAAAATGTCGTTTTTAGAGTGTAATTTAAAATCTACTTGATTTCATCGATTACATAAAATTTCTGGTTCCAAGTATATAGTTTTTTATTTATAAAAAGTGGGAAGTTGGCAATTATAATTGTGGGAAGAAGTTCGAAAATTCTTTGAAATTTCTCGACTGGTTAGTGTTTGAGATCCGTGAGAGCATCAAATTTTTCTAGCGATATTTAAAAAAGAAAATAAGAAATGACAACTAAAGCTACAAGAAGTCAAAGTGATAATCACTTTTCTCAGTAGTTAACTCTTTAAAGTTGCATTAATAATATCCAAGTAATGTCATTACAAGCTTAATCCATCTTCTTCTCCCATTTAGTGTTGACGTTCGGCGGTACATGTTCCGTATTCTATGATTAATGAGGGGGAAATGAGATTTTAATGTATTGAAGGATTACTTATTCTAATCCAATTGATTTGAGAGATATCATTTCGATATTATTATTAACTTTTCATAATGAATCAAGTAATAAGTAGAATATGATTAGGATACTACAATGATACGATTTTCATTTAAGGGGCGAAAGCACCCGCTCGCTAATGTTAATCCTATGGCCGATTTTTTTTAAAGTATCTTGATTCCATTTCAATAGTTTTAAATGATTATTTTTAGCTGAGATCGATTTCTACGCATGCCTTTTTTTTTGTTGTTTACAGGTGTTTTTAGGGGGATGCTTTCACTTTCGAAACTAGTTCCAAAATTAAAAAAAACACCTGTAAGCAAAATCGAAAAAATAGAAAATGGCCTTCGTAGAGATCGATCTCAGCTATCCAATGCAAAAAAATCATTTAAAAATATTGAAATGCAAACGAATTACTTAAAAAAAAAATTTCCCATCAGCATTAGCGAGCATGTGTCTTCGGGCGAGTGAAGTAGCCTCTCTCTTGATACTCAAGAAAATATTTTTCCTCGTTCAACAGCACCAAATTTGTCTAAACGCATTTACGGACTCGATTTAAAACTTAAAAGCATGACACTTGCAGGCATGATTATTGAAGTGATTTATAATCGATTTTCTTTTCATATTTCGATAAATTAATTACATCTTGAGTTATAAGCAATTTTTGTGCCATGACAGCATTTTGTTTTCCCTTCCCAGTGCTGTCGCGTCTCGTCGATAAATTCGACAGCATTTTCTCAAAGATATTCTTTAACGAAAATAGGAGAAATATGTTCGATTGCATAGTTTTTAAACAAGAGCATCTGCCAATTTCATGCTTTTGCGAACAAAAATGAACTCGTAAATGTGTCAAAAAGTAGCTCCTTTGGATTTAAGAACAGTCCTAAATCCAAACGTTCACAGTAAAATAAAAAAAAAAAAAATCCTCAAATTGACAGAAAAAAACTGTCAATTTTGGCGCCAGTGAAAAACAGTTTAATTTACTGAAAATATCTGTTATAGTTTCATTAAAACAGGTTTTTTTTGTAAAAAATATAGCTTTTTTTGTAAAAATTACAAAATCCACATTTTTTTAGAGGAGAAAACTGTTTTTCTTTAAAACGGTCATTTTTCTGTAAATTATACAACATTTTTCTGTCAAAATTACAGATTTTTTTTTTTTTACATATTCAAAAACTATGAAATCGAACAGCTTTTTCAACTTTTCAGTAAGGACAGAAGATCTTTCAGAAAATGCTGTCAAAGTTGACGTGTTGAAGAAAAATTGTTTATAACTCAAGATGTAATTGATTTATCAAAATTAAAAACTGTTCGATTGAAAATCACTTCAATAATCACGTCTGCAAGTGTTACGCTTTTATATTACAAAACGAATCCGTAAATGTGTCAGAAAATTTCACGTTGTTGAGCTTTGAAAAACATTTTTTTTTTCATAATTTTATATTTTGCATGATTAGAAATATTGATTAAATTTTTTCCCCATTGGCTAATAAAACATCTCTTACATAATTAAAGTCAACTAGAGAGTATGTTGTCACAGTTGTTTATAAAGATGTTTTCATTATTTTATTGCAAAAATATGCATTCTATAACGGCTTTCTGTTGTTACTTTTTTCTCTTTCTTCTCTTTTCTTACTTTATTATTATTATTATTATTTCTTTCTCTCTCTCTATTTTTAAAGATGTCCAGACATGTGTTTTTGTGCTGAATGTTAAATAATCGTTCTCGATAACTGGGTGCAATTTTAACAATTCTTTTGGAGATTTAAGTAAAAATAAAGTAATAAGAAAAATCAATGATGAGAAAAAAAATAAATATAATAGGCTTTATTGCTTTCCTCCTGATATAATCAAAATAAATAAATAAATATATATATATATATATTATTTTCGTTGAGACAGTTTTGTAATTTGTGGAGACATTTAAGGAATCATTCTTATAAAAGCTTATAATTAAAATTTAAAACTTTATTTTAGGCAAATCAGAAGATTTTTATTACATTCTACCGTTGCCGAATGATAAAATTAGGTTGATTTATTCCTTTATTTCCAGAAGTGCAAATGTTTATTTGATCTCAACCCACTTTAATAAATAAATAATTTGGACTTGGAATAATGTAGGCTTAATACTATACGAATTGGTACATTTTTATCAAGGAAAAAATATTCCAGTTTTCCCGTTACTTTTTACAACATCCAGAAATATTTTTTAAAGACCACATTAAAGGTCCTCTTTTTGAAACCACTTTTTCCAAACAACATTCTTTTTTTTTTTAGATTTATCTCGCAAATTTTGCAGAAACCTGCCCTGAAGGTTATTTCTATTGCAAATGTGATAGAAACCTAACATGTAAATATTTCTTCAGAAATAACTGGTATTCAAAAAATGGACCAGCGAGAGCCTTGACATTTTAGTAAAATTACTGTAGGCATAACTTCTCCAGAACCAGTACCACCAAGAGCGAGAGATTGGTTCCCGCTGTCATCACAAAGTTTCTTTTTCGCCCAGGGGAACCGCTGGTCCCATCATCGAACCCATCATCAGTTATATATCGTGTTGATGAATGAGAAGAAATGGAATCTGACAATTGATGATTCATTTGTTATAGTTCAATTCAATCAACTTGCTTCTCCAAAAATTAGGAAATTATGGGAAATCAATCGCTTTCTGAAAGACTTTACAACGAAGTACGTATAAAATGAAAATCATATTGTACATTTTCTTATTTTAATTGAATTTATTAAGGTTGTTCTCAAGTCCAAACTGGCTACTTTATGACAGATTTTTAATTTATTTGTATTCACAAAATCATAAAATTGCTATTTCTTTTCAATATGGATACACGGATTTCACAAACATTTAAAGACCGAGGGTAAGTTTTTATCTTTATATTTACTTATATTATTGTTTTAATAACGTTACATAATTTCTGTTGCATATTTGTAAGATACAAACCACTTTCTGCGGCGTGTATCATCGACAATAACTTTCGAGTCAATTGCCTAGATTAAGTACTCAGTTTTAAATTGTAACAAGGGTGAATTTGCTTATTTTGGCTTTTATCTAGTTTACATTATCTCTCAGTGTTTTCCCACAGGGCTTTGTTATTATTTATAAAAAAAAAAAAAAGTTTGCTAAGTGAAAGGAAACTTTATGCATTCTAATAAAAGAAAAAAACGACCCTGATCTTTATTTCGTTATCATTATCATTGTTGTTTACAAAATTTCAACTTATTCATTTGTACTTAGTAAGCTAACTCATGTATATATTTTTAATTCTGTAATAATTTTAATTTCACTTTCTGAGCCTGTTTGAATAGTTTTATTTATACACTATATAATTGAAGTTCACTAAATTTTCATTGCAGTCAGAGCCGAGTTCTAGTCAATAATTTTCAGATTTTATACATGCATGGGTTTTTTTATGTGCATTTAGTTTTAATAATCTTATAAGTAATTTTGAAGTAATTAAATCTGCGTAATTTAGATACATTATTTTATTAAATAATAATAATAAAAAAATCCCACTGGTTTGTTTATTCTGATCGTTTATTGATCGTATTATTATCTTTTAATTTTGTCATTATCTAATATTTAAGCTTTTTTACTGTAACTCGCGTTTGTAGATAGAAATGAGATTATTTTGATTATTTGATCTCAATATATATTCTACAATTTATTAAATAAATTTATAATATTAAATTAGAAACAAAGACCTGTGAAAAAATACTGGGTCATAGGAAAACTATTTGAAAACTAAGTAACAGGCAAAATATTCCTTTGTATTAATGTAAAGAAAAATGCTTTATCTCTAGACAAATGACTCGAAAAAAATTGTTCCGGTGATATACGTTAGAAAAAAAAAAACAAAAAAAAAACATGAAGTTTGCATCTTACGTATGTATAAAATAATTGATTATATCATAATGTTATTAAAACAATAAGCAATGGGTATGAGTAAATATAAAGATAATATTTAGTGCACTTGGTCTTTAAAATATGTCCAAATATCAAATAAGAAAAATTTTAAACAAGTAAACAATATAGGGGTTGGGGTAGAAATACAAAATATATATTGGGCCATTTTCAAAATTCGATTACATATGCTGTCCCAGAGGAAAAAGAAGGAAATTCAAACATGTATTAATATTTAAAGTTTAATTTGAGGTATGCATTATATAAAGAAGACTATATTAAATATTTCTAGCATTAAAAATTAAAAAAAAAATAAATAAAACTTGTTGAGCTATAAATAGTATAAATGAATTAGTGTCAAATCCGTTACCAAATGTCAAGTCAATTACCGCACATTTTTTAAATGTATTTTAATATTAATATCATTTTTTTCACCACTCTATTGTTATTTTTCTTTCAACTAAGAAATAGAGATATGATTTTCTTAAAATTCAACAATTTCCATAAATATATATTGTTATTATTAGAAAAAGGTTTGTATAAATATCTATGTGGTCAAAATTTGTGGTTATAAAGGTTTCTCATTTCAATTTAATTTAAGAATCATATCCTGAAATTTAGGGACTTAAGTCACCTCAAAGTAAGTTGATTTTTGAAACTTTAAAAAAATTTAAAAGGTGACTATTTTTAGTAATTTTGTAAGGTAACGGACTTGACATGTACCGGATTTGACACTAATCCATTTATACTGATTTATATCTCAACAATTTTTATTGATTTTTTAAATTTTTAATGGTAGATATATTTAATACAGTCTTCTTTATATAATGCACATCTCAAATTAAACATTAAATATTAATATATGTTTGAATTTTCTTCTTTTTCCTCTGGGACAGCATATGTAATCAAATTTTGAAAATGGCCCATTTTCAAAAAAAAAAAAAAAAAAAAAAAAAAAAAAAAAAATTACATGTTTGACTACCACTATTTCCGCATGGAATTTTTATCTTATTTAATTGCAGATCATTGGCGACTCGTGACTGGCTTTATTTGGGGCACTAAATGCATGGCTGCTAAATTTATTCTTTTCTTACAACTATTATTAAAAAAGTAATATTTTATATCATTTACTGTCAGAAAGTTCTGTCATTAAACAAAGTCAAAGTCAAACCGGGCGGGGGAAACTAAGAACCTACAACTGCCATTAAATAAGGAAAAGATATCTTGTAAAAAATGGTATGAAAATAATGTGTTTCAGGCAGGCATTTAGAGCTCCAAACGAACCGCCACTGAAAGCAATACAATTTACAGCAAAATTCCGCAGCTTTACTCTAAAATGTACAAATGTGTTGTAAAAAATTAAAAAAAAAAATATAATAATAATAAGCAAAAAATAATGAAAATCTACAAAGGTTCTGTAAAACCTAAAAAACAAAATTGTTAAATTAACAGCAAAAAATTCTGAAAATTACAAAAGTTCTGTAGAACTTTAAAAAAAAAAGAAATTGCTGTTAAATTAACAGCAAAAAATAGTGAAAATCTACAAAAATTTTGTAAAATCTAAACAACCAAACAGCTGTTAAATTAACAGCAGAAAATGCTGAAAATCTACAAAAGTTTTGTAAAATCTAAAAACAAAATTACTGTTAAATTAACAGCAAAAAATGCTGAAATTCTACAAAAGTGCTGTGAAATCGAAAAAACAAAAGTACTGTAAAATTAACGGCAAAAAACGCTGAAAATCTACAAAAGTGCTGTTAAATCTAAAAAAACAAAATTGCTGTAATTTTACAGCAAAATCTGCTGGCACCCATATTGCCAGCATTTTTTGCTGTAAAATTACTGTGTTTTTTTTTACAGTGTACCTTATTAAAGATTTATATATTTGCATTAAATTTAGAAATTCACTGTACATGAATCTAAATTATATCAATTGGTGAATATTATGCTGGTGAATATTGTTTAGAACAAGAATTCATTCCACGCCAAAGGCCTAACATTAGGGAGGAGAATTTGAGATCTCACAAAGTAATCACCCCCCCCCCCCTTCTCAACAACTCTATTTTTTTTTTACACTTTCAGGCATGATTATTAAAATGATTTGTGATCGAACAGTTTTTTTTTCAGATAAATGAATTATATCTTGAGTTGCTTGCCTCAGGACGACAGTTTTTTTTTTCCTTTCCTGTGCTCTTGGGTCCAGAAATGCGGTTCAAAACACCAACATTGACAGTATTTTCTGAAAAATCTTCTGCCTTTACCGAGAAATGAAAAAAAAAAAACAGTTCGATTATAACGCTTAATAAAAGCATCTTACGTTTGCAAACAAAAATGAATTAAAAATGTGTCAGAAAGTAGACAGTTTGGATATGAGAACTGTCTTATTAGTAAATAATCGGTCAACGGGTTAACAATTGAGGGGGTCGGGGCAAGAAAGTGCCAAGCCACATTTTTGGTGAAATAAGTCTAACACTGTAATCTGTTGCTTAATATTGTAAATTATAATATCCAACATATAATTTGCTTTTGTCACTTGGTGGCAACATATGTGACAGGTTTCGTTTTTACCCCAGATGTTTAAGCGCCAATGAAGATAGCTATAATTTACAAAAAACGTAATAGTAATATCATTAATGTCATATTGTTACTCAGAATTTTTCAAATGCTACTAAGACATTGGCGAAAAAACTTTAGGTTTTATATCTTGAATTGAGGATTTGATCAAATTTTCAAATTGAAATATCTGAGAAGTTCAAAAATGTGGCTTGGCACAATCTTTCCCCGACCCCCTCAATTAATCCTCGACTTTTTGTAAAGGGACTGATATTTTACGATGCAATATTTTTTTTTTTTTTTTTTTTGTAAGGGGAAGAAATTGCATTCTAGCTCGAAAGAAATATTTAGAACAAATCTACACAGAAATATTTAGAAATTATTCTATTTGAAAGGGCAAATATTTAACACTCTTTTTATGCCATATTTCCGGACTTTTGTTTAGCCCTTATCAGAAGATTTTTTTTATTTTTTATTTTTTGAAAAAAAAAAAAAAAAAAAAAAAAAAGAACAGTATCCGTATTAAGCTTGAAAAGTGCTATTCCCCAACTGGGTGTAATTAGTTTTAAATTTTCTTGTTTCTTTACGTCGAGTTTATTTACATATTAAACCCTCATGAATGAACGGGAGTTTCACTTTTGTCATTTTATGCTTTTAAGAGAATCATCAAGTCATATAACACAGTTAATCCTATACTCTGTAAAGATGTGCGCTTTTATTATTCATTATGACAAAAGGACTATGGTGTAGTGGCAGTCCAACCCAAGAGCTATGTTGGTCCAGCCTAAAATATAGCCCACTTACGCCCATAGCGATATTCATTTACTCCGCATCAAACTGACTACTTTGTGACACATTTCTGAATTATTTTTAGTTCGCAAACGCTTGAGATTGGGAGGTGCTCCGATTCAGAAATTATGTAATGGAACAGTTTTTTTATCCAATTTTCCGTAAAGACAGAATCATATTTCAGAAAATGCTGTCGAAGCTGTTGTTTTAGAGCCGAAAAAAAAACTGTCGTTCTGACACAAAATTAGTTTGTAACTCGAGATGTAATTCTCTTATAGAAAAATTATAAAACTGTTTGATTTTAAATAACTTTAATAATCATGCAATAATCTTGCATGCAAGTGTTGTGCTTTTGCATTTAAAAATGAGTCCGTAAATCCGTCAGAAAGTTTCGCGTTGTTGAGTGGGAAATTTTTTGCATTAAAATCAACTGATTAAATAATATGTATGGTATCTCAGAAGCAAAATTTTCAGCTGATTGCAATAAATTGGCATTAAGCTCTTTAATGAAATAAAGAACAATGGTAAATTTAGTCTGTTACTTGATTTGCAGGAAAGGGCAGGATTTGGGGAATTGGAGGGTAGCCAAGAGGGGTTTTTGGATATTTCTATTTTCGAATAAAAATCTCCGCTTTATTTAATCGCAGAATTCTGCGACTAAATAAGACGAAAAATACTCTTCAGAAATACCGATATCCACAACCCCGTACCTTTGGGGTCTGGATACACCATTGTTCTCTAGTCAGACACTCTTGTAACCCGCTAATACACAACTTGTCTTTCCATTTATCGACTTCAAATAATATTATATATCTATATTAGATAGATATAACCAGAAAATTACTTTTGTTAAGACAAATATATGATTATACATTATATGATTGATTAGAACGATTGTTATAAATGAGGGAGAAGCATTGAAAAGATTAAAAAAATATAGCGTATTCAGTTAATTTATTAAAATATTAAATCGAATTGTAACTTCACTTACATGAGAAAGAAATTGAGATAGGTTTAAAAAATTGTTGATTCCTCAAAATTTTGGGGCCTTACGTCCAAGCCTGTTGTGCCTAATATGGAAAATCAAACCCATACAGGTGTTGATTTTTTCTATTGAAAATTAATTTTCAGCTAACACATCGAACCTAAAATTTCAATACTATAGCTCTAGAAAACTTGGTATATTAACCCTCTAGCCGCGGGCGATGTTTCCATTTTCTTATATAAAACCGCGGCCTTTTTTATTCGTCACTTATAATAGTTATAAGAATTGAATGTCACCGGAATTTACAAACAAATTTATTTCCAAATAAGTAAAAGCAGTTTATTCATGTACATTATAAAAACAAAGTTTTATTTCAAAATTCCAGTGGGAATGTGGCATTTGTGGGTTCAAAATATTTTAAAAACCACAGAACTTTCCAAATGACCTAATATATGAAGTGATATATGTATTATAAATTTGTAAACGAATATGTCTATTTCTAAATAAAAGAAGATAGATTCAATGAAGAAATAGAGTCTCCCGATGCTTAAGTACTATAAAATTTGTAGGCAACGCAAAAATAAATTGCCTGCCCGACATGTCCTGGGAACAATTAAGTCCAAGTCTGTCCCGGCTCGAGTATGTAGAAGAAAATGTAAGCCTAAGCTGGCCCGAGTCTGCTGAAAAGTCTATGCACTCTACGCTGGACGCTGATTAAAATTTAATATGCAGATGTCAAACTTTAGCATTTTAGCTCGTGCAGCACATTTATAACTTACCCTCGGCCCAGCCTGGTCCATTGAAAAATTTTCATATTTCGTCGGCTTAGTCCGACCCTTTTAAATTTGTTGTATCGGGCCGGTCGACCCACTTAATTTTTTTTATCGGCCCCGCTGGGCTGCTTAATTTTTTATCAGCCCAGCATGTTTTTTTAAAATTATTATTATTATCAGTCCGGTCCATTTATATTTTTATTAATTAAAAAAATGTCTATTGGCCCTTTAAAAAAATTGTCTTTATTCTGTCGGCTCGGCCCAGCCCGTTTGAAAGTTTGTTTTCCTTTTTCATGCTCAGATACGATCCACGGGTCAGGCTTGGGCCCGCGCAGACCACTACTACCACTAGAAGTTGGGATTTGACACTTGCGGGTCGGGTTCGGGTTGACATGATTTTTCAAAAGAAAAAGTCACAAGTTTTTCAAGAAGTAAAAACTATTATATGTGAAGTGAACATGTGTGAGCACATTGTATGTTCATTTTTGAACATGAAAGATAAAATTGATATTTGAGATATAATTTCCATTATTGTTCTATTAAAATATTGATTAATTTTGTTCCATTTCGGGTTCGTGTTAAGTTTCGAATTCAAACGAAATAAAATTTTCAATACCCGATTCGCGCAGATTCTCTACACAACACTTCGTATTTCGTTCTGTCAACGCTGATAACTAGTGTTAAAAATGCTAAATTTCATTTTGCCGTTTTAAAAGAAAGCTAAAGGATGAAAAATTTGTTAACTTCATATTTCCAGTCTGTTTATATAATGGACAATATTCTCGTGACGTCACAGTAGGTAAAATGGCGGCGTGATCGTTTGTTTATGTTTTGCATTTACGAATGTTTTTTCTCCATCTCTTAATCACTTTATTTTATTGTCACACTTATGAGCTTAGAAACCAAATTAATCAATACAAAAGCTCATTTTTAGCTCACAAGCTATCAAAACCTGAGAGCTTATGTGCCCGCCGGTTCTGTATGTACGTACGTATGTATGTATATGTATGTACGTAACGCGATAACTCGTGATAAAACTAACCGTTTTACTTTAAATTTTGTTTATAGGTTCCTTGTGATAAGGCGCTTCCCTGATTAGTTTTGGAGGTTCATTGGTTAAGCATAAACGGGGAAAACGGGGGAGCTAACCCCCCATAATTTAGATAAATAGGTTTTTCATGCAGAATTATTCCATTTTCTTCAAATTTTGTATATAGGTTCATTTTGATAATGCGCTTCTGTCAATAGTTTTGGGGGTTCGTTGGTTAAGTATAAAGGGGGAAAGGGGGGATACCCCCCCCCCTAATTTAGATAAACGAGTTTTTCATGCAGAATTATCCGATTTTCTTCAAATTTTGTATATAGGTTCATTGTGAGAATGCGCTTCTCTGAATAGTTTTGGGGGTTCATTGGTTAAGTATAAAGGGAGAAAGGGGGGGGGCTAATCCCCCCTTAATTTAGATAAATGGGTTTTTCATGTAGAATTATTCGATTTTCTTCAAATTTTGTATATATATTCAATGTAATTAGAGACTTCCCTGATTAGTTTAAGGTGTTCATTAGTTAAGTATAAAGGGGGAAAGGAGGGCTAATCCCCCCTTAATTAATATAAATGGGGTTTTCATGTAGAATTATTCGATTTTTTTCAAATTTTGTATATATATTCATTGTAATTAGAGACTTCCCTGATTAGTTTAAGGGGTTCATTAGTTAACTATGAGGGGGGTAACGGGGGGATGACCCCCCCTTAATATATTGTTGATTTCTTTATTTTTCGAGGGGCTTATCTCAAATTCTTTGAAATAAGAGTATAATAAACAATTAGTGTGAATAGCCTGTGAGCTCAATGCCCTCAGTTTAACGGGGCAGTTTTCTTTTTATTATAGATATTGGCTATAACCTAATTTATATTAACGTTATATTTCTAATAAATTCTTTAATTAACACAAAATTAATCTGAAATTGAATGAATATTCCTTATATTATTCATATCTATTGCATATATATCTATCGTTTCAGTAACAGAATAAAAATAAATAAGTGAATAATGTTTTCCCAAACAGCTCGTTTTTAATCGCCTCGAATCCAAAGGAAGAATACTGTCCATTATTATTTACAGCCATATTCTATATTTAAAGCCATATTTCTTGCATCTGATATTTCATAAGATGATAAAAATAAATAAGCTGTAATAAATAATAATAAATAATAAATAATAAATTTAAAATAAATAAATAAATAAATAAAAATAATAGCAAATAAAAATAAATAAGCTGTTTTCCTAAACAGCTCGTTTTTAATGGCCTCAAATCCAAAGGAAGAATACTGTCCATTATTACTTACAGCCATGTCCTATTTAAAGCCATATTTCTTGCATTTGATATTTCATAAAATGATACAAATAGCATTTGCAGAAAGTATATATTTGCAAAATTAGAAAAAAAAATTCCCACAATCCAGTTATCAACCTCTCATGTTAAAATTTCTTTTCACATCCATTTATAGGCAATTATCAATCAACCTAATCGCAGGCAATAAAATCGTCAACGTTTTTCTCGTTCCACCTTATCGTAAATCACTCTTCACACGAGCTTTTTTCTCTGCGGGATCAAACGAAAGTGACCAATTTGTCAAAAAACCGTTAAATGCTTGTACCAAAGTCACTGTGGTTTTTTTTCTGTCGTCTGAATGTCCACCCCGTCAACGCTGGTGGTCCTAGGGTAGTGTCTCCTGAAATAACAATTAGAACACCCCCGAGATACAATTCCACGCAAATCCCACAACCGTAAAATGGACAATGAAGGTTTTGTCGATAATGATTGTTCCAAGAAAGATCATACAAGTAGGTGTGATAAAGACGCTTCCCTTTTAAAATGCCGAAAGTCGAATGATTTCCAAGAGGTTTTCATTCACGATTTTGAATTCACTATGTTATAGATTTTATATGCACAATTGCACAAAAATAATAATAAATAAACTTTTTGGACTGAAATACATCTAATTTTCACATACGTTTAACACCACATTGTTAAAAAAAAAAAAAAAAGAGGTTGATCTACTAAAAAGAATTTAGTTTTTCTGATTGATCCTTGCCATTACTAAAAAAAAAAAAAAAATTATTCTTACTCAGTTACAAGAAAATCTTTAAAAATTACTAGAGAACAGCTAGAAACGATTCCGGTTTATAATACCGGTTAGAAAAAAAAAATCTGTGGAATACAAATTTACTAAAAAAAATTTAGTAACCTCAGAATTTTTTTTTTTTTTTTTTTTTTTTTTTTACAGTGCAGGATTTACAAACCAATTTAATTGAAAATAAGCAAAAGCTTTTCTTCACGTAGGAAAATTTTATTTCAAAATCCTGGTGTCAATGTGGCATTTTGGAATTATAATTAACTGGGATATACTATATTCCACTGCCCTTCAAGATGTTAAAGCTGTTCTCAAATCCAAATTGGCTACTTTCTGACACATTTTTGAATTGATTTTTGTTCGCAAACGTATCAAATTGGTAGGTGCACTTAATAATACTTTACAAACAACGTAAACGAACTTTTTTTCTCTCTTTTCAGTAAAGGCAGAAGATTTTTCAGAAAATGCTATCATAGTTGGCGTTTTGAATCAAATGTCCGGTCGCGACAGCCCAGGAAAAAATAAAATCTGTTTTCCGGAGAAAAACTGTTCGATTACAAATCTCTCCAAAAGTTATGCCTGCAAGTGTTATGCATTTACGTTTAAAGATGAGTCAGACAATGTGTCAGAAAGTTTCGCATTGTTGAGTGGAAATTTTCTTTCATTCTTTTTTTTTTTTTTTTTTTTTTTTTTTTGAGAACCGTCTTTAGAAATATTAAGTACTATTTAATCTAATTTTTAATGTTTAAGCCGGTTCTCAAATATATTTTTTTCCCCCGCACATAAATGCGAAATTTTCTGACACATGTACTTCTCATTTTTTAAACGTAAATGCGTGACACTGGAAGACATGATAAATCCCAAACAGTACTTTTGATTGAGTTCCCATTTGACGAATATACTACAGACCACTGTCACAAGAAATGTATAGATTTTCTAAAAATGAGGTATTTATTCCATTTTTAAACCATTTTCAAATCATTTTGCGACCGATTCTATCGGAAAAATCACCAAGAAAATATGACCTTGTATATAATTGATAAATAGTGAAGCGATGCAATCAAGCATTAGTTGCACAGAGGTAACGTCTGCATTTTCAAAATCCAGTATTTGAATGCAGACGATTCCCTTCTGTCAAAAATTTAAAAAAATCCTTCCCCTTTTTTTCAATTTAAAATTAATTTTATAAGATAGTGCAATCACTGAAATTTTCGATTTTTAAATTTTTCTAAGTCAGAAAATATCAGCTTTTTTTTTTTTAAATTTCATTTTCCATTTCCCAAGATATGTTTATGACTACAAAACTATTATCTTCGAAATTCGTCAAACTAAAAATCAAGGGGTCGCTAAAATTTCCACGATAAAAGAATTTTTTTGAACTAAATAGAGAAAACATTAATAAAATAAAGAATATATATCTACTTGATTAAGTGTTATTCTATTTTAATATATACGAGCATTGAAAATATTCTCAGAGGTTTAAAAATTTTAAGACTATTCTCAAATTTAAGACTGCCTTCAAATCGAAACCGATTACACTTTCTGACATCTCTTAAAATTATTTTTTGTTCGCAAACGTAATCAAATTGGCAGGGGCTCTTATTAAGAAACTGTGTAACCGAACAGTTTTTTCCATTTTTCGGTAAAGGCAGAAGATCTTTCAAAAATGGTGTCAAAGTCGGTGTTTTGAACCGTATTTCCAACGTGACAGCAGAGGAAAAAAGACAACATCCGTCCTTTTTTTATCAGAAATCACTTCAATTATATCATGCTTTTATGGCTATTCTCAAATACAAGGTCTGTTTAGCCTTTCTGACACATTTCTGTATTAATTTTTATTCGGAAACGTATGAAATTGGCAAGTGTTCTTATTCAGAAACTATGTAATCGAATGGAGTTTTCCCATTATTTGGTAAATGCAGAAGATCTTTCAAAAAATACTCTCAAACTCGGCATTTGAACCGAATTCCCGACGCGACAGCGCAAGGAAGGGTAAAAACTTACCGTCACGTGACAAGAATCGTTTATAATTAGATAAGTAATTTATTTATCAAAAAATGAAAAACGCTATTCGATTCCAAATCGCTTCAATAGCCATGCATGCTAATTTTATACCTTTATGTTTAAAAGTGAGTCAGAAAATGCGCAGAAAATTTTGCGTTTTTGAGCGGGGAAAATGTTTTTTTATGAAATCATTGGTATCTATATATTTAAAACGAAAAGCGCATTCTGTCAAATTTTCCACACGAATATCGTCTCTTTGCGCATGCGTCAACTTTTTTTGAAGGCTTCTCCCCTCAGAAACGGTAAACCTGATTGATTAGCATGTTTAGCCTAAGGGGGTTGATTGAAAATGGATGGAGTGTACCATTGCATTGAAAGCATAGACCTTGTAATATGTTTTTGCTCTGAGGTTGAAAGCTAAAGCTTTTTTTTTTTAAGAACTTATGTTTTCGCTACTGAATATTCATATTTTTAAAAAAAAATTTAAAGCGAGCTTGGGTACAGTTATATTTATAACCGAATGAAATGTGAGAGAGTTCAGAAGATGAGAAGTATTTTTTTTTTATTCCTATGTTAAAGGAGCCGTAGCGAAAACAAACAAACAAAAAAGCGAGGAAAAAAACATTTCTTTTACAACATTTCTAGATAACAATATTTTTTCACAAATTTTTAAACGGGTTGTAAAACCGTGTCATTTATCACTAATAAAGATTTCGAAGAGTTCGGACAAAAATAACTTATTTTAAAACTATGAAACGATCCTACGTAAAAAAAGAAAAATAAGAAAATGTGCGCTTTAATTACTTAATATCAAAATTTTTTCGCGAATTTTTCATTTTAAAAATATAATTTCATACAAAATTTTAAAGATAGCTTGGATACAGTTATATTTATGACTGAAATGTCAGAGAGTTCGGAAGATGAGAACTATTTTTTTTTTTGTTGCTATGTTAAAGAAGCCGACATTAAAAAAAGAAGAAAACATTTTTTTTACAACTGGATAACAATATTTTTCCACGAAATTTTTACACGGGCTGTAAAACCGTTTCATTTATCACCAATAAAGATTTTAAAGAGTTCGGACAAAAATAACTTTTTATTTTAAAAAGTTAT
Source organism: Maratus michaelseni (assembly GCA_963931845.1). Lineage (NCBI taxonomy): Eukaryota > Metazoa > Arthropoda > Arachnida > Araneae > Salticidae > Maratus > Maratus michaelseni. Next base: position 54,789,942 of record OZ007586.1, on the reverse strand, counting down.
TTTATTTTATTATACTATGTTTATTTGTTATTTGCTATTTTATTTAATTATACTATGAAACGACCCTACGTATAGAAAAACAAGAAAATGAGTGCTTTTATCACTAAATATCAATAGTTTTTCGCAAATTTTTCATCTTAAAATATAATTTCATACAAAATCGGGTTAAAGATATAAAATAATAAAAACTTTATTCTTTTTTTAAAATTTATTATCACGGGCCCGGGCAACGCCGGGCGAGGGTCAGCTAGTTATGTTGTTATTATATTATACATATTCAGGGATGTTGAAGTTGAAGCAACTTGTTCCATGCGCACCAATCATATAAAAGAAGCAAAATAAAAAAAGCGAAATGCAGATTTCTACAAATATTTGTATATAATTTTATTATTATTATTAAAAAGTAATTATGCAGGGATCATACTTATTATAATAGACATATATTCATATAACATTTCACCTTGTTTCGAATCTCAACCGGTTGGATTTAAAAAGCGTTTTTATATTCCTATAAAAGAAATTATTCCCACCGCTCAACTTCTCCAACATTGCACTCCTGATTCAAAAAGTCAGTATGCCTGATTTCTTTTACGTTTTTACCATTGGCGACAAAGATAGAAAAACGAATTGTTCAAAACTTACTAAAGAAGCATAATGTCGAACATCGATTTAACTCTTTGATCACTATATATTAATTGAAAGAGCAGTTATGCTTGTTAAGAGCTTCAATCACGCGAAAACAAACACTCGCTAATGTTAAGGTTACGGGAGAATTTTTTAATAATATCTCGTTTGCAATTCAATATTTTTAAATTATTATTAATTATTAATTATTATACATTATTATTATTGTTATTATTATTTTGCATTGGATATAGCTGAGGTCGATCTTTACAAAGGCCGGTTTTTACTTTTTCGATTTTGTTTGCAGGTTTATTTTGAATGAGGACACTTTCCCTTTCGAAAACGGTCCGAAAGTAAAAGTATCCTAGCGAAAAAAAAAAAAAAAAAAAAAAAAAAAAAAAACGTGTAAACAAAAACGAAAAAGTAACAAACAGCCTTTGTAGAGATCGACTTCAACTATCCAATGCAAAAAAAAGAAAGAAATCATTTAAAAATATTGAAATTCAAACGAGATATTTTTAGTGATCTGGGTGTTTTCCTGTGACTGGAGTTGGAGTAACCTCTTTGAAACTAGAAAAAGTTATTGACTGCCCAATAAGAACAAGAAAGCGAGAAAAAGAAAATTTTGAAGGTTTTTTTAATGTAGAAAATAAACTTGAATTTGCCAATACAGTTTATAAAATGCGCAGTTAAGGTCAAATTTAGACATATCCGCAAAATACCAGGATGGCAACCGAAATTTTGATTATTTTGCGTTTTGAAAATATGGCAAATTTTAAATGCATTATTCATAAGCATTTTCTATTATAATCAGACAAAAGATTTTTCTTAGAAACTACTGATTGTAATTAAATAATTATCGCAACATGATTACACGAAAATGAAATGTTCATAACGTCAGGATTTTGTTTAGAACTTAGCCAGTTTGAATTTAAGTACAGCCTTAAGGCTGTTAGCAAAACCAAACTGCTACGACTACTTTCTGAACATTTATGAATTAATTTTTGTTCGCAAACTAATGAAATTAGCAGGTGCTTTTACTCAGAAAATATGTAATCGAACAGTTTTTTCCCTTTTTCGGTAATGGCAAAAGATCTTTCAGAAATACTGTCAAAGCGTACGTTTTGAACCGGATTTCCCGACACGACATTGCTGGAAAGGAAAAAAACTACCGTCAAGAGGCACCAATCGCTTATAACTCAACATGCAATTCATTTATTGAAAAATACTTTCCGATTCCAAAACACTTCAACAATCATGCATGCCAAGTGTCATGCTTTTACGTTTAACAATGAGCCCGTAAATGTGTCAGAAAATTTCGCATTGTTGAGCGGTGAAATTTTTTATTTATTTATTTATTTATTTATTTTTTTAGTTTACCCACTGACACTTTTAATGCTGTACGATTCCAAATCACTTCAACAATTATGACTGCAAGTGTCATGCTTTTACGTTTAACAATGAACCCGTAAATGTGCCAAAAAGTTTCGCATTGTTAAACGGTGATTTTTTTTTTTTCAATTTTCTTATTGACACTTTTATGGACTCATTTTTAAATACGAAAACATGACACTTGTAGGCTTGACTATTGGAGTGATTTGGAATCTATTTTTTTTTTTTCATTTTTCGATAAATGAAATCATATAAGAGATTGTTATCTCATAGCGACGTTTATTGGACTGAAAAGTCCGGTAATTCGTTTAAATCGCAAACTTGATAACATTTTCCGAGAGATCTTATGCTTTCACCGAAAAAATTGGAAAATCTATTTGATTTCAGAATTATTAATAAGAGCACCTGTCAATCTTTTGCTTTTATGAATTAAAAAAAAAAAAAAATCAGGAATGTGTCAAAAAATAGCTAATTTTGATTAAAATCGTAAAGAGATTCTAACATCGATAAATTAAAAATTTATACGTTTACACAATATATCCAACATTTTCCAGTTCTTAAAACAATGATAAAAATAAATCATTTCAATAGTATTTTAGATCACAATTAAATTCAAATATATTGTGTTGCAAATAAATTGGACAATTAGATACGATAGTGTGCTACAATATAAATTATTTACAATAATGTTTTTACTATGAATAATCGGACATTTTAAGCTAATCTACAAAGAGAGCGCTTTTTCATGGACAATCTTTGCTTCAACCTATAGCAAGCCACCCATCAAGTGAAATGCTTTGGGCTAATTACACTCCGGCCAACCCCTCTTGTTCGTAAAAAGGACCACCGGATGGGAAAAATTATCACCTCCATCTTCCTTGAGCTATTTGGACAGAGGTCAGTTCGATCTTCCTAGTCTAGCTCTAGTGCCTGATAGGATTTACATGATACAGGGCAAACGAAAACTTAGCGATTTATTTAGTTTTATCTGTGATTTCAAATGTCTTTATTTCAGGCATTCAACAACTTAACTCCTGGGCATCCCCTATATAATTCAACAGTTTTTTTAGGAAATAAAATGAAATATAATTTTGTAAAAAATCACGATATTTCTCACGGAGAGATGTATAAAAAAGACTTATCTGGCTGGAGAAGTGAGGATAGTTCGGACGTAGACTCCCGTATAGGAGACTCAAATAAATTGAACTGTGAAATATCATTTCGCGATTCCTTAACAAGAAAAGGTTTAGCACCAAAGAATACAAGCAGTGGTTCACCAGGTACGTTTATTTTGGTCATTTTATAATTATGTTTTCAAATGTCTGTGGAAAAATATATATGTTTTAAATTATTTTATAAGTGAGTTTAAATTTTTATGCTTGAGTTTGCATAATGATCAAGGAATAGTCGAAAATTACGGACTTGTTCTTTTATGTTTTATTAATTAAATCTGTATTTTTCACTCCAATTTCCAGAGTTGATATTTTTAGAATATTAGTGAATAAAATTACTATAACCATTGACATTATTGGGCTATTAAATGGTTAAATACTTTCAATTAATAAGAAATTCTTAACTTATTACTACTATTTTGGTCAATTTATAATTACAGTTATAAATGTTTCCGAAAATAATTATGTTTAAAATTGTTTTAAAAGTGAGTTTAATTTTTTTTTTATGCTTGCGTTTGCATTATTTGTGACAGAATATTTGAAAATTATGGACTTGTACGTTTATGTTTTATTAATTAAATATTTGTCTTCCACTCCAATTTCGAGAGTTGCTACTTTTGAATTTTAGTGAATGAAATTACTATCACCATTCAAATTATTGGGCTATTAAATGGTTGTCAGCTTAATAGCTTTCAATTAATAAGAAAATCTTAACTTATTACTATTATTTTGGTTATTTTATAATTATATTTTTAAATGTTTCTGAAAAGTAATTTATGTTTAAAAATACTTTAAAAGTCAGTTTAAATTTTTTGTTTGTGTTTGTATAATGTATCACGAAATAGTTGAAAATTACGGACGTGTATTTTTATTTATTATTATTTTTTTTAATTATTAAATGTGCGTATTTCACTCCAATTTCAAAAGTTGCTAGTTTCAGAATTTTAGTGAATAAAATTACTATCACCAGTGAAACGATTGGGCTATTAAATGGTTAAATGCTTTCAATCAGTAAGAAAATCTTAAATTATTCCTACTGTTTTGGTGTCTTATAATTATATTTTTAAATGTTTCTGAAACGTAATAAATGTTTTTAATTGTTTTAAAAGTGAATTTAAATTTTTATGCTTGCGTTTTTGCATAATGTATCACGGAATAGTAAAAAATTGCGGACTTGTACTTTTATGTTTTATTAATTAAATATTTGTTTTTCACTCCAATTTCGAGAGTTGCTATTTCTGAGTTTTAGTGAATGAAATTTCTATCACCATTGGCATTACTCTGGGCTATTAAATGGTTAAACGCTTTCTATTAATAAGAAAATCTTAACTTATTACTATTATTTTGGTTATTTTATAATTATATTTTTAAATGTTTCTGAAAAATAATTTATGTTTAAAAATGCTTTAAAAGTCAGTTTAATTTTTTTTTGTTTGTGTTTGTATAATGTATCACGAAATAGTTGAAAATTACGGATGTGTATTTCTATTTATTTTTATTTTTTTAAATTGTTAAATGTGCGTCTTTCACTCCAATTTCAAAAGTTACTAGTTTCAGAATTTTAGTGAATAAAATTACTATCACCATTGAAACTATTGGGCTATTAAATGGTTAAATGCTTTCAATCAGTAAGAAAATCTTAAATTATTCCAACTATTTCGGTGTCTTATAATTATATTTTTAAATGTTTCCGAAAATAATTATGTTTAAAATTGTTTTAAAAGTGAGTTTAATTTTTTTTTTTTTGCTTGCGTTTGCATAATGTATCACGGAATAGTCGGAAATTGCGAACTTGTACTTTTATGTTTTATTAAGGGTCCCCTTCCCGCACTTGAAAACACTCGCTCGCTAATGTTATTCCTATGGGGCATTATTTTTCTAATATCTCGTTTGCATTTTAATATTTTAAACAATTTTTTTTGCATTGTATAGCAGAGACCAATATCTATTTCCGCCGTTGATTACTTTTTCGATTTTATTTGCGGATTTTTATTACGAAGATACTTTCACTTTCGGAACCGGTTTCGAAAGTGAAAGTATCTTCGTAAAAAAAATCCGCAAATAAAATCGAAAAAGTAATCAACGGCGGAAATAGATATTGATCTCTGCTATACAATGCAAAAAAAATTGTTTAAAAATATTCAAATGCAAACGAGATATTAGAAAAATAATGCCCCATATAGGAATAACATTAGCGAGCGAGTGTTTTCAAGTGCGGGAAGGGGACCCTTAATTAAATATTTGTTTTTCACTCCAATTTCGAGAGTTGCTATTTTTGAATTTTAGAGAATGAAATTACTATCACCATTGACATTATTGGGCTATTAAATGGTTAAACGCTTTCAATTAATAAGAAAATCTTTACTTATTACTATTATTTTAGTTATTTTATAATTATTCTTTTAAATGTTTCTGAAAAGTAATTTATGTTTAAAAATGCTTTAAAAGTCAGTAATGTTTTTGTTTGTGTTTGTATAATGTATCACGAAATAGTTGAAAATTACGGACGTGTATTTTTATATATTTTTATTTTATTTTTTTAATTATTAAATGTGCGTATTTCACTCCAATTTCAAAAGCTACTAGTTTCAGAATTTTAGTGAATAAAATTACTATCACCAGTGAAACTATTGGGCTATTAAATGGTTAAATGCTTTCAATCCGTAAGAAAATCTTAAATTATTCCTACTATTTTGGTGTCTTATAATATTTTTAAATGTTTCTGAAAAGTAATAAATGTTTTAAATTGTTTTAAAAGTAAATTTAAATTTTTATGCTTGCGTTTGCATAATGCATCACGGAATAGTCGAAAATTGCGGACTTGTACTTTTATGTTTTATTAATTAAATATTTGTTTTTCACTCCAATTTGGAGAGTTGCTATTTTTGAATTTTAGCGAATGAAATTACTATCACCATTGACATTACTGGGCTATTAAATGGTTAAACGCTTTCAATTAATAAGAAAATCTTAACTTAAAAATACTATTTTGGTCATTTTATAATTATTTTTGAATGTTTCACGGAATAGTAATTATGTTTAAAAAATTTTTTTAAGCGAGTTTAAATTTTTATGCTTGCGTTTGCATGATGTATCACGGAATAGTCGAAAATTACGGACTTGTACTTTTATGTTTTATAATTAAATTTTTCTTTCACTCCGATTTCGAAAGTTGGTATTTTGGAATTTTAGTGAATGAAATTACTATCACCATTGAAATTATCGGGCTATTAAATGGTTAAACGCTTTCAATTAATAAGAATTACTTATATAAAAAGAAAATAACGTGCGTAATTTGAAAAAGTACGGGAAAAATTATATGATGGCGTTTCATATAATAACTTCATAGACCGTGCAATTGTAGAATATACTTATTTGTTTCGATAATGGCTCCGATGGAGGCAAAACATGTCAACTGTCTACACTCTAAATAAGAAAGAGTGACTATTCACTCCGGAGGAGTGGATATTCACTCTATCGCAGAGTCAAAATTTGCCCAACCTCTTTAGAGTGACTATTCACTCTAGGCAAAAGTGAAATTGTTCACTCTCTGAAAGAGTGAATACTCACTCCCGAGAAGTGAATATTCACTCTAAACAGGGGTGGATACTCACTCTTTCAGAAGAGTGACTATCCACTCTTGTAAAAAGAGTGGGTTTTTTCACCCTGATAGGAGTGAATAGTCACTCTTTCATAGGAGTGGCTATCCACTCTTTCATAGGAGTGACTATTCACTCTTGCAAAAGGAGTGGAATTCTCACTCCTGACAGGAGTGAATAGCCACTCTTTCATAGGAGTGAATGTTCACTTTTTATGGAGTGAATTATTTTTTTTTTATGTTTCTTTTATGGGCATTTTAAAAGAATCATCTATTTTAGAGCATGCAATGAAAATAGACACAAGCGTGGTAAAGATTGGAATAAAATACTTTATTAGCAATATTTATTTAATTCATAGTTTGTAACAGTAATTGAACTCTTAAGGAAAAATTAAATTAGAGTTACATAATGAATTAAATTAGATTACTGACAGAAATAAACTAAAATATTTTATTCCAAGCTTATCACTATTGTGTTTGCTTTCATTGCATGCCTTATAATGATATGATAGTTTTAAAATGCTCATAAGGGCAAGTAATTAACCAAAATCTTAATAAGTTAATATTATTTCTTTCTTTTTCAAATACCCGTTAAGTTGTATTTAGTATTTTAATAATTCCTGTGATGTACGTTATTATTTTTTTTTTTCATGTGTAATTCAAATTTTAAATCTTTAGATCTCTGTATTAATTGCTAATGAATTTAAATCTAATCAAACATTATTGTTTACTGTATTTTAGTTTTTTTTTAAGTTTTATTAATAACTATTTAATAGATGGATATTCTATGACTAACAATGTGTGATTTCACTTTAATTTTTATTTTAAATATAAACTCTTATCTTTTGACCGTACTTTTCAGTAAACTAGCGCTATTTCGCAAAGTCCTATTATTCTAAAATCATACATATTATTTCTGTTGTCAACATCCCTTTTTCTATGAATTTACAAAACATACAACAAGAAACGAGGTATTCTCCTTCGAAAGGTTTTTGAAGCAGCTTTTGACATAGTACTACACCCACATTTCGTTAAAACATGGTTTTTGATTAAATATTGCTATTAATTAAAAATTAAATCGGCATTGTTTTTATAAATGAAATGCAAGATTTTTCCTCAAATTAGTGTTGCCACAAAAATAAAATAACCGCATTATATAGTGCTGAACAATGATTATAAAAAAATAAATAGTAGTACAAAAAAGATAAAATATCATTTCTCCACATAGGTTTATTTTATATTTATGGTTAAAAAGCAAAATTGATATTGAAATGTTTAAAAGAAAAAAAGACCCCATCGATCGGTCGAAGCAGTAGTATTTCACGTGTATAATAAAAGGTATGCTTTGTTATATTAAATTTTATTTTAAGTGCATTCAATTAATTTTTTTTTCATGTTTTCCAAGAAGCGGATGTTTATCTTGGGAATTTACGAAGTTATGAATTTTTTTCTTCTTAAACTCTTATCCCCCCTTCCCCCCTTGAGGCCATTTTTAATGATTTAAAAAATCTGACATACATAAATTTTCGGTCCTTTTCCTAGAAGTAATAATAACTTTAAACGGATATGATACGTATCATAATTAAGAAGTTATGCACTGTAAACTGAAATGTCTGAAATTCAGACACTAAGTGTCTGAGACGGATGGTTAAAAAAAGAGACACTTTAAAGTGTCTTAAAAATTTAAGACGCACTTAATTGTGTCTGAATTTCAGACACTTGAAACGTGTGAATCGCGGCCATTTTTTGCTCTGATTTGTGAGCAATAAGCAGCCATTTCTAACCACACTTTATTTTTTTCTTAAGCATTAAATGCAGCCATGTTTGACCACATTGAATCCTCAATAAATGGTAAAATATTTGCCCATAAAGCAGAGTTGAGGATTGTTACAGAAGCAGAACCTGATTAAAGAATGAGCAAACTGGGTCATGGACATAACACCCCCTCCCCCATGATTTTAGGGGGCTCCAAATTTGGTATGCAATTTCCGTAAAGCTGATATTTTAAATTTCTTTCGACATTGTTCTGATTAGATTCAATATTTTGAACTGTCAAAGGGTAAGATTAAAAACAAAATATATGTATTTAATAGTATTTGGGTAAATATAATTTTTGTTTTTAATTTTATCCTACTCTACAAGTTAAAAATATTTAAAATAATCAATCAGTACAACGTCGAAAGAGATTTAAAATATCAGCTTTACGGAAATTGCTTACCGAATTTGGAAGGCATCTAAAATCCAGGGGCGGAGGTTTGAGCCCTGGAACAATTTGCCCCTGCATAATCATGAAGCAAACCCAACCCAGTTCGCTAAATAGAGGTAAACAGAAGACAAACACCGCAATCCCGAGGTATCCGCTATTGAGAAGTTTCATTTTTGCAGTTCATTTTCTTAGTAGAAAGTACAAGTTTCTTTGCTTGAAGTATGCTTTGAATTAGTTTAACATTTGAATAGAATTATTCAGTAATAATAATAATAATAATAATAATAATAAATAAATAAATAAAGATATTTTCTTTCCCTGAATGTTTTACATTATCATTCAAATATTAACATCTTTAAAAACCAAGGCTGGTGTTATAAACCCTTCTTATTTCAAAAAAAAAAAAAAAAAAAAAAAAAAAAAGTCAAAGTATATTAAAATTTGCTAAACAACTTATATTTTTTATCTTGTACTTAGCATACTTAAATAGTCTAAAGCAAAACAAAAGAACCAATTAGCTCTGCCATCTGAAAAACATGGGTCTTATCTACTCACCCCCCCCCCCCCCCCCCCCCACACACACACACACATACACACCACCACGACGTTTCACATTATATTGATTTTTTACTTAGAATATTATTCAATTTAATGCTAATGGCTGTATATCTTGGAATTTAATTGTATTATTCAGATGGAACACAGCAAATATATCTAAATGCAGTTTTTGTGTTTTGAGCAAGTTTTCATAAGGAAATATTTTTAAAAAATCCATTCCCATAGGAAATATGGAAAATTTATTTATAAAATATTCAGAATTTCACGATAACTTGATTCCGATCAGTGTTGAATTCAGACATTTTTCTTTGGGAGGGATTTCTATCTCCATGGGGACACGTTTATAGAGTTTCGGGAGGGAAATTGCGCTTTTTGACCATTAAAAATCATAAAATCGCATTTTCGGGGGGGGGGGGGCATTTATATGTTCCAGGGGAGAATGTCACCCCCCTCCCCCTGAATTCAACAGAGATTCCGATGCTTTTGTGATTCGTTTTCTTGGTCTAGTAACAACAATGTTCAGGAAAGTTTCCCCACATAAATATAATTTTGTTTAACTTGAAACCATTGGCTTCGAAAATATAATTTGCAATAGAATTACTGATCTGTCACTAAAACTGAAAATATATCAATAATGCAATGTAACTGGAAATTGCAAGGAAAGAACTTAATAATGCAATATTAATTAAAAATTTTATATTTTTGTTATTAAGATGACCATATGGGCAATTTGTTTTTATATACAGATAAGATGATAATCGTAATAACTCTTTAAAAAAATGTATGTATTCTTTTTTAATAACAGATCGATAAAAATAATTCTAGTTTCAAAACTAATCATGTCTTAAATATACATCTTAACTTGATGTAAGTAAATATATTAAATTGTAGCTTTTCTAATTTCCATTTTTTATTTAAAATAACTTTTTTACAAAAAAGGAATAAAAAATCAAAATTAAAATTATTTTACATCTTCTCCAGTTTCTTATAACGTAAAGCAACAATTTTAAGCAGTAAAGCAAAGGTAAATAATGATTCATATATTAATTTATTTACATGAAATCAAATTTTAGTTGTAAAAAAAAATATATTATTAATAAAATTAACTATTAAAAATAGAAAATTGGAATATTCATTAAGTTAAACAATTACTAAGTCACAACGATTTACTTCTTATATGAGTCATTTATATAGTTCGTGGTTCTTTCTCCGTGGTTCGTACGATCTATAATACACAATGCAATTAAAATTTATTTTGAAATTTTGCATTCTTCAATTAAAATTGCCATTAAAACTAATCTGAAATCTTATCAAATTAAGTTTCACATAATAATATACCATGGTTTGAAAACAACTATTAAAAAATATTCCATTTTATAAAAACTATAGGTCTAAAGAAATATTAAAAATTCATTAATACTGAAAATTGTACGCATTTATTGAAAACACACAAATGAACACACAGATATATATAAAAACTAAACATCTTTATTGGATATAAAAAAAAAGCACGTAACTATATAAAATACAAATTACTCTAATAAAAATAACTTAAATGCTGAATAAATAACAGTGTACACTATGTAGTAAAGTTTAATATTTTCCTGTATTCCTGATTGAAATTGAATTCATATATACACAAACCTATATCATACACAAACCCAACCTTACCTCCATAATAATCCAAGTTGCTGAAAATGTAAAAGAAAATATAGTATTCCACAATAAAGCGATTAAACGCCATTTTTAAAACATATATATGTTTTTAAAATATTATTTGCACGGCGTTTCCACAGTCTTTATACTATGATTCTTTAAATATGCTGTAGAATAATGGAAAAAAAAAAAACCAACGAGCTATATTGTAGCTAAATATGAAATTCAACAAGCCCAGGCATTGCTGTAAGAACACGCATACTGTTATAAGTACTATGCTAATTCATATCCAAATAGGTCCTTCGATATTGTAATAAAATGTTTTTCTTTTTAGCATTTCACAGTATAAATGAAACTAAAAAAATCACTTGTCGTCACTTCTCGCAAAAAGAACACTCGTTGAAAGAACATTTAAATAGTAATGAGCAACAGTCGATCTTACCAACGAACACAGAACACACACACACACAAAAGAAAAAAAAATGCATGTCAGCATTTCCGTTAGCCATGCCTGACTCATATTCGATTTCATCAGTTGACTTCAGATCATTAGGTTTTTATCAGCGGTTTGTGGGGGTATACAAACGGAATTTTTTCTTTTCTTTATTTCGTATTTTTTTTTAAGTGTTACAATTATCAATTATGGTACTTTAAAACAGAATGAAAACAGGGAAAAAATAAATATTTTGTCGTCTCACATTTAAATAATTACTCGAATTTTGATAAATTAAAAAGCAATTTTTATACTTCAAATTTAGATGTGTCTGTGGGAGGGAGATGAGATGTGTAGTTGGTTATTCTTTTAGCATAATTCCCGCCAGGAGGTGAAGCAGTGAAGGGCATTGCCCCTCCCTAGATTTTGAAATTTAATAAATTAATTTTTGTTTCTCTGATTATTAAAAAATAAATAAAATTTACACTTCCAAGTGATTATGGGATAATTAAACCTTAAAAGGAAAGGATCTGAGAAGTTTTCGTCAGAGAAGTCCCCCCCCCCCCCCTGAACTTTATCGTAAAAAAAAAAAAATCTGTTACGCCCATGTGCGTTAAATTTATCTTAAACGGATTGTTCGGGTAATCAGAGTCCAATGAATTTTTTTTTAAACCTGCTAATTTGCACTTATAAAACTGCATTTTCAAAACTGTTATTAGAAATTTATTTTTAAGTATTTAATATTTTTAATTGTAAATTTTTATATTGTTTTTTTAAGTTGGTATGTTTAAAAATGATCATGTGGATGCGGTTTGACAAAATATTTTATGTTTAGCTTATAATCTGCATTTTTAAGTTTATAATCTGCATTTTTAAAAATCGGTCTAGGCTGTGGACCAGAGGCATATCTTTTGCAAAAGCTTGTTCCTCCCCACGGCGCTCACCTCTCATTGTATTAAAAGATACATATCTTACTATTTTCAAATATTTAAGGAAGGGGTGTCCTTCATTGCACCCCCTCCTCCTGCGTACGTCCATGAACGCAAGTAATTTTTGCAGCGCTTTATATTTTTGCGAAAAGAATTATTTAATTAATGCACAAAAATAACTTGTTTTCAAGATTTGTACGCAGACTTGAAAATTTTTGACATACTACTTTTGTTACATCTTCTACAAAGTAATATTAGTTAGTAGATGAAAAAGAATCTTATCACCTTTCATCAATTAGAAAACATTCTCTGAAGGTTATAATGCTAGCATATATAGTGATACAATCGCATCACAGTCATCACATGCAAATTAAGACACTTAAGGGTCTAAATTTCTAAATGTCTTATTTTCAGACATATCATCAATATTCAGCCATTTTTCTCAGTTCGTTTATACTGTGTCCATAGTAAGACACTCGTGTGTCTTAAATTCAGACATCTCTGATGTCTGAAATTTAACTTAAAGTGTCTGAATTATTTTTTCAGACACTTAGAGTGCTAAAATACATTTTCAGACACATATGTGTCTGAATTTAAGACGTCTCTATTTGCAGTGTGGTTTTTTTTCTGTTTTCACAACTCCCCCCCCCCCCATTTCGATTTTGCCCATTAACGAACTTGATCGAGATTTTATGTCCCTTGATTATATGTATCAATTTGGAAGAGATTTGTGCAGAATTATTGAAGTTATCGTGTCCATAAAAACATTATATAGCTATATAGACAAATAGATAGATAAAGTTTTGAACTGGGGGGGGGGGGGAGTTCTATGGGTCATGATCGGCGTAGATCTGCAAAAATTTTCAGAAATTCCAACATAGGGGAGAATGTAATAGGTAGTATTTCTTACGAAATCTACATAAAAAGAAAAAGAAAAAATGATAATTTCGTTTCTCTCAATAAATAAATCTGGACAAAATTATATAATGCCAGGCTTTCACTCTTCTACGGAGTGAAATATTTCACTCTTGTCAAAGGAGTGAGACAGTCACTCTCGACAACGGAGTGACATATTTCACTCCTTTCTAGAGAGTGGAAAATTCCACTCTTTAAGGAGTGTATTTTTATAAAATTCACTCCAAAAAGAGTGAAAATGCCTCTCACTCTTCCAAAGAGTCAACTTCTCACTCCTCCCAATTTTAGAGTGTAATAAACCTATTTTACTGTTTATAAAATTTTTATTTTACACCTTTTAGCAATTAAAAGAAGTGTACTTGCTGTATATATACAGCAAATTAAAAAAAAAAAAAATTGTAAAAAACTGTTTAAAAAAAAATTGTAAATTCACGGGCCATTTCGGTGAATTGCTGCCGTAACTTTACGGGAAATGCCCCCTTTTCAAGCTAAATGGTCAAATCCCGTAAATTTGAGGTTTTTACGGGCAAAACACGTTTATATAGGGATAAAATCGTTTTTTTTTTATGGACTTTGTCTGGAATCCCTGCTGCAGTAATTTTACTGCAAGCAATTTTTTACAGTGAGTATATGGCATATTTGCATTTTTCAAAGAGCACTTACTTTTTTTTTTTTTTTTTTTTTTTTTACTTTAGGTCCTCATATTTATTTTATTTATTTAATTTTTTTTTTTTTTTTTGTAAAAAATGTACTTATGTAAAAGAAAATTTGCTGGTATTTGGAAAACATGTAGTATATTACGAAAATTTCAAACAAGTACCTGTTTTTGCTATCACTTTTGAATTCTTGTGATTGAAATCACTTTTCGTGTCAAACAAAAGTATGCCAATAAACTGTTATATACTTTTAATTAACAAATCGATTTTAATTTAGTATCATTTACATTATAAATTTTTTTATATTATTAAAATTTTCCATTCTTTTGTTATTAATAAAATTTATTACTATATGTCATGATGGTAATTTTGAAACTAGTATTAATTCTTCGTTTCTCTAAAATTTTATAAAACAAAAAGTATTCAAATTTTATTAATAAAAGATTTTCATTCCAATGATATATGCTATGTAAGCGAAAAGCAGGATTTAGTTTAATATACTTTTTGTACTACAAAATTGTCCAATATTATATATGTAAGTAATTTTAAAAACTGATGATATACCTTTTTTTTTTTCAACGTTCTTTTATAAATTTTTATGTAAAAGAAAGTACTCATATTATATCAATAAATATTTTTATCACAAAAGTACCAAATTACGGAATTACCGACAATATTACTTTTATTACAGTGTAAAATTAATTTCAATTCCGAAATTGTGCAGTTGAGTACCATTTATCCGTTTCTCATTAATTCATGTTTCAGTTATACGTTTCTGAGTTTAGTTCATTTCTTTATTTTCCAGTAATAAAAATATTTTTTTATAAGACAGAATAAACCAATGTTTCTCAACCGGTGTGTCGCAATTCGCAACACACATGAGAGTTTAAATCAAATAAACGTACTTTGAACCAGAAAATGTATTTAATTAAATGTATCTTGCATCATTGTGGTTAGTGAGTTGAAATTTACTTGATGAAAACATCCGCTCACTAATGTTATTCCTGTGGGAGAAATTTTTTTTAAAATATGTCATTTGCATTTCAATATTTTTAAATGATTTTTTTTTTTTTTTTTTTTTTTTTTTTTGCATTGGATAGTTGTGGTCGATTTTTACGAAGGCCGTTTTTTACTTTTTCGATTTTGTTTACAAGGTTAATTTATTTAATTAGGAAACTCACTTTCTGAACCGGTTTCGAAAGTGAAAGTATCCTCATTTCAAGTGATCAATTAGTTCCTGAGTTTTTGAGAATTAAAACATTGGTTGATTAATTGATTCTCTAGGTTTTCCCCAGTTTTCTCAAAAACTGTTTCAGTTATCGGAATGAGACAAACTGAAGTTTGTAGCTAGAAATATTCTCTATCTGCCCTTGATTAGTTTAGTATTTACTATACAACAATTTCTAATCCAATTTTTTTTCCCACTATACTTTGTCTAAATAGTCAAATGAACTTAAAAATAGGTGTTTTATGAAACTCACAGATAGACACGCCAATTTTATTTATTAGTAATAGATTTTTTAGTGTAGAGTTTTGAAAATTATTGGTGGGACTCAACTTGAATATAACTCTGTTCTACACAAATACGCGGGCGTGTGTGTGTGTGTGCGCGCGTGTGTGTGTAAACAAGATCGCTTACAAATTTAATCTGCTTTTTTAACTCTCCTTTAAAAAAAATAAACAAAACCGTATACTGATAAATAAATTACAAGTTAAATAAAACGTTAAGACAATGTAAAACTTTAAATGTATAGATCTGTGTATAAAATGATATAATCGCTCTTATGTGTTAATCATTTATATAATAAAATCACAATGGAAGTTGACTTCGAATAAAATCTTTTTTTCTTGGAATATGGTTTTTGCTTACTTCCTTTTTTCTTTTCTTTGTATAGGGCTTTGCAGTTACACAAGTTCAAAAGTTTAGTATTTTATTTTAATTTTAAAAAATAGAACATAAAAGGAAAAAAAGTTTCCTAATGTTGTTTTATCCCTGTAACAAAAGAAAAAGAGGAAAAAACTGGTAAAATTCAAGAAAAAAAAATTATCTGTGGAAAAATATCACATTAAAATTTTTATAAAATAGTAGAAAGTAAACTAAAAAACTTTTCTTATATGAGAAGTGTGTGTGTGTGTGTGGGGGGGGGGGGGGGGTCCATTTTATATATTAATGGTGGGGCTCGAGCCCCATACAACTCTTAACGCGTTATGATTATATCCAGTTTTTCCTCCTGCATCGATGTGAATTTTCAGTTTTTATTTTTTCTGTCATACGTGTTTTACAGGAAACTGAAACTCAGATAACACTTATGAACACCACTACAAAATTGAAATTAAAAATCCTTTAATATCATAAAAATGCCCTAAATATTTCGTTCTTAACAAGAATATTTCTTTTTAACTAAAAAAAAAATACTATACTTAAATAACTCTTGATTTTACGGACTTTTCTGAAGTATTTTTAAGGTACGATTTAGATCTTGCTTGTTTTCCCTACCATTTACGGGCCATTTTCAAAATTCGCTTACACATGCTGTCCCAGAGGAAAAAGAAGAAAATTCAAACATACATTAATATTTAATGTTTAATTTGAGCTATGCATTATATAAAAAAGACTATTAAATATTTTTAGCATTAAATATATATATATATATATATATATATATATAACAATAAAAATTGTTGATATAAATCAGTATACATGGATTTGTGTCAAATCCGTTACCGAATAAGATAAGACCGTCACCATACAAACTAACTGAAAATAGTCACCTTTTAATTTTTTTAAATTTTCAAAAATTAACTTACTTTGAAGTGACATGTCCCTAAATTTCAGAACATGATACTTAATAATACTTAAATTGAAATGAGAGACATTTATAACCACAAATTTTGAACACATAGAAATTTATACAAATTTTTTTCTAATAATAACAATATATATTTATGTAAATTATTGAATTTTAAGAAAATTATATCTCTCTTTCTTAGTTGAAAGAAAAATAACAATAGAAAGGTGAAAAAATTATATTAATATTAAAATACATTTTTAAAAAATGTGCGGTAACGGACTTGAGATTTGGTAACGGATTTGACATTAATCCATGTATACTGATTTATATCTCAACATTTTTTTTATTTTTTTTTTTTAAATATTTAATGCTAGAAATATTTAATATAGTCTTCTTTATGTAATGCATAGCTCAAATTAAACATTAAATATTAATGTATGTTTGAATTTTCTTCTTTTTTCTGTGGGACAGCATATATAAGCGAATTTTGAAAATGGCCCTTATATTATTTATTTTTTCTTGCGACATAATTTGTAAAATATGATCACATTGATAGCAGTGGTAAATGACAGTGTAATCAGTACAAACGTGTGCATTGTTTCATATAGTATGTAAAGAAGTATTGATAAAAAAAAATGCTTTGTATATATTATACAAAATACGGCATGTCTCAAACAGTCTAAAATGCTCTTTACTTTTTTAACAGTTGGAAACAATGTAAATTGTAATAAGTAGCAATGCAAATTTAAAATAACGCAGGTAATTACAAGATTATCTTAAGGCTATTTGAAAAAAAAAAAAAAAAAAAAAAAAAAAAAAAAAAAAAAAAAATTCTTCGCTCACATGACGCGAAACTTTCTGACACATTTATAGACTCATTTTTAAACGCAAAAGAATAGCACTTGCAGGATTGACAATTGATGGGATTTGGAATCGAATAGCGTTTTCCATTTTTAGATAAATAAATTACTTTTCGAGTTAAGCTATTTTGGTCACGTGACGACAGATTTTTCTCCTTGCAGCGCTGCCACGTCCGGAAATTCGGTTTAAAACGTCAACTTAGGCAGTATTTTCTGAAATATGATCAGTCTTTACCAAAAAATGAAAAAACGTCATTAGATCACATAGTTTCTGAATAAGAACACTTGCAAATTTCATGCAATTTCGAATAAAAATGAATTCAGAAATGTGTCAGAAAGTAGCTCCTTTAGATTTGAGAACAGCAGTTAAAAAAAAATTCCCGCTCAACGACACCAAATTTTCTGACACATTTTCTTGCACATTTTTAAACATAAAAGCATGGTATTTGCAATTATGATTATTACAGTGATCTGTGATTGAGCGGTTTTCATTTTTAGATAAAGGAATTACATCTTGAGTTATACGTGATTATTATCTTAAGGCGGTAGCTTTTTTTCCTTTCCTGCACTGTCGCGTCTGGAAATTCGGTTCAAAATGCCCACTTTGACAGCATTTTCTGAAATATCTCCTGTCTTCACCGAAAAACGACAAAAAAAAAATTCAATTACAATTTTTTTTAATAAGAACTCCTATTATTTTGATACGTTTGCGAACAAAAATGAATTTAAAAATTATCAGAAAGTAGCCAGTTTGGATTTGAGAACAGCCTTAATGGAATAGCCCTACTTTTCTGTGAGGCTGTACAGCGTTTTCGACAAGTAACAATTTTGCCTTTCTAAATGAATTTAAAGCTGTATTTACATATAATAATAAAAAAAAATCTTTTTTTTTTTTTTTTTGAAAGTTTTACAGCACTACATATCGGTGTTTACTGAAACTTGGAAAAAAAAAAAAACCTGTTACATTATATAGTTTCTGAATAAGATCACTTGCCAATCACATGCTTCTCATGAATCCAGAAATAAGTTAGAAATTAGCCAGTTTAGAAATTAAAACAGGCTTAATGAGATAATGAATGAGTAAATGAATGTAGCTGAATCACAATTTGTCGCCATTTGTGTGATTTGCTGAGTTTCTTATTTTTTTCAGTTTAAACCATGATTTTTTCAATAAAGATATTTGTCGGATGGGAAATAGCCGCCTTTTTATGCCTAAACATTTTCTGTAATGAGAATCCATTTAAATTTCGCTATTTTAAATGAATGTAAATTTTCTGTTTCTGGGGGGGGGGGGGGGATAATTAAAAGTTAATTATACAGATAATTCTTATTCTACTTCGTAGATGGCAGCACCAAGAAAGGACAGAATATCAGGACCTATTCTCTGAGTCATTTTTAAACATAAAAGGAGGATAGTTTCAGGTGTAATTGTTGAAATGATTTCTAATCCATTGTTTCATTTTCCAATAAATGAATTATATCCTGAGTTATAACTGTTTGTTGTCTCAGGACGGCAATTTGTTTTCCTCTCCCGTGCTGTAGCGTCCGAAAATTCGGTTCAAAACTGTAACCTTGACAGCATTTTCTGAAAAATCTTCTGCATTTAGCAAACAACAGAGAAAACAGTTCGATTACATATTACATAATTTCTTAATAAGAGCGGAGCAGCTGACAATTTGATATGTTTATGAAGAAAATGAATTTTAAAAGTAGACAATTTGATGTTGGTAGGATAAGAAATGACCGGCTTTTAATGTTTCAAAAATTTCTGTAATGAGAATTTTTTTAATTTTTATTTATTTAAAAAGATGCACTTATAATTTCCCTACTTCCCGAGAAGAAAGAATTAGAGGTGGATTATATGGGTAATTTTTATTTTACTTAACAGATGGCAGCACCAAGAAATGGCATAATCGAAACTGGCTACTTTATGACACGTATATAGTAATGACCTCAACAACGTAAACTTTTTTTGACACATTTTCGGACTCATTTTTAAACGTAAAGGCACAGTAAGTAAAGAAACGTAATTGACAGGTCTGACTATTGAAGCGATTTAGAATCGAAATGCCATTCCCTTTTTTGATAAATAAATCACTTATGGAGTTATAAACGATTCGTGTCACGTAACAACACTATTTGTCTTTTCTGGCAATGAAGCATCGGGAATTTAACAGTGTTTTCTGAAAGATCTTCTGCCTTTACCAAAAAATGAGAAACACCCATACGATTACATATTTTTTTAATAAGAAAACTTTACCAATTTCATGCGTTTCGAATAAAAATAAATTAAAAATGTGTCTGAAAAGAATGCATGTTTATTTATTTTTTTAGCCACCTGCAAAGTGGCTTTCAAAGATTTTGATTTCGAATGTGTCATGCACAGATTGAATAAATATGTACCCAATTCCCATTTCCTGAAAGCAACGAAAAACCTGCGAAGAAATCCGCAAGCTAATGTTAAGTCTATGGGAAGGTTCTTGGCAAATTTCTTGCTCGCATTTTAATATTTTTTAAATGATTTTTTTTTTTTTTTTTTTTTTTTTTTTTTTTTTTTTGCATAGGATAGCTAAAGTCGATTTCTAACGTTGTTAGTTCTTACTTTTTCCATTTTGGTTCCATTTTTTTTTCATATATATAAGGGTACTTTCACTTTCAGAACAGGTTCCAACCTTTTCCAAAATTGAAAATGTCTGCTTATAAAAAAAACTGCAACAAAAGTCGAAAAAGTGAAAACTAACAACGTTAGAGATCGACCTCAGCAATCCTATGCAAAAAAAAAAAAAAAAAAAAAAAAATAAGTAAAAAAAAATAAAATAAAATAAACTCTTAAAAATATAAAATTTACTTCAGAACACTTCAGAAAGTAACTCCTTTGGATTTAAGAACAATCTTAAGAAAAATTGAAAAAAAAAAACAAAAAAAAACTCGATAACAAAACATTTCAATAATTTTGTCTGCAAGCGAACAAATTATTATTATATTATTTTTACGTTTAAAAATAAATTTGTAAATGTGCGAGAAAGTTTTGTGTTGTTGAGCGGGAGAGGGGGCATATTTTTTGAGAACCGCCTTAAGCAATAGTGTATAATAATAATATATAATACGGCCTCGTATGTGTTACCAATATACACTTTTATGTGACTTCATATTCGAGTGAGAAATTTGAAAATAACCTTCCCATAGATTTAACATTAGCTTGAGCGTTTCTTCCCGTGACTAGTATAGGCTCTTAACTCTTAATTTTCCTTTATTCAAAGGAGGTTGCTAAATATAAAAATGTTCCTTGTTGCTTTCTTGGGTATTAGCAAATAAAAATAACGACGCGTATTTCAAGGCTGTTTTTAAATCCAAACTGGCTGCTTTCTGACACGTTTCTGAATTCATTTTTGTTCGAAAACGCATGAGATTGGCAAGTACTATTATTCAGAAACTATGTTATTGAACAGTTTTTTCCAATTTTCGGCACACAGAAGATTTTTCAGAAATTACTGTAAAAGTTGGAATTTTGAAACAAATTCCCCTACATTGCTTATTCAAAAAAATATTTTTCCTCGCTAACCTGAAACTTTCCAACACATTTACGAACTCATCTTTAAACACTTGCGGGCCTAACTATTGAAGCGATTTAGAATCGAATGGTGTTTTCCATTTTTTGTTATTGAATAAAATTACTATCACCATTGAAACGATTGGGCTATTAAATGGGTCAAATGCTTTCAATCAGTAAGAAAATCTTAAATTATTCCTGTTATTTTGGTGTCTTATAATTATATTTTTAAATGCTTCTGAAAAGTAATAAATGTTTTAAATTATTTTACACGTGAATTAAAATTTTTATGCTTGCGTTTGCATAATGTATCACGGAATAGTCGAAAATTGTAGACTTGTACTTTTATGTTTTATTAATTAAATATTTGTTTTTCACTCCAATTTCGAGAGTTGCTATTTCTGAATTTTAGTGAATGAAATTACTATCACCATTGACATTACTGGGCTATTAAATGGTTAAACGTTTTCAATTAATAAGAAAATCTTAACTTATTACTATTATTTTGGTTATTTTATAATTATATTTTTAAATGTTTCAAAAAAATATTTTTCCTCGCTTAATAACGTGAAACTTTCCGACACATTTACGAACTCATTTTTAAACACTTGCAGGCTATTGAAGCGATTTAAAATCGAATGGTGTTTTCCATTTTTTGTTATTGAATTATAAGTGATTGATGTCACATGACAACAGGTTTTTCTCATTTCCCGCGCTGTCGCATCTGGAAATTCAGTTCAAAACGCCAATTTTGATAGTACTTTCTGAAAGAACTTTTGCCTTTACCAAAAAATGGAAAACACTATTCAATTACATAATTTTTGAATAAAAACACTGGCCAATTTCACGCCTTTCCGAATAAAAATGAATTCAGAAATGTTTCAGAAAGCAACTCCTTTGGATTTAAGAACAATCTTAACAAAAATTGAAAAAAATACTCGATAACAAAACACTTCAATAATTTTGTCAGCAAGCGTAATCCTTTTACGTTTAAAAAAAAGTTTGTAAATGTGTGAGAAAGTTTCGCGTTGTTGAGTGGGAGGGGGGGGGGGGTATTTTTTGAGAACCGCCTATTCACTCACTTGAAAACACTCGCTTGCTAATCCCATGGGACATTATTTTTCTAATATCTAGTTTGCATTTCAATATTTTTAAACGATTTTTTAAACTGGTTGGTTGATTAATAACGGCCGATTATCTACTCGAGGGATATAGGCCATAGGGGGAGTGCCCTCCGTGGGGGTCTTTCTAAGGGATCCTAATCCATATTTACGGCATAACCTCTCAGCCACTGGTGAGGCTTTTCTTTTTTTTTTTTTTTTTTGGGGGGGGGGGGGGCACTGGATAGCAGAGATCAATCTCTATTTCCGCCGTTGATTACTTTTTCGATTTTCTTTGCGGATTTTTTTTACGAAGATACTTTTAGTTTCGGAACCGGTTTCGAAAGTGAAAGTACCTTCCTAAAAAATAATCCGCAAAGAAAATCGAAAAAGTAATCAACGGTGGAAATAGAGATTGATCTCTGCTACCTAATGCAAAAGGAAAAAAAAATCGTTTAAAAATATTTAAATACAAACGAGATATTTAGAAAAATAAAGCCCCATAGGATTAACATTAGCGAGCGAGTGTTTTCAAGTGTGTGAATAGGACCCTTAAGAGGGTACTTCACTCAGACGAAAACACCAGCTTGCTAATGTTAATCCTATGGAGGAAATATTTTAAGATATTTCGTTCGCACTTCAATATTTTTAAATGATTTTTTTTTTTTTTTTTTTTTTTTTTTTTTTTTTTTTGGCATTGGATAGCTGAGGTCAATCTCTATGCACGCTCCTTTGTACTTTTTCGATTTTGATTACAAGTTTTTTTTTATTAAGCTACTTTAACTTTCGGAACCGGTTTTGAAAGTGAAAGTATCCTCAATAAAAAAAAACTGCAACCAAAATCGAAAAAGTACAAAGGAGCGTGCATAGAGATTGACCTCAGCTATCCAATGCAAAAAAAAATCATTTAAAAATATTGAAATGCGAATTAGATATCTTAAAATATTTCCTCCACAGGATTAACATTAGCGAGCGGGTGCCTTCGTCAGAGTGAAGTAGCCTCTTAAGAAATAGTGTATAATAATAATGTATAATACGGCCTCAAGTGTTACCAATATACACTTTTATGGGACTTCATATTAGCTTAAAATTATTTTATGTATTTATTTTTTTTCTCAGATAACACTTTTCTAAACTATGGCAGACTTCGAACATGCTTCACATACCAACAGTTAATGCTGTTGGAAGAAGAATACGCAAAAGATGAGTACTTATCTAAAACTAGAAGAAAGATGATCGCGCAGCTTCTACAACTGCCAGAAACAACTATTAAGGTAAGTATATATCTGTTTAGTGAAATCACTCATATTTAAATGTGATCTAACTATACACGAAATATTAAAATGTGAGTTTTGATATTGTAAGATTAAATATAAAGAATTAATATATAACACATTAGTATATATTGTAATCTGATAAATCAAAACAATGATTCTTTTACTTTTTAATATTTAATGAACAATAAATATTAAAATAAATTAAATGTTACAAATTAGGTTCGTCATATTAATTTTTAATGCAGAAATGATTAAGATATTCATAAATTTCATCGTACTTTGTGTTATAATCACATATGAGAATGTGAATAAAAAAATTTCACCAAGCCTAACTTTATGACATATTTTTAAATTCATTTCCTTCTTGTTTTTTTTTTTTTTTTTTTTTTTTTTTTTTTTTTGTAAAATAAAGTTATCAAAATTAGCCAATTCAGCATTTCACAAACAATTTTAGAAATTCAGAATTTTGCTACATTTTTGCGAGATTAAGATTAAAAATAAAGAATTAATACATAACACATTTGTATTTATTATAATCTGATAAATCAAAACAATGATTCTTTTACTTTTTAATATTTAATGAACAATATTAAATGTTACAAATTAGAATCGTCATATTCATTTTCAATGCAGAAATGATTAAGGTATTCATAAATATCATATAGTACCTTTGTGTTATAATCACATATGAGAATGTGAATACAAATTTTTCACCAGGAGTATACAATCTCGATTTTTCATTTTAAATATTTAGTTTTAAAAATAAAGTTATCAAAATTAACCAATTCATATGCATTTCACAAACAATTTTAGAAATTCAGAATTTTGCTACATTTTTACGAGATTAAAAGTTATATTGTTTTACTAATCTCAGAGCGAATAAAGAGAAAAGTAACACGTAAGTTTTAACAACAACAACAAAATAATAAATAAATAAATAAATAAATAAAATCGACTTCAGTGAAATGTTTCTTACCTTCTTGTTTTTGTGGCAGCCTTGTATTGTTATCCACTCTTGCAAGGGTCGGGTTAAATTGCACTTGATATTAACTCGTAACCGATCCGAAATTAAAAAAAAAAAAAATCAATATGTTAAGGCTGTTTTCAAATCCAAACTGCCTAACTTTATGACATATTTTTAAATTCATTTTTGTTCGGAAATGCGTGAAATTGGCAGGCGTTCTTCAAAAAATATGTAATTGAAAGACGTTTTCCAGTTTTTGATAAAGGGATATCTTTCAGAAAATACTGTCAAAATCAGCGTTTTGAACTGAATTTCCGACGCCTCAGCGCGAGAAAGGCGAAAAACCTATCGTCACGTGACATGAATCGCTTATAACTCTATAAGTAATTTATTTTTCAAAAAATGGAAAACTCATTTTGATTCCAAATCGCTTCAATAGTCAGTACTGCCAATTTTATGCCTTTGCGTTTAAAAATGAGTCAGACAGTTTCGCGTTGTTGAGCAGGTCATTTGATAAAAATAAACTATTTATATCAGATGGTGTAATTTTTCCAACTGGGTGAAAAATTGTCCAGACCATGATTCGAACCAGGGACCATTTGGCGTAAGCTGCCAATTCTCTGCCAAATGAGCAATCCTGGACAAATTTGGTGGACACAATTTACCCAGAGAATCTTATTGATTATAACATCTGATCTGATATCTGAATCAGCTCAACAGAATAAATCGCAGGTAGTAGAACTCCAAGAAACGCTGGATACGTAATTATACTCAGGTGGCAGAGCATTGACAGCTTACGCCAAATCGTGCCTGGTTCGAATCCTCGTCCGGACACATTTTCACACCGTTGTAAAAATTTTAACTCATGTGATTTATTTACTAATTAGAATAATTGTGTTAAAATTAATATAGTGTAATTATATCGCTAATATAATTTTTTTTATTTATGTAGAAAAACAAATGTAAACTCGTTTACATACAAATATATAGATTTTCCATCTTAAATAACATTGTGAATTTTCTTTTGAATAAACAGGTTACCAAACCCGGCTACCAAAATTAAAAAAAAAAATGACCGATCCTGAAACAAATAGAATCACCCTGATTCGAAACCTACCAGTAACGAAAAAAAATTATTGCCAACCTGATCCTAACCGCACTGGTTGGGTTCGAGTAACATTGAACAACAAAAGAATTTTCAGTTAACGCCCTTAAATTACCCACTCTTTATCTCAAAACTTTTTCTTTTTGATAAATTAAAGTAAACATTTTAATGATTACAGTCTGTTTTTTCCTAAAACATACGAGTTCAGTAAGAATTTTGAATATGTGCTAAGCACCATGCTTTTGAGGGAAACTTTGATGGCAAAATGACCTGAATTATCATTCACGTGAAACACCTGAAAAACTTTACACAGTCACCCAGGGACAGGAAAATCCAGAATTAAAATCCCAAAGTATAAGATTTATGTTGTGACACAGCTACACAAATAGGAATTTGCGTATAACTTCGACACCATGTTCCTCAGATTTGTTGCAAGTACGCTAGCCATTCGGCTGAATGAATTGCGTTAATTTTGAAGTATTAGAAAATTACTTTTCAAATTGGGCCACCTTTAAAAACGTCTTTCAAAATGGAGCTGAGATATGTTTTGTGTTTTATATCTCGTACTAAAAAGCTTTATTCACAGAAAGTTTTTTAATGTTTTCATTATTAGGATTAGTTATTTTTTTGCCTTTACTTTAAAAAGTCAACAAAACTTTTATGGTTAGATTTTAAAAAAAAGTGTTTGTTGATCAGATTATATTGGATCCGTATCAGATAAAATAACTTATGATGACGTTCTCTGATTTGTAGTTTTTGGTCAGATAATCGAATTGCAGGCCCAATTTATGAATGAATATGGCCACACTGAAACGACGAAAAGGTCCGATAATGGGAAAATGTTACGCATGTTTATTTGTACATAAATTATTTTATAGATATTTTAGTCTATGAGAAGTGAGCTGTCTAATTTCATAGTAATGCTAAAATGTATCATAATAGCAATGCTAAAAAAATTAATTTTGCAACTGGGCCACCTTTAAAAACGTTATTTAAAATGGAGCTCAGATATGTTTTGTGTATTATATCTCTTACTGAAAAGCCTTAATAATTCATAAACATTTATAAACATATCCTTATAACATATATATAAGCGCATCTCCTTCATAAATATTTAGAATTGTTTACAAATGGTATTTGCTCTGCATTCGAAAGACATCATATATGCTAAAGATAATGTCTATGATGTCTTTGGAAATAATTATTTTAAATCTCAATTTTTTTTTTTCAGGTATGGTTCCAAAATAGACGCATGAAAAGTAAACGTCAAAAGCAGGATTCCATAGTAACAAAATCTTTCAGATCTGCTTTAAAAAAGATGAAGCCCTTCTTACATCCTGTCCCAATAGACTTCCAACAAAATCTTTATCCAACACTGTGTCATCCTGTTTCATATAGCATTTCTCCAGCATACTGTTACCAACCCAGCGTGCCTTACATCACAAGTGATATCATAAATGGACATTATCAAAATTTTGCCAATGAAGGGCAGCTACATTATGATACATATATAACACAACAAGCACAATCCTCAATCACAGATACACCTGCTATTCAAGCTCTCGAAGCTCACGTGAATCACTATTACAAAAACTGCACTCAAGCACATGTGGCACAAACAAATAACGTTTCATCGAATACGAACACGGGAGAATCATCTTATCAACCATATCAACAAAATATAGACTACTCAATACCGTATGAAGGATTAGCACTTTCTCAAAATTCTAATATATCAGTTAACTGCACTCAAGCCCATGTGGCACAAACAACTAACGTTCCATCGAATACGATCACGAGAGAATTATCTTATCAACCATATCAACAAAATATAGACTATTCAATACCGTATGAAGGATTAGCACCTTCTCAAAATTCTAATATATCAGTTTCTCTAGAAAGTATTTCCAGACAAAATGGGAAGCCAAATTCACCCCCAACAAAATCCAATACTGGTAAGAGTGAACGTGGCAAATTTTTTCGCCCATTTGAGAATTAAATTTGCATAATTTTCATTCTTGTTTTATGTAAATATGTAAATGTTCTATATTTTGTACATTATTTATCCATATTATTCAAGAAAGCAAACATTTATTGAATGGCGAAGGAAAGTGAATTACAATATTAAAATATTTCCTGATTCAATATATATATATATTAATTTTTAATACTGATACTTATGAAAAGAATATTCGGTACTTTTCCATTATTCCGTCGACCACTTTTCATAAAAAAAAAAAAAACTATCCCCAAATTATAGGATTTAACGCCAAAAATGCAGTCCCATTCACTTGACGTCAGAAGCATTAAACGTGTTTGTTAAGTCATGAAGCGGTTTTTAAGTCGACATTTACCTGTATTTTTCATTATGTTTTACTGATTTATTAGTTATTTCGTTAATTAAAATAATAATTGCGTTCTTAAACGGCTGTGCCATGATATTAAAAGAGAAAATGCATTCAAAAAAATGTTGTGTTGCATAGTCAAGTGCAATAGATCAATTTCAACTGACGTCACAAACATTTATTCACCAGCCGAGAAAGATAATTAAGAAAAATAATGTAAATAAGTAAATATCCAAGATTTTTTTTCTATTTTCATTAATATATTGTAATTTTTTTTTGTGTTTAAACGTACTAATAGTTGACACTTTGGTGAGTGGGGCTTTTCCGAATTTTTTTTTTTATTCCAATGGCAACATTCTTCTATTTGTTTATTTGGCGATAATTTTTTTATGAAAAGTGGTCGACGGGATAATGGAGTAGTACCGAATATTCATTATATAAAATAATAATAATTTGAAACTTAAAATTTCGATTGTTAGCATACATTTATTTATTTTATGAAGATAACCCTGTTTTTTTTCAAAATATTGTTCGTATATGCATATCAATGTAAATATTTGCTATAATTAAATATATATATATACATCTATTTCAAGAATTTAAGGCTGTTCTTAACTCCAAACTGTCTACTTTCTGACATGTTTTTTAATTAATTTTTGTTCGCAAACGTATTCAATTATATAGCAGGTTCTGTTATTAAGAAACTAATGAATGAAACAGCTTTATCCGTTTTTCGGTAAAGATAGAAGATTTTTCAGAAAATATCGTCAAAGTGGACGCTCTGAACGAATTTCTGGACGCCACAGCGCAGGAAAGGAAACTGCCGTCCTGAGGCAACAAACGCTCAATAGATATAATTCCCTAGATATAATTCGTATATCGGAAAATAAAAAAACTGTTCGATTAAAAATCACATTAATCATGCCTGCGAGTATCGTGCATTTACGTTTAAAAATTAGTAAGAAAATGAGTCAGAAAGTTTCGCGTTGTTGAGACAGGAAACATTTTTTTTTTTTTTTTTTTGAGAACCGCCTTATTAATGATCTTATGAGTTTACTTTAAAAACATGCATATAATTAACATTAAAAAATGAAATTATATAATTACTATATGGAATTATATATGTAAAGTATTTCTGTAAGTGGTTAACGCAAAACATTACATAAAAGTATTTTTAAAAGCATTTTAAAATTTCATTTTTTTTTCTTTTTCAAAATTGATTAATTTTTAAAACCTAGATGTTTCTGTTTTTGTTTTGTTTTTAATCTTAGAAGAGAGTGATTTTTCTTTATGTACATATTTAATGTAACCAAGCTAATAAATTAATTTAAAAAGCTTTTTTGCAATCGTCGCAGTTTGTATAGATTTTTAATGTATAAATAATATGCATAAAATCATTTATTTTAAAGAATGATTCAGATTTTACAGACTGTCACATGTATTCTTTTTGTTATTTACTGCATTCCCTCACTTTTAGCAATATGTATAATATTAAACATTTTGGATTTTCTCTTAATTAGTTTCTTTGCTTTTATGTGTTTTAAAGTTTTATTTTTTTTAGGGGGGTTTATGATATGCATTTTACTATTTAGGCCTCAGCCGGTAATTTTCAGTGAACATCACTTTTCTCTGATTTGTGCATGGAATCACAATCATAGCTAACACAATATGCTCTAACACAATCATAGTTTTTTATTTCTATTGTTCGCATCTAATCTGATGTTGTATGCTTTTGAAACTTAACATATTATTGTGTAAACATTACTTTCTTGCTGAATGTAAGCTATTTTCTGATACATTTTTAAACCCATTTTTGTTCGGAAACGTAAAAAATTATGTTTTTACAAACTATGTAATCGAATGGTCAAAATCCAAATTTTGGTAAAGACCAGATCTTTCAGAAAATGCTGTCAATGTAAGCGTTTTGAACCGAATTTTCGACGCAAGAGTACGAGAAAAGTGAAAAACTCGTCATCACGTGACATGAATTGCTTATAAAACTCGATAAGAAATTTATTTATCAAAAAAAAGGAAAAACTTATTTCGATTCCAAATCACTTCAGCCCCACCAGTGGCTGAGAGGTTGTGCTCTCGAAGCTGGTAGACGGGAGGTGCTGGGTTCGATCCCAATCGCGCCCGTCGGCCTAATCGTTCGGAGTTTTCGTGGTTTTCTTCGAGCCGTGGATTTATCCATGCGTAAATACGGGTTAGGTTCCCTTAGAAAGACCCCCACGAAGGGCACTCCCCCCGGGCCTATATCCCAAGTGTAGATAATTGGCCGTCAATAATCAACCCAACCCAATCCAAATCACTTCAATAGTCAGGCCCGCCAATTTGACGCCTTTGCGTTTAAAAACTAGTCGTTGGGGGCCACCGTAATACTTACCCATCATGGATATGCATAATGTAAAATATTAAAATAAAAATGTGTAAACTACTTATAAAATGCATTGCAATTCAAATAAAATCGTGGCTTGATGACGTCACAAACTTTAAAGGCTCGATTACTGAATTGCTTGAAAGAGGTTTTTCCTTATAACTCCAAAAATAATAATCCTATTAACTAGCGGTTTATTGCATCTGATTAAGCGTCAAATTTCCAATTAAAATATATTTTTGAAGTGAAATTTGGATGAAATACAGGGTCATGAAAAATCGAAGAGTGTGGAAAATAGGATTCCAAATATCTCGGCAACTCATTATCCGATTGACTTCATGCTTTATTCAAAATTTATGTTTTTTTATTGTCTTTTATATTTATTTCTTAAAATAAACAATTTCGAAAATTTTTATATACCTTTCATCAGAACGAATATTTCGAGAGTCCGAAAAAAATTGTTCCGGTTAATCGAGGTTATTGAAATGAAATAGGCTTCTTCCCATTATTACATACTAAGTACATACCAAATTGCAAGTCTCTATCTCAATTTTTTTCGGGAGATAGAGCGTTTACAGACACACAGACGGACGGCAAAATTTTTTTTCTAAAAATATGTTTTTCGGAATCTCCAGTGTCTGAAACGTGTAAATCCGTCAAAAAAATTTTTTCGATTTTCAAAACGATTATAAGACTTACCCTATACGTATGATGGGTAAGTAATAAGTCAAATTGTGTCAGAATGTTTTACGTTGTTGAGCAAATCATGTGAGAAGCACCTAAAAGCACCTTCTTGATGCTGCCATCTGTCAAGTAGAATAAAAATTATCCACATAATTCTTTCTTCTCAGGAAGTAGGGAAAATATAAGTGCACTATTTTAAATAAATAAAAATTCTAAAAATCCTCGTTACAGATATTTTTTAAGCATTAAAAGCCGGTAATTTCTTATCTGACAAACTTTCTTAACACTTTCTCTTGACACTTTCTGAAACAAAAGACCTCCATCTTGAAATATTATTCACATGGGAATAATATTTCAAGATGGAGGTCTTTTGTTTATAAGTGTAATTGTTACTTAACATCATATTCTGAAGATTGTCATAGAAGTTGACCGAAACGTCAATTTGATGTATTTTTAAAGTTTAATTTTGCATAAATATTTATACACCATTCAGTAAAAACGTGTGGTTTACTACACATAAATTTTTTTATACGATAAAGTTCCACATTGTTGAGCGTTGAGCGGGAAAAATATTGTTTTGCCTGTGTTTTCGCCTTTTCTTGGTGCTGCCATCTATGAAGTAGAATAAGATTTAATTAACCTTTAAGGTTCTTTTCCAAAGAGGCTACTTTCTGACGCAATTTTTAATACAATTTTATTCGCACATGCATGAAATTGACAGGTTCTCTTATTCAGAAACTATGTAATTGAAACACATTTTCCATATTTTGATAAAGAAAGAAGATATTTCAGAAAAGACTGTCAAAGTCGACATTTTTAACCAAATTCTCGATGGGGCAGCCCGAGAAAGGACTTGTAAATAAAACTTATCATGTGTCGCTTAACTCGGTAAGTAATCTATCAAAAAATGGAAAACTCATTTCGATTCCAAATCACTTCCACAGTGAGGCATGCCAATTTCATGACTTTGATTTTAAAAATGAGTCAGAAATTGTGTCAGAAAGTTTCGCGTTGTTGAGCAGATCATTTGAGAACCACCTTAAGGCTGTTCTCAAATCCAAACAGGCTACTTTATGACACATTTTTAAATTAATTTTTGTTCACAAATGTATCAAATTGGCCCCTTTTCCTTACATTCCCTATACCCTTTTTTCAGAAACAGTGTAATCGAAACGCGTTTTCCATTTTTTAGCAAATAAAGAAGATATTTCAGAAAATGCTGTCAGAGTCGACGTTTTGATCTGTATTCCCGACGCGCCATCACAAAAAAGGAGAAAATCGTATCGTCACGTGACAAATTTATTATCTCTCGCTAAGCAATTTATTTATCAAAAAATGGAAAACACATTTCAATTCCAAATCGCTCCCATAGTCAGTCCTGCCAAATTTATGCCTTTGCGTGTATAAATGAGTAAAAAAGTTTCGCGTTTTTGAGCAGGTCAGTTGAAAATCCCCCTTAATTTTTTTCCTCACGAAGCAAGAAATTTACATCCATGTAAAATAGTGAAAGTTAAAAAGATTCTCATTACAAAAAAGTTTAGGCATATAAAGGAGACTATTTCTCACCCGACAAATATCTTTATTGAAACCATCACGGTTTAACCTGAAAAATAAAATAAATTATAAGAAACGCAACAAACACACAAATGAAGACAAACTGTGATTTGGCTAAATTCATTTACTCAATCACATTAAGGCAGATCTAATTTCTAAACTGGCTACTTATTTCTGAATTCATGAGAAGCATGAGATTGGCAGGTGCTCTTATTCGGGAATTGTATAATCTAACACTTTTTTCCCAATTTTCAGTAAACAACAAAGATGTTGTGTGGTAAACTTTCAAAAGAGGAAAACAAAAAAGATTTTCTTTAAAAAAAATTATAAGTAAACAAGTAAACATGGCGTAAAATTCGTTTAGAAAGGCAAAGTTGTTCCTTGTCGAAAACGCAGTACAGTCTCACAGAAAAAATAAATTTTCTAATGTTTTAATACAGGCAAATACATAATAAATTTAATTCACACAGTCTGTGTCTTAAAGGCTGTTTACCAATCAAAAGTGGCTATTATCTTACACATCGCAAACGTACCAAATTGGCAGTACTCTTATTAAGAAAGCGTTTAATCGAACCTTTTTCCAATTTTTGGTAAATGCAGAAGATACCTCAGAAAATGCTGTCAAAGTTGACGTTATTAACTACATTTCCGAAAGCGACAGCGCAGGATAAATAATAAAAATAATAATAAAACCTGTAGTTTTGAGATAATATTCGTTTATAACTCAAGATGTAATTCTTCATCGGAAAAAGAAAAAACTTTCTCCCCGCTCAAAAACTCCAAACTTTCTGAAACGTCTTCCGACTACTTTCAAGCATGATTAATGAAAATAATTTTAATCGAACAGCTTGCTCATTTTCGCATAAATGAACTACATCTTGAATTAAAAGCGATTGTTGTCTCAGGACAGAAGACTAATTCCGTTCCTCAGTTGTCGTGTCAGGGTTCAAAACGCTAAATTTGACAGCATTTTCGAAAAGTTTCCCGGCTTTAACAATAAACGGTAGAAACAGTTCGATTACACAGTTTCAACGGACTCGCAATTTGTACCTGTCATAAAGTAGCCAGTGTCGATTATGCCATTTCTTGGTGCTGACATCTATCAAGTAGAATAAAAATTATCCATGTAATTGACCTCTAGTTATTTATTCGCAGGAAGTAGGAAAATCATAAGTGTGTCCTTTTAAATAAATAAATAAAAAAAAAAGGAAATTATAGGTGCATCCTTTTAAATAAATGAAAAAAATTCTCATTACAGATTTTTTTTAAGCATTAAAAACGGGGTCATTTCTTATCCTACAAACATAGAGCTGTCTACTTTGTGACACATTTTAAAAATCATTTTTGTTCATAAATGTATCAAATTGGTTTGTGATCTACTCTTAATAAATTATGTAATGGAACTGTTTTTTGCGTTTCTGGGAAAATGAAGAAGATTTTTCAAAAAATGCTGTCAAATTTGGCCTTTTGAACCGAATTTCCGGACGCTATAGCGCGGGAAAGTGAAAAATGTCGTCCCCAGACAACAATCACTTATAACTGATTGGAAAATGAAACGATTAGAAATCACTTCAATATTTATGCCTGAAATTATCATTCTTTTATGTTTAAAAATTACTCAGAAAATAGGTCAGAAAGTTCCGTATTCCTGAGCTGGAAAAAAATATTATTTTGAGTGTGCTTCTTTCCTTTTTCTGTGCTGCCATCTATGAAGTAGAATAAGACTTATCTATATAATTAATCTTTAATCCCCCCCCCCCCCCCCCCAGGAAGCAGGATATTTATTTACATCATTTCAAAATAGTCAAAGTTAAATGGATTCTCATTACAGAAATGTTTAGGTGTAAAAAGGGTGCTATTTCTCACCCGACCAATATCTTTATAGAAACCATCATTGTTTAAACTGCTAGATAAAAGAAAAAATAAGAAACACAACAAATAACACAAATGGAGACAAAACGTGATTCAGCCACATTCATTTACTCAATCTCATTAAGACCGTTCTAATTTCTAAACTGGCTATAAACACATTTTTGAATTGGTAGGTGCACTTATTTTGAAAATATATATAATCTAACAGTTTTTTCCAATTTTCAGTAAACACCAAAGATGTAGTGTGGTAACACTTTCAAAAAAGGAAAAAAAGGATTTTTTTCAAAAAATTATAAGTATACATGGCTTTAAGGTGGTTCTCAAATGATCTGCTCAACAACATAAAACTTTGACATAATTTCTGACTTATTTTTAAACGCAGAGTCATCAAATCTTCAGACCTGATTATTGAAGCGATTTGAAATCGAAATGCGCATTCCATCTTTTCCTAATTGAATTATTTATCGTGTTATAAGCTATTCGCGTCACGTAACAACACGTTTTTCCCTAGCACGCAGCGCTGCGGCGGGAACATAACGTGGACTTTGACAGTAATTTTCTGAAAGATCTTCTGCCTTTGCCAAAAAAATGCAAACGTCTTTCGATTACAAATTTTCTGAATAAGAATACGTACCAATTTCATGCTTTTCCAATGAAAAATGGATTAAAAATTATGTCACAAAGTAGCCAGTTTGGATTTGAGAACAACCTTAAATTCATTTAGAAAAGCAAAGTTGTTATTTGTCGAAAATGCTTTACAGCCTCATAGAAAAAATAAATTTTGTAATGTTTTAATTCACGCAAAGATAACGATATTATTCGTGTTAGTCTGTGTCTGTTAAGCCTGTTTACAAATCAAAAGTGGCTAGTTTCTGATAAGCAAACGCACAAAATTGGCAGTTTACTCTTATTAAGAAAGTATGTAATCGAATTTTTTTTCGAGTTTAATAAATGCAGAAGATACTTCAGAAAATGCTGCGAAAGTTAGCGTTTCTAATCACATTTCCAGACGCTACAACGCAGGAAAAACAAATAAAAACTATACTCTTGAGATAATATTGAATATTCGTTTATAACTGAAGACTTAATTCTTTATCGGAAAAAGGAAAAAATTTCTCCCCGCTCAAAAACTCCAAACTTTCTTAAACATCTTCCGACTACTTCCAAGCATGATTAATGAAATTACTTTCAATCGAACAGTTTGTTCATTTTCGCATAAATGAACTACATCTTGAATTAAAAGCGATTGTTGTCTCAAAACAGAAGATTTTAATTCACTTCTCTAGTTGTCGCGTCGTGAAGAATTCGGTTCAAAACGCTAGGTTAAACAGATTTTCTGAAAACTTTTCCAACTTTAACGACAAACGGTAAAAACATTTCGATTACATATTCTTAATTAGTAAACTGTCAATTGGTATATGTCATAAAGAAGCTAGTTTCGATTATGTTATTTCTTGGTGCTACCATCTGTCAAGTAGAATAAAAATTAAATTATCCGTATGATTCACCTCTAATTTTTTCTTCTCAGGAAGTGCGTCCTTTTAAATAGATAAAATTGAAAAAAAATTCTCATTACAGAAATTTTTTAAGCATTAAAAGATGGTTACAATCATCATCAAACTATCTACTTTTTGACATTCATTTTTATCCAGAAACGTATCATATTGACATGTGCTATTAAGAAATTAAGTAAACGAACTTTTTTTTTTACTTTTTCAGTAAATGCTGTCAAATTTGGCGTTTTGAACCGAATTTCCGGACGCTACTGCGCGGGAAAAAAATTGCCGTCCTCAGACAACAATCACTGATAACTTATTGGAAAATGAAATAATTGATTAGAAATCACATCAATAATTATGTCTGAAACTATCATTCTTTTATGTTTAAAAATGACTGAGGAAATAGGTCAGAAAGTTCCGCGTTGTGGAGCGGGAAAAGTTTTTTTTTTTTTTTTGACTGCGATTCAGTCTTTTCTTGGTGCTGCCATCTATGAAGTAGAAGAAGATTTATATTTTTTTCAAGTACAACACTCTCCCCTTCCTCCCCCAGGAAGTAGGAAATTTACGTCCTTTTAAAATAATGAAAGTTAAATAGATTCACATTACAGAAAATGTTTTGGCATAAAAAGGGGGCTATTTCTCATCCGACGAATATCTTTATTAAAACCATCATGGTTTAAACTAAAAAATAAAAGAAAAAATAAGAAACACAACAAATCACACAAACGGAGACATTTCTTTGGACAAACCGAATTGAGCTACATAAATTTACTGAATCGCATTAACCCTTTCCGGCACAGACAAATTCTATTCGCAAAATGCGAAATTACTGACTGACATCGGAATTTACAAACGACTTTTTTAGAAAATAAGAATTCCTTATTTTAAGCTTTCATTACAGAAGCAAAATTTTATTAAAATATTCTTGGTGCCGAATGCAAGTTTGGAATTAAAATTAGATGTGCCCGGATTGGGACCACTGTGCCGGAAAAGGTTAAGGCTGTTCTATTTCTAAGCTGGCTAGCTTTCTAACACTTTTCTGAATTAATGAGAAGCATGAAATTATAATATAAACATATTTCTTTTTTTTTTTTTCCAATTTTCCTTAAAAATATTTCGGTTGTGGTGAAACTTTCAAAAAAGACAAAAAAAAAAAAGATTTTTTTCGAAAAATTATAAGTAAAAATGACATGTGTTACGTATTCGAACTTTTTCCCTGTTTTTGGTACATGCAGAAATTTTTTCAGAAAATGCTGTTAAAGTTGCCGTTTTGAACGGAATTTCATGAAGCTATTGCACGGGAAAGCAAAACAATTTGCCGTCCTGAGACAATAATCTCTTATATCTCGAGATTTAATTTATTGGAAAATGAAGCAATTGATTAGAAATCACTTCAATAATCATGCCTGAAACTAACATTCTTTTATGTTTAAAAATGACTCAGAAAATAGATCAGAAAGTTTCGCATTGTTCAGCGGGAGAAATATTCTTTTGTCTATCCTTCTGTCCTGTTTTGGTGCTGCCATCTATGAAGTAGAATAATATTTATCTGTGTAATTAACCTGTAAGGTGGTTCTAAAATTACCTGCTCAACTACGGGACATTTGGCGCATATTTGGACTCATTTTTAAGGCATAAAATTGAGAGGCCTGACTATTGAAGCGATTTAGAAGCGAAATGAGTTTCTTTTTTTTTTATTTGGATAAATAAATTACTTATCGAGTTATAAGCAATTCTTGTCACGCGACACGATTTTTCCCTTTCAGGCTCTGCTATTTTCGGAAATTCAGTTTAAAACGCCTAATTTGAAAGTAGTTTCTGAAAGATTCTGTGGCGTTACCAAAAAATAGAAAACTCATTTAGATAACATAGTTTCTAAATAAGAACACCTACCAATTTTACGAGTTTCCGAACAAAAATGCATTCAAAATTGTGTCAGCACCTTTGGATTTGAGAACAGAATTTACCACCAGAAAATTTACATCCATTTAAAATAGTGAAAGTTAAATGGATTCACATTACAGAAAATGTTTATGCATAAAAAAAAGGTGCTATTTCACACTCGACAGATATATTTATTGAAACCATCATGATTTATACTGGAAAATAAAAGAAAAAATATGAAACTCAACAAATCACAGAAATGGAGACAAACTGCGGTTGAGGTTGATTATTGACGGCCAATTATCTACACTTGGGATATAGGCCCGGGGAGAGTGCCCTTCGTGGGGGTCTTTCTAAGGGTCTAACCTAACCCGTATTTACGCATGGATAAATCCACGGCTCGAAGAAAACCACGAAAACTCCGAACGATTAGGCCGACGGGCGGGATTGGGATCGAACCCAGCACCTCCCGTCTACCAGCTTCGAGAGCACAACCTCTCAGCCACTGGCGGGGCGGAGACAAACTGCGATTCAGTTACATTCATTTACTCAATCTCATTAAGGCTGTTTTATTTTCTGAACTGACTACTTTCTAACCCATTTCTGAATTCATCAGAAACATGGGACTGGAAGGTGGTCTTATTCAGAAACTATAATCTAACAGTTGTTTTTGCAATTTTCTGTAAACGCCAAAAATGCATAAACTGGCATAAACATGGAGTAAAACTTTCAAAAACTGCAAAAAAAGGGACCCCCCCCCCTATTTTTCAAAAAATTACAAGTAAATGACCTTAAATTCACTCGCTTATAAATAAAGATTTAATCCATTTACTGGAAAATGAAACAATTGATTAGAAATCACTTCAATAATTATGCATGAAAGTATCTTTCTTTTATGTTTAAAAATGACACAGAAAATACGGTAGAAAGTTTCCCATCTTTGATTGAAAAAAATATTGTTTTACCTTGTGCTTCTCTCACACCCCTCGAGCTGTGGTAAAGCAAGAGCCGTCGTGGTAGCTCGACATATGACCTAGCGACCGTCTCCCCCTATGGGGTCTCGCGAACGAAGTCGTCGGGGGTTCCATGGCGGTTCATCAAGGTTCCGTCTCTGCGGAAGTTTCCTCCGAGATGTGGGGTTACTGCCGTGACGACCTATGTCACCAACCTTGGTAAAATGACCTGGCGGTCCGCAGTGGGGAGCGGCCTCAGGCCGATCACAGCGCCGGGCGAGACAAAGCCCTGGTGCGTTATAAGCCCTTCAGAGGCTTGGGTGCGATGGTCGTTTACGCCCGTGGGC
Organism: Maratus michaelseni; assembly: GCA_963931845.1. Classification (NCBI taxonomy): domain Eukaryota; kingdom Metazoa; phylum Arthropoda; class Arachnida; order Araneae; family Salticidae; genus Maratus; species Maratus michaelseni. The sequence continues at coordinate 54,750,640 of OZ007586.1, read as the reverse complement.
GCCTGACGGCGCAGGATAGTTTTACCTTGTGCTTCTGCCCTATCTTGGTGCCGCCATCTATGAAGTAGAATAAGATTTATCTATATATCATTTAACACTTTAGCGGGCGGTGTCCACAAAAAAGGACACCTAATTTTAATTACAAAACTGACAAACGGCACCAAGATAATTTAATTAAAATTTTCCTGTTATAAAGTACGAGAAGATAAGCAAGTTTTTATTTTTCTAATGAATTATTTTGTAAATTCTGGTGTTAGTCCATAATTTCATCATTTTAAAAACAGACTTACTCCGCGCCGGAAAGGGTTAACACTTTTCTCAAATCCAAACTGGCTTATTTATAACATTTTCTAATCCATTTTTCTTCGGAAACGCATGAAATATGCAGGTGTTCTTATTCAGAAACTTTGTAATCGAAAGAAATTTTCCATTTTTTTGTAAAAGCAGAAGATCTTTCAGAAAATACTATCAAATTCAGCGTTTTGAGATGAATTCCCGACGTAGCAGCCCGAGAAGCGAGAAAAGCGTCCCGTCACTTGACACGACTCTCTTATAACTCGATAAGTTCTCTATTTATCGAAAATGGCAAGCTCATTTCGATTCCAAATCGAGTCAATAGTCAGTCCTGCCAATTTGATGCCTTTGCGTTTAAAATTGAGTCAGAAATTGTGTCAGAAAGTTTCGCTTTGTTGAGCAGATCATTTGAGAACTACTGTCGGATTCCCTCTAAGTCCACCCAACTTCGAAGAATAATCCGGTATTTTTTTGTATGCTGCCACCACCGATATGACTACGTGATATCGGTCACGTTATGAGAGGTATGTTGGGAATAAGACGAATTCTTTCAATTAAACTTAAACTAACACTTTATTTACAATATTTACACTTAGAAACTCAGATATAGCTTATCCGGTTCAACATTAAATAAAGATACAGACAATACTTTCTGTGTACTGCTAAGCTACGTTAATTAACTCAGATCAGAGATTACTATCAATCTCATGAACACTTTCTCACTTCGCTCCAAAAGATCTCTCTCGATACACGTGTCTCAGAGCGTGTTCAACACACCTCTCTCCCAACAACCTACACGCTTCAGTCCTACGTTCAAACTAAACTCACTCTCTGGTCATTCCCCGAGCACCCTTTGTCAACGGGGCTGGCCCCGTGTTCGCACGTGTTCCGCTTCCTTGACAGCATCTAATCTCCTATGATGGATCTTTCATCTTGGATAATGGGTGAAAATCTGTCTTATCCATGGGCTTGCGATGACAATAGAAACATTTCTTCCACTACACTACACACTCTTTCAGCACAGATAATGTCCCCCACCTACTCGGATTAAGATTTCAGTTATGAAAAGCTTTACAGTACCCAGCAGATACACACACAATAAGATAATCCCATAACAATAGTTTTTAAGCCTGAAGCTGCCAGGGAAACCTGACAACCACTTTAATTCTTTTATCCCCAGGAGGCAGGAAATTTATATCCTTGACACATTTACAATTGTTTTAAAAAAGCGAAAGTTAAAATTAGATTCTCATTACAGAAAATGTTTAGGCATAAAAAGTGGGCTATTTCTCACCCGACAAATATCTTTATTGAAACCATCATGGTTTAAATCGAAAAAAAGAAGAAGAAGAAACTCAACAAATAACACAAAGGGAGACAAACTGTGATCCAGCTACATTCATTTTACTCAATAATCTGAATCTCTTTATGGCTATCTAATTTTTAAACTGGCTACTTTCTAACATATTTCTGAATTCATGAGAAACACGAGACTGGCAGGTGCTCTTATTCAGAATCTATAAAATCTTCTTATTAACACTTTCCAATCTAGTTGAAAAGTGTTTTTGACTTCGGTTTGTCTGTCCGTGCTCAAATTCGCGTAAAAATGCTCGGATCATTCTGAAATTTTTACTGTAGCATGTCGTTTACTATAGCATGTTCCTTATTTCAACTGAAGTGTGTAGAACTTATAGTTTTTTTACAGGGACAGTCAAAAGTATTCCGTTACATTACAGTCAATGGGGAATAAACGTTACAAGTGCATTTTGATGATGCTACGTCATTTAAAACATGATGAAATTGATATATAATTATGAAGCGCATTAAAACATGCTTTTCGTAGAATATGGGGTGCGAAGCATTAATTATTCATTTACAGGGTCAAACAAAAGAATTCTGTTACACATTTTTCTATGGGGAAAAATCGTTTAGAGTGTAATTTAGTGATATTTCTCTATTTCAAACATAATGAAAATTATATGCATTACTGAGCTGCACTATAAATTGCTCTCTTGTGTGCATTGCGTTTATTTACAGGGACACAAAAAATATCGGTTACAATACATGTGCGATATTTACAGTCTATGTGCGATAAGGGCGTTTTCAATTTTGGTTTGCGTTTTTAAGGTTAACTAACTTTTTAGGTAGATTTCGTAAGAAATACTACCTATTACATTCTCACCTAAGTTGGAAATTTTGAAAATTTTTTGCAGATCTACGCCGATCATGACTCCCAGAACCCAAAACCACCCCCAGTTCAAAACTTTATCTATCTATCTATCTATCTATCTATCTATGTCACTTTTTTCTGACCACGATAACTGGAAAAATTCTGCATTAATCTTTTACAAACTGATACATAAAATCAAGGGGCACAAAATCTCGGTCAAGTTCGTTAATGGGCAAAATCGAACCAAGGGGGGGAGGGTGGGGGGGGGGGGGCTTTTTGTGAAAACAGAAAACCCCCCATAATTTCTTAATTATGATACGTATCGAATCCGTTTAAAGTTATTATTACTTCTAGGAGAAGGGTCGAAAATGTATGTATGACAGATTTTTGATATAATTAAAAATGGCCCCAAGGGGGGGGGAAAGGGGGGTTTTAAGAGAAAAAAAATCATAGCTTCGTCAATTCACAAGATATCAAATTCGCGTAAATTTATTATTAATCCTCTTAATATTATCTAAAACTTTTATATTGACAAGTTTTTTATAGGACCAACCGTTATAGCAAAAAAAAATTAAAAACAAAAAAAATCCCTGCCGGCTCCGCCTGCAAACAAGTTATTTTTCAAAGTAGGCGGTTCCAACTCCCGCATCTTTTCGAAACTGATACATAAAATCAAGGGGCATAAAATCTCGGTCAAGTTCGTTAATGGACAAAATCGAACCAAGGGGGGGGGATGGGGGGGGGGCTTTTTGTGAAAACAGAAAAAACCCATAATTTCTTACTTATGATACGTATCGAATCCGTTTGAAGTTATTATTACTTCTAGGAGAAGGGCCGAAAATTTATGTATGACAGATTTTTGATATAATTAAAAATTGCCTTAAGGGGGGGGGGAGGGGGGTTTAGAAGAAAAAAAATCATAACTTCGCCAATTCTCAAGATTTCAAATCCGCTTAAATTTATTATTAATCCTCTTAATTTTATTTAAAACTTTTATATTGACAAGTTTTTTATAGGACCAACCGTTATAGCAAAAAAAAAATTAAAAACAAAAAAAATCCCTGTCGGCTCCGCCTGCAAACAAGTTATTTTTCGAAGTAGGCGGTTCCAACTCCCGCATCTTTTCGAAACTGATACATAAAATCAAGGGGCACAAAATCTCGGTCAAGTTCGTTAATGGGCAAAATCGAACCAAGGGGGGGAGGGTGGGGGGGGCTTTTTGTGAAAACAGAAAACCCCCCATAATTTCTTAATTATGATACGTATCGAATCCGTTTAAAGTTATTATTACTTCTAGGAGAAGGGTCGAAAATGTATGTATGACAGATTTTTGATATAATTAAAAATGGCCCCAAGGGGGGGGGAAAAGGGGGGTTTAAGAGAAAAAAAATCATAGCTTCGTCAATTCACAAGATATCAAATTCGCGTAAATTTATTATTAATCCTCTTAATATTATCTAAAACTTTTATATTGACAAGTTTTTTATAGGACCAACCGTTATAGCAAAAAAAAAATTAAAAACAAAAAAAATCCCTGCCGGCTCCGCCTGCAAACAAGTTATTTTTCGAAGTAGGCGGTTCCAACTCCCGCATCTTTTCGAAACTGATACATAAAATCAAGGGGCATAAAATCTCGGTCAAGTTCGTTAATGGACAAAATCGAACCAAGGGGGGGGGATGGGGGGGGGGGCTTTTTGTGAAAACAGAAAAAACCCATAATTTCTTACTTATGATACGTATCGAATCCGTTTGAAGTTATTATTACTTCTAGGAGAAGGGCCGAAAATTTATGTATGACAGATTTTTGATATAATTAAAAATTGCCTTAAGGGGGGGGGGGAGGGGGGTTTAGAAGAAAAAAATTCATAACTTCGCCAATTCTCAAGATTTCAAATCCGCTTAAATTTATTATTAATCCTCTTAATTTTATTTAAAACTTTTATATTTACAAGTTTTTTATAGGACCAACCGTTATAGCAAAAAAAAAATTAAAAACAAAAAAATCCCTGCCGATTCCGCCTGCAAACAAGTTAGGTTTCGAAGTAGGCGGTTCCAACTGCCGCATCATCGTAAAAAGGTCATTTCTTCCGCAATTCCAGACAAACAGGCGCTCCACGTTCTGCGTCTTCGAAATCTACCTGTGCCTGTAGGCCGAGCCGTCAGGGATTTTTTTCATAGTACGCGTGTCTTTATAAACTCGGTTGTGCATATACAGGGCAACATAAGGGAATGCGTAAGTATTACAGACTATGGGAGTGAATTGCTTAAGGGTAGTTTTTAATTGCGTTACACATTTTCTTGCTGAACTATAATATATTTATTAGACTAATAGAAGTTTGTGGAATATAAATAAATTAATATACAGGGCTACGCAAAGAAAAACATACATTGTCGTTTATGGTTGGTAATTGCTGCGAGTGAGTTTTAAGTTGCCTTTTAGCTTAGTATGTGGTGTGTACAAAAGTCTTCAGCTAATATACAGGGATGTACAAAGGATTTCGAATGCATTTCCATCGATCGAAGAAAATTGCTAAATGTGAATATTCTAACTGAACTAAATTTTATCACGCTATAAATCCACATCTATTGATCCTATACAGGGCTGCACAAAACAATTCGACTACTTTTTTGACACTGGAAGGTAATTTCGAAAACTGTATTTTCAAATGTGGTATATATTTTCTAAACTGTTTACTTACATATCTTCTTTTACCTTATTTAACGGTGAAGTTTCGTTACAGTTTTCTGGCTGTGTTGGAAAGTGTTTCATAATCTATGCTGGAGGCATGATTTTTGTTCTTGTTTTCAGTAAACAACGAAGGTGTAGTGTGGAGTAAAACTTCCAAAAAAGAAAAAAGGAAAAAAAAATTATAAGTACACATGACCTTAACGTCATATAGAAAAGCAAATTTGTTACTTTTCGAAAACGCTGTACAGCCTCACAGAAAAAATACATTTTCTAATGTTTTAATTTATGCAAACATAACTATATTGTTTGTGCTGACCAGTCAAAATTGGCTACCTTCTGACACATCGCAAACGTACCAAATTAGCAGGTACTGTTAAGACACTATGTAATCGAACTTTTTTCCGGTTTTTGGTAAATGCAGAAGATAATTTAGAAAATGCTGTCAAAGTTGACCTTTTTAACCACATTTTCGGACGCGACAGCGCAGGATGAATAAATAAAAAAAGTAATGCCAATGTAGTCTTGAGATCATATTCGTTTATAACTGAAAATGTAATTCTTTATCGGAAAACGAAAAAAAAAATTGATTAAAAATAATTTTTCAATAATTATACCTGTAAGTATATCATGCTTTTATGTTAAAAAAATGAATCAGTAAATGTGTCAGTTTCGTGTAGATGAGCAGGTACAAGTATTTTTTTCAGTAACGTCTTAAAAATTATTTGTTATAAGAAAACAGTTACGTTATATAATAATTTTTGAAATTTAAATTTTTGCGTGTTAGTGAAATTGCCGTACGTGCCTGCGTTCACGTTCACCATTCCTTACTTTAGAGCTGCAATCATTCAAAATTCAGTACTGGCGACATCTATCAGATTTATATATAACTATTTGAACTTATCTCAAATTTTAAATGCTCAGAAGCAAAAAATTAACATGTATTCAGTGTATTTAAATCTATATTGAACACCTGTCAACTTCATGCATTTTCGAAGTAAAATGGATTAAAAAAATGTCATAAACTAGCCAGTTTGGATTTGAAAACAGATTTGAAGGTTAATTATGTCACTAAATCTTATTCTACTTCATAGATGGCAGCCCCAAGAAAGGGCAAGCAAAGGTAAAACAATATTTTTCCTGCTGAACAATACGGAACTTCCTACCCTGTTTTCTGAGTCATTTTTAAACACAACAGGGCTAAACTTCAGAATTACACGCACACGATCGCCAAGGCGATATTGGTCGGGATATGGTATCCCCGTTGCTGTAGCGGTGTGATGTCACTGGTGGGTTGGACCATTTAATCGCCATTTAATTAGGAGAAGAACGTTTGTCCACGCCCCGCCGCGCTACGCGGACAACAATCGTTCATTGGTCTATGTGGGCATCAAAATGCTTGATGATTCAGCCTGTATTATAGTAGTCCCCTATTAGATGGGTAGTAACGGAACAAGTTTGATCTTGGAATATTTTTGCCCGAATAACCGTTAGGGAAATTTAGGAGAAGGGGGAAAACTTAAACAGGTGTGCAGGGAATTTTTTTTCCAAAGTATTTGGCAGGCTCTAATTGTATGCTGCAAATCTACTTGGCTAAATTTGCAGCCCGATGGCATTGCATTTCCTTCTTTGATTCCTTGTCACAATGAGCTAATCACTTTTTAAGCGTGCTTTTGTTGCTGAATCAAATGACATTCCTTCTTTGATTCCTTACGACCAGGTCCGGCTCAATGGGTGCGTCACCTCACGGGCACACTTTGCAAAGAATTAAGAAAAAATAAAGATAAGAAACCTTGCTGAACACGAACAAAATAGATCAGTGGAAAGGGCGCCAAGAGAACAAACAAAGATGATTTTAGATTCTGCGCCCCCCCCCCTCTTTTTTTTTTACATTTTCTGTAGCTAGGCTGGGGCGGACTCAAGAAGAGATTCTTTTTTGTGCTAAAAAAAATAATTCACGGGTGATGAATTTTTCTCAGGCATAGAGCGGCTTCTTTTAGTTGAGAAGAATAGAAATGCCTGATAGTAATGCTCAAATTGCTTCGTCCACCTGTGAAGAGAAATAGAATCGCGAAACACAAAATTTCAAGTCTGCTTCCCTTTCGAAATGCTAATTAATGCTTTGACAGACAGGAAATCTGAGTCTGATCTCCAAATGTCCCTCGTTTACAGGGTAATTTACCAAAATATCGGAAAAGAGAATTAGAATCTTTAAGGTGCAGGAAAAAAAAAATCTTTGCATAGGAGCTCATCTTCTGCTAACAGTCAATAGTGTTAGAATCAAATTTTGCCGAATATGAAAAAAAAAACAGAAAAGGTATGTTTATCTAGTAATTAAAAGTAAGCATGTAGATTTATCTTTTACATTTTCTGCTCGAAGTATTTGAAAGTCGTCAGTCTTGAAATTATGAAGGATGTTGGGCTTTAAACCCCTAAATGGACTGACTAATTTTAAAATTCAACAAATTCGAAACGGTGACAGATATTATAAAATTTTTGCAGGAAAGTAATGTATGATGTCAGGAGTTTTTTGTTCAATACATGGAATGGGTCTCATTCACCAATAAAATCTTATTGAGATTCGTGCCCTAAAAACAAGATTGTATTAATGAATGAGACCCACTCCATGTATTGAATCTCTTTCCTTCGCATCAATGCTGAGTGATCTTAGTTTTGGCCTGGATTGCACTCCTATCGCTCGCAGCGGTATCTATTGCAGGTAATTCGAACTAAAATCAGGAATCTCAGTAAAAAAAAAAAAAAAAAACTTCTGATATCTTACATTACTTTCCTGCAAGAATTTTTTTAATATCTGTCACCGTTTGGATGTTATTGAATTTTAAAATCAGTCTGTCCATTTTTGGACACCCGGTATGATTGCCTTATCTTAATTGTACGTAAATGGGTACTTACACAAAAGGGGGGATGAAAAAAGGGGGGGATGAAAATTATTAATTTCTTACCTTCAGTCATACCATTCATTCTTTACAGAATTCAAAGAAAGTTATATTCAATAATAATATGTCTAGTGAAAGATATGTTGCAACAAATTTGTATGTATAAGTAATTACAAAAATATACATTGAAGAAGACAATATCCGCATACACAGGTATAAATTAGCAATATTTAAAATTTTCCCTTTAAAGAAACTTGAGACATGAATGCATTAGTGAATTTTGCTTAAGTCAAATATCACCAGAAGGTTCCACTTTCGTTTAACAATAAAATCAATTTTTTTTTATTATTCAAAAATTCACAGGAATAATTTAAATGAATTGATCTTAACAAATACGATCAATGCGGATTAATTATAAATTGTGGTGATCAGACGTTTTTATTATTATTTTTCAATTCACACAGTTTATGATTGAAATTTAAATCACTTAATTATTTAAGAAAGTGATATATTCGTGGCTTTTAAAAATAATAAAGCATAATAAAAAGTTATAAATTTTAAAAATTTAAATAAAGTCCCATTAAAAAATTTGGTTACCTTAGTTATTAACTTAACGCAGTTCTTCAATTAATATTAATTTTAAAAGAATTTAAACAACAATCTATCCCATGAATTAGAATAAAATTTAAAATTATCTAGTATCAAGATAAAAATAAAACCGCATTAACGACTATAAAAGACACCGAAAAATCTTTCCTAGAATGCGTAAAACCGTCACCGATACGATTATTTCCAATAAGGAGTAAAAATAAACAGCGTTAATATAATAAACCGACAGCAACAGCGGTAAATTACAAAACTGCCTCACGCAAAGTGCCCATCTTAATCAATCACACAGTCTTAATCAATCTGCATCAGTACCTGGGCTCATAACTGATGCCAAACTTTCCAAAATGTGTAGTCTAAATTAAACAGCAAACTTATTTACACTAACTCTAGTTTTGGCATTTATTTTTCTAAACTTGTGTGATCAGAACAAAACTAAATTAAAAGAATAATAAAAAATGTGTAATTAAAGGTAATTTGTCCAATGTAAATCTATAAAACATAATTAATATTCCAAGAAAATCCAATTAATTTTAAGGGTGTACTCAAATCCAAACTGCTTATTTTGTGACTTATCTTTAAATTGATTTTTGCTCTAAAATGAATCCAATTGGCAGGTTCTCTCATTCAGAAACTTTATAATGTCTGTATTGGTAGATTTTTTGATAAAGGCAGAATATATTTCAAAAAATGCTGTCAAAGCGGACATTTTGAACCGAAAAGCGATAGCGCCGGAAACAAAAGAAAATTATCGTACTGTGAAAATAATTGTTTGTAATTCAATTTTTGATTAATTGAACGAAAAATAAAAACACAAGTCACTTATAAATCTCTTCATAAATCACGCCACCAAGTTTCCTGTTTTAGTTTTAAAAATGAGTCTGAAAATGTGTTAGAAAATTTTGAGTTGAGCGTGGAAAAATATTTTTTTTTAATTACCGTCTTAATATAATTAAACTAATGATTTTTTTTCAAGTTAAGGAGCCAAAGATTTAGGTAATACTAAATCTTTGGCTCCTTAACTACCCTGGCGCCTGTGTGCGCCGCACACATGTCACACTGGGTCCGTGCGCTCCTGTTTCACCTTAGAGTAATTTTATTTAACCCTTTCATTTTATTTAGCCCCAAGTAATTATGTTTGTGTAATGTTGAATTCACTCCAGAATTTTCGAAAAATTTTATTTGAAAATAAGGAAATACAATTTTACATTTTATTTTTTCATCAAAGTTATATAATTTTGTCCAAAAATCCTGATATAAATCATGATTAAATTTAAGTGGTATAACAAATATGCTACCCTCCCCCACCCCCCTTCAAGGGGTTAATAGAGTAGCGACATAGGCACAGAGCACGTGCTCAGATTTGAAATTTTTGTCCAAACCACAGTTACAAAACATTTATTGTGAGATTACAGGCAGGGTCACCGAACTGCATCAATACCTGGGCCTCGCTTCAGATGGATTCAGTCTTGTTTATTGTTTAACTTCAGAAATTTTGTATTCATTTCTGTATATGATAACTGCAGAGAAAAAATTTAGAATATTTACCAATGTTTCATATATTCTTGGTAAAATTTTTACCGAGATGGTAGGTACTATGATATATATAATTTATGTTGTCAACATCCCTTTTCTATGCATTTACGAAATGCACAACCATGAATGAGGTATCATTGGAAAGGACTCTGAACCTGCTTCTAACATTGTAGCTTTATATTTCGTTAAAATGTTTTTTTTTTTTTTTTTTTATAAAAAACTGCACTTAATATAAAATTAAATCAGTATTGTTTTCATAAATTATATAAAATTGTTTTTCCTCAAATCACTGTTGCCACAAAAATAAAATACCACGTTATATCATGCCCAACAATGATTATAAACAAAAATAAATAGTATACCAATGATAAACTGTGATGCCTACGCACAGGTTTTTTATATTTATAATTAAAAAAGGAAACATATGTTTAGAAGAAAAAGACACCAGCGATCGATCGACGCAATGGTATTTCATGTCTAGGCTAAAAAGTATGTTTTATATGCATTTCATTTAATTTTCTTTGTCCCATGTTTTTCCCGAAGCGAATAACGATTCTCTAATGCAGTTAAAATACGATTGTTATTTTCTTTTCCTCGCGCGTCCCTTTTGCTATCTTCGATCAGTTTTTACTGTATCTTTGATGGAATAAATGAGATGATATTCTGGCTTGACTAATGTTGTTTGCAGATACTTTTATCCTTAATTTTTCTTTAGAAGTTTAAACCTGCCTCTAAAAAATATGAGACTGCAGTGCGAAATCCTCGCATGGGTCCACTGGTTTTACTTTATTGAAAAGCCTTGTTACCAAAAATTTCCAGAGACTTCGATTAAGAGCCTACGCTAGTCGTCCGAAGAAACTCGAACACTAATGTTAAGTCTATGGGAAGGTTCTTGACAGATTTCTCGCTCGCATTTTAATATTTTTAAATGATTTTTTTTGTATAGGATAGGCGAGGCCGATCCCTAACGTTGTTAGTTTTTACTTTTTCGATTTTGGTTCCAGTTTTTTTATATAAGGGTACTTTCACTTTCAGAACCGGTTCTAACCGGTTCTGAAATTGAAAATGTCCGCTTATAAAAAAAAACTAGAAAGTTTTGGAAACTGTCATAAAAGTTGCTCTATACAATTAGCTAATATATTATGTACAGTATATTTTGATTGAATTCGCGCATGCGCAGTGAAACATTTTTTTAGTGAACCTGCTCATTTTTCATCCAATATTTATCATTTTTTAATTCTGATTGCAGGGTATTGTATATAATGTTTGTCATCGTTCCTGAAAAGAACATTCTTTTATATTAAGAACTCTGAAAATTATAAGCAAAAGATTTGGTGAAATTTGGGATTGTTTTTATATAAACCTTAACTAAGCATATGCTACCGTTTCAACGCTTTTGCGATATTAGTTTTTACAGGGTTAGCCAAAAGATATTCGTTTTTCTTCAACTTATTGACGGCCTCCTATGGGGTTTCGGAAAAAAATCTTTTCCGAAATATATGACGTCGACTATGTTGTTTAAACGCCTGAAGCTTCAGGTTAATTCCTTATGTATTTTTTAGATATTTAACAAAACGTCTAAGATCGCAAGTGACCGGTCATCATTGGCCATATAGTGTGTATCCGAAATCCATAAAACTCTTCCGACAAGAGACGAAAAACAATCCGACCTCTCTACTCTACGCGTCTGTTAGGTGCAAGCTGTAAACATTAAACAAAATAAAACTCTTCCGACAAGGGAAGAAAAACATTAACAACACTCTTTACTCTACGCGTCTGCTTGGTGCAAGCTGTAAACATTAAACAAGGACAAACGCGTTAATAAAATAATTTCCTCCATGCGAGGTAAACAAAATTTGTCCCATTCTCTCGTTGGCGCAGTGCAAACGCGCGACCGCGCGCATGTTTTTCTGAAGCTGTTAGTAATGGATTCAGACACTTTTCTCCGGGAGGGATTTCTGTGGCTCCGGGGGGGGGGGGACATTCCACTTTTTTGGCCATAGAAAGCATAAAATTTCAAATCTTCAGGGGGGGGGGGCATTTCAAATGTCCAGGGGGGAAAGCCCCCCCCCCCCCCGGACCACCCCTGAATTCAACACTGAGCTGTTCCCATAAAAGAATGATAGTTTTAGGCATTATTATTGAAGTGATTTCTAATCCATTGTTTTTAAATCTTGAGTTATAAGTGATTGTTGTCTCAGGACGGCAATTCGGTTCAAAACGCTAACTTTGACAAGTTCAATTTCAATTCCATAATTTGTTATGAGTAGAGCACCTGCCAATTTGATGAAGAAAAAGGAATTTTAAAAAAGCAGAGAGTTTGATGTTGGTAGGATAAGATTTTAATACTAACAAAATTTCTTTCAATGGAAATTTATTTATTTAAAAGGAAGCATTTATGATTTCCCTACTTCCTGAGAAGAAAGAATTTGAGAAAGAATTCTATATGGATAATTTTTATTGTATTTGACAGATGGCAGTACCAAAAAATGGCTTAATCGAAATGGCTACATTATGACACGTACAAATTTCGAACTGTTTTTAACCGTTTGTCGTGAAAAACAGATTTTTTTTTTTCAGAAAATGCTGTCAAATTTAGAGTTTTGTACCGAATTTCAGGACTCGACAACTCGGGAAAGTAATTAAAAACTTCCGTCCTGAGAAAATAATCGCTTTTAACTCAAGATGTAGTTCATTTATGCGAAAATGAACAAAATGTTCGATCAAAAATAACTTCATGAATCATCATGTATTTAAAGTAAATACATGAATAGTAGAAAATTCTTTTATTGTAAATTTTGTCTTTTCATTAAATGTAATTCAAAAAATTATAAATTTTTTAAGAGTTAAATTGTATTTAAATAATAAAAAGTTATTTTACAGGTATTTTTTAAATATTTAAATGGTTTTTAACCCTTTCTTGACCGGCATCCCATTCTACAATTTTATTAGGTTTAAACCACTTAAAAAAAAATCGTTTACCTTTACTTATATAATGACGAAAATGTCTTAAATAAGGTAAATATTTCTTTTCTTTATTTATTGTTACCAAAAATTTTTCTGTATGTACTCATGTGATCCGGAATGTGTGAATTGTTAAAATTATCATTTAATGTACATTCATTCACTATAAAAAATAAAATTTTATGTAAAATAATTTGGCTGGTTATTTTCTCGAAGTCATGAGTGCAATCAGCCAATTAACCATTTTGAACAAAATGACTTTAAAAATTGTTGTTCAAGACGTATATGGCGATATCTGATTTTTTTTTTTTTTTTTTTTTTTTTTTTTTTTTATCGTACTGTTGTTATAATGCAAAATTTTAAATGCGGTTTTGTTTAAAGCATTAGAAATTAAGTAAATTCTATTATAAGTGAATAAAAAAATATAACTTGTTTTTAATCAATGTAGATCCTTAAGGATCTTCTGAAATCCAAACAGGCTTACTGTCGGACACATTTTTTAAATCATTTTTGTTCGAAAATGTATGAAATTGGCAGGTGTTCTTATTAAAAAGAACTTTGTAATTGAAACACATTTTCCATTTTTTAGTAAAGGCAGAAAAAACTGTTTTGAACCGAATTCTGGACGCGGCGGTGCGAAAATTGATAAAAACTCGTCCTCGCATGGCACGAATCGCTAATAATTCGATAAGTAATTTCTGAAAAAATGGAAAGCTCATTTCGTTTCTAAAATCACTTCAATAGTCAGACCTGCCAATTTTATGTCTTTATGTTTAAAAATAGGGCAGAAAATGTGTCAGAAACTTCCTTGTTGTTGAGCAGGTCAGTTGAGAACGACTTTAACCCTAGACCTACTGGAAATTCTACTCATCCATGATTAAAAACATTTTACACCAGAATTTTTATTTAAAACTATTTAACTCATTTATTTCCTTTAGTTCTCTGTGGTTTATGTACAACTTATTTTATAAAGCAAATTCAGGTTTGGGTAGTCATTTTGTACTTGTCGGGTCCATGGACCCGTCTGGTAGGCGGGTTAAGGGGTTACACCACCATAAAAGTTTAAGGGTTCGAGGAAAAACTACTCCAGTCCACTAATTCATGATATTGAGTTTTTGGTATAATTTTGTTGCTAAAGAATATTTTAGCAATATGCAATCATTTTTTGGGCAAAATAATTTACATAATATTGCCCAGACATAAAGCGTTGCCGTTGAACAACGCCAGTCCCAAACGTTGATTTGCGTTTTTCTTTAATTGCTTTTCATGGACCATATCCACCAATCTTCCTGTATTCGTCCGAAAATTTGGGTTAATTTGACTTAAATTAAACAATTTTCGAACCGGATTTTATTATTATATATTATTTTTTTAAAATAAAATCAAACAAATTCCACGTAGAAACGTAAAATTAAGTAAAGATATAGCAAATAAAGTTTTTGATTCAAAACGTGTTTAACCTAGGTCAAAAGAAATTTCATTTTATGGAAAAATAGTTGGAGGTTGGCAAGCATGTATGGACTGAATGTGTTTTAACCCTGGACCCTTCATTTAGGTTTTCATTTTTTGTTAAAGCGATTGCTCATGCTCACTAGACAAATTTTCAGATAAAAATTCTGCTATTTTTTATACACGAAATAGCATTACATTTTTCTTTTGTAAAGTGATTTTAAAAAAAAAAACATCTTCAGCAGTACTTTACACTTTTCAAGTGATTGAATTGGAAATTTAAAGAATCCTCTTTATCTCCGAAGAAATTTTTAGGAATCCCTCTCACAACCCCCCAAAAACTTCCAAAAACTTAGTTACAAAATTTTTTATTATATATTTATTTATTTTTTAAGTCTGAAATTAGCTCTCTTATTTCATAACTTGTAATTTATGAAAACCTGCATGTTTCTTTTGTCATATAGAAAACAAATTGATTTTTATTGTTGTACCAAATAAATCTGCACTGTAAAAAATTGCGGTACATATACTGGAAACTTTGTGACCAGTATATATACCGTAATTTAACTGGATGGTATATGTACCGTAAAATATTTTAAGTATATGTACCGGCACCCCCCCCCCCCCCCGTCTCCTCAGGCCTGCACGCATTACGTAACAAGAGCAAGACACTTCAGGGGTTGCCGTGCACCGAGGTGTGGGGCTACCAGCTTTTTCCTTACTAAAAACAATCATTTTACGGCATAAATAAAATGATTGTAATGAATTATAATCAAAATGGCACATATACTGTTTTTTTCACACTTAATATACTTTAGAAGTATGGTACTCATACCGCAAAGAGTGTAAACGGTACAAGTACCGTTAATTTAGGGTACATCTACTGAAATTCCACGAAATTTTTTTACTGTATGACTGTTTTGATGAAATCTTAACACTGATTTGCGATTTGGCTGCTGTGTATAAATTAATAAAAAAGAACCTTTCAGATAACCTTTAACAACGCCATTTTCATTAATAGATAAAAAAAAAAATTTCATTTTCTCGAATCATATACGTGTATAATAAATGCTTTTCATTAAAGATTTTCCCCAAAAATATATTTTTTTTAAAGGCGAAGGTATTTCTTTATTATAGATAACTTCTGAAAGAAATAATATTAACTTTTTAACTATCTCGCTCACCTGGGCCTCATCATTACCCTCATCATCAGGCACTTGATTTAAATGATAAAATGCGGTGTTTTAAAAACTGTTTTCACAAAATTTTATTTTCAGTGACATCTATTAAACATCCAGACCTCATTTATGACACAAATCCTATATTTTTAACACAATCTTGGATAGCATTTTAATAATGCCAATTCAAAGAATGAGCTGAAAAAAAAAAAATACACATAAGCGATAGGGTATAAAGGACACTTTTTAGGTAGCTAAAATGCGTGTGTGCGTGCGTGAACTCCCAGACGCACTCAATCAAATCAAATTAAATCTGTCATTTAGGTATGTTCATTTAAAGGTGCGCTGAGAATAACAGCGTGTGACCAACAAATGGTAACAGAAATACTTTTTTTTAACCCTTTCGCGACGAGCGTCTTTTACAGAATTTTTTTAATCTATTATCCTCGAATTTTCAAAATAGAAATTTTTGCCTACTTTAATAACAGAAATTATCTGAATGAATATGACAAAATTAAAAATTACTATTAGGAACAATCAAGGCCTTTGAGCATTTTACGAGTCACGTATACGTGACGCTCGTTGCGAAGTTGTTAAGGAAGATATTAACATATAAAAAAATAAGAACATTATAAATATTTAAAGAAAGGTGTAGCCTTTAATAAGGTTTTAATTATTACTGTAAAAGTCATTCAAATTACGGAAATTCTTCAATATTATTTTCCAGTTTGTTAAAAAGGGAAAAAAAACAGTGACAATGGAAAAACGAAACATTTTAGTTGATTTAAATCTTAACTTTTATTTGCAATACAAAAAACATAAATGAAAACAATTCACATCAGAAAATTATTCAAAAAAAAATAATAATAAATAAATTATTCTTCTGCAGCTTCTTGTCCTTCTTCGGGGCTCCTCTCCTGAAAAAGAAAAAACTTAATAGTTTTGCGAAGCTATAAATTAATACAATTCAAATACTCCAAAATTTTTGGAATGTTATTCCACGTAACAGTTGTGGAAAGAAATCTTTACTTATTCATTTACCCTCTTAATCTGCCTCTGAAATCATGGAAACTTAAAATTATTTGCAGCAATTTTTCTCGGGATTACGATATTTTGAAGGGTCACCACTACCTTCGATTTAGGTTTTTCAGGCGGTATTCAAAAAAAATAATTTTCCACGCTCAACAACTCAAAATTTTGAGACACATTTGCAGACTCATTTTTAACACTTTCCAACCTAGTTGAAAAGTGTTTATGACTTCGGTTTGTCTGGCCGTCTGCCGTCTGGCCGTCTGCCGTCTGGCCGTCTGGCGTCTGCCGTCTGCCGTCTGTCCGTGCTCTAACTCCCGTAAATATGCTCGGATTGCCCTGCAATTTTTATATGTTATAATCATTATCTATAGCATGTTCCCTATTTCAACGGAAGTATGTAGCACTTATAGTTTTTTTACAGGGACACTCAAAAGAATTCCGTTACATTGCGGTCTATGGGGAAAAATCATTTGCGGTTTATTTAAATAATGTTTCACTATTTTAAACGCATTGAAATTTATATATATCACTAAGGTGCATTAGAAGAAGCTTAATATGGAATAGGGTGTGCATAGCACTTATACTTACTTTACAGGGACAGTCAAAAGAATTCCGTTACATTACGTCTATGGAGAAAAATCGTCTGCGCTTTATTTAAACAATGTTTCCCTATTTTAAACGCATTGAAATTTATATAAGGTTCATTACAAGAGACTTACTACAGAATATTGTGTGTATAGCAGTCATCGTTCATTTACAGGGACACACAAAAGAATTCTCTACTGTATGTTAACAATAATTCCTGGAAGTACGTTTTAAGTTACTAAACGCGATTTTAATTTTAAATCGCTTTTTGTCTATTACGTGGTGTGTATAAATTCTGTAGATCCTATACAGGGAAGCACAAAAGTTCGGGAAAACATTTCCGTATTATTTAACTCCAGACGGAGAATTTTAAACTGTGCTACGTGTTTCCTAACTGAACTAAAATTTAGCATCCTATGTAGTATATATACAAATCTATAGATCCTATACAGGGCTGAATAAAAGTATTTGGATTACTTAGATGTTATCTTTTAGCTTATTGAAGAGTATGATTCGTAAAATTATTTTGGAAGCGTTGGAAAGTGTTACATAATCTATGCTTGACGCATGATTTTTCGTTCTTGTTAAAATTAACAACAGGAAACTTGGCGGCGTGATTTATAAAGACATTTATAAGGGCCCCATGTTTTTATTTTTCGTTCAATTAATTAGAAATTGATTTACAGACAATTATTGTCACAGTACGATCATTTTTTTTTTGTTTCCAGCGCTATCGCTTCGGGAAATTCGGTTCAAAATGTCCACTTTGACAGCAGTTTTTGAAATATATTCTGCCTTTATAAAAAAAAATCGAGACAATACGGACATTATAAAGTTTCTGAATAAGAGAACCTGCCAATGGGATGCATTTTAGAGCAAAAATGAATTTACAAATGTGTCTCAAAATAAGCAGTTTGGATTTGAATACACCCTTCAAAGGCACGAATCAAAGATTTCACCTTATAGATGAATTGAAAGAAAAGCTATCTCAAATAATTTCATAACTTCCTATGATTTACAAATATTTTATTATAGCAAGTTTCAAAACACTGAAAGAATGGCTAATTAAGGCTGTTCTCAAATCCAAAAGAGCTTTACTTTCTGAATTCATTTTTGTTCGGAAACGCATGAAATTGGTAGGTGTTCTTATTGAGAAAGTATAAGGACGTTTTCCATTTTTTGGTAAAGGCAGAAGATCTTTCAGAATATAGTGCCAAACTCGGCGTTTTCTACCTAATTCCCGACGCGGCAGCGCGAGAAAGAAGAAAAACGTGTCATCACGTAAGACGAATCGCTTATAACTCGATAAATAATTTATCAAAAAAATGGAAGACGCTATTAGATTCTAAATTGTTTCAATAGTCAGGCATGCCAATTTTATGCATCTAAGTTTAAAAATGACTCAGAAAATGTGTCAGAAAATATCGGGTCGTTCAGCAGGGAATTTTAGAACCACCCTAAGTTCCAAAATATAAGGTGCCCCATAATTATGTACAGAGTTCACATTTCAAAAATTCAGAAAGATTTACCAAAATTGAATAGTCTCAAGATGCCAAATTTCTTTGTGGCGAAAGAACAAAATATCAAATGATATTTGAAATATTTTTTCTACAAAAATTCCGGCCATTTAACAGGTTATATGTGCAAACAATGTTAAAATTTTGTGACTTAAATGTAAACTGACTCTTGGGACACCTTGCATACATCAATACTCCCCCCCCCCCCCTGCCCTCAATAACGCGAAACTTTCACAAATTTTCTAAGCATAAAAGCAAGATACAAGCATGATTATTGAAGTGATTTGTAATCGAATGGTTTTCCGATTTTCCGATAAATGAATTACAAAATGAATTACTGATAACTGCTGTCTCTGCATGGCAGTTTTCCTTTCCTGCGCTACCGCAACCGGAAATTTGGCTGAAAAGGCCAACTTTGACAGCGTATATTGAAAAATCCTCTGCCTTTACCGCAAAAAGGAGAAAGTTTCTTAAAACAGTTACAGTTTCTTAAAAAGAGCACTTGCCCAATTTGATATGTTTGCGAACAAAAATGAATAAAAATTGTATCAAAAAGCAGTCAGCTTGGATTTCAGAACAGCCTTAAGGCTGTTCTCAAATCCAAAAGGAACTATTTTCTCACACATTTCTGAATTAATTTTTGTTCGGAAAAGCATAGAATTGGCAGGTGTTCTCATTCAGAAACTATGTAATCGAATGGTGTTTTCCCTTTTCTGGTAAAGGCAGAAGACCATTCAGAATACTGTCAAATTTGGCCTTTCGAACCGAATTTCCGGACACGAAAGTACGGTCATGTGATCTGTCTTGTGACCATAATCGCTTATAACTCGATAAGTAAATTATCAAAAAATGGAAAAGGAAAACACTATTCGATTTCAAATCGCTTCAATTCGATTTCAGTCAGGTCGTCCAAATTTATGCTTTTACGTTTAAAAATGAGTCAAAAAATGTGTCAAACTTTCGCGTTGTTGAGCAGGGAATTTAAGAACAGTCGTAAGTTCGTATACGGCACAAATCATCTTTATCTTTTATTTATAACTATCTTTACACTTTTCTTGAAATTTATATTTATATACAGAGTGTCCCAAAATTTTTAAATTCGCTTTAATTTTTTACCCTTTAAAGATATACAGGGTGTCCCAGGATTATTGCGACAAACTTTAAGGGGAGGTAGGGGACATCACAAGGATTCAGATTTGCATAGCAACCCATGGTCGGAAACGGCTTCATTCGCCGTTAGGTGGTGGTGTTCACAAGAGCACTGGAGGAAACCTTACTTGTTGCCAGCACCTCTAACATCTGCAGATTATCTCATTTTTTTTGCAAGAGGTGCTACGAAGCTTACTTGACACTATGCCAAACATGTCAGACGACATATGTGGTTTCAACATGATGGGAAACCTCCCCATTATGACAGATGTGTTCGTAAACATTTGAATCAGGTGTTTGGTTCACGCTCTCCTGATTTAAGCAGCACAGGTTTCTATCTTTGGCGTGCACTGAAAAGTGCTGTGTACGCAACGCCTGTGGATTTTGATATGGATCTGGTTGCAAGGCTCATCTTGTGCTGCTGCAGATATCCAACAAAATTCAGGTGTATTTGAGCGAGTCCACCAATCCATGGTCCGACGGTGTAATGCATGCATCACTAGCAATGGTGGAAACTTTTAACATCTTTTGTGACTGTGACATGTTGAAAATTTCACATGCTCACATGCTTGGAAGATAAAGATAATCCCTTACGAATGAAAGGCCTTTTGTGAATTGTCACTATTCAAGTAAGAGTACTATACAGAAGGTTGACAGGTGGACGTGAATCGGATAAACACTTACTTGGAGAAATGGGATAATCTCCTAAGAATGAAAAATAGAACTAGAGATTGGGGTCTTTCATTGTCCACGGGAGATAAGAGACTGGTGCAGGTGTGGGAGTGAAAGAATGCTTTCTGCAGAAATTCCTGGAATGCAAGGAAAGCCCCTAGGAAGTGAAATTGCAGACGGCAGTTGGATGTTGAAGGGGTTAGAGAGAGGTTCGCTTTGAGCGGAGGTCAGAAAGGTTGGTTTCTGAAATGATGCTTATACAACGTGGATATGTTCATCGGATTTTTTTACTTATATTTTTTTAAATGTTAATTTAAAATAAAGTTTTTTTCGTTTCAAACGATAAATGGATTTCATTAATTATATATACATGTGTTCACGCTACCACAGCTATAGTATAGTATATATAATTAATTGGTGGCAGCAAATGGGATATGTGATCTAAAGTAAATTAGATTACGGATCTATGCGTTAACCTGATTAAACAGATGATGAGCCAGTGGAAAACGGATAAGCAGAATTGTGGAGTTTTGAAGTATAATTGGACTCGTGGTTTTTTCTCGGAGTTCTAGCAAGCAGAGAACGAGTAAAAAAAAAAAAAAAAAAAAAAAAACTTTATCGACAAAAGCTGTGTAGTGTATGGACAGTCAACTATAGATTTGGTGATACGTGTTTGTGCTTCTTAATATATCCAGTGGAATGAAGATATGCGGCGTACCGTCTAAGTTGTCTACATACGGATCTAAGGTGCAATTAGTGCCTCATCAGCAAAATTTAGTGTCTTCAAATCTTCAAACATCTGTGTGTGCCATCTTTAAAAGTGCTTGGAAGCCTGGTATCAGTGTGGAGGAAATATCTGCATCTGAAGGTAAGCTCTTTTATGAAATCTTCTATAGAGGTCTGTTTTAAATTGAATTTTGTGTATAAATTTTAATTTTGGGGAACAAAACTCTATGTGAAATTTAAGAATTCTAGGGAAGTTATTAATTTGGTATTTAAATTTTAGTTAGAATTTTTATGTTTGTTGATTTTCTGGTATCTGTTTGGTATAATATTGGGTTAAGAAAATTATATACTTATGTATATGTTAAAATTTACTTGGGGTATAGTAAATTGTTATTGATTAATTGAGATTATTAATCAGGGTATTTTAATCATAGTTTTGTATAAAACTTTTGGAAATAAGAGTTTTGTTTATATACATTTTATTTCTTACAGTAATAAAGTTATAGCTTAATTTTATGGGTATACTGTGGATGATTATGATTAATGTTACAAAATAAATTCAGGTTATACTGTACTGTTGGGTATAAAATTTATTTTGGGGGATATACTCAGTTTGAAAGACGTCACTGTTGCATGAGAATTTGCTATATTAAAATTGTGTCGTTTTTGAATACATTATTATACGTATAGTGAAGAAAATTCTATTTCTGTGTTTATTGTATTATTGTAAATTGAATATATCTGATATTTTGAAATTTATTATATTTTGGGGGAAAATATGGTAGAGTATTTAGCAAAATATAATAAAAGCGTCTTGCTGTTATTAGCAGATGAATTTGAGACCAGTGTGTCGAATACGTGTAAAACTAGAGCTATAATCCAGGGTATTGTTGAGGCAGTGGATTATGATGAGAGTTTCGCTAAAATTCGCTTGCAGTATATTCTTGAGCAGGAGGCGGAGCGGAAAGTACAGGAAAAACAAATTGAATTAGATTGTAAAGAAAGAGAGAGGCAAATTGAATTAGATCGGATAGCGCAAGAAGTAAAACTTAAACAATTTGAATCAGAAAAACAATTTGAATTAAATAAACTTGATAAACAACTTGAATTAGATAAACTTAAGCAACAATTTGAATTAGAAAAATTGCGTATTCAAAATTCTATAGATATTGTTAGAGTTTCGTCGAATGTTGATTTGCATAGAACTTCTAGAGTAAATTTAAAAGATTTAGTTCCGCGTTTTGATTCCAAATTAATCAATATCACTCTTTTCTTTATGATTTTTGAAAGGCAAGCTAAGAAAGCTAAAATTTCTCAGGAGGATTGGGTTAGTCAATTAATTCCTTTATTACCTTCGGACATTGCTCAAATTATAGTTAAGCAACCTGTAGACAAGTGGGATGATTTTCAGTATATAAAGAAAGTTTTGTTAAATAGGTTTAAGCTGAGTACAGGCGCCTTGAGGCAAAAATTTGAAAATCATCAAAGAAAATCTGATGAATTATGGGTGGATCTGATTTACGAGTTAAGGGGTTATCTTGATAATTGGTTAGATTCGTTAGAAGTGAGGGATTTTGAATCCTTAAAAGAACTAATGCTCACGGAACAACTGAAAAAACGCGTCCCTTTTGAGATAAAAGAAAAATTTATGGATGATTGGGAGGAAATGAAGATTGCTTCTAAACTCGCGGAGAAATCAGATAGGTTTGAACGTGTTAGAAGGGAATTTGAGAGATTGGAAAGAAAACCTTGGGAAAAGAAATCTTTTCAAGAAACTCATGGGGATGACTTTAATTCTAATATTAAGAATAAAATTAAATCTAAATTGGACTTTGTAAATAGAAAAGATATTGTGAAAAATGATAAATTTAAGAAGGACCAGGCTTTTGAAAAACAAAGGCAAATTACATGTTTGTTTTGTTTAAAACCAGGTCACGTGAAACAAAATTGTGCGGAATGGTTAAAAGATAAATCTAATTATGAGAGTAGAAATCTAGGTTGGATTGTTACAAATGATGGGAAAAGTTTAAATAATAGGGAAGGTGTGGAAACTGATTTACCTATGATTGATTTATGCGTAAATGGTAAGAAGTTAAAAGCGATTAAGGACACAGGGGCGCAAATTGCTGTTTTTGATAGATGCGATGTTCCCTGGAGGGCAAAAAAGGTGGGAAAGGTTTTTCTTATTCCGGCCCTGGGAGATAAACAAAAAGCGGAATTAATGTCTGTGTCTATTGCTTTGATAGAAGATGAAAAAGAGTATGTTAAAAAGAATGTGGTGGTTGCAGTTGTGAGAAAACTAAATTCTCCGCCCCTTATAACACCAGCTGTTTATGACTTATTAAAGTTAGGAAATATGGAAAAGCAAAATTCGGTGTATAAACAAGTGGGGAATCAAAGAGAATTAAATGGGCAGGGAACCCTCAGATTATCTAGCGATCATGAGCAAAGGGTTGTTAGAAAAATGGTTGTGAATGAAATCTGTGAAAGGGATAATAAGTCTGTTAATGAGATAGAGGTAAATTCACTGGAAGACGTGACTGATAGGTATTTGGAAAAAGGGTCTAAATTGATCGATACAAAAGAGGGTGCGTCTAAAAAGGATGGTGATAAAAGGTCAGGTATTGGAGGTCAATTTCGGGAAAAGAATTCTGAGCATGATGTAAATATACCCAGGTATTTTGTCGGTAGTATGGGATTTATACATGTTAGAAATAGAATTAGAAAGAAATTGAGTTCATCTATGACTGTGGCCAGTAAATTTAACTCTAGGATGAAGGAAAATAATAGAGTAAATTGGGGGGCTAAATGTCAAAGAGATGTGAATAAGAAATCAAAGTTAAAAAGAATGGAGCATTCTTCTTTTAAAACGGATCACAAAGAAAGATTTATTGAAATCAAACAAGATTTTGAAAGGAAAAATCATGATTATGAAGTTGTGAGGCGAAAATTATTGTCAAAAAGATTTTCTGATAGAAGTAATATAGATATTGGTTTTCGGGAGAATTATCTAAATTAAGTTTATTCTAAATTTGGGAGTACTCATTATTGTAATATCTGTATTGTGTTTATTTATCATTTAATGCTTAATATTATTTTCGTAATAGTAAAACTTCATTAATTTAATAATTGTATAATTTAGTATGCTTTCTTTTTGTTTGTAGAAATGTCTAAATTTAGGCTTTTAAGCAAGTTTTTAAGAGAATCGTTTTAGGCATTGTGTTGTATATAGATTTTTTTTTTATTATTACTTTTTTTTGTTAGAGTCATGTAAAGTGTAATCTGTGTTTGGTATTATATGTATGTGAAGTATTTCAAAATTGTTTCTTAGGTCATCAATTGTATAAATTATTCCTGGAATTATACTTAGGTATTGTAGGTGAGGGAGTATAGTAAATCCTATTGACAGTGTGGTCTATCAAATACTGAGTATAGGAATGTGTTTGTATTCTATAGGGATTTCGTGTATTATTTTAAATTCCTTTATACTTTGACCTCTTTAGAAGTTGATTGAAGGAGCTTATTGTATTCATGTATATGCCAAATTTCCTGCAGAAATTTTTCCTTAGGGGGGAGGAGTTGTGACATGTTGAAAATTTCACATGCTCACATGCTTGGAAGATAAAGATAATCCCTTACGAATGAAAGGCCTTTTGTGAATTGTCACTATTCAAGTAAGAGTACTATACAGAAGGTTGACAGGTGGACGTGAATCGGATAAACACTTACTTGGAGAAATGGGATAATCTCCTAAGAATGAAAAATAGAACTAGAGATTGGGGTCTTTCATTGTCCACGGGAGATAAGAGACTGGTGCAGGTGTGGGAGTGAAAGAATGCTTTCTGCAGAAATTCCTGGAATGCAAGGAAAGCCCCTAGGAAGTGAAATTGCAGACGGCAGTTGGATGTTGAAGGGGTTAGAGAGAGGTTCGCTTTGAGCGGAGGTCAGAAAGGTTGGTTTCTGAAATGATGCTTATACAACGTGGATATGTTCATCGGATTTTTTTACTTATATTTTTTTAAATGTTAATTTAAAATAAAGTTTTTTTCGTTTCAAACGATAAATGGATTTCATTAATTATATATACATGTGTTCACGCTACCACATGACATTTTCACATATCATCTACCACAGCACATGTGATATCTTTCACCAATAAATTATTTCAGATGATCTCAGTCTTGTGTCTCTTCGTTTCTTGTACCTGTCATACTACTTTCCCATGACGTTTCCGACCATGGGTTGCTATGCAAATCTGAATCCTTGTGGTGTCCCCTACCTCCCCTTAAAGTTTGTCCCAATAATCCTGGGACACCCTGTATAAGCAATGTAAATTGCAAAAGTGTTCAAGGATAAAGTAGGATTTAAGATTATATTACTGAAATTATTCGCCCATTAACTTTTAAACTATTACACTTTTTAAATTTTTATACACCCCCTTCTACCGACAAAATTGGTCAGTTAGAAAATTTTAACTATTACTGCGTCACGATTATTGTAAAAAAAACTGCATATGTGTATCTTAAGAAACTAAATGAGTTATAATGAGGGGAAAAAGCTGATTTTTTCCACTTTTCGTGTCATTTAAAAAGCCATTACCTCATTGAAAACAGGGACCTTAAGCAAAATGACGATGACGTTCTTTAAACTAAAAAATATGTTAAGAAATGTGAAAAAAAATCTCATCGCAAATATATTTAAATAAATAATTACATAGACAAAGATAATGTAAAAAAACAATTGTAGTTTTAAATTTAACAAAAGCAATTTACGAAGCATTTTGAAAATATTTTCCGAAAGTAAAAGTATCTTAATAAATTAAAAAAAAAAAATACCTGAAAAAAAAAGTAAAAAAAGAAAAAAAAAAGGGGGGGGGGGGGGCTTGCATAGAGATCGATCTCAGCTACCCAATGCAAAAAATTAAAAATATTGAAATGCAAAAGCCATATTGTACAAACTTCAACTATCTGCGAATAGTTTTTATGGGTCATTCCATGGTAACTTACGTTACATTTAGAATAATTTTCTTTAGTAATTTTCATAATATAACACCAAAAATATTGAAAATGTAATGTTGATATGATTTGTTAATTAAACCTAATCCAAAGCGAAATTTGGGTGAAAATTACCTACCTTTAGTGCTATTTTTTGAACACTGGCCATTATATTTATTATGATAACTTATGTTCTTTTTGTCAGAAACGTAAGTTACCATAGTAAATATATTTTTTAGCGTTGAAGAAATGGTACTAAATTTTTATCCAAATTTAGCTTTGTTAGGTTTAATTAACAAATCATAAAAACATTACATTTTGAATATTTTTTAGTGTTATATTACTAAAATTACTGAAGTCAATTATTCTAAATGTAACGTAAGTTACCATGGAATGACCCTTATACACAAAAATTATTTTACATAATTCCATCACTTGCAAACAAATAATAATAAACTTATTCTGAGAGTACTGGGTGAGATTGTCGGGAAATGTGGAATAGGTGGTTAAAAATGAAGAAAGCTAACAAAATTTGACAAAAAACATATTTAATGGTATTCAAGAGAGCATAATCAAAGTATCTAGTCAGCCAATATACTCCAGATTTGCACAAATATAAGAATCTGTCTTTGCGCCACCATACTCAAGGAGTATTATGAGTTATTGGTATTCCATATAACAAGACACCGCCTATTTGTGGGGGGGAAAAAAACTTTATTGGTGTGAATCGCGAACTAAAAAACGAGTATTACATAATAAACTAATTAGTATTTCGGTGTACTTTACGCTTAGTTCCAATGTAAAAATATTACTTCTAATAAGGAATAAAAAATATTGAAAAATTATCTCCTGAAACTTTCCAAAGACGAAAAACAAATATTTATTCCACACAGCACGCCCTGACACCGACCGACGTACTGAGCGTTCTGGGGGCATTCTGGAAACGTTCTTAAATAATTTATGATATTGCCGCTTGGTGGCAGCACTTTACAAAACAGAAACCTTAGTATTCCATATTACCCAACTATTCTGTAATTCCCGAAGTTCCTCTATGCCATACCTGCCAACTTTTGAAAATGGCGGACGCGTGAAGAGCATGTCACACAGCATTTTTTTTCATCTTAATTGCCCCACAATTTTTTTTTTCATACTTAAACCCCCATGTAACCCATTTTTTAACTAACACTGAACGACACTTTTACATTTTTTTAAAGTATTTAATAGATGAGTATTGTTAAAAAATATAGCAATGACCATTTTAAAGATATTTTGATGAGATAGAACACCCATTAAGAACCATTGTAAAGACATATACATACATTTTTAACACTTTACAACCTAGTTGAAAAGTGTTTATGACTTCGGTTCGTCTGGCCATCCGTCCGTGCTCTAACTCGCGTAAATATACTCCGATTGCCCTGATATTTTTACATAATATTCTCGTTTACTATAGCATGATCCCCATTCAAAATTAAGTTTGTACAGTCGTTACATTACAGTCAATGGGGAAAAAATCGTTTCAAGTGCATTTTGATGAAGCTACGCCATTTAAAACATTATGAAATTGATATTCAGTTACGAAGAGCACTAAAACATGCTTTTTGTAGAATATGAGGTGCAAAGCATTTATTATTCATTTACAGGGTCAAACAAAAGAATTCTCTTACACATTGTTCGATGGGGGAAAAATTGTTTGCAGTGTAATTTAATGATGTTTCACTATTTCAAACACAATGAAATTTATATGCTGAGATTTTACTATAAATTTCTCACATAAATGTTTGGTGTGCATTGCGTTTGTCGTTCATTTACAGGGACACACAAAACATATCGGTTACAGTATACGCGCAATAATTACAGTCTATGTAGGATAAGTGCGTTTCCATCTTTGGTTTGCATTTTAAGTTTAACTAAATTTTTGCATAATACGTGTACGCAGTAATACAATACCGCGCATGCGCGGCAGTGTATTACTGCTTATTTTACTGTTTATTACTGTTAATTTTACGGTACAATACTAGCAGCTGAGGTGCCAGTATTATACTGTAAAATCAACATTTTTTTTTTCAGTGTAGCGCCCACAGTCGATAAGAATGAATACGTTCGAATTCTTCTGAACAGTACTGTATATTTTCTATAGATTTGTATATACTCCACATGGTTTGCTAAAAATTAATTCAGCTGTAAAACACATTTGAAAATTTATTTTCAGAATTTACTGCCTATACGTGGTAACTTAAAATATTTTATACAGCCCGGCATATGATCTACAAAGTTTTATATACACCATATATTAAGCTAAAATTTATTCCAGATAAGAAACGCATAACACAACTGAAATCATTCTTTCAGGAATTCCATTAGATTAATGCTGACGAATTTTTTGCGCATCCCTGTATATATAGTGCTCTAAAATTCGGCTAAGCTTTAAAACTCATACCACATCTGAAAACGTACTTCCAACGACATCGCTAATAGATAGTGCAGTAACGAAATTATTTTTGTGTCCCTGTAATTGAATATATAAATGCTATGCACTACCTCTTTTACAACACTGCAAAAAATAATTGTTGATTTTACAGTATAAAACTGGCACCCCAGCTGCCAGTATTACGCTACCGCGCATGGTGCCAGTTTTATACTGTAAAATTAACAATTATTTTTTGCAGTGAATAAGAATCTCGCAGTGCACCTCTGCAGTATACATCAATAGACCATACTGTAACGAATTTTTTGTGTTACTGTAAATAAAACTACAAGTGCTACACATTCCATTATCAATATGAAATGTCGTATGGTAAACCTCAATAATATGTACTAAGCTCATGGTAATCGAAACATATTTACGCAAGTTAGAGCACGGCCAGACAGACTTTTAAACTATGTTGGAAAGCATTAATAACAATTTATAACACCTTGTAATAATATACTTCTTTTAATTGCTAAAAAGGCGTAAAATAAAAACTTTATAAACAGTAAAATAAGTTTTATTAGACTGCAAACATGTTTCGACTACATCGGAGCCATTATCAAAACGAATAAGAATATTCTACGATGCAGCATCATTTAACTAACCGAAATTGTAGCTCGAGTTATTGCATGGTTACAAATAGGTAAATGAAAATCCAAGTAAAAATAAAAAATATCGTGCGTAATTTGAAAAAGTCCTTCCGGCCTATACCGGGAGGAAAAGATAGGTTTCATAGTCCATGTTTTTAAAAATTCAACTCATTTTACTCAAACACCCGAAGCTAAATTGCTTGGAACTAGATTATAGAAAATTTAATCCCGGTTTTTGTTAATACTGTATTTGAATGCGAATTTCAGCCTGATAATTACAGCATAACAAAAAACAGATTGTTTCAAAATGTCAGCCACCCTAGAATTTCAAACTGCCCTATCTCTGACATTTTTTAAGATAAAGCCAAAACAAAAAAGGTTCCGGAATCTTTGTTCTATCACTTGATCGATCTAACACTTAACGGAAACAACTTTTTCAATTTGTAATTTTTTTTTTTTTTTTTTTTTTTTTTAAACTTTAACTTGCCGCCGTTTTGAAATAAAATGGCGCATGAAGTTGGCCAACGAACTCGGTCGAGTTCTGTACACATGTCACATTCATATCGGTTCATAAATACGAGAGTTACAGCATGGCATATGTCAGATATATCAACATTTGAACGAAGGTTTGTTTGGGGGCCTGGGGTTCATTATTGGTGAAAATATAGCAAAATTTTTTGGAATTGCTTTCCTCCGAGCGGCTGCAATAGGTAGCTTTTGTAATGAAAGCTACATAGAAGTGCGTGAAAATTAAATGGTGGCGTTACACATATAATAACTTCATAGACCGTTCAATTGTGGAATATTCTCATTTGTTTTGATAACGGCTCCGAAGGAGTCGAAGCATGTCAACAGTCTAATATAACTTATTTTACTGTTATTTTACGAATTTTACCAATTAAAAGAAGTATGTTGGAAATTGTTAAAAAATTGAAAGAGAAATCGAACAAAATATAATAGCAATTCGATTTGCTGTATCGATGATTGGCATTTTAAATCTCAAAAAGTGTCATTATAAAAGTGTTTTCCAAGCTTAGAAATTTGCGATGGCTCAAATGCACTGCTTTAAAGTAAAAAACAGTTATAACTTGATTAACACATCGTAGTAAAATAAAAGAGCATGATACCTTATTTTCAGGCTAAAAAACACATGTTTAATTATATTTAATTTAATACTTACCGCATATTCTCCGTTCAGACCTTCGCGGCAACACTGCAAAAGAAAAATAATTGTTAAGTATATCATAGATTATACGAATCACTAATACATGTATGCTTACATTCTGATTTACATAAAGAAAAAGTTCTTAAGAGATTTAAATTTTCTTTAAAAATTTTTCTAATAAAGATAAAACTTAACAAAAAAAAAGTGTTGATTTTACAGTATAATAACTAGCATCCCAGCTGCCAGTATTATACCGTAAAAGTAACAGTAATAAACAGTAAATTAAGCAGTAATACGCTACCATGCGCGCGGTAGCATATTTGCTTATTTTATTATTTATTACTGTTAATTTTAAGGTATACAGGGTGGCTAGTGGTCAGGGAAAAATACACTCAAAAACAGTGATAAACACCAGTATATTCTTATAGAAAAATTCATGTTGATTATTCGATCAAATAATCAACATGAATTTTTCTATAAGAATATACTGGTGTTTATCACTTTTTTTGACCGTATTTTTCCCTGACCACTAGCCACCTTGGTATAATACAGGCAGTTGGGATGCCAGTATTATACTGTAGAATCAACACTTTTTTTTTCAGTGTAGCAAAAACAATCCCCCCCCCACCCCCAAATTCCCGAAGACACACCTCACAACATAAACATTATCTTATCCAGAGTAGCCGTTTTCAGTAACGCATAGTATTTCTTCAGCGCCTCTGGCGATTATATTTTATTTGTCCACCACTTTTAAACAATAATCTTCGTAGTATATTTCTGCAACAATGCGAAAAAATTGTAAAAAAATCTGTAAAAAATCGTAAAAATAGTTTAAAAAGAATGGTACCAATAAATTATAAAAATAGTCACCAGTCGCTCATATGTATTAAAAAATATTGCGCGTGACGAAGAACGGCAGCTCTGCATTATCGCACATAAAAGTGACAAAAAGCATTTCAATGGTAAATTGTGTCTTTGTACTTACCCATCATACGTAGTATAGGGTAAGTCTTGTAATCGCTTTGAAAATCGAAAAAAAAATTTTTTTGACGGATTCACACGTTTCAGACACTGGAGATTCCGAAAAACATATTTTTAGAAAAAGAAAATTGCCGTCTGTCTGTGTATCTGTGTGTCTGTAAACGCTTTGGCTCCCGAACAAATTGGGATAGAGACTTGAAATTTGATATGTACTTAGTATGTAATAATGAGAAGAAGTTTATTGTATTTCAATAACGTCGATTATCCGGAACTAATTTTTTCGGACTCTCGAAATAGTCGTTCTGATAAAAGGTACATAAAAATTTTCGAAATTGTTTATTTTAAGGAGTAAATATAAAAGACAATAGAAAAACATAAATTTTGCACAAAGAATGAAGTCCATCGGGTATTTAGTTGCCGAGACATTTATAATCCTATTTTCCACACTCTTCGATGTTTCATGACACTGTATTTCATTCAAATTTCAATTCAAAGATACATTTCAATTGGAAATGAGACGCTTAATCCAAAGTAGTAAACTGTTAGTTAATATGATTATCATTTTTGGAGTTATAAGGATGTTTCTTTTACGCAATTCAGTAATAGAGCATTTAAAGCTTATGACGTCATCAAGCCACGATTTTATTCGAATTGCAAAGCATTTTGTAAATAGTTTACACAAACACATGTTTTATTTTACTATTTTATATTATGCATATCCAATGATGGGTTAGTATTACGCGGTGGCCCCCAACGACAAGTTTTTAGTTGCATAAAGAATCCTCCATACTGTAATAGGAACAAATTTTAAAAATTTCATCGCCAAAACCCAAATTTCACAAACAAATCAACACCTCAAATTAGTCGAAAGATTTGCATATTTAAATTAACAAAACCTTACAAACAGAGATAAATGCATTTTTAAAAATGCTCAAATCCAAACTGCCTACTTTCAGACACATTTCTGAATTCATTTTATATTTGCAAATGCATAAGATTGCCAGGTTCTCTTATTCAGAAACTAAGTAATCGAAGTGTTTTCCGATTTTCGGTAAAGACAGAAGAGTTGTCAGAAAATGCAGTCAAAGTCGACGTTTTGAACCAAATTTCACGACACGATAACAGCGCCGGAAAAGGAAAAAACTGCCGTCATGACACAAAAAATGCTTATAATTTTCAATATGCAATTCATTTATGGAAAAAATTAGAATACTGTTCGATTGCAATTGCAAACCACTTCTATAATCATGTCTGCATGTGTCATGCTTTTACTTTTAAAATCGAGCCGGCAAACGACTCAGAAAGTTTCGCGTAGTTGAGCGGGAAATTTTTTTTTTTTTTTTTTTAGAACTGCCTTAAGGATTTAATTCAATGAGTTTAAAGTTTAACAATCGACAGTAATCTTATGGATAAAGTAGGGGTTAAACAATTAATGTTTTTAAAACAGATCATCATTCTGAAATTTAACTATAGAGGTAACTATATGTTAGCAGCTAAAAACGACATGGTGTATTGACACACTGATGACAGCATAGCATCTAACCCTCCTGTCTGTTGAGTACATTATTTCCAAGCAGAAATTCTGCGATTAAATAAGACGAAGATATATTAGGAAATAGTGGTACTAAAAATACGGGACGGCTGGCAGCTATAGCTGATGGGAGAAGAGGTATCCTCTATATAGACCTTATAAAATTTTTAAGTTGCGGTGTAAAGTTTAAAAACTTTAAAATGGCTATTGGATCCCCAGATTTCATTCTTTTGACTTACGGTTTTAAACTTGACAGTAAATTGTTTTGCTGCGGAAAGTATAATCATGGAGTTAAACAGATTCAGAAGGAGGGTGAGGTTTAATTTATTTCAAGAAATTATTCTAATCCAATATTTAACCAAATATTCGAAAAGGATAAATAAAATCATATGATTCAATAGATTTATCAATTAAAAAAAAAGTAAGACCAATTCAGGACTTTTTTGAAGCACAATTAAGGGGTTTCATACGTTCTCGGCGGCGAAAAATTGACATATATATATATGTATATATATATATATAACCATAAATGAAACATTACCATAACACCAACTTAAACTATGAAATAATGATTAAGTATGTAATAATTAGTTGACAATGGAAGTATTCCCCAACACACTGAATATAGATACCAAAAACTTATTTAAAAGAAGAAAAAATTAAATTAAAAATTGAATAAATGAAATAATATACAGATAAAACTTGAAATAGAGTCATAAAGTACATAATCCATTTGGATTTAAAA
The DNA here is from genome assembly GCA_963931845.1 of Maratus michaelseni. Lineage (NCBI taxonomy): Eukaryota > Metazoa > Arthropoda > Arachnida > Araneae > Salticidae > Maratus > Maratus michaelseni. Next base: position 54,716,703 of record OZ007586.1, on the reverse strand, counting down.
AGATACCTGTGCACCACATGAACCACACATGAACACAACCAAACAGAGGGAATGAATTGCAAAAAATCATTACATGTTGCCAAATTTAGTTTTAGAAAATGATTTACCATTTTGCCAGAATAGATATTAGAATAATATGAATATTATTGTAAAGCAACAGAAACCTATATATATATGTTGTGGAAACATTAAATGTAAATAATTAATTTCAATATTTAATTAATATTAAATCCTTAGCATCTTAATTCTTATAATTTTTTATTTAAATTTGATTATAAATTAATTTACGTGATGTTGCATTTCTGGCAAAGGTATTTAATTGTGGCTATGTCATTGCTAGGTAGAAATATTTATCTGAAGCATTAAACAATAATTAATTCCACCATTTTACATATCATTTTTTACATAGAATTTTTCTTTAAAACAATTTTTTTTATGTAATTGAAAATGTATCAACATAATTTTATTTATTATTTAATTATATTTATTTATTATTTAACTATCAGTTATCATTCTTTAGACAGTATTTGTTTTAATCTTTAACTAATAATAGTAATCAAATGCTTTTATTAAATCATAGAATATTCACTAATTTTTTCATAGATGACAGCACCTTATTAATTCATTTGAATACATGTTTGGTGTTCTATTTTAAATTTTCTACAGAGGGAGCTGGTTCTATATATTGGTTTGTGTTTGGCTTTGCTGTACAATAATAATTCTTGGTCCATCATCTTTTAAAACTAATTTTGGCAACATGTAGTGATTTTCTCCAATTCATTGCCTGAGTTATGTGTTGACTCCTGTTTGGATCATGTATTCTAACTGTTGTTTTCTTTTCTCTATATCCTTTTTAATCTTGTAGTATTTTGAACTTTATGATTATATTTTACAGTTTTTTTCTCTTTTTTATGGGTAAGGTTTCTTTCCTTTTTAATATATATATTTTTTAATTTATGATTTTTTCACAGTTTATTTCTCTATTTTCGTGTGGTAGTCCCAAAATCATATTCTTTAGCAATTTTATGGCTAATATGATGATAAAACCACACATTTTATTTGTGGTAATTTAGGCATTTGAGATCTGAAGATTCTGTCTAAATTCCACAAATTTCATTTTTTCAATTTTTTAATTTAATTTCTTCTTCTTCTCTCTCTTTTTTTTTACTATGTATATTGAATCTATATTCAGAGTGTTGGGGGAACACTATTGTTGTCAATTAACTATTACATTCTAATTCATAATTTCATAGTTTTTGTTGGTGTTTCGGTAATGTTTCATTAATGGTTTTATATATATATATATATATATATATATATATATATATATATAAGGAAGGGAGTAAAATTAATTGAAAAACTAATAATTCCACGTTGGTTTTTATTGTTTCAAGTATTTTAAAATAATTTTTTTTGTTAAATTTGGTCACATATTGCGTCGGAAAACTGCTGCCGTGTTGACCCGTTACCAAAATATCCGGTCTCGATGGGCAGCATCCTAACTTCCAGTAGAAACAAAAAATTATTAAAATCCCACTTTCTACATGTAAAGTAAGGTTGTAAACAAAGGCCATCAGCTTAAAATCTCAGTCTCTTCTTTAAGAGCAGGTTGTAGCTAAAGGCCACCAACTCATTTAAAAAAAAATAATAATAATAAAGAGGAAAATTGCGCTGTTTTGAAAAAAAATATTTCCTTTTTCATCTAAAATTCTAACTTTTAACTTATTTAAAAAAAAAAAAAAAAAAAAAAAAAAAAAAAAAAATACAAATTTCAAAAAGTGGCTCGATGGCTCTTAGACTTTTTAATTAAGAGTAGATGAGTGTAAATTTTATCCAAAAATGTTAAAAATTGTTCAAGTCCATGTTGAAAAAATGTAGTTTCCAGAAAATCGCGTTTATAAAGTTTTAACAACGTGCGCGCGCTCACATTTTTGCTCATATCTTTCTTAATAATTGAGATATCACTTTAAATTTTTTGCACATAATTCTACACACTGTAAAAATTTATTTTCCGTCAAAAATAAATAAATAAATAAATAAATAAATAAATTTGAAAGTTGAGAACGTATGTAACCCCCCTCCCCCCTTAAGGATGCATCTCGGGAGGCGTAATGGGTTACCAACAATAATAATAAACAGTGGCTACTATGACTGTTTATTATTTATAATTAATTATAAATAAATATTTACCCTTAAGTTACCAGCTCGCCTTTTCGCCGCCAGATCCTGAAAGTAAAAATATAATAATCTTTCAAATCCTTAGGAAATCATATCGAATAACAAGGAAATTCTACTGTTTGAATTTTACTTTTAATTTTAAGTGCAAAACTGCTGAAATTTTATTCTGTACTAAAAAAAAAAAAAAAAATAAAAAAAAAAAATGTTATTTTATGGAGAGAAGGGAAAAGAAAAGAAAACAAACAAACAAACAAACAAAAACACAAAGTTTGAACATTATAGGTACCCAGCTAAAAATGAACTGCAGTGAAACTACAAAAAAAAATGCAGTTGGAAAACTGCGGTGATTTGGCACAAATCCCTGCAGTTTTTTTGAAGTCGACATAACTTCAAATTTACTGCAGTAAATTTGTAGTTATGTCGACTTCAAAAAAAACTGCAGAGATTTGTGCCAAATCACCGCAGTTTTCCAACTGCATTTTAACTGCACACTTACTGCAGTAAATTTGCAGTTATGTCGACTTCAAAAAAACTGTAGGGATTTGTGCCAAATCACCGCAGACTTCCAACTGCATTTTAACTACACACTTACTGCAGTAAATGTGTAGTTATGTCGACTTAAAAAAAACTGCAATGATTTGTGACAAATCACTGCGGTCTTTCAACTGCATTTTTTTGCAGTTTCACTGCAGCCTTTTAGAAATTTATTACAAAATATGTATATATATAAAATATTAATTTTTCTGTATGAAAAAATCAGCACTAAAATCTAATTAAATATTTTTTTTTCATATCTCAATTTATATGCAATCTGTGCATAAAATATATCATGCATACAACGATTAATCATCACTGAAAAATATTTTTTGATCATGGCTGACTTATTCAATTATTATGGTTACCTTTTGAAAAATGAAAGAATTCAAGAAATTGTATGAACGATTTTACTCAAAATAATATTGAAAGATGAGTGAAGTATTCATAATAATCATAGTACTTCAATCTTCAAGCAATGATTTTTTTATGGTATTGAATTGTTTTTATTTTTTCAATAGTTTCATTACTGGGCAATTTCTTTGAAATCAAGGACACATGGTTATTGGCTAAAAATTAAAATCTTACTTTTAAAATTTTGTAATAAAAAGTGCAATTTTATAAATAAATTCAATGTGAAGAAGAAAATTGATAATGTGTATTTAGTAATTCCATTGCAACAATAAAAATTGCAATTAAAAATAATTGTATATGAATTTAAAAAAATTAAATTATAATTCTTTATATAATGGCATATCTTTTCAATCCTCTACAGAAATTTCAAATTGATAATGCAAATAGATGCACAAGAATTTAAATCAGAGTGGACATAACTTTTTCTTTGTCCATTGTAATTTTGTTACCCAAGCATTTAAACATTTTTATAAAATATCCTTATTTTTTTTAATTGCTGTAACTGTTTGATTATTCAATATGTACTTACTGCCTCCCCCCCCCCCAAAAAAAAATGATTTTCTTTGTAGCTTGTGAGAATATATATTACGAAGCTTGTGAGAATATATATATTGTGCGAAAGGGATTACAAATTTTTAATCTCATAAGCAATTCATAATGAAGTCTATTGTGGCAGATTTAGATGATAATTTTAAATATTAAATGTAGGGGAGACTCGTACACAGTGGACCACTTTTTCAGTTAATTTTTTTTTTCTCTTTAATGGACAAACCAATCTGCATAAAAAATATTTTTGAATATTCCTTAAACCTTTATACATTTATCATAACATAGTTTTCAATATATTTTTCAAAAGAAATTTTTTTATATGCATCCGTAAACTGGACCACAGTGGACCGCTATTAGGTATTATCTGAAATATACAATATAAGTCTATTTTTCATTAATCTAAGTCTTTTTTATTTTCCCTTTACCCACGAAATAACATAGTAATATAAATTTACGAGTAACATTTTGAAACAAAAACAAAATGAATTATATTTTGAAAATAATAACAGATTAATACAGGAACAATTGCAATTTAGTTGAAGTTATTACTTAAGTACAAAACAATCAGCGCACATTACAATTTGCAAATGAAATTCCAAAATACTTATGAGTATGATTGAGCCTGGAACTTTCCTGAAATACTTTTGGGTCTGAGAGCAATATTATGAAATCATTGACATCAACAATAGATTCATCTACAGTTTCGGGAAAAATAAGCTGATTTCCATTAAATTTGCATCTCACGAATCTTACTTGAATAGAATAATCACCAATTTAGACTACAGTTATATTTATCAAAGGCAGTAAATACAAAACAAAATATTTCTTACTATATTAAATAAATTGTCATTTTTCTTTGTTTACTTTATTTTACAGTTAAATAACTACTTTTAAACAATATTTCTTTATAGTAAATAAGTAATTATTAAATATTTTGAACATTCTGCATTACAGGAGCAGAGTGGATTGTGGACCACTGTGCCCAGGAGTGGGTGGTCCACTGTGACCCATGTTGAAGTTCAATAAATAATCGTATTAATATTGTTTATAGCTTCCTTTTAAACATATTAACTTTAAAGTTAAATAAAAACAAGTATCTTAGCTTTACAAAAAAAGCTGTTTTATCTTATTTATCTACAACCTTTAATTACTAAAAAAATTCAAATATGATGAAAAATTTTACTTTTAGAAGCTCAAAACAACCAATCAGGATAAATAGTTCAATCTGAGCTAAACATATTTTCTGAAGGCTATAAATAATCAGTGCAGTACTGTTGTTTATTAGGATATAAGAGAAGCTTTTAAAAAGTTTAAATAAATAAAATATTAGGGGGTGGTCCACTGTGCCCATAGGTCCAGTGTGTACCGGTCTCCCCTACACGAAATTTAAATGCAAAAATTAATTTTAATTGCAACTAATTTTTCCAAAATGTAAATTTCAAATTTGAATATTTTTGCATCTCTTAAAGAAATTATCTATATGTGCATTGAATATTTATATAATTTTAAATATATAAAATAAATTATATGAAAGGATACATACATATATGTAAATTTCTAAATTATATACCATTTACTGTGAAATAAAATGTATTACATATATTACAGCTAATAAAAAATAACTGCATAAAATTCATATTAAAAGCAAAACAAATATATGCTTTTCTGTTTTTCTAAAAAAATGCTAAAATTTACAAAAATTACTCTTACCTGCGTCCTGATTTGTCCTTCCAATTTTATCTTGTATACAATTATGGTGCAAATAAGGTTTAAATTTAAAAAAAACCATTTTAACATTTAATGTTTATGCTTTATAATTTACATCGTATTTAAATACCAAATGTATTTACAAATTCTTCTCACATTTCACAGCCTTTGCTGCCGAATTTAGCTTGTTTCGAATAGTGGCACGTACAAGTGATACATTTACAACAAATTTGCAGGCAACATGGCCCTGAATATCCATTATCCTGGATCCCATTACCAGAGGAGACCGCGAAAACACTTATATAAATGCAAATATATGCAATTATCCGTTACCGGATTAAGCAGGTACATTAACCGAACATTAACTCCGCATACATTAACTGAAAAAAAAAAAACCTTGGATGCATGAAACTCACCATGCAGCAATCTCTAGAATGCATAAAATTCATTCAAACAGCAGTTAGTAACATATATATGTATGCTTCGCATACATTAACTGAAAAGCCCCACCAGTGGCTGAGAGGTTGTGCTCTCGAAGCTGGTAGACGGGAGGTGCTGGGTTCGATCCCAATCGCGCCCGTCGGCCTAATCGTTCGGAGTTTTCATGGTTTTCTTCGAGCCGTGGATTTATCCATGCGTAAATACGGGTTAGGTTCCCTTAGAGAGACCCCCACGAAGGGCACTCCCCCCGGGCCTATATCCCTAGTGTGGATAACTGGCCGTCAATAATCAACCCAACCCAACCCATTAACTGAAAAAAAAAAAAAAAAACGTGGATGTATGAAACTCACCATGCAGCAATCTTGAGAATGCATGAAATTCATTCAAACAGCAGTTAGTAACATATATATATATATATATATGTACGCTTCGCCTACAATAACTCCCGCCCCCCCCCCAAAAAAAAAAAAAAAAAAAACACTCCTGGATGCACGAAACTCCCAATGCAGCAATCTCTAGAATGCATGAAATTCATTCAAACAGCGGTTAGTAACTTATATATATATGTACACTTCACGCACATTAACCGAAAAAAAAAACAACCCACAAATTGAATTTCGGAAGAAAAATTGCAAATTTCACCATTCAAGAGTGCAAAAATCCTGAATTTCATCGATAGTGCGTGTAAAATCATGAATTTTCTCAATCGTGTGCGTAAAAATAATGAAGTTTGTCGATCATGCTCAGAAAAAGTAATGAATTTTGTCGATCGGCTACGTAAAAAAACTTCGCCATTCGGGAGTGTAAAAATCCTGAATTTGATCGATCAAATGCATAAAAATCACGAATCTCGTCGATCGGGCGTGTAAAAATCATGATTTTTAGCGACCGAGTGCATAAAAATCATGAATTTTATCGATCGGCGTGTAAAAATCATGTATTTTGTCGATTGGCTACGTAAAAATCAAATTTCGTCATTCGGCAGTGTAAAAATCTTGAATTTTGTCGATCGTGTGCATAAAAATAATGAATTTCTTCGATCGGCCGAAGAGAAATAATGAATTTTTATCGATTGGCTACGTAAAAATCAAATTTCGTCATTCGGCAGTGTAAAAATCTTGAATTTTGTCGATCGTGTGCATAAAAATAATGAATTTCTTCGATCGGCCGGAGAGAAATAATGAATTTTGTCGATTGGCTACGTAAAAATCAAATTTCGTCATTCGGCAGTGTAAAAATTCTGAATTTCGGCGATCAAACGCATAAAAATCATGAATTTTATGGATCGCCACGTAAAAATCATGAATTTCTTCGATTATGCACAGAAAATCGTAAATTTCTTCAAACGGGCGCGTAAAAGCCATGAATTTCTTCGAACGGACGCATAAAAATTATGAATTTCATCGAATGGATGCTGAAAAATCTTGAAATTTAGGAGAAAATGGTAATTGGGAAATCCTGCATTTGGCTTGTGCTTTCCACATTTTTAATCGCCAATTTTTAAAGTTTAATCAACAACTGGCGACTGCTTATTTTCACCTTTGGGGAGGGGGGGGGGGGGGAATCGCAAAATTAGTCGCTCAAGGATTGCCATGGAATGTGTTACCTGAAAGCAGAGGTGGTAAACAATGACAATGTTTTAATTGCCGTTTTACAACTTTAATCGCTATGTGGTGAATAGCTACTGCTAATTTTCACCTATAGCTAAATTCTAAACCTGTTTACATTTTACATGCGACTCTCGGCATTGAGCAATAAGTGACAGCGTTCGTCCATTATTTTCCGCAATTCGCTAACTTTGTTAATATAATAATTAACACCTTAATTCATTTTTTAAATGTTTATACATAGCCATAAGATAGCTAAAAATATGTACCGACAGACACTTCTTCAAAACTGGTTTCTCTTTAAAAAAAATTAGATAGATTCAACGTATTTATCAAAGCCTTACTAGAAAAAATATTTCATAGGATATTTGTATTTTCAAAGTTTTGTTCATATTATCTTATTTTAAACTTTTCTTTAATAGTGATGGAGTTAATTTAGAGTTTGTTATTGTGAATTCAAATAACTCATATTTATTACAAAATTAAATTAAATATTTGAGCCTTTTATCGTTACAATGAAATTTATAATATTGTTTGGATTGATCTTGACTGTACTTAGCCTGTGTGTCAATACAATTAATGGTTTCTCAAGGTTTTTACATATATTTTCAATTGCTTTTAATCAAAGTTTACAAATAATATACCAGGAGGAAAATAACTTTATAAAAATTATAATTTAATTTAAAGTAATGCTATTTTAAATATTGTCCTCTTGAATGATGATATGTTACATGAAATGTGATTAAAAGCTTTTTCTTCTTTTTCCAAGATAGTTTGCCAAATTGGTATGTTACAGGTGTCAGTTAACATTTTTAAATTAATAACAAAATATTTGTTGCTATATTTTTATACTTGATAGCAGGGGTATAAAAATCTAGTCGCCAATGGGTAGATTACTACCACTAAATTTTTAATATTCTTCGACTAATAAGAATACTGATAAAATTTAGGTGAAGTATAATAATAAAATTTAGCCGAAGAATACTAATAAAATTTAGTGGTGAGAATTGGCCCATTGACTCCTAGATTTTTACACCCCAGCTTGATAGCTTATTTTAAAATTTTGGATGCTGTTATTTGTTTGTAATAATAAAAACTTTGGATTTAAAGAAAATAATTTTTTTTAAGCTTATTTATCCATTGAACACCATAAAACACATTTCAGGATTCATTTTTTGCATTTTTTATTCCAAAATAATGTAAAATTAATATAAGAAAAAACATCTAGTGACCAAAATTTATCAAATTATAAAGCATATATGACATTATAATAATACTATATGTGTTCAACATTTCGTGATTTATGTGGCCGAAAGTTATAGTCATATGATGCAAATAATATATATATAATGACGTATATAGCATTAATATGAGTGTTTGGTGTGTAATATATATATATTCATATATACGATGCATATGTAAACTTGGCGATGATTTTGATAAAATCATAGCTGCAGCCTTGGCATAATCGTAATTGTAGGGGCAACAAACTTTAAATTAACTCCATCGCTATTACAGTATTTAAAAAAAAAAAAGTCTAAAATAAGACAATACGGACGACACATTGACAATACAAATCTCCTCCGAAATAATTTTTTTTGGCAAGACAACGTGGTACTTTATAAATACGTTGAATGTATCTAATTTTTTAATCTATCTAGATTTGTAGAGGTGTCTGTCGGTACATATTTTTAGCCATCTTATGGCTATATATAAACATTTAAAAAATTACGGCATTAATTATTATATTAACAAAGCTAGCGAATAAGAAAAATAATATACAAACGCTTGCACTTACCGCTTACCGCCGTCGCCGTCAAAATGTAAACAGAACGATCAGAATCTGAGTTGAGTTGAGATGTAGCGTTTCTTCACATAGTCAGTTACGAAAAAAAAAAAAATCAAATGTTCAAAAGGAGATTTACATTTTTCACTTGTTTTTTGAAGTAAAATTTTCTTAAAAACTGGAAGTCATCATGCCTGTAGTTAATAAGTGGAAAGGCAATTTCCCCCTCCCTCGATTTTGAAATTTAAATAACTAAATAATTAAAATAACTAAAATAAATAATAATAATAATAAAAAAAAACTTAAAATAAAAGAACTAAGAATTTTTCGTTGTGTGTAGGGTGTATATGTGTGTGTGTGGGGGGGGGGGGGGGGGGTGTTCAATTACTACTTTCTTCCTGAATTTTAAAGTTTAAGTAACTAAAATTACGTTTTCTCCGTTTTTGAACAGCATAATAAAATTGGTTCTTTTGAGTAACTTAAAAGAGGAACTAAAAATTTTCCGTTGGAGGGGGGGGGGGCGTCATTAACCCTCCCTGGATTTTGAAATTTTATTTAATTTTTTATTTTGACCGATTTTGTAAAACAGTAAATTTATTCTTTTTCCGAGTAATTTAAAGTAATTAAACACTAAGAGAAAGTACAAATTTACCATTGGGCGGAAGGGCGGACTTTCCCCCTTAAATTCCCCATGAAAGTTATTTTTTTTTTATATATATATTTATGTGTTAAAAATTTATCTCAAAATGGGTGGTTCAAAGCAGTATTCGCCCCCCCCTTCCGCCTGAGGATTTTGATTTTTGTTCAATTTAGTCCCATTAAACTAAAAGTCTTGAAAACAGTGTTAATTATTAATAACGGAGTAAATACGCAATATTGTCAAAAACTGAAAGACTTTAATATTGCTTAGCTTTTAAAACTTCAGATAAATTGCAGAAAATATCTCACAAACTTACTAAAATTAAGTTCTGTAAAATTACCTTAAAGTAACTGCAGTTATACTGCAGATACATCAGAAAATATAATACTGAAATAATGACTGTAAAAATACTTCCTACAGTTTTACTACAGATGTAAAGTCTCATTATTTTTTAACTTTATGATTATAACATAAATTCACGTAAACTGCAGTATTTTTGCAGATAAAAGCTCACAGTATTTTTGAAATAAATTACTGCAAAATTACTTCACATTAACTGCAAAATAACTGAAGTATTTTTACAGTCAAGATTGCACTACAGAAAATCTACAGTTGCCTGTAGAAAAACTTTAAAAATACTTCACTTCTGTAGAAAACTGCAGTTCATTTTTAGCTGGGTATCGCCGAAAATTCCATATGAAAAAAACTAATTAAAAACTCACATATATTTGAAAAAATAGAAATAAAGAGATATACATATATCAATCAAAAAGGACCAAAATTATTTAAAAAAATATTCAACAAACATTAAGCTTTTTTTTTTTTTTTTTTTTTTTTTTTTTTTGGCATCAATAAATGCTTTTGCATATTTAATTTGCAATTAGATGCAAAATATATTTTCTGGATGAAATTTTTCAATTCATCCTGAGATTTAAAAAATTTCCACGCGCACTTATTACTAGCAGAAATGAAATTTCCGTTTGAGAAAACACAAAACCACCATCTCTTGAAAATTGTAACAATGATTTGGCTTATAATATTTTATAAAGATAAAGAATGTAATAACTTTTGAACGGTCAATTTTGAAATTAGAAGTGTTCCAAAATTTATTTTCCCCGCAATAAACAATACGAGTCTTCGATACCTCCATGAAAAGATTTTAGCATATAAATGCAGATTGAAATTTAAATATTGGCACCCAAGCTATTCAGTAAGTTTCCCAGGGGCGATTTTCCAAATAGGAGTAGTCAGGCCTTGAGAAATAATTGCCAGTAGATGTTAACCGGTTACAGAGAAGTGCTACTCGCTTCATATTGCTGCAAATTAACCCTTTAAGAGCCTACATCAGTCATGCGAAAAAACGCTCAAGCTGATGTTAAGTCTATAGGAAGGTTCTTTCGCGATTTATCGCTCGCATTTTAATAATATTTAAATCATTTTTTTTTTTCATAGGATAGCTGAGGTCGATCTCTAACGTTGTTAGTTTTAACTTTTTCGATTTTGGTTCCAGTTTTTTTTTATATAAGGGTACTTTCACTTTCAGAACCGGTTCCAAAATAGAAAATGTCCGTTTATAAAAAATTTGTAACGAAAATCAGAAAAGTAAAAACTAACAACGTTAGAGATCGACCTCAGCTATCTTAAGCAAAAAAAAAAATCCTTTAAAAATATTAAAATACGAGCGAGAAATCGCGCAAGAACCTTCCCATAGATTTAACATTAACTTGAGCGCTTCTTCGCGCGACTAGCGTAGGCTCTTAACAGTTTCGTTTTTTAGCTCATAGGCTATCAAATCCTGAGAGCTAATGTGACCGCAGGTTCTGTATGTGGGCGATTCCACCGTTACGTGTGTGACTTTTAGAGAGTGTTTTTTTTTTTTTTGCAAATTGAGACAAATTTGGAAGTGAATTTATTTAGATAACGTTTTACTTTCTTTTATTGCTATTACGGGACACATACAGAATCATTTTTGTAGTGACACCTTTAGTAATAACAATTAAAAAAAGTAATAACAATTAAAAAAAAATAGTAAAGTCGTTGTTGCGTGTGTGATTTTTCTGAGTCACACACGTAACAACGACTTTACTATTTAAAAAAAAAAAAAAATATTACTTTAGACTAAAGATGGCACTACAAAAATGATTCTGTATGTATCCTGTACATACAGAATATAAAAAAAGTAAAACGTTACCTAAATAATGTCATTTCCAAATTTGTCCCAATTTGCAAAAAAAAACTCTTCTAAAAGTCACGCACGTAACGGTGAAATCGCCCATGTACGTAACGCGATAACTCTTGATAGAAATATCAGATTTGCTTCAAATTTTGTATATAGGTTTGTTCTGATAACGCGCTTCACCGATTAGTTTTGGGGGTTCATTGGTTAAGTATAAAGGGGGGAACGGGGAGTTAACCCCCCTTCATTTAGATCAATGGTTTTTTCATGTAGACTTATCAGATTTGCTTCAAATTTTGTATATAGGTTCATTGTAAAAAGGCGCTTACCTGATTAGTGTTTGGGGTTCATTGGTTAAGTATAAAGGGAGGGAACGGGGGCTAATTCCCCCCCTCTTAATTTACTGTTGATTTCTTTATTTTTCGAGGGGCATTATTCTTTGAAATAATAGTATAATATACAATTAGTGTGAATAGCCTGTGAGTTCCTGTGAGTTGAATGCCCTCAGTTTAACTGGGCACTTTTCTTTTTATTTCATACAATAAACTAAAAATAGGGACAAAACACCACTTTTTACGTCTAAAATATTTGCTTTCTATAAAAGAAAAATGCCTGCCAATTATTAAAGCGAAAATTACAGTTAAAAAATTAGTATCAAAATTTTCAGCAACAAAACAAGAAAATTCTTCTTTCCCGAGCGGCGTTCAGAAAAACTGTTAAGTAGTTAATACAGCAGGTTTAAACTATATTGCTTTACTTTGGTTTGTCCACAGCATAAAATCACTCTGTATCCAGCCAACTGCATACTCTTATAATTCGTTAGCTTTTATTAGATTACGTGACTTATTCAATTGACCGCGGGCAAAAAACTTATTTATACCAGAAAAAATATATTAAAAAAGGTACATAGACAATTTGCTATTATTCGTTTAATTTTGGAATTTTAAAATTCATTCTTCCGAAATAAACTTAGAACAAAAAACATGAAAGTATACTTACTTCATAAACTCTAAGTTTTGCAGCATCTCTTTCGAGTCTTCTCTGCAAAAGAAGAACAATTCTTAAAAAACTATCAAGCTAAATATCAAGTTAAATACATCAAGTTAAATAATTCCGATTTTTGCATGCGTCAGAGCTGCCACTGACGACGGTTTTTTTTTTTTTTTTAATTATTATTATTTTGGATACCACTAAACAAAAATGATCTACCTGGAAGATTAGCAGAAATCTACCATAAAGATTTTTGTTTAGAAATATTGTTAGACAAAATATTATATAAAAAAAAAAAAAAAAAAAAAAAAAAAAAAATTGTCGCCGTTGACAATCTTGATATGTATTATACTATGTTTTTTTCACATTCTTACTTTATTTATACGCATTAAATTAACGCACATGGAACAAATTTGAACTATAGTATGTAAAAAATAACAAGATGTCAAAGATAACAGAAAATAAAATGTAAATATAAGTAAAAATATCTATTTATTTTATATTCTATAAACTTATAAAAGATTGACTGCCAAAAAATACACTCAAAAGTTACCGATAGACTGGTCTGAATGGATTCCAAAACACTGCAAAGATTAAACTTAAACGATTGGTGTTTCTTTTGTTTCTGTTATAAATTCGGACTCAACAACGCGAAACTTTGACTCATTTTATGACTAATTTTTAAACATAAAGGCATAAAATTAGTATTGAAAATTAGTATGAAAAAGTATTGAAGCGATTTGGAGTCTAAATCAGTTTTCCATTTTTTGATAAATAAATTACTTATCAAGTTAAAAGCGATTCGTGTCACGTGATAACCCGTTTTTATCCTTTCTCACACTGCCGGATGGGGAATTCGATTCAAAACTTCTACTTCGATAGTATTTTCTGAAAGATCTTGTGCCATTACGGAAAAATGGAAAACGTCTTTCGCTTATACTAGTTTCTGAATAAGAACACCAGCCAATTTCATGAGTTTCTGAAGAGAAAGGAATGAAATACACTAGATTTCCAATGATGACAGGTCACTTGCGTTTTAAGACGTTTTGTTAAATATCTGGAAAGATACATGAGGAATTATCCTGTAACTTCAGGAGTGTAAACAACATGATAAACGTCATACATTTCCGTGAAGATTTTTCCCGAAACCTCATAAGGGGCTGTCAACAAATTGAAGAAAAACGAATATATTTTGGATAACCCTGTAAAAACTAATATTGCAAAAGCATTCAAACTGTAGATTATGATTAAGTGGATTATTGTAATAATTTGGGTTCATTTTTATGAAGATAGCATGCATACTCGAAGAGAAATTCAGGTTTTTATAAAAACAGTCCCAAATTTTACCAAGTTTTTTGCTTATAATTTGCAGAGTTTTTAATATAAAAACAAATTATTTTCAGAAAATATGACAAACAAAATTGTACACAACACCCTGCAATCAGAATTAAAAAATAATAAAAATTGTATGAAAAATGAGCAGGTTTACTAAATATTGTTTCACTGCGCATATGCGAATTCAATCAAAATATACTGTGCATAATATATTAGCTAAATGTATACACCAACTTTTATGAAAGTCTCAAAAACATAGCTGAAAATTCTGATAGTAATCGTCGATAGAATAAGCTCGAATTTCGCTGTTCCCAAAAGGAAGCAAAAAGATGAGGGGTTGTATCCAAATGTACTAGCTTATCAAAGTTGACATAATAAGAATGAAGTGTCTCTCATTTTATATTTGATACAACTCCTCATCTTTTTGCTTCCTTTTGGAAACAGCGAATTTCGAGCTTATTTTATCGACGATTACTATCAGAATTTTCAAGCTATGTGTTTGAGACTTTCATAAAAGTTGGTCTATACATTTAGCTAATATATTATGCACAGTATATTTTGATTGAATTCGCGCATGCGCTGTGAAACAATATTTAGTAAATCTGCTCATTTTTCATACATTTTTATTATTTTTTAATTCTGATTGCAGGGTATTGTGTATAATTTTGTTTGTCATATTTCCTGAGAAAAACTTGTTTTTATATTAAAAACTCTGCAAATTATAAGCAAAAAACTTGGTAAAATTTGGGAGTGTTTTTATAAAAACCTGAATTTCTCTTCGAGTATACATGCTATCTTCATACAAATGAACCCAAATTATTACAATAATCCACTTAATTATAATCTACAGTTTTAATGCTTTTGCAATATTATTTTTTACAGGGTTATCCAAAATATATTCGTCTTTCTTCAATTTGTCGACGGCCCCTTATGGGGTTTCGAGAAAAAATCTTCACGGAAATATATGATGTTTATCATGTTGTTTACACTGCTGAAGTTACAGGATAATTCCTCATGTATCTTTCCAGATATTTAACAAAACGTTTAAAATCGTAAGTGACCGGTCATCATTGGAAATATAGTGTATTATGTCGTACAGTAGCCAGTTTGGATTTGAGAACAACCTTAAAAAGTAATGTTTCCTTAAAGCTGTTCTTAAATCCAAACTGGCCACTTTTTGACACATTTCTGAATTTATTTTTATCGCAAACGCATGAGAAATGCAGGTGCTCTTCTTCAAAAACTACATAATCGAACAGTTTTTAAAATTTTAGGTAAAGACTATCTTAAAATCGAATTTTGGACTAACATACTTTAATTTTATTCCTACGATTCCAGATATCATGGATTTTTATTTTTTATATTTTCAAAATCTTTAATTTTTTTTTGCGGTACACTAGTGTGTCGAGGCACAACGATACAAGAATAAAAAAAAAAATATGTATTTTAAAAACCATGAAAAAAATCCCACCACTGCTTTTTCTCCTTCTGTGGACAGAATGAGGGGTTAAGAATGTTTGAAAAATCAAAATTGTAATTAAACTTACCAAACGTCGCCTTCTGTCTCTTGGAGTCTCGACCGGCTGAAAAAAATCAAAACAAACTTACTTACAAAGAAAAAAAAATACAAAAATTTATCATTATCTGCGTTGCAACCCGATGTGTTGCTTCAGAATTGCATGGTATTTTTCAATTCTTTATGGAAAAAAAAAAATAAATCTAGTCTTATTGTACATTCAGATAATGCACTAGTGTCCAGAAATTAAGGGGCAGTGTCCAATTTCAGACGTTTCGTCGAATATCTTACTGAAACTCGTGAGGATGCCCGGAATGCCCTTGAACTTTGAGGATGTAAAGAACATGTTTGACTTCATGTTTTTCGGTGAAGATTTTGTCGGGAAGACAATTAGAGGGGGGGGGGGAGGGAACAATAATAATTTTAATAATAAAATAATATTTTTGATCACCTAAGTAACAAAAAATGCTAAAATTGATCTGCCACTGTAGCAAATGACAATGTAAGTCCTGTTCAACATTTGTGTGCATTTGTGTAAGCATAGAACGTATAGTCGTAAAGATGTTAACGTTTCTGTGAAAATTTCAAAGTTTTCTTTTTTATAACATGTAGAGTTTTCAGACGAATTTAACACCGCTTTCCAAAAACTTGACAAAAAATCGTAGAAATAGTATACTGTGATTAAAATATTAATATCTATACTAATAAAAGAAAGTTTCGCTCTGTGTGTGTGTTTGTTTGTCTGTCTGTCTGTCTGTCTGCGATGGCTAGCAAAATCTAGCCCACCTAGAAGTCTGAAAATTTAGTTGTGGCTAGTCCAAGGTCCATGTGTCCAGATAGTCCACACAAGGTCCAGATAGTCCATGTGCACCTGAGTCTTAGAATTTTAATATTTTAATAATTACTCAAAATATTAATTAGAATATCATTAAACATCGCATCGAAAATGCCATCTTTTAAATCAAAATGGCTAAAGATAAGAACTTCTGTTGTGGATTTGCCAGCGGAAATGAACGAATTCGAAATTATTTTACGAATTAGCGAATTTTAAGAAAACTAATTAAGAAATGAATTTGAAAATTTCTGAGCATATGTAAAGAAAAATTCTGCATCCGACTATGCAATTTTTGAAAAATTCGGCCGGTAATTTTTCTTTATTTATGCAAAAAAACTGCCGGCACCAATGAAAAAAATCCGAGAAAGTTTCAGACAGGGATAAGAGATCTGTTTATCTGGCCAATCCCTCCATTTAGTTTGCGAAAATGAAAGGAAATAATTGCCAATCTTTACTAATGAACAAAAATTTTGGTAACTGATTAAGATATAAATTTGAAATTGAAGTCGGGAAGGGGTGTCATCTGCCGGCTATTTTAGCGTAGCGTCTTTGTTATGTTCTAATTATCAGAAAAAAAATAATTCTTTTTTTAATGATAGCGTTAATGTAGGTGACGATGGTTTTCTTGAACAAATTATTCGTTATATTTGCAGGTATGGGGAGGGAGGGGGTTAACGCCTTTCTCTGAGATTGTAATTATCTCGGGCCCGGGCAACGCTGGGCGGGTTAGCTAGTATTGCATAATTTGATGAGATATAGGTATTTGTATGATATAAATTTTAACTGCGCACGCGCGAACTACAGCAAAGATTTTTTGTCATGATTTAATAGTCAATACTATCGGGCAAAAACTCAAAAAGACCAGTAAATCATCGTGAAAACTCAAAAAGTTACAGCAATAATTGAAAAATTGAGGAGGACATCCGATATGATTATATGGGATGTCCTCTTCAATTTTTTTTTTTTCAATTGCTGTAACTTTGAGTTTTCACGGTATTTCACTGGTCTTTTTATATGAGTTGCCCTATCGTATTGACTATAAAATCATGACAAAAAAAAAAAAAAATCTTTGCTGTCGTTCGCCCTTGCGCAGTTAAAATTTATTTCATAAAAATACCTATATCTCATCAAATATTCAATATATTAATATTTTAATCACAGTATACTATTTCTACGATTTTTTGTCAAGTTTTTGGAAAGCGGTGTTAAATTCGGCTGACAACTCTGCATGTTATAAAAAAAACCTTTTGAATTTTTCACAGAAACATTAACATTTTCACGAATATACCTGCTATGCTTACACAAATGCACACAAATGTTGAACAGGACCTACATAGTCATTTGCTACAGTGACAGATCATTTTTAGCATTTTTTTGTTATTTGGGTGATCAAAAATATTATTAAATTTATTATTGCCCCCCCCCCCCCCTAATTGTCTTCGCGACAAAATCGTCACTGAAAAACATGAAATCAAACATGTTCGTTACACCCTCAAAGTTCAAGGGCATTCCGGGCATTTCCTCGCGAGTTTCAGTAAGATATTCGTTGAAACTGAAACGTCTGAAATTGGTCACTGCCCCTTAATTTCTGGACACCAGTATATTTATTATATTAATTTTATTAAATACCAAGTAAATACCAAGTATCAACTATGAAATCATAGTTACGATTCAGATTAAATTTCTTCGGTGCATGTTTTCAATGTGACTTGATTTCTCAAACATTTCGTTATTTCAAGATTGAGATATTCGACTAATTTTGGAACTGGTTATATAAAGGACATTTTCGCGATTTTAATAAAAAATGACGTCTTCTTGAAGAACATGAATAAAAGTTTTTTAGATTTATAATTTAATTAAATGCTTAAAAAATGTCATTCTCGCTTAATCGTTCCACATTTTTCGCCTTTGTGATAAATTTTAACAACCGTCTTAAGGAAATAGTTACTTTAAAAGCTATGTTTCTTCTATAAATTCATTGCTTCTAAATAGAGGCAATACTTGTTCAGTTAAACGAGAGGAGCTTAAATTTATATTTAAAATAACTTGTAGAATGTAAAATTAACAAGAACGAAAATTCATGCGTAAAGCATAGATTATGTAACACTTTCCAACTCTTCCAAAATAATTTTACATAACTTTACCGTTTAATCAGATGAAAGACGATTTCTAAGTAAACAAATTAAATCACCGATACGCATATCATATTTAAAACCCTAAATTTCAGGAATTACCAACAATATTTGAAAAAAACATCCGAACTCTTTTGTGCAGCCTTGTATATGATCTATAGATTTGTATATATACTATGTAGAATGCTAAATTTTAATTCTGTTAGGAAACGCGTAGCACAGTTTAAAATTCTCCTTCTGGAGTTTCTGTCAATAAACGGAAATGTGCTCGAGAACTTTTGTTCTGCCATGTTATATGATCTATAGAATTTATTGCACCAAGACAGACAAAAAAATGAGTTAAATTTTAAAACGCGTTCAGCAACTGAAAAAAACACTTCCAGGAGTTATTGTTAACAGACAATACCGAATTATTTTGTGTGTCCCTGTAAATGAACGATGAAAGCTATGCACACAATATTCTATAGTAATCCTTTTGACATGCAAATCATGCCGCTATCAGATTCACCAACTTTTCGAGCAACTTTTGAGCCAACTCTTGATTTGAGCCGATTTTCCGTGAAAAATCGTCCCAACACCCAGTGTGATAGCAAACAAGAATATCCCCAATTTATTTGCCACAGCTCTAAAAAATCGTGGCTAGGAGCGACATTTCATCCAACTTCCAACATTTCAGCCAATCAGAGGGGAACGCCTCTTTGCTATGAAATGAGATTGGAGTGATTTGGCTTGCCTAGTTTGATCGCCAATGTTAGTAAACATTACAGGGGTTGATGCAGGGTTTTTTTCTTGGGGCCCATTTTGTGAAAAGTAAAGGTTATTTTTGTGAAATTTATTATATTTTTGTGAAAAATAACTTTTTGTAACGAAAGTTATCTAGTTGCTCAAATTCGAACAAAGCATTTATTAACAAAAACTTTTTAAAATCCTTTTGCCGAAGTTTTCCTCTCTGGTGAACTTGTTTGTTTACAAATTACACATTTTAAAATGTCACAATGTAATAAATAATTAATAAATAGTAAGTTTTTATAGAATAGAATTTTGTGAAAGTGCCTATTTTATTAAAAGGAATTTTGTAAAGGGGTTGTTTTGTTATAAAAAATTTTGTGAAGGTGCCCATTTTATCAAATTTATTTTTGTTTAGGGTCTTATTTTATTAAAGTGATTTTTGTGAAGGGACCTCTTTTGTTAAATAGATTTTTGTGAAGGAGCCCTAAATAGACCCCAAATTTTGCCTGGATCGATCCTTGCATTACAGGAATAGCAGAAAGTGTTCATTTTACTACTTTTGCCATGTAATGAATTCTGCATAAAAAGTATTGCTCTGTATTGATTTTTAAAGCTTCTAGTTATGAATCTCTAAAGTGTAATCAAAGTTTTGTATGTAGTTATTAGTCCTACGATATAATTATTCTGGATGCATACAAAAACATTGTAAAATCAGTTATATTTAAGTATAATATTTAAATAAATTTAAAACCCATTTTCAAAATTAAAATACTTCTTTTATAAGAGAAAAATTTAGAAAAAAAAATTTTGTTCTTGTGTTTGTTGATATTTAAATTTTATCACAATTTTGTCGTTGAATGCATAAATAATTTAAAATATTTTATTAAGAAATGTAGAATAACAGTTTTTATGTTAAGTGAAGTATTTTAATTTTTAATTCTTGCTTGTAAGTTTAATAGGTTGGCTAACCTATTGAAAATATTATTCAATATCAATCAAAATATTGGATTTGTTTGATATTTTTGAAAATAGCTTGGTATTTACGTACTTTTTTGCAATGGCTGTATTGCTTCATCAGTGAAAAACTTTTCAAATTTTGGCCAAACAAGCCCAAACTGCACAATTGACTAGAGACTGAAAAAGCCAATAAACTTTTATTTGTGTTTAAATATTGAGAAAAATAATAAGAATAATTTGTGTTTTTAAAATCTTGTTATTTTTTTATATATATATTTAAAATTTAATTCTGTGTTTTATGTTTTTCTTATTAATTGCTAAAATGGGTTTAAAATGTTTTGTTATGAACAAATATGACACTGTAGTTTTACATTAAACAAGTAATATAAAAGAAATTTTTTTAAAGTCAATTCCTACTTAGGTCATCAAAGAAAAAAATTATTTTAGTTACTTTTTATTAAATAATTACAATTAATATAAATATGTATATACATATGACAGAATCACAATATTAAGTGGCAAAATAGAAATGAAATTTAATTAATGAATTATTATTTGAAAAAACTGTATTAACATAAAGTGTCATCCACTACAAGTTTAAAAAAATGTATTTGAACTTGAGTGGATGAATAAAAAGTATTTTATTAACGATTGAAAATATAAAACTAAAATTAATTAATTTAATTACAAACATAAGTGTGAAATTGTACATCAAATGTGACAAATGAGGTGCATTCGTACTATAGCTAGTTATATAAATATTCAGATCTTGATGATTTTTAATTCCGTGAAATGAATTATATCATTTGCAGATTAATTTCTGTAATAAAATAAGTATCTCGGTCGCTTGACGATTAAACCTTGGAAGTTCGTATAACAAGAAAGCACTGATTTTTTTTATAAATATAAAACTAAAATTAATTTAATTACTGAATTAATATTTGAAAAAACTGTATTAACATGAAGTGTCATCCACTACAAGTTTAAGAAAATGTATTTGAACTTGAGTGAATGAATAATAAAAAGAAAAGTGTCCAATTAAACTGATGGCATTGAGCTCACAGGCTATTCACACTAATTGTATATTATACTCTTATTTCAAAGAATAATGCCCCTTGAAAAATAAAGAGATCGACAATAAATTAAGGGGGGAATTAGCCCCCTATTTCCAAGCTTTATACTTAACCATTGAACCCCCAAAACTAATCAGGGAAACGCCTTACCACAATTAATCTATATACAAAATTTGAATCAAATTGGGTAATTCTGCATGAAAAATCCATTTACAAAAATAAAGGGGGAAGGATTAGTCCCCCATTCCTTCCTTTATACTTAACCAATGAACCCCCAAAACTAATCAGGGAAGCGCCTTATCACTATAAACATGAAACCAAAATTTGAAGCAAAACGGATATTTCTATCAAGAGTTATCGCGTTACGTACATCCATACGTACATACAGAAACGGCGGGCACATTAGCTTCCAGGCTTTGTTAGCCTGTGAGCTAAAAATATTTTATTAACGATTGAAAATTGGAACAAGATATATAAATATATAGAGTGTGTGAATTAATAGTAGGAATTGAATAAAAGATATCAGGTATTTGCAAATTCCGAGTGCATTACTTATTGTAAAAATGAATAAATATGAAAACTGCTAAAAGCATTTTAGCTATTGTATGATAGTTTTTCAAATTAATAATAGGGGAGAGGGGGGGGGGGGGCACATGAGAATAATTTTTCCATTTTTTCCATTTTACAATTTACATACAACTTCTAATCCAAACTTCTCTTTTCTGTTTCTTCTTTCTGCTATCTGAATCTAATAATAAAATTGCTAAACACAACTTTTTTTTATCCTTCAACGATAAAAATTTGCTGTTTACCATATTGTCGATACAAAGATTGGAACAAAAGAAAGCAAAAACAATTTGAAGAAAACAAAACGTGTTTTGCAGCAAGTCCGATAGTACGGAGCGTTTTATTTACGCCAACAAAAGAGTGATAAATAGTAACAACTGGTACTCGTAGTAACCGGTTTTTCCTCCAACTTTATCAACGACAATTGCAACCCTTCTTTCACTTTGAGCGCGAAAAAGTTGGAGTTAAATTTGGCTGAAAAATTGGTTGCTCGAAAATTTGGTGAATCTGATAGCGGCTTTAGTGATATATATCAATTTCAACTTTGAAATCGTGAAACATAATTAAAATGAACCACAAATAATTTTTCCCAATAGACTGCAATGTAACTGAATTTTTTGAGTGTCCCTGTTAAAAAACTATAAGTGCTACACACTTAATTTTCAATACTGAACATGCCATAGTAAACCTCAATAACATATATAAATTGCGTGACAATCCGAATATATTTACGCGAGACAGTACGGACAGACAGACAGAGCGAATTCATAAACACATTTCAACTTTGTTGGAAAATGTTAAAAATAGTTACGATAATTCATTTTCTATATATCAACTGATTGGCAGACGATGTTTTGTTTTATAGGGAAAAAAAACGATTAAGGTTGTTTTTAACACTTTCCAACCTAGTTGAAAAGTGTTTATGACTTCGGTTTGTCTGGCCGTCTGGCCGTGCTCTAACTCCCGTAAATATGCTCGGATTGCTCTGCAATTTTTATATGTTATAGTCGTTATCTATAGTATGTTCCCTATTTCAACGGAAGTGTGTAGCACTTATAGTTTTTTTACAGGGACACTCAAAAGAATTCCATTACATTGCAGTCTATGGGGAAAAATCATTTTCGGTTTATTTAAATAATGTTTCACTATTTTAAACGCATTGAAATACATATATATCACTAAGTTGCATTAGAAGAAGCTCAATACGGAATAGGGTGTGCATAGCACTTATACTTACTTTACAGGGACAGTCAAAAGAATTCCGTTACATTACGTCTATGGAGAAAAATCGTCTGCGGTTTATTTAAATAATGTTTCCCTATTTTAAACGCATTGAAACTTATATAAGGTGCATTACAAGAGGTTTACTACAGAATATTATGTGTATAGCAGTCATCGTTCATTTACAGGGACTCACAAAAGAATTCTCTACTGTATGTTAACAAAAATTCATGGAAGTGCGGTTTAAGTTACTGAACGCGATTTTAATTTTAACTCGCTTTTTGTCTATTACGTGGTATGTATAAATTCTGTAGATCCTATACAGGGAAGCACTAAAGTTCGCGAACACATTTCCGTAGTATTTAACTCCAGACAGAGAATTTTAAACTGTGCTACTCGTTTCCTAACTGAACTAAAATTTAGCATCCTATGTAGTATATATACAAATCTATAGATCCTATACAGGGCTGAATAAAAGTATTCAGATTACTTAGATGTTATCTTTTAGCTTATTAAACGGTATGATTTGTAAAATTATTTTGGAAGCGTTGGAAAGTGTTAGATAATCTATGCTTGACGCATGATTTTTCGTTCTTGTTTAAATTCTATTTTCTGACACATTTTTTTAAAGGATCAGGGTCCATAAGCCGTGTTTTTGGCCCATGAAATAAGCCTAAACTCTATTTTATTTTACTGACTTAATTATTTCACTTTTTAATATTAGAAGGTTTATCCTGTACAATTTCAACAATAGCTTTTGCATTTTGTTCAGATTTATATGTCTTATGCAAGCTCAAAGTTCGCATTATTCGCAATTTTTGATGAAAAATACCCCATTTCTCCTAATTTTATCTCAATTATTTATAGGAGCGCAATCGTGCAACACTTTCTTCTTTACATATATTATAAAATACATCAAAATGTACAATATATGTAAAAATAAAAGTGTTGCAAAGCTGCGCTCATAGTAAAATATTTAAAAATATTAAAAATTGAGGTAAAATTAGGCGAAATTGCGTATTTTTCATCAAAAACTACGAATAATACGAACTTTGAGCTTGTGTAAGTTACATAAATCCGAACAAAATGCAAAAAAATATTGTTGAAATCGTACAGGATAAACCTTCTAATATTAAAAATTGAAATAATTAAGTCAGTATACCCAAATCGAATTGTATTATTATTTCATGGGCCAAAAACACGGCTTATAGACCCTAATCCTTTACGAAATGGAGAACTTAATTTATTCCGCTCGCGTTTCAAATTTGTCAATATATTTTAGAATTTCGAAATTAATTGCACAAATTATTGGGAAATTTTACGCATTCATTTGAAAGATATGAAACATTTTAATTTCTCATTTTTTACAAAAATTTCCAATGCATTTCTTTTTTTTTCTCTCTCTCTCTCTTTTATTAAATGGTTCCCAAGCAACTATATTTCAAAGAATATCATAAAAAGAAAATTCAAGTAAATCGCATTATTTTGACGCGAAATTTTATTAACAAAATAGTTAATTTTCGGGAGATTTGTAAGTTTTAATATTCTTTTTCTAATGAAATAGATGAGAATTTATTTTATCTACTAAAGAAAGATGACCCAATAGGTTTTACAAACGAAAACCATAAAAACGCTGAATGTGTAAATTGAATATATGTGTCATAAGAGGAATTTACATTTGTATAAGTATATTTATTACACGAAATTTTATTCAATTTCAGGAACATATTATGATGTGTAGTGGTTGAAAAATAAGTATACTTTTAAGGATACACTGCAAAAATGTTGATTTTAGAGTATAATACTAGCATACCAGCTGCCAGTATTATACCGTAAAATTAATAGTAATAAACAGTAAAATAAATGCGCGGCAGCGTATTATTGCTTATTTTACTGTTTATTTTACGGTATAATACTGGCAGCTGGTATGCCAGTATTATACTGTAAAATCAACAATTTTTTTTTTTTCTTTGCTGTGTAGGATAAAGTATCCTGTACAAGGAGAGGGTTAATCTAATGAAATTACAATAGTAAATATATTCAGGCTTATACTCAAATAATGAAAAAGTACAATCACTGGAAACTGAGAATATAAGATTAAAATGAAAACCGTCTGATTCGGGGGGTGGTCTCTGTCCCCCTAAATACATACCCTGAAGGAATGTATTCTTACTGTGAAAAAAAATACAAGAATAAGCAGTTTATCATATCATTGCATAAGACTGTTTTTAATGTGATAGTTCTAAAATTTCCGGAAGTTTCAATAAATTTTGTGTGTCCTACACAGAACTTAAAAAAATCAGAATGTGGGATATTAAATATTATGCAGATTATATTCAAAAGTATTGAGCTTACTAAACAATGATTTGTAGAGCTGACGTTGAGGCCTCTGATCTGTAGATTTACTAGTATAATTATTAAAATACAGTTTCCACCCTCAGAAAGTCCACATTTGATGCTGACGATGTGAGTTTTTAAAATTTGTCTCCTTAAATTACGTATTTAAAAATTCCCTGTATATTTTGAAAATTTCACTTGATGAAATTTTATCACTTTCTTAGAAATACTTAGAATTTAAGGAGATATTTTTTAAAAACGCACATCGTCGGCATCTGAGGACTACTTTCTGAGGGTGAAAACCGTATTTTAATAATTATATTAGGTAATTAGTAATCGCTCTTCTAAGTTTTTCTCATTGGTTAACGGGATGTTTCAGTGAAGTGGCCTCTTACCTATGCATATGTGCTAGGGCCGGCGCAACGTCGCGGGGGGCCCTGGCAAATCACCTAGTGGTACCCAACGTCTCAGACTGCAATACTGGACAACTGGTCTAATAAAAATTATTTTTAATTTGTATATATCGTAGAATAATTTATAATTTAGATTATGAAATGTACGTAAACTATCATACAACTTTTTTCATATGTAATATGCATAATTAATTTTCATTTAAAATATTTTTTTTTTTTTTTTTTTTTTTTTTGCGTTCAAAGTTACTTTCCGGATTCTTCAATCCATACATTCCCTGGCAATTATATCAACTATGGCTGTAAGAAATGAGGTTATTACTCACCCCCCCCCCCCCTCACTCACACACACACTTTTTAAAAACAAATTTAGAACGAAAATATTATTTTACACAGAGGCAACAATATTTCGAATTGTGTAGAGAGACCCCTAACAAGACCACAACTGGTGCGCCGTTTGCCCGATGATTGCGCCGGCCCTGGACTGTTACAACATACAGGGTGATCGAAAAGTCGCGCAACCCTGGAAAAATATTTTGTTTAGTAAAATACAAACATGATTCAAATTACAAACAAACTAAATTGAAAGAGTAACAATACCGAGACACAACACTGAGCGAAAATTTACATTCATGTTACATAAGATATTCTAAATTTAACCCTTTTTCTGGGATACAAAGCCGTATGCGTTTTTCCAAATTTGAGGCCACTCTTTTTCAATGTTGGAACACTTATTTTTTTTTTATCTCACGTTCAATGTTTGTTTTCAGGTCAACGATGGGGTGTGGATGCTCAGTTTTGTGTCTCAGTATTGTTACACTTTCAATTTAGTTTATGTTTGTCATTTGAATCATGCTTGAATTTTAGTAAACAAAATATTTTTCAAGGGTTACGCAACTTTTTAATCACCCTGTATATGTAATGTGATATATAAAGGAAAATACAGACATTAAATCGTAAGTAATTACATCAAAAATTCCTAGTAACAGCATATAATTAAATAGCAAAGTAATACATTAACACATTGGCGACCGAGAACGAGAGTTCTCGTGTTTATTTAACCAAACATCACTGACTAAGGGCGTGGTTTCTACCCTACAGAAAATGCATTTATATCATGTTGTCCATATTTTTTTTAGATGTTAAGACATTTTATATTAAATCCGTACATTGAAACATATTTACTGATGCATAAACTTCAGAAACCTAGCTAGGAAAAAAAAATACGAAAGACTTTCAAAAAAGGGCGGAGCTTCTACAGATTTAAAACCGGCATTTTTTTTTTGTGAAGTATTGCAAAAGAGTCGAAAACATTAAAACATGCCGGCTACTCACAAAAGCTTTCACACGACCGTATTTGTCTTGACTTACATAACGGCATCTTTTCACAATTGCAATTGCAATGAATAAATGAGAGCTTAAAATTTTCTATTGATTTTTTTTCATTAAGAAATACCGAATTTGGTTGCCAAATTTTGGTAGATAAAAACCTACTTTATTTTCTATTTTTGACCGGCTGCAATTCATTTTCTTTCATTGAAACAGTTTTGCAATCGAAACGACAAACAAGGAAAAACTAAAATTTCAGAAAAGATGTCCTATTGGCACAAGTTCTCAAACTTTAAGATTTCATGGACCTCCCCTTTGGTGCCATATGCATTATTTCTGACCCCTTTAAAATATTTTGCTTAAGGCTGTTTTAAAATCCGAACTGGCTACTTTCTGACATATTTCTGAACCCATTTTTGTTCACAAACGCATGATATTGATAGATGCTCTAATTCAGAAACTATGTAATCGAAAAGTTTTTCCAATTTTTAGAAATACAATAGATCTTTCAGAAAATTTTGCCAAATATGGCGTTATAAACAATTTCCGGACGTATCCACGCGAAAAACTAATGACGCGAGACAATAATTGCTTATAACTCAAGATGTGATTCATTTACTGAAAATGAAAAACTGTACGATAATCGTGCCTGCAAGTGCTCTTTAACGTTTAAAAAGCGGTCCGCAGAGTGTCTTAGGATGGAAAGGTGGAGGTGAATGTCTCGCTTTCCATGTGGATGTTTTTTTCACTTTCTAGAATCTGAAAAATCTTGCAGGTAAACTGAAAGGGAATGCGGTAAATTAAAAGTGCAGTGCAATTAAGTTATATAACTCTCGTACTTTATATATATTCCATGTTCTAAAGAATACCCATAATTTCAGCCTGGGTCTGGACTCCGCAAAAACAGGGGAAAAACGAAAAGATTGAGAACCAATGCTAGCTGATACCATGTACTTTTAGGTAAGCAGACGGGATGTGAGAAATCAGATCACACCAATAATCCTCTGTCAATAGGATTGAAATAACTTTCAAGTTATTATCGTCTCAATAATGGAACACTAGGCACAAATAGGTTACATACATTTTTAACGGGAAACAAACTCTCGGTTACGTGAAAGACATAACTTGGTAACTTCCATGGCTATCCCTATTTGGGCAGCGTATCAAACATATGAATTTTTTTCTAGAAAATAGTCATATTCATTTTAAACTTACGTCTTAACCACAGAGCTGACTTAATCCTTGGAGCAAAGAACTGCATAAAATGTGTTTTATACTTACAAGTTAGCTCCTTGTTCATATGATCATGTGTCCAAACTTTGCATGCAAATAACAGAACAGAATAAGGAATGAACAGAATAAGAAAGACATGCGACAGAAGAGTAACTGGATTACAAGTAGAGGCTTAGGATAGGTATATCTTTATATTAACTTTTAAATATGTTAAAAAACCATACACTGACAAGGAGAGGACCAAGCTTGATAATCACAGATTTTGAATATTTTTATATATGTTGTAGGGAAGAAGCCCCTTAGACTCAAGTTCAACGGATTTTATACAGCGCTCTTTAGTTCTCGAGAAATAGGGGGTCTAATATTTTAACACAACTTTACTTACTTTGTAACAAAATTTCTGCGTTGGTCGTAGCTCAGTTGTTATGGCGTCTGCCCGTTGATCTGCGGACCCGGGTTCGAGACCGGGACGAGCTACGTTCGTTTTTCTTATTTTTTGTTTTATAAATATACCTTTAATTATAATTTAATAATCTCAATTAAAAATTTTAATATCGTACACTAATTATAATGTTAACATATTTAAATTTAAATTTGATTTTTAAGCCATTGTAAAACATTTCTCATCATTTAAAGAGTATTTTTCTTTTTAACGGATCCATTATTGACTAGTAAAAATTACAAAATCGTTACAAAAATCGTACTTTATTTTATTAATTATAAATTAATTCAAAGCGCAAGCACACGTATTACAAATTTAAAAATCTTTAATATGCAAAAAAATATGTTGTAATTTAATTCTCATGCTAAATTTTAATATAATTATGCTTCTTACTTAAAAACAGTTGTATTATAATCGCATTGACTTCCCTTGCTAAGCAATATATAAATGATGTTTTAAAATCACGAATTGACAAAATTGTTCAATATTATTGCATCGATAAAGCATATATGAAATACATTTTAAAAGTGATTAAAAAAACTGTTTAATATGATGTTTTATACAACGATTTAGTTACAAATAAAAAATAAATAGGTTAATATTATAATTAATGCACAATATTATAATTTTTAATTAGGATTATTAAATAATAATTACAAGTATATTTATAAAACAAAAAATTAGAAAAACACAGCTCGTCCCGGTCTCGAACCCGGGCCAATGTACAGACGCCATAACAACTGATCTACGACCAACGCAGTAATATCCTTACAAAGTAAGTATACATTTTTTTACATTTTGACTTTACTTCTATAGAGCTGGATGGTTTTTACTTTGAAACAAAACCAGTAATTGGCAGCACTGATGGTTATTTCCTCATAAAATAAATGTTATTTTCATCTGATTAGGAGAGGGCAGAGCTTCGTAATCACAGATTTTAATTATTTTTATATATATTACAGGGTAGAAGCCCGTTAGCCTCAGATTCAATGGATTTTATACAAAGCTCTTTTGTTCTCGAGAAACAGGGGGTCTAATATTATAACACAACTAAAATACCGTAATTTCCGGCCTATAATCATCATCAAACATTCATGTTTCGACCCAAAAATTTTGTTCATTAATTGCAGTGAAATATTTACAGCGATTCAATAAGTTACGTTTTATAAAATAAATTTTCGGGTCGAAATATGAGTGTTTGATCCGCGGATTATAGGCTGGAAATTACGATATTTATGTCGTGTTAAAATATTAGATCCCCCTATTTCTCGAGAACTAAGGAACGTTGTATAAAGTCCGTTGAGCCTGAGACTAAGGGGATTCTACCGTACAATATATATAAAAATATTCAAAATCTGTGATTACCAAGCTTGGTCCTCTCCCTAGTGAGCTACTTTGTGAACAACTTTTCACGCATTTTTAAATATATTTTTTAAACTAAATATTAGAATTCTAGATAAAGAATAAATTGAATCTCTTTTTCAAAAGTGCATGCGACAGATTAGAAAATTTGCTTACCCTTGAGATGGCCAAGCGTTGGAGCGCACGCTCCAGTTCTTCCTGAAAGGGAAAAAAATATAATTTAGCAAAAATTTATAATAGAATTTGAACAGTGTAGTGAGACATTTAAAGATCAAAGTTAAAGAACTTAGAAATTGATCTCTATAATTAAAAAAAACCATGTTATTACGAACATGTTATGGAAAAACACGTTAGGTTACACTTTCTCAAAAATTGTTTTATTTTATACATGTGGTTATGAGGTATTCTATCATAAATTCAAACTAAAACACTAAGATTCTAAATTAGCGTTGAAGATATGAGACACTATTTATTACGACTTAATATTTTATTAATTTAAATAATAATACATTTTAATATTTGAAAAGTAAATGTTAATAGTTAAGTACCACTTGTTAACATATTAAATATATGCTATCAAATGAGAGCAAGAAAAAACATGCAGAACATTACAACAAAAAGAAAGTTTTAAATTTTCTAGAAATTTAACTTTTGTCACACATCTGCTTCCACTAAGCTCTTCAATTACGTAAGAGTCTACTTCACTCAGGCGGAAACAACCGCTCGCTAATGTTAATCCTGGAGAAAATAATTTACGTCATCTCGTTCGCATATTTCAATATTTTTAAATGATTTATTTGCATTGAATAGCTGAGGTCAATTTTTATGCACGCTCCTTTGTACTTTTTCGATTTTGATTACAAGTTTTTTTTATTAAAATACTTTCACTTTCGGAACCTGTTTCGAAAGTGAAAGTATCCTCAATAATAAAAGCTGCAACCAAAATCAAAAAAGTAATAAGGAGCGTGCATAGATATTGACCCCAGCTATCCAATGTTAAAAAAAAAAAAAAAAAAAAAAAATATTTACAAAATATTGAAATGCGAACGAGATATCTTAAAATATTTTCCCCATAGGATTAACATTAGCGAGCGGGTGTTTTCGCCTGAGTGACGTAGCCTCTTAAGATGCTACAATCAAAGCTTTATAGTTCATATTACGGTCCAGACGGATCCACCCTTCCAATCATTATGGATGAATCGATTAAACTTTCTTTTCCGCCGATATTTCCATCCCCTCCCGTAAAGCTGACATCAAGCCTTGGGGGGGGGGGGAAATCACATCTCTCTAGCAATTTGTATACCTTACATCCGAATTGGTTATTTTCTGGAAAAACAGGAATTCTTTTTCATTCGTAAAAGCATGAAATTCGCAGGTATATTCGTAAAAGCATGAAATTCGCAGATATATTCGTAAATATATAAATATTTTCAGGTTTTATTCAGTTTCCGGATCAGGTTTTATTCAGTATCGGAATTTCCCGTTTTCTTATAAATGCAAAGAATCTTACCGAAAGTATTCTCAAAGTTGGTATTTTAAGCCGATTTTCGGAGCTCGACAGTCTTGGAAAATCTTCTTGTGTAAGCAATTGAATGCAATTCAAACTGTACTTCAAATACAGGAAAATGAAAAACGTCGTTCGATTCTTTGGCGCATATAACAATAATCTTTGCAATTTTCACGTATTTCTGTATGGAAAGAACTCCATGACTTAACAGTAAGATTAGCATTTTTAAGCACGAATGTAAAGAAAGAAAAAAATCCCTGACGGCTCGGCCTACAGGCATAGGTAGATTTCGAAGACGCAGACCGTGGGGCGCCTGTTTGTTGGGAATTGCGGAAGAAATTACCATTTTGCCATGATGCGGCATTTTGAAACGCACACTTCAAAAACTAACTTGTTTGCAGGCGGAGCCGGCAGGGATTTTATTTTATTATTATTATTTTTTTGCTATAAGGGTGGTCCTATAAAAGACATGTCAATATAAAAGTTTTGGTTTACATTAAGAGGATTTATAATAAATTTAAGGGGATGTGATATCTTCTGAAATAACGAAGTTATGAATTTTTGTCTTCTAACCTCCCCCCCCCCCTTGGGGCAATTTTTAATGATATCAAAAATCTGTCATACATAAATTTTCGGCCTTTTTCCTAGAAGTAATAATAACTTTAAACGGATTCAATACGTATCATAATTAAGATATTATGGGTTTTTTTCTGTTTTCAAAAAAAGCCCCATCATTCCCCCCCCCCCCTTAGTTCGATTTTGCCCATTCACGAACTGGGCCCAGATTTTAGCCCCTTGATTTTATGTATCAGTTTGGAAGAGATTTGGGCAGAATTAT
Source organism: Maratus michaelseni (assembly GCA_963931845.1). Lineage (NCBI taxonomy): Eukaryota > Metazoa > Arthropoda > Arachnida > Araneae > Salticidae > Maratus > Maratus michaelseni. Next base: position 54,683,858 of record OZ007586.1, on the reverse strand, counting down.
GGGAGTTATCGGGTCCATTAAAAAGTGACATAGATAGATAAAGTTTTGAATTGAGGGGTGGTTTTGGGTTCTGGGAGTCATGATCGGCGTAGATCTGCAAAAATTTTTTTAAAAAATTCGAACTTAGGGGAGAATGTAATAGGTAGTATTTCTTACGAAATCTACCTAAAAAGGAAAACGCCTGTAACAGATAATAATAAAAATAAATCTTTTGTTCTATAAAAATATTCTTTGTTTAGAGAAGGGTCATGACCCCCATGACATTCCCCTTGGATCCGCGTTTTATTAAGAGCTACATAAAAATAAGTTACTTAAAAAAAAAAAAAATCTGGTTTTAATTGATTTATAAAAAGACGGTTGGCAGTTATGCTTTTGCGTTATGTCCGGATGTATGTTTTTATACCAATATACAGGGGCCGCAAAAATGTCCATAAGTGATTGTTTCGGTTTCTTTAACCCAAACTTTGATTTAAGAAAATGACGAAAAATATTATTACATATTCGTAAATTAAAACTCAAGAAGTTGTTTAATAACAGAGTTACATATGGGTATAGTAGCAACTGAAAATGCTATTAATCAAATAACAATTATAATCAAATAATAATATTAAAATTTTATCAAATATATCAAAAAACTGTTAATGAATTATGAGTATAAAATTAGATAGATAGATATTGCATAAATCATTAATAATTTAATAAATTTTTATTAAAATTTATTAAAAATGTATTAATTAATAAGAAAATTATTACCAATTTTATGCATTTGCGTTTAAAATTGAGTCAGAAAATGTATCAGAAAATTTCGCGTTTTTGAGCAGGTCATTTGAAAACCACCTTAAAAAAATGGATTAGTAAGTATTTACTAATCCATTACTACCCCAATTCCAACCACCCTTAATCCAATACTACGCCTCCCCCCCCAAAAAAATAAAAATAAATAAATAAATAAAATAAAATAAAAATAAAAATAAATAAATAAATAAATAAAATAAACACGAAAGATCTTTTAATAATAATAATATAAAATTGAAGCGGTTTGACACGCATGGGGTGCTCGTCAAAAATAAATTTGAACTAATAAAAAAGTTTAAATGAAACGAGGGCTGAAAAACGACGGGAGCTTGTCAAAAATAAAATTTTAAACTAAGGAAAATAAATGTAAGTGAAGACATTACATATAATGCAAGATAACTTAGTGACCTCCCAATCATGAAGTAATTTTCATTGCTCCACGCATGCATTTTTTTACATATATTAATACTCAAACTGGCACATATATTCGTTTCCATGATTCTTTTTCAAGCACGCCATTTTGTCAGTTTTACTTATCCCAAATTTGATCTCAAATTTCAACTTGGTCTTAAAACAAAAAAAAAGGGGGGGTGGGGGTGCATTTGCAGATAAAGTGAAAAACAAATGGCAAATAAGACCTCTTAATACTCCAGAAAATGTGTGAAAATGGCTACTAGATCACGAGCACAGTAATTTTCAAGTTTACTTCAGGCAAATACGCCACGGCATTTCTACCTTCTGGGACGATGTCGTATGCTTTTATTTGATGAAAAGTACCACTTTAAAAACTAGTCACTTTTTTAAGCGTTTAACCCCTTGAAGGGCGCCGGTATATTATACAGGGTCATTCATAATTCCCTCCGGGGTTTCGAAACGTTATAGTAAAAAAACGAAGACGAATATGAAAAAAAGAAACATATGAAATTATTCCGAAACTATTCAAGTTTTACTTACATACATTACAGGTGTTCTATGTGTGAACCCTTGGTCACACGGCATACATCCATGCGATAGTCCAGTTCCTGCCATACTCCGTTTCTTTAAATCTGAATCAGTGGTGTCAGTTCAACGGGCCTTTCGTAATAAATATCGAAAACAGGGACCAACTGACAAAACAATTCATGTGTGGTACCGGAAATTTAAAGAAACGGAGTATGGCAGGAACTGGACTATCGCATGGATGTATGCCGTGTGACCAAGGGTTCACACATAGAACACCTGTAATGTATGTAAGTAAAACTTGAATAGTTTCGGAATAATTTCATGTTTCTTTTTTTCATATTCGTCTTCGTTTTTTTACTATAACGTTTCGAAACCCCGGAGGGAATTATGAATGACCCTGTATATACCAGTTAATTTTAATCCCAAAATGCCACATTGACACCAGAATTTTAAAATCAAATTTTGAATTTATAAGGCACATGAAGGAAAGCTTTTACTTATTTTAAAATAAATTCGTTCGGGAATCTTGGTGTCAATCAATCATTTCAATATTTTAGCTACAAGAGTACTTTGCCCCTGAAGGGGTTAAAGAGTATTAACAAGTCCTAACACCCGATTTTTACAATTGTTTCTATCTGTACAGCAGTGAATTTTCAAACAGTTACTTTTTAAATATTTATACGACACCTCCCGTCAAAATTAGTCTATTAGAAAATTTTCTTTTTTGATGCAGCAAGATCATTACAAATAATCATACGAGTTGTAACTTTTCCAACTGCGTGAAAATGTGTCCAGACCGGGACTCGAACCCAGTACCTTTGGTTTTAATTACCAATGCTCTTCCAAATGACATCTACTACTTTGTTATATGATACAGCTCGACAGAATAACAATCAAGTAAAGGAACTCCAATAAAGTATGAATACGTCATTACCACTTTAAAAAAATACTTTATCACAATAAACTGATTGGTAAATAAATCATACGAGTTGTAATTTTTCCAACTAAGGGAAAACTTTTCCAGGCCGGGACTCGAATCCAGAACCTTTGGATTTAATTACCAATGCTCTTCCAATTGAGCTATCTGGACGACATCCCAGCCAACACAATTCACTCAGACAACCATATGGTAATTATATCTACTACTTTGTTATTTGAAACAGAACTTCAATAAGATATGGATACGTCATTACCACTTTAAAAAATATTTTATCACAATCAAACTGATTTGTAAATAAATCATACGAGTTGTAATTTTTCGACTGAGTGAAAACGTACCCAGGCCGGTACTCGAACCCAGAACCTTTTGCTTTAACTACCAATACTTGAGCTATCTGTACGACATCCCAATCCAACACAATTCACTCAGACAGCCATATGGTAATGACATATAGTACTGTTATTTGAAATAGCTCGACAGAATAAAAATCAAGTAAAGGAACTCCCATAAAATATGAATACGCCCCCCCTTTATATATATATATATAATTATAATATCTTTGAATTTCAAAAAACCTATCAAGTTCTTGTAACATTCTAATTAAATCTCCTAAGAGATAATTAGTAATAAAGTGTAGACAGAATACCACATAGTTAATAAATTAACAAGTGCAATCATAATATTACCATAGCATTTGCTTCAATGGTAATTGGCCCAAAATACTGAAAATATGAAGAATATTTAAAAAGAGAGAGAGTGAGAAAAAATTATATAATAAACCATAAAATGTTAATAATTTGAAGTTGATATCAAGTGAATACAAATGGATTTTGAAATGAAATATGAACTAAATATAATGGAAAATTGGATAACAAGAGATTTAAATTAGAATTGGATATGAAAAAAACACGTGTAGATATAATCATCAGCCTGGATGTATCCACACGTGTTTTAAAAATAATACAGTATTTCATAAATATACTGGCATTTATGCTAAGATCAGTATATTCATCCCGGTATACTGTATTATTACCAGAAAACAATTGGAAATAGTAAAATTGGAAATAAAAAACTTGTAAAGAATGGATAAAATATTTTACTCAAAATAATTATCCAAAATTCCGTGAACATCACAAGACATTTTATAGACTTTTTATAACTGATCATTAGTATCACTTAATATAAAGGTGATCGGCTAAATGCACATTCACCATGACTATATAAAGTGTAAACAATGTTCAACCAGCTTAATAATAGTCCTTATATAAGTTTTAATTGTATTATTTGCTATATCATTTGCTATATTTTATCGCACACTAAAACAAAATAAATTATTACATAACATGTTTATATTTATATAATGTAATAAATGTTATTTAAAAGAGTTGATAATTGAATTTATCAAAAAATAGGATAACCGTATAGTTTTGCTTGATTTCATATAAATCTAATATTATTGTTTTTATTTATATCTGAGCATAGATATTTTATACGATGAAGGTAATTGATAATTATATTTTTATAAATTGATTTATGTAAACATGAAGCAAAATTGGTAAAAATATTTACTTTAAATGGAAAGTCAAATCTTTTATCATAAATATCAAATATTAATTTATAATTATCATTAATATTATTTTTTAAGTCAAGAAAATTTATATTATTATTAATCAAATCATTTTCGCTTAATGTAAGCTGATTAGGATAAAAATTGAGTGGTGATGTGCAATTTTTATCATTGAAATAAAAAATGATAATGTCATCAATATAGCGATAAAATACATAATCATTGTTCGGACCAATATTTTTTTCATAATAATATAAGTAAAGGTCAGAGAGAATACTAGAAGCAGTCCCACCACCCTGCGGTATTCCCTGGCATTGTTTATAAATAATATTGTCATATATGATGTAATTATTATGCAATGTAAAGTTTAATAAAGTTTTAAAAAAATTACGGAAATATGATCTTTTAATTTTAATTGAGATTTAAATTCTTTAAATAATATACACATTGTTTTATGTAAGTCTTTTATATCAATGTTATTAAATAAATCATTATAATCCAATGTTTTTATGAATGTTACCGGATTGATATTATGTATTTTATTAATAAGCTGAAAACTGTTTTTTAGGCAATGTTGGTTATTATGTTTTATCGTTATATCATATATCTGCTTTAAAATATTAAGAAGTAAATTGCTTGCATTATTATTATATGTGTTACACCCGATGGTAGCTGTGCGAAATTTAATTGGATTTTTATGAAATTTTGGAATTATAACAAGATACGGATAATTTAAATTATTACATTTGATTTTTAGTAATTTGTGATAATTTAATAATTTTCTATTATTAATTTCAATATTTAATTTAGTTTTATTAAAAATATTACTTGTATTAATTGCATTATGAATTAACACTTTATAGTACTCTTTACAAATAATAGCATAATTATTTGGAGACTTATCTACATAAGTAATTATAAATTTGTTTTGTAGTTCTGATATATGTTTATTTATATTTTTAAAAGCTGCATGTGTAATATGTTGATAATTTTTTATAATTTCATTTTTAAATTTATCTATTACAGAAAATCTCCATTCACTAAAATACTCGATAGGTTTATTGTAATCAATAGAAATTTTATATATAAATAAATCAATATCTTGAATAAACTGCAATATTATGGATTTGATTTTACACATGTATGGGAGGCGAAATGTTGTGCCATTATGCATTAAGTTTTGTAAAATAGGTTGTTCTACAATATTAAGATCACCAGTAATAATATGACCATGTGTTGTATTTATGTACTTTTGAAATTTTGGGTCATTACAATAACAAGGGTAATTATTTGAAGAGACCCATTGTTTTGCAAAAGAATTGAAATTAAAAATTTTACGTCCAAGTGTGCGATTATATTTATATGTCTTGTGAATAGTAAAATTTTTTAATGGAAAATTATTAGTAGTGTTGTTTATGATATTGTGTAAATTGACATTATTAAATACATGATTGGAAAAATTTATAATCAGTTGTGTATTATTAGTTTTATATTTAGGTTTATTAGAAAGACTCGTATTTAATAGGTTTGCTCTATAATGAAGAATATCATAAAAGATATCACAAAAATGTGGAGAATATTGATTCTTTTTAAATACTTTGAAATATTGGTGTGAGTGAAAATGTGTACAGGCCAGGACTCGAACCAAGAACCTATGGTTTTACGTTACCCTTTGGCTAATCGTGTTGGCTGGGATGTCGTCCAGGTAGCTCAATTGGAAGAGCATTGGTAATTAAAGACAAAATGTTCCGGGTTCAATTCCCGGCCTGGACACATTTTCACCCATTTGGGAAAATTACAACTCGAATGATTTATTTACCAATCAGTTTGATTGTATTAAAATAATGAAATAAAAAAAGATGAATAATTAAACAAAAAAGGTGAATAATTAAACAAAAAAAAAAGTGAAAGTACTTGAAAAGATAATACTTGGGAATAATTATTTTGAAGTTGTGATTTAGCTTAACATAGTTCGATTATTCCTTTTAACTTTAAAACATTTATTAAGCGGTCAGGGAGCCAAAATTCCCTAAAAAGTGCATTTTTCTTTTTCTTGCTAATAGAATACTAGAAAGTTAAATTAAATACAGCAAACAACTTATTTCTGCAATGATTACATCAGCAGATATTACAATTTTTGTGTTCTACTATCAATTCTTCCCTTCCTGTAACTAAAACTTTAAGTCCATTTATCCCAGAATGGATTTCTTTTTTGATAATTTTTCATCTTTAAAATGATATATCTAAACTTTCTTGCAAGATATAATGTATACAATTTTGTACATGGTTTTTATATTATGTTTTTAAATGTCTTCAGGATTTTTATTTTTATGTTAAAATCTTGAATATATATCCTTCGAAATAAAAATCGCTCTCAAAAATCCGTTTATTTTTAATTTATTATAAATTCTGTAAGTAAAATTTTTTACGCCTTGAAGACAAATTAACGAGACTTTTTTTTAACACAATATCAAAGAAAGTAATGAAATCGGGCAAGTGGCTCATGAGTTTTAACACTTTCGGGGTCGGACTTTTTTTTTTTTTAATTTTTGGGGAAAAATACTTTTACGTTAAAAATATTAACAAAATTAAAACACTTTATTATATATCAATATTAAAATAACAAATAACAGCTTATTTCTGAAAGGATTAAATCAGCAGAAATAACAATTTTTGTATTGTACTATCAATTCTTCCCTCCCCGTAACTAAAACTTTAAGTTAATTTATCCCACAATGGATTTTTTTTTTTTAATTTGTCATATTTAAAATGACATATCTAAACTTTCTCGCAAGATATATGTATACAATTTTGTACATAGTTTATTTGTTATGTTTTTAAATGTCTTCAGGATTTTTAATTTTATGTGAAAATCTTGAATATATATTATAATAATCATATATAATAATTATTTAATATTAATAATTATTAATTACATATAATTATAATTACATTAATTAAATACAACTTAATTATTAATTAGATTAATTAACAATACAATACAATTAAATTTAATTTATTTTTTTAAATTTTTAATAAAATTAACAATATAATTAAATTAATTAACAATACAATTAATTACAATTATTAATTATAAGTATAATTAATATTAATATATAATAATCATATAAATATAATACTTATATAACTGATTATTAAAAGTAGCTATCCAAATCACAAAAGTTAAGGTTTAAAGAAATTGAACAAACATGTCATTCACAGAAATCTAAGAAATATAATTATTTTGCGTACTATTTTTATGACAATAGGCTAAGGATAAGGAAGAATTTTTGAAGACTTTTGGAAAATGCTGTGTTACAACATGATTAACTTTCTAGTGCTTTTTATCACAAATTATTCGTTTGAAAATATCATCATTATTTTAAATTTAAAGAGTGAATCATATGTTTGTAATAATAGAATCATCAACAGTGTAAAGAGAATTAAGCAATTTTTTTATTTAATTTATTTTCACTAAATATACTGAAGCATAAATGATGTCATAATAATAAATATATAGACATGTACTATCATTACTATATGCAGATGATAAAAATATTTGTTAAGACAAAATAATACAGAATGAAAAAATGTACTATTAATAGGACGCCAGACCCGAAGGGGGCCACCGTAATACTTACCCATCATGGATATGCATATTATAAAATGTAAAAATAAAACATGTGTAAACTATTTATAAAATGCATTGCAATTCGAATAAAATCATGGCTTGATGACGTCATAAAGTTTAAATGCTGTATTACTGAATTGCGTAAAAGAAACATCCTTATAACTCCAAAATTGATAATCCTATTAACTAACGGTTTACTGCGTCGGATTAAGTGTCTCATTTCCAATTAAAATTGGAGAGAGAGAGAGAGAGAGAGAGAGAGAGAGAGAGAGAGAGAGA